>JAJTTP010000022.1:0-702555 GCA_023313575.1 Eutypella sp. D-1
ATATAACCCGGTTAATTACCGAGCTTAATAATAACAAATCGGATTTTTAAATAACCTTTATACCGTATTTTATAAAACCTTACGGCGGAATTAAAATAGTATTTAAATAATTAATATTAAACGTAAATATTTTACGATCGACGATAATATTATAATTATAAATAAATAGCTCGGTAAAAATTAAAAGTTTTTATAAAAATTATAACTTAAACTTAAAATAAGTATTAAGTTAATAATTACGATAACGTTAATATATAATAAAAAGGAATATATAATTAAGGTTTTATTAAATTTTAATACCTTTGTTTTTATTATATCCATTTCGAAATGCCGTGTTTAAAAATTATTTATTATTATTTATTAAAATGTTATAAAAAAATAATAACTTTCGATAATTTGGAAATTTTAAGGTTTAAAAAATATTAAAAGGATTATTTTATATAATTAAATTTCGAGTTAAACCCTGTAAATAAAAAATATAATATTATTTTTTTAATAATAAATAAATATTTATTAATCTTTTTAACGTAAACCTAAATAGAATTATTTTCTTTTTTAATTATTACCGTAAATATTATATTAATTTTAAACCTTTTATTAAAACCGTAAATGTATATAACGATATTAATTTATTAAAAAACGTTTTACCGAAATTTTATAAATTTATTTATATTATATCGAAAAAAACGGGTTAACGTTTTCCTGATTATTAGTTATAAACCTATGCCATTAATTTAATAAAAAATAAAACTTTTTTATAAAAACTTTTTTACGTTATAAACGAAATAAAATTTAAAATTTTTAAACCATAATTAAAAAATATATTATTTATAAAACGTATTTGTAAATTTACTTTTTTATATGCCGCTTTTATAATATTCGTTTTTAAATTAAATCTTAACGATTTTTTAAAGCTTATTATTAATTATTTATAACGGCTGGTCTATTCCTAACTATTAGTCTAATCGAGGGATTTATGTTAATAAAAGTATTAAGGGTTTTAAATAATAAATAATCACGTTTAATAATAGTAAAAAAAAAGGTGTTTTAAGTAATTAAGTTATATTATAAGCTAATAAATTTAAAAATTATTTAGGAAAAAGGTAATAAACGTAATTATATATTATTTATGTTTTTTATTTTTAATATTAAAATATGTGGTTATTATTAAATCGTTAGGATAATTAGTTACCTTAATTATTTTAAATTATTAAAATAGTTAACTATTTTAGCTATCCTTTTTGTTACGTGATTCGGACGTAGCTAACCTATTATGGCTAGGTTTTTTTAAAAGCCTTGTTTTTTCGGATAAGATCGTGATTTATTATTAGCCTTATTTAACCTTTTATAACCTAACTAGGTTATAATACGATCTTTCCCCTTTTAAGGTTTTTATCCTTAAAACCTATTTTCCCGTTTTTATTGCTATAAATATTTTTTTTTCTTTTTTATTTTATTTTATTTTTTATTATATCCGGTTATATTAATAAATCGATTTTTTAACGCGTAAAACCTTTATTTTAGCGTAAAACTTTTTAACGCGATTTTTTTTTTACAGCGGTTTTATCGTTTAATCCGATTAATATGGCTTTTTATTTTTATTATAAACGTTATTAGCTTAAATATAAAATTTTTAACTCGGATTTTTTTTACTATTTATTATATATTTATTATAACCGGAGTTAATACGATATGTTTAAGCTTAATCCGGAATAACTATAAAAGGTTATATTTTAATATCGAAAATTGGAGTTAAAATTTAAAGCTGTTAAGGAAAAAGCTGATATAATTAATGTAAAACTTTATTATTTTCGTTATTAAAAGCGTATATAATATAAAAAGATAATAAAGGCGGTTTTTCGTAATATTAATAATTTAAAAAAGTTAAAAAAGTTAAAAAAAGAGGAATGTCGGGCGGAAAATACGCGTTTTATAAGGTTTATTAAAACGTTAATGGATTTTAAGGTTATTCCGGATCTTAATTAATTTAGGATAAATATGTCGGGTAATCTTAATTAAGATATTATTTTTATTAACGTTTCCGTTAACGTTAATAAAAATTTTTTAAAAAATGTTAAACGTTTATTAAATAATTAACAGGTTTTTATATATTTTCGGAGTTATTATATCCTTTTTATTTAACTTTATATTTTATTCGTTTATTTTTTATTCGTATATTTAAAATTTTCTTTATTTTATATTTATTTATTTTTATTTCGACGTTATTTTATCTTATTTTTATAACGTTTATATTTGCTGCGTTTTTAAATAAGGAAATATAAAAAATTAAATAAATCCTAACTTTTAATAATAGGTTTAATTCGTAATTATTTTTTAATATTTTTTTAATAATTAAGTACGGTCCGATATATTTATAATCGAGTTTTTTGTTAAGTCGTTTTATCGTAATGTTTTTTATAATTAAATAAACCATATCTCCTTTTAAAAAGGTTAATCTTTTTAACCTTTTTTAATTATAATATCGGCTTATTTATTAACGTATAAGTTTAAGTTTTTTTTTTATTTTTTTATATAATTATTTAAATCGTTTTAATATTAATATAGCTTTAATATTATCCGGTCCTTTTTTATAAGCGTTTTAATAAACGTTTAAAATAAATCCGAAATTAACGTTAATAAATATTATCCGTATATTTTTATAATAAGCTATGTTATAAGCTAACTATGCGATAAATAATTACTTTATTTAATTATTTTATTTATAATTAATATATTATCGAAAATAAGTTTTTAATATTTAATTAATTCGTTTTATTTATCCGTTTACCTAAAGTTTAAAAGTTATTATAAGTTTAGGGTTTAATTTTAATTTTATTATAAAACTTTGCCAGAATTTCGATACAAATGTTATTCCTTTATCGGAGATAATTTCGAATATAAAGCTGTATATTATTATAATATATCGTAAAAAGATATATGCCATTTATTTTACGTCGGTATTTTCGTTATATAAAATAAAATAAGAAAATTTTATAAATCGGTTAACGATTATAAATATATTATTATAACCGTTACGTATTATTAGATCTTTTAATATTAATAATTTAATAATAAAATCGAATATAATAAACTTTTATGGTTATTTATTAATTAGTAATGGTTATAGTTTTTCGTAAAGTTTATATCGTTTTGTTTTAATTTTTTTATATATATTATATCATCGTTATATTTATTATATTATTAATTTTATTTTATTAAATATATAAATCCGTTATAATTATTTAAAAAGTTTATAATTTTTTAGGTATCCGTATAAAAGATATTCGTAAATCTTTTATATTAATTATTCCTGTAATTTTCGTAATATTTATAACTTTTTTATTTATTTTTCCGTTAATAATTTATTATTATATTATTCGATTTATTTATATAAGTTATTTGGAATAATCTTAATAATAACAATTTATCGTTATTTTAAGTATTTTTTTAGCATTTATTAAAATACCGCGTATTTAATTAATATGTACCTTTTTTTTATAATAAGCTGTTTATTAATAACATTTACTTATCCGTTTTTTAATTTTTTTTTATGGATAATAATATAATCGAATTCCATAAACTATTTAATATATTATAACTATCTTCCGTTAAAGGTTTAAGTGGTAAAAAAATATGTAATATTTTTATGGTCGGTATAAACTTTAATTTAATACATATTTTTTATAAAGTAATATTTAAATTTTTTAAATGCGTTAACGATAATAAGAAATTCTTTATTATAAATTAAATAATTAAGTTCGGTTTTAATAAATTTATAAAAATAAAATACGATAAAGTATAATTTTCTTTTTTTATTTCGTTATTTAATTTATACTTTAAAAGCGTAATCCGAAACGTCGGTTTTTAATTTAACGGGTTTTTTAAAATCGTATATAATAAATATTAATTCGTTAATAATAACATCTTTTAATTTTTTAAAAGATTTATTTAATTTATTAATTTATATAAACCGTTTATTTTTTTTATTAATTCCGTAAAAGGTGTTATAATATATTTAAATCGTTATATAAACTTCCGATAATAATTTGCTAAACCGAGAAAAGCTTATATTTTTTTCATATTAATAGGTATTTTTTAATTTTTAATAATCGCGATTTTTTTAAGGTTTATTTTAATATATTCGGGGGTAATAATATATCCGAAAAATTCCATTTCTTATATATAAAATATATTTTTTTTAGGTTTTATTAATAAGTTAACGTTTTATAATGTTTATAATACCTTATGTATATATTTTTTATGTTATTCTTTTAAATTTAAATAAATAAAAATATTATTAAGATAACAGATAATAAAAATATTAAAATATTTTCGTAATACGTAATTAATCATATATTAAAACGATATTAATATATTAATTAATCCGAAAAGCATAATTAAATATTTAAACAGGTTATATTTTGTTTTAAAAGCTATTTTTTACTTATTTCCGGGTTTGATTTTAATATGGTAATATCCGTTCTTAAGGTTTAAAGTGATAAATTATTTAATTCCGTATAAACGGTCTTTTATTTTAATAATAAGTAATAACGGTATTCGGTTTTTAATAATAATTTCGTTTAATTATCGATAATCGATTATTAATCGTAATTTACCGTTTTTTTTAAGCATAAACATAATAAGGTATTTTATTAATAATTTTAATCGTTAAATATATTCTTTTATTAACTTATTTTCGAGGTACTTTTATAATTCCTTAAGTTCGATTTTATTAAAGTTATAGATTTTATAAAATCGTAACGTTTTTTTTTTATAAAGATAATCTCGTAATTTTATTTATTACGGTTTAATAATTTTTTTTTAAATTTTTCGCAAAATATTTTATCGTATTAATAATATTATAATAATACGTTACGTATTTATAATATCGTTTTATTTTCCTTTTTTAAAATGCTATTAAAAAGGCGGAATCGTTATCGGATAAATATAATAATTTATTTAATCCTTTTTTTATATCCTTTTTTTTTAATTCGTTATATTTTTTTAATAAGGTTTTTATCGTGTCCTTATATTTATATTTATTATCCGTTAAATATTAAAATCTTTTTTTTAAATTATCGTCGGTTTTTAAAAAATAAAGAAATATTATTTAATTAATTCTCCAATTAATCGATGGATTATATTAATGTAACCATAGTTATTTAAAGATTATATCGTATCTTTTTAAAAATATAATGTCGAAAATAATATCTTATCTTTATTTTTTAATACATACGTTAAATTAATCGGTTTCCCGTAATACTTTTTTTTCGTTATATTTAAAAATATAACCTTCGGCTTTTATTATATTATAAAGGTATTATTTTTTTTTTATAATAATTATAACTTATTATATAATTTTAAAGTTATGTAATTACCGTCGGCTTTATTATTTATTATAACGGTATATTAATTATTTTTAACCTTTATTTATATTATAGTATATCCGTATTATTTTTAAGCTTTTAAAATAGCTTATAAATATCGTATTACGTTTTTAAGCTTTATAATACCGTTTTATAACCTTAATATAAACGGCCTTATCCTTTTAAATCCTTACCGTAAACTTATATAGTATTATATAGGTTATCGTAATATTTTTCCTTACTGGTTTTTTTTTATACGTATAATTATTTTTTTATTATTAATTTTTTATAAAAATATTTAAAGCTAATTTTATTAAAGGTTATTTTTTCTAATAAATCCTTAAAAATGTATAAGTTAACGTTTAATAATTTATTTTTCCAGCATCGGATTTTATGTTTTTACCATTTAATTTTATTCCGGATTTTTATAGCTTTTAACGATTAATATATATATTTATTATAATAACATATTTAATATTTTTTAAAACAGGATATCCTTTTTAATTACTTTTATTCGTACGGTACGCGGTTATAATAACGCCGAATTTCCTTATATTATCGTCGATCGGTTTCGTTTTTTTTTTATTATAAAAAATTAAATCTTTTTTTAGCTATTTATTTAATTCGGTTAATAATACCGATTTTTCGTTCTTTATGCTAATAACATTTATATTTTCGATAATTAATAAAGTATTTTAAAAAATATAACGTTTAAGTTTAAATTTTTTAATTAATAAATTTATTTTAATTACGAAATTATTATATATAAATTTTAAACCGTTATTTTTTAAGGCGTTATTAAAATCGTTTAATATAAATGCCGTATATTTTTTTTAATTTATAATTTTATCGTTTTTTAAACCAATTAATTAATCGTTTTATTTTTTTTTTTTTTACGAAATAGGTTTTTACGAAAGCTTTTTTTTTATCGTTATTAAAGTATTTATTTTATTATTATTAACGTTATTATTTTACGGCGGTTTAAGCTAATCGTTTGGTTTTTTATAATCTTTATTAATAAATATTATTATCCGAATATACGTAACGGATTATTTTAAGCGTTTTTTTACCGGTAAAAGGTTATTTTTTTTCGGGTATAAGTTTTTAATTTATATTTTATTTAAATCTTTTGCATTTTTTTTTAAAATGTTTTATTTTATTATAATTATAACATTTGATTTATTGTTTATTTTTTCGTATTATATCGAATAATATTAATCCTAATGCCGTCCCGTAAAATATATCGGTAAGTTTTTGGTTTTAATTTTTATTATTTTAATATCTTTTAAATCTTTTAAGTATATAATATCCTTTTTTTTCTTAACATCGTTTAAATTATTTATTATCGATTTTAATTATTAAAGTAACAAATTTATCGAAAATATCTGGTTTATTTTACGTAATAATTTTATTTTTAACCAAGTTTTTAAATCTTTAATAAAACATATCGATAAAGGATTTATTATCGATTTAATTTATTTTAATAATAAGTTATTTAAATTATGCAGCGTATATATAAGCTGCCTTTTTTTATTTAAAAGTTAAAAGTTATTACGTAACGGTTTAAGCCTTATCCGGATTTTTATAATTAGCTTTTACTTTTTTTTCGAAATTTTTATATTTTTTAAAAAAACGTTTAATTTTTATAAATCTTTTTCTTTCTTTTACTTTTACGAAAATATTTAAAATAGGTTTAAATTATTAAATTATCCCCCCGGTAAAATATAAAGCGATGTTAAAAATTTTATTAATTTCCGTAATATGCATATAACGTTATTAATATAAATAAATTACGGCTGTAATAAAAAAAAGGTCGTACGGGGGTAATGCTATTATAAGGTTTAGGTTTTTTAGGTTTAAATTTAATAGGTATAACCTTTTAATTCGTAAATGTAATTACTGTTCGTTCGATTTATTTAATTCGTTTAAGCAATTATTAAATAACTTATTAAAAGTTTTAGCTTAAAAAAAATATAATATCGGATATTATTTAAAATTAATAATATTATTAAATAAAAGTTTATAACGTATAACGGCTAATTTATTTTTAACTATTAATTTAATCGAGGGATTTATGTTAATAAAAATGTTAAAAGTTTTAAATAATAAGTAATTACGTTTAATAATAATAAAAAAAAATATTTTAAATAATTAAGTTATATTATAAATTAATAAGCTTCAAAATTATTTAAAAAAAAGGTAATAAACGTAATTATATATTATTTATATTTTTTATTCCTGATATTGGAATATGTAATTATTATTAAATCGTTAAGATAACTGGTTACCCCAGCTATCTTAGATTATTAGGATAGCTGGCTATCCTAGCTATCCTCTTTATCACGTGATTCGGACGTGGCTAACCCATTGTGGCTAGGTTTCTCTAAAAGCCTTATTTTTTCAGATGGGATCGTGATTTATTATTAGCCCCACTTGGCCTTTCATAACCTGACCAGGTCATAATATTATTATAAGCTTTATAATATTATTATCCCCGTCCGTTATTTATTACCTTTTATTTCGGAAATATAAAACAGATTTAAAAAGGTTAAATAATTTACGAAAATAAACCTTAAGGTTAATTTTAATTTAATTCGTATCCGGGAAAATAAGAAATAAAAAACAGTTTTTAAATATAAATACGGATTATTCGAATATTTAATTATACCTTTCGGCTTAATAAATACCCCCGTTATATTTTAAGATTTAATAAATAAAATTTTTAAAAACATAATCGATAACGGTATTTTAGTTTATATTAATAATTTACTTATTTATGCCTTTACTTAAAAACGTTACGATAAAATAATAATAAAAATCCTCCGTTATTTTATTTAATATTATTTAGTTATTATATTTTAAAAATATAAATAAACGGTTTATAAAATGGAATTCGTAAAATTTATTATCGGCAAAAATGGCATATTTATATCGTTTAAAAAGGTCGAAATTATTATAAATTAAAAAGCTTTTTAATTATTAAAATAATTATAAAATTTTATTAATTTTATAAACTTTTATTAAACATTTATTAAAAAGTTTTTAAATATCGTTAAACCGATTAATAAAAATAATAAAGCTTAATTAAAAAATTAAAAATGGATTAAAAAAATAAATTATATATTTAAAAAATTTAAAAACCGGTTTATTATAACGTTTATTTTAGCTTATTTTAACCTTTTATAATAAATTATCGTTAAAACCGACGTATTTAATTTTATTTTAACCGCTGTTTTTTTTAAAAAAAACGATTATAATAAGTTATATTTTATTACTTTTTATTTTTATAAATTAATATTAACGAAAATAAATTATAAAATTTCCGATAAAAAGTTATTAATTATTATTAACGTTTTTAAAAAGTGGCGCCATTACTTTAAAAAATTTTAATATTAAATCGAAATATTTTCCGATTATTAAAACCTGGTTTATTTTATTACGGTTAAAATATTTAACCGTTAATAAACCCGTTAAATTTAATAACTTTTTACTTATTAATTTATTATTAATTATCGTTTAAATAAATAAAATAAAAAAGCCGATATTTTTTTTAAATTTAAATAATATCGCTTTTAAAAAAAAGGGATTTAAAAATTAGCTTATTAAAACGGTTTTATAAAATAAGTATTTTATAATTAATACGGTTAAAAATTTTAACATAATAAAAGTATTAATATTTTTATTATTATTAATATAATTAAATAATATCCTAATATTTAAATAATATCCCGATTTTATTAAAAAAGTTAAAATAATGTTTTTAAAAAATATAAAATATTAAAAAATATTAATTAACCTTAATTAACATATCGAAATTAAAAAAAGTGTTTTATACCGAAAAGGTTGATTTTAAATTCCGGATAGCTTTTAAAAAAAGGTAATAAATTTAAAGCATAACATATAAGTAATAAGATATATAGGTATGGATAAAACCTTAAAACTGATTATTAAAAACTTTTAATAACCGGGATTAAAAACCTTTATCCGGGATTTTATTAAAAGGTATTTAATATATTAAAGGATAAAAAATTTTAAATATACGTTTTATAACTTTTTTTAACTTATAAAATTTTATTATAAGCCGTAATTAATTATTATAATAAATTCTATTATAAACTTACTTTTCTTTAATAAATATAATTTTATATAAATTATTATAAATCCTTTTATTAAAATTGTTTATTTTATTTTATTTAAAATAAATAAAAATAAATAAATAATTTTATTTGCTTATTTACGAAATATTATTAAAAATATTATAATATCCTTTTTAATATTATTTTTAATAAAAACTTTAAATTTAATTCGGATTTATAGCAAAATATTTTTAAACTTATCGGGATTAAATTTAAAATAAGTATAGCTTTTTACTTTAAAATTAACGGTTAAATAAAATAAATTAATTAATTTTTCGAAATTTATTTTTAAACTTTTATTAATTATAAAATATCCGATTAAAAAAACTTATTATTTATCGCAAAATTTATATATAATAATACTTAATTAACTTTTATAAAAATAACCTTTTTTTATATTAATTATAAATATTATTTTACGGTTAATAACCTTTTTTTAAATATACCTTTTAATTTTATTAACTAATTATACGTTTATTAAATAATATCGATTTATAAAAAAATAAAGAAATTAATCGAGAAAAGCCGTACGCGATATAAATATTAAGTAAATAAAAAAAAATCGAAACCCCCGTTTACGTAATAAGTTAAATAATAATATTAAACGGAAAAAGTATTAAGATTAAAAAACCGGTTAAAAAATTAAATTATAAAATATTAGGTTTATATAAAATTATTAAAATAATATTTTTTACGATTATTTATTTTAAACTTTTACGTTATTAATTAATTTATAATATTTTTTATATATTATTTATCGAATTTTATTACGTTAATAATTAAGAAATCTTTAACTTTAATTAAATTTTATAAAAAGTATTAAAAATTAAATTAAAATATACGGTAAAAAAGATTATAAATTTTAAACATATAAAAAAAAAGGTAAAATATTATATATAATAATATAATTACTTTAAAAAAAATAAATAAATTTAAAAGTTTTATAAAAAATTTTTAAGCCCGGAAGTTAAATAAATAATTTATAAATTTTATTATTTTAAGCCCGGTAAACCCGTAAACCTTAAGGCTTTAACTTTATTTACCGAGCCGGATTAAAATTAATTTTATTATTACCTGGGATAAAGTTTTTTAAAAAAAAGGAAATAATATTATACGGGGGGGTATCCTTATATAAGATCGGTATTATTAAGGATTTATTAGCTGTTAAAAATAAAGATAAAAATATATAACGTTAACGGGCGCCAAAATGGATATAATAGATTAAAAATATAACACCTTTTTTAAAATACGTATTCCGTACGATTGTATATAAATACCAGACCTATCCTCCGGCCCTTTCCTAGATGGATAGAAGGGCATCGCATTTTTAAAGGACTTTAGTTAATTATTAGCTGAATCTGATATTCTATATCCAAGCTATAACCCCTCTTTGTCACATTGCGAAAGATTATAACTGTCACGCCAGAATTTGTATCTAGTCACTATTGATCGGAGCAATAGTGTCATACCATCATACCCATATTAGAGGAGCTCTGAAATGTCTCTCACCATTCCCCGGATCATGTGGCAGTCTTTCCTCGTGGCATTCACGAGGATGATCGTTTTAGCCACGATCATCCCTTACCTGGATAACTCTATAGACGCCCTGGCACCTCAAATATCCGATATAAATCTAGAAGACTGCGGGTACTTGATTAGCGGCTGTGAGAATTGGACACGCAATCATATTAGGTGCTCAAGCTGAATGATAGGATTTTAATAGATCCTAACTTCTGTTTTAAGGAGTAGCATGACCAGCATTTTGTACTGCACTCTTCCTGATTTCTATCGGATACTCCCTACTAATTAGCCCATTACAAACGGGGTTTCATTTGGCGCACATCCATTACAAATCACTCATTCCAGCTACCTCATAACGCCGCCTCAGTAAGATGATGGAACCGTTGCCAAGACCCTCGTTAAGTATGATATATCTTGGCAACAGCTGCGTTGGCAAAACCCCTTTTTTAAGATATCAATCTTGGCAACGACCCCCTTTTTGGTGGTACCCCTTCAGATATATATAGGATGGTTGAACCCTCAGATAACAACACGTTTCGCTCCTCAGCAAACAATCTAAGTATCGTCACTTTTATGCCTTCTGTTATTTAAAATCAAGACCAGTGGTGACTGCCTCGCTACGACATTGAACGGTCTGGGACTCTTCTTCTTCCGCACTCGCTCTCCCCAAATGAGTTGTGGTTACCCCCGGCGCGTTGGAGCCTGGGCTGCACTCGAAATGCTCGCCAATACCCTTCGCTGTCATTTTCTCCTGCTTCTAGGTCCATGTCTTTATCGTAGACATGTCGACGGTAAACTCGACCCTGTCCGCATAGACGGGGGCGTGTCCTGCTTAGTTTATCGAGCTATTACAATGCCGTTTATGGGATGGATAATCATTCTACCGTTCTAGTCTTGTTCATGGAATATGGCCTAGGGAGCGGCGGGCTACCACTGAATGAATCTGACATTACGGATACCTAGGTCATGCCGGGGACCCTCCACAGTTCTAACCAACATTTCATGGATGGACAAATGCAAACGTAAAAATTGCATATTCCCTCGTGATCTGAGCCTCGGCATTGCAACGACCTTGAGTATTACTATGTATGTAAGACTATGGGCAAGAACAAGGCTGACCCGCTTATCTTACTTGGTACAGACAGCCCCCTATAGGGCTGGAAACATTGAGGCGTTTTTGTTTTACCGAGCTAATATGTATTGCACCGACGGGTACGAGCTTACGGTACTGCATATATTGAACCTATTCATAGAAAAAAATGAATCTGTTTAGGTATTCGGCAACTGTGGCGGAGCATTGTCGTATAGCATAGCAGGAGGGGGCGAGGCTAGAAAGGGAAGAAAATAATGAGCAAATAGTAGGACTCCTAATGGTAAGCGCGCTGTGTAACCGAACATGGTCACATGCAGTAACTCGGTTGGATTGTTATTTCACCGTACATTCTGCCACAATCTGACATAATACCTGGTCTCGCCATATTCTTCCTACCAACATGCTCTAGCCTTATTACTTACGGTCAGGTGCCATCGGTAACACCTCATATTTAGTAAAGCTGATCCTAGCGCAGCCCTACGGCCTAGATCTATAGCCAATCAATGTCAAATGATGACCTTGCGTTTTCGTATCCGGGCCAGTATTGGTCATGGCGGTTGGGGACGGCAACCGGAAGAGAACGCATTCGGCGCAATGCTGAGTGGGATCTATGGCTTGGCCCTGACGCCCCAAGCGGTGGCTGATCAGCTGCAACATGACCCGATACTGGGCGAAGCCTACCTGAGGCAGGCTGCCGCGCAAGAATACTCCTTCTCGGCTCTCTACCGGAGTCATGGGGAGTAGAAGCCTTGAATCCTTTTGGATGAGAAATGACGGAATACGAGCCATTGTCGCGCAATTAAGGACTGGGGCCCTATATAGAAGACGCAGAATGTTGATATATAAGTTGAAGCATAATCCCTAGCATATACTGCGACCTGCATTTAAATCTACTCACTTAAAGAAAATCCAGACCTTGATAGAAATTTCACAGTAACAGACACCACAATGGCCTCTCCAATCGAGCTCAGTAACATTCAGGGAGATATTTTGTAAGTATTCAACTTGCTCGTGAGCGGTAGTATGGCGTTGCTCACAGAAGAACGGATTAGGCCCGGTCTCCCGAAGAAGGCAGAATCGTTCTTCTTCTTCGAAATCAACAAGGTCGATGACTTCCAACGAGAGCTTAACAAGCTTGTGCCGCTGATCACCACCGGCGAGAGCGTCCTTTCCAGTAAAGAAGCAATCCGTCAGCATAGGAAGTCCAACTCTTCCCTACTCCCCACCGCCTTCCTCAACATTGCGTTTTCTGCCAAGGGGCTGGAGAAGGTAGGTTATAGTTATTTTGGCCCTCTGCTGGCGGAAAGTGGGTGGTATGAAGGTGGTCGTGGCTGATTATTCTGAGTAGCTTGGATTCGACACTACCAAAGCCGGGGACAAGGGGTTTGCTGATGGGCAATTCGCCGATGCGAAAGACCTTGGCGATGACCTGAAACCGTCCTCCACCGAACCTGACTGGATCCCCGAATTCCAGAAGGCAATCGACGGCGTGCTTCTGGTGGCTGGAGACAGCAAGCAGAGCGTTGATGCTCACCTACGCGAAGCTCTCGCCGTCCTCGATGGAACCGTCAAGGAGGTGCTCAATCTATCTGGACAAGTCCGCCCTGGAAAGGAAGAGGGCCATGAACAGTAAGCGACCTAATTGTGTGACTATACATTACCCAGGTTACTAAAACGAGAAATAGCTTCGGATTCGAAGACGGGATTTCCAACCCTGTGGTTAAGGATCTGGGTGAAGACCTCTCTGGGCAGGGACCTGTCGACCAAGGGTATTGTTGTCATTCCTCGCTCATTTATCCCTCTAACTCTTACCCCGGGGTTGTGAAGTAGCTGACAATGATAGTGTGATATTCTGTGGTCGCGACGGTGACAAAGTCTCAGATCGCCCTTCTTGGACTCTTGATGGTAGTTTCCTAGCCTTCCGTCTTCTGAAGCAGTTGGTCCCCGAGTTCGACCAGTAAGTTATGATCTATTTCATTCGAACTTTCAAGTGTTGGCTCCTCTAAAACTGGATCAAACCACTCACCCACCACTTTGCAGATTCCTCGCCCAAAACGCCCTCCAGGTCAACGACCCCACGGTTAACGGCGCCGAGCTCCTGGGCGCCCGGCTCACGGGACGCTGGAAGTCAGGGGCGCCGCTGGCCATCACACCGCTGCGGGACGATCCCGAGCTGGCCAAGGACCCGAAGCGCAACAACAGCTTCAATTTCGACCCTGCCACGCAGGACGCTTGCCCGTTCGCAGCGCACGTGCGCAAGATGAACCCGCGTGCCGACATCCCGCAGGAGGCGGGCATCAACCCGCACCGGATCATCCGCCGCGGCATCCAGTACGGGCCGGAGGTGTGCAATGAGGAGAGGGAGCACAATCGGACCCAGAAAGATAGGGGTCTGCTGTTCATCAGCTACCAGAGCAACCTCGCGGAGGGTTTCCAGTTCCTGCAGAAGAGTAAGTCAACTACATCGTCTCAACCCCTCTCCCCTTACGCTTTCCCTTAACCCCAAGAGAGCTTGGCGATTTGCAAGAAGAGTCTGACCAATCGGACGGAAAAACAGGCTGGGCAAATCCGGTGGGATTTCCCCCGAACAAGGCGCAGCAGCCGGGCCACGATCCGCTCATCGGCCAGATCGTGGACCCGGATAACCAAGGGGCTCGAACCATGACTGGTGCGAACCCAGATGACACCGGCTCATCCCTAGACCTGGGCTTCCAGAAGTGGGTTATCGCGAAGGGCGGCGAGTACTTCTTCTCCCCGTCTATCTCCGTTCTCCGTGATGTCTTCTCCAATGGCTTCACGATCCAGGGCGAGCTCTGAACTAGGTGGAAAGGGGGATTAAGTCTCAGTGTGATTATCTAGCACTATGTAGTTATCGTGTAAATTGTTTAATATTTGATAGTGGTGATAATTAGTCAAGCTGTTGATAGTTATTGCTTACCTTTCGAGATGGTGATAAATGCATTGCGGGTGTTTCTGGGCAGACTGGGGACGGTGGAGTACTGTAGAGTTGCGTACGCACGTAAGACTTAGTGACCAGGTGACCCGAAAATAAGGTCCATCTGCTCTGTACAACGCCGCAATCGCCATCCAGTACAACCTCGATACACGCCTACTGACTTGCTATTTAAGAGTGAGACTAGTAGTGCAAGTACGTATACTGTAGTATCGGCATTACCTCCCGAGATCCGGATCTCCAAGATTGTTCTTCGATGCATATGTCTGGTGACGCGCAATTTTCTTTCGCCGACACTCATCTCTACCCGCCATAGCTTTAAGCAGTACTATATATCCATTGGTTAGTTGACCCTTGGACATGGCGACATCTTCTACGTCTAGCGCATCGCCGCCCATTGCATTAGACAAGCTAGTCCCTGATATTCTCGAGAGCATCTGCGAGTTTCTTGCGTCCTGTGATGGCAAACGGCGCTCTCTCTTTTCATTCTCCTTGGTGAGCCGACAATGCTACGAGGCATCCACAAGGCACCGATTTGAGCGTATCTGCCTCGTCGCGTGGAACAGTGAGGATCTTCGCGAAAAGCTGGGCCGGTGGAAAGACTTGCTTGCTCGTCATGGTGGCGTACCATATGTACGCCAGCTGAAGGTTGCCGGCTCTATGCAGGACTCACGTCCAGCGGCTGAAGCCCTTTGGGGCGCAACGATGGATCATCTCTCTTGCAACGGCGAAGCTGACGATGACGGCAACGGCGACTCCGACTTTTGCATGCCGTCAGAATGGTTAGTTCGATCATACGTTTCGTCAGAGAGACGTCAAACACGTGAGGTGAAGCAACGGCGGAACGATGCATGGCTCTTTCTTGCACGTTTCATTGCTGCCTTGCCAGCTCTCACCGATGTCGCTTGGGCCAGCCCTGACCCCGTCCCGGGATGCATATTGAGCACTCTACACCAGATTCATGCAAACGTGCGTCTTCATGTTCACTACTTCAACTTTCCCAGTCTTCGACAGCCCCCAGGACCTCTTGAAGACATCGATGAAGATGACTATGCACTCGCCACTTCTTCATGTCTCTACTCCATGGCTGTTTCGGGCTATGGCTACGGCTATGGGGGAAACTTTGAATATAATGAAGAGGCGGTTTTATCCATGGTGGCTTCAACAGCACCGAAGTTGAGACACGTGCTGGTGTGGTCCGAAGCTCCTGGTGATGGTTTGGAAACTAGAGCCCTCTACGCAGCTCGACGGCCGCCTTGGCAAGGCTTCTTCCCATCCAGAGTCAGCACCTCAGCAGAGCCACCCGTAGCAAAGGGGTGTCTTAAAGCCTTGCATCTCGATGGTCTTCCGTTACACACACGGCAGCTTGAGGTTTGGGACAGTCACACTGATTTTTCCAAGCTATGCTCTCTTCAAATTCATAACATCTCCCTAGATGCAATCGAGGTCTTAGTGCGGGTAGCCCGGTCCGACAATTTCAAGAGCCTCCACACGCTAGCCCTATCCATCCCGATATTTGACGAAAGCTCCGTGCAAGCCAACAGGCTTTCAGTAGACGTACTGCTGCAGACTCTAAGCCCACTCCAGCATATAGAGCTGACGGGCTTAATCGGTGAGAGAACATTTATGGCAATACTTCACCAGCATGGTGCGACCTTGGCAAAGCTCAAATTAATCCCAGACTTCCAAGGCGTATGTTCAACTGGGCCGCCAACACCCTTTGTCATCTCGTACGCTCACATACAGGACCTTCGACAACAATGCCCTGGTCTAAGGGATCTGGAGCTGTTACTTCCCCGTTCCAAAGGTGATCAGCAAGAGGTTGACATCTATCGCGCGCTAGGGCAACTTCCCAAGCTCAAGAGACTCTCCTTGTTACTTGACTGTTCAAAACGTGATATCACTGGCGTAATCAAAATGGGACGCCTGCAAATTGGGGCGCATAATACTCCAGTAGTCCGCGACTGTCTCATAAATGCTGCGGTCGATTCATCACTGGCTAGCTCAATTTTCAACCTTGTTTACCACAATCAGAAACAGAGCTACGGGGTTCCCGATCCATTCTTCCGGCAGCTCAAGCTCCGGGTAGTCGACGCTGGAGTTTTCGGCGACGATTGGGAGGAGGACGCCGATTTTAGCACAGTACTGCATTGGCTCGGACGCAGTTGGCATTGCGAAAGGGACCCGAGAGACAGCCATAGTGAGCACTTGCGAGTACGGGAGGTTGGGAAAGACAATCGAGAGGACTTGAAGCAATGGCTTGATGAGGATCCCAGCTACGCCAGCGAAGGGTTCAAAAATATTTGGACGGGTCTGTGGCCTGAAAAGACTGGTGACTGGAGGGAGGACTGGGCAAGTTTTCCGCTTCAGACCTGAGCGGCGGGGAGTGATGGAAACATGCAGGGAGCTCGACTCAAGGCCAACAAACGCTTTTCCAGCTGGGAAGGTATGCACGAGTTACCCATAAATTTCAGGGGTATCCTGTAGACTACTCACAATGCAAACGATGCCATTGATGCCAGAAGAGAAGATCTATGCTAGGAGAACGCATCTTCTTTAAATAGACCAGGTGCTAACCCTTCTTACCAAAAGATAGGGGAAATGCCCTTGCTATGGGTTATGTAATTATGGCTATATCTGGTCATTAATGGCTGCAAACCGTTATTCAACATACGGAGAATAACTGTTAGTTGCTTTGATTATATCTTATCATTATTAAGCTATAGAGGCGTATACTGAAATATGAATAAATAAATACAACTTAAGTACTTGCCTATTCAGGTAGGATGTTTTAAATACTGGTACTTAGGGTAGGACGAAAGCCGGTAAGTTGTCCGTACTGCCGTGGTATGTATGTATGTTCCGGACCCACATTACCGGCCTCTCCAGGCTTGTCCGGTTGTTCACTGCGCATTTTCGGAGTGCCCCGTCTCGTTCACCCGCTCGCCTTCTCAGATTTCCAAGGCTTTATCTCTCCCTGATCAATCCTAGTTATCCTATAATGCGAATTGGCATCCCAATGATACCTTGGTGTAACGACTAGATACCATATTGCGCAAGAATGGAAAGATCCATATCAAGCAATTCGCATATGCGCATAACAGTTGGATGTACCGTTGTTCCAGTCTTTCCTACCACGGAGTTTTCGCCTATGCGCATAGACACTAAAACTAGCCCTGTAAGCCGTAGTTATGGCCACTACGTACGGATACGCACTTGAGAAATACAACATCACTAATTGATCAGATCACGACTTTAGGATGACGATATTTTCAGCCTCCAAGGTTACTTCACAGTATACTTGTACTTTCATAAACACTAATACCAAACATACCTAGGTCCATATTACTGGCATAATCGTCTGCATTACGTCTGCATCTATCTCATGCAGACCCGTCCAGCCTTCCGCCCTCTATGGATGGGAGTACCCTAACGTCCCGGATCCCACCGAATGAGCAAATGCGCAACGCAGGGCATCCATCCATGATGGATGAATAACGACATATTTGCCTACATACATAGAAGTAGGTAAATACATCCATGGATAAGTACCCAAATAAGTAGAGATAAGTAGAGATAGCATGCTATACTGCCTACCTGGGTATGTAGTATACTATGCACTACCGTCGTAGTAATGCAATGCCTCTCATCCAAAGCCAGCCAAGCATTGCCGTTCCTCACTCTCCACTACGATTTCTTTCTTGCCCCTTCTCACCATCGTGCAGCCGATAATGGCCATTGTTTCTCGATCATTGGGCACAAGTGGCTCCAGTCCTGACGACCTGACTCCACGCCCGGGCGCCCTGATTGTTGACCCTCCTATTCAAAAGACGCTTGTAATGCACACTACGATGTACACTACGATGCACACTATGATGCACACTACTACCAAACTTACCGAAACCTACCAATGCAATCCCTGGGAGTAAAATCGCTTCCCGCCCCATGCCCAAAATTTCCAGAAATGCCAAAGGTACTACGATGTAATACAAAGGGTCCCGGCTACGTCGACCCCTGATACGCTGGGATTTCTGCTCTCCTACGTACCAGAGCAGCAGCTGGAATGGCCAGAATGGCCACAATGATAGAAACAAAAAAAACAAAAAAAAAGCAGGTAACCTCACCCCGCCGTTGTCCACGAATCCCATCCCGCATTTCTCTCAACGGTCCTATCCAATATGCTGTCCATATGGAGACCTCAACGGCTAAGTACTGTACGGGCACCGCGTTTTTCTCAAGTGACAACTCATTTGCAGAAGTAAAGACCCCTCCCCTTCGCCGTGCACGCTGGTCTTTGTTGTCTGCTGAGGGGTGTCAGTCACCTTTCACCGTACCATTAAATTTTTCATTGTCGAAGAGATCTTTTTTTCTGTTCAAAATTTTTATGCCTCATGCCGTCGCCTTGGTATACATATAGTATTTTATCTGCATTCTGGGTCGAATCGACTATGCTACAATGCGTAATAGCCAGGGAGTCCTAGGAGCGTTGCTGCCCAAGCCCATTTATGGGTGCGCGAGATCCTCCGACATAGGCTGAGGGTCGAGGAACTTTTTTAATGGTTTTTTTTCTTTTCTTTTTCTTTATTTTCCCCCTTTCTCTGTTAGTACTTTTCCTTTTCTTTTCTTTTTATTCTTATACCCCCTTCTTGGGTTCTATACCTGTGTCGTTATACACGGCAACATTTTTGTTTCCTTTCAACAGAAAAAGTGCTGAACATAAATTATAAATATAATCATTGCTTCTCCTATTCGCGCAGAGTCGCCCCCAAAGACCTGTCGCTTATTCGGTCTCCCGTGTAACATTTCGCCTCCTTTAGCTCGGCATACAAAAGGTCGAGCTATTACCTCCAGGTCTATACCTATGATCTACTGTGTTGGTGCCCGCCCAACTATAAAGGCCCGTTTTGAAACATCTTATCGGCCATTCAACCGGTCCTCTTCCTCCCACCCTTCTGTCCTCACACTCTCGGGTATTACATCACACTTGAGATCGGCAAGAGAACCAGAACAAGAGCCTCACCACGTTTGTGAATAAGAGGCTTTATTCGTCCCGGACAACGTCCCTATTCTGGAATTGAGGATAGTGCAGTCTCAATTGCCCTCTAGTCAGTCCCCCTGTCACGCCAATACCGACACCACGACACTCACCGCCAACCTTCTACCCTCTACTGCTTCTTCACGAGACCCAATTCCATCGCAATCGTGGAGGAATTGTGGTGCTACCGGGCTCCTACCTAACGTGTCTCAAACTGGATTATCATGACAAATTACCAGAATCCCATCTCCTCCCGTAGCCCATTTGCATCTCCGCGTTGGAGGTTACTCTGGGTGCTGACGACACCCTGACTTTGAGAGAGCCACCCGAAATAATTTTTTGAACCCCCTCGCCCGCCCCTCTAATCTTTACCCCACATTGAGGCGCAACACGATAAGATCAGAGAGATCTCACCATTTTTCTTTTTTAATTGCGGGGAGATCAATTCCCTTCCGGTTAGCACCGACAAAAGATGCGACCAAGTCTGAAAGTTGCCCGTTTGGCATCGGGACCTCCGTCGCCATCGCCACCTCAGACTCCGACAACCACGTCGCCCAACACCAAATTCAACCAGAAGGCGGCTGTCAATGGCGACGGTAATGATAATGGCAATGGCGATGGCGATGCCAATCAAAATGGCTGTCCATTGCCTCGCTCTAATAAGAAACCTCACCGCAAGTCTCACCACTCCAACATCCACCCATTAGGCGGAACTAAGTTCAGCTATTCGCGAGCACCGCGCCCGGAGGAGATATCGCCCCGCTCTTCGGAGTCGTCTGAGGAGGAATCGGAGCCGACCGCCAGCCCCCCGCAATCCCCTCTCTCCGAACCTCCCGAGGTCCGCAAGCCAATGGCACAGGCTACTGCTACTGCTGCTTCTGCTGCTACTTCCTCCGCTTCCATCATCGTCGAGGCGAACTTCGCGATTGAGGAGCTCGGCAACCTGGATCCCAATGACAGCGACGTCGATCTCCTGGTCCTAAGGCCCTCCGAGATCGAATATCCGGACTCGGAGTGCAGCGGGTCGCCGTCCCGGGGCCCGCCGGACATGGATCCCTCGGTCGTGAGCGACTTTAAGCACTTGGACCCATTCTACGATTCCGACTCAGACTCTCCAGGCGGTGACGGAAGCGGCGGCGACGGCGGCGGTGGTGGCGGAAGGAACGGCATCGACGAAGACGAGTTCGAGCGCAACCTGCAGCGGCGGCGGCAGGAGCGGCGGATACGGCGGATGAAGTCCGGCAGCATCAGCAAGCGAACGATCAGCGAGCGCGGCAGCGACTCGGACCGAGAGGACGTGCTGCCGTACCACGACGGCGGCGGCGGCGGCGCTTCTGCGGAGGCCGGGACCGCCACCACGACGCGCCGCCTCCGTCGCAAGACCGACCGCCACAGCATGCAGTTTTCCGGGCAGTACTTTGAGCGCATTGAGGAGCTCAAGGAGCCCAACAGCGACGATGAGATCATCCTCGACGACGCCGAGGTCTTTGCCCGCGAGCTGCCCTACTGGACCCTGATGGACGTCGACTCGGAGTAAGCTAAGTCGAGCTGAGTGAGAAGAGAAAAAGAAGGAAGAACTTGCGATGCAGATGCGCTTGCTTGCAAGAATGGACTACGCTACGCTGTAATGATTGAATGTATGACGATGACGACTTACCACTATCACTGCCACTCCGCCTTACATATACGACTGTTAGGACTGCTTTACCTTTTTTTCCCCCATCGTCTCTTCTATGGGCCGTCTGAACCCGGGACGAATATTTTACCTATTCCCTCATGATCATGATGCACGACATATATTAGCCGGACTGGGGAATAAGATGTAATTCTATCGCTTGTCGTCCTCCCCTATCGTTCTGGCTACACCCACCACACATAGATCTTTTATTCCATCTCGCTACGCACGCGCGTACGCAAGCATACTCCTTGAACATACCACCGCCGCCACCGTCACTATCACCATCATCATCACCCTCACCAACATTATCATAGAGCATACGGCGGCAAAGCATGACACAGAACTTATGGCTTTGGACGTGCTTGTTTTCTTCTCTTATCGTTTGCATAGAGCATTAATGGGAAGTTGAAAGGGTCGGAAAGAAGTTTGTCTCGAGGTCTACGATGATGAAGGAGGGGGCGGGTGCGTTTGCGGTTCGTCGCTTACCTGGTATCTTTGGATTGGATTGAGTGCTTCTCCAGCCCAGTTTCGGTATATACTACTTAAACGCCGGGGGTGGCAGCCCGATCCCCTGGCTGATTCTCTAGGGAAGGGAAGCGATTCCCTTTGCCGTGCATCATGGGGATGCAAGACAGGGAGTGGGAGAGAAGGCGAGGTACGGGGGAGAGTTGGGTGTGGGACTGGGACTACGTCACTGGTTTCTTCTTTTCACTATTCTTTTTTTCCCTTCTTGTTTTAACGAAGACAACGACCGATGATGACAACATTTTACTTTTACGTTTACGCCCCCCCTTCCCCTACCCTATACTCACCTCCTCTCTCTCTCATGTGTCAGTCTACGATACGAATGCGATTGCGATATTATGCCAACTCTTACATACTTCCGACTACAACCTCTACCTACCTAACCTACCTGCTTACCTATACATACTACATAGAAAGCAACTGGACTTGCTGCACCATTCGCGAAGAAACGGGGGCGAGCGTGAGATAATCGGACCTACCATGGCAACCAGTCGGCGCCGCTGACGATGATGTGCCGTTCGTCTATCTGTCGGTCTGTCCGTCTGCAGAGCGGATAGACATATTTACCTACCAATCTATGTACATACATATCTACATATACTAAAATACGTACATAATATGCACATGCAAACATGCATACGCCGTTCTGCTTCATAGATATTGCCCTGTCTGCCTACCTGTCTGTCTGTATGCCTATGAGTCTGCCTACCCGCCAAGTTCAGTACTGAGGTAGGCTTCCACTCCCTTCCATTCCTACCCCCCCTCTCTCTCCCCTTCATATCCTATCCCAAGCCCCAGCGCGCCCGTCCGCCTCACCCCCGTATGTATGTATGCACGCACGCATGCAAGTGCGCGTGCATACGTGCAGCCGGGCTTACTAACCACTCAGCCAACGAGCTAGATAGGCCAGATAGACAAGGCAGAATGAATACTTAGAGCAGGTAACTAATTAACGGTCCGACGACCCCCCCCCTCCCCCCTTTTCCCCCTCCCGACTTTACCCGCAACCATTCGGGGCCGGGACTCTCACCGAAATTTCGGGAATTGCGGGATGCGGGCTGCGGGTGTGTGGTGCAGTGTGGTCTGGTGTAGGGTAGGGTAGAGTGTTGTGGGCGCGGCCGGCTGGCCACACGCCCTCCTCCCCTCCCCCCCCTGATGACTTGCTTATTTATAGTAGGTAAGTATGGATGGATGGATGGATGGATGACCGTTCGGGTCGGGTACGTGACCCGGGTTCGGTGGTTGTCGGGGAAGGGGCCGGGGGATCGGGTAGAGAGGGCAGATGGATGAATGAATATATGCATTTACCTCTGCCTACCTAGGAGGCAAGCTACCTACCTACTTCTCTATCGGATCGTCTATCATATGATGACTACCTAGTTCAACTGCCTGTCTCGTTTGACCGGCAATCCACGGCAGATGTGCATATGGCAGCAATGCGAGCCTGGTAAATTATTGCCGTAGCATACATATTCACAAGCAAATGCGAAGTCCAGATTCGGCGATGCCGGCCTTCCTCGGAATGTTTTTGGATATCTGTTGTCACTTATTAGGGGGGCACTCGCAGGTAGGGTTCTGTAGGTTACGGTATCCCGCGATATGGAAGTACGTAGTTACCCCCAGAATGTCTTGCCCGTTCCCCGTACCCCTCGGCTCGGACCGTGAAATGGGCTGGCTGGCTGGCTGGCTGGCTGGCGCTAGTTTCAGCAAGGGGGGTGAAAGTCCTGCTGGTACATGTGAAGCCATCTTCTGCTCTTGATTGAAATTGGAATGTCGAGCCTACGTTACGGTGAGCTATGCCTATCTATCTACATGCGTGTGTATCTATCTGACTCGTATATATACGACTAGAGGACGCGATCCCTGAAGTTGTTCTCGCTATCGGTTACGCACTGAGGAAGGGGAAAAACCCGCGACTGTATTGTCCAGCGCATCTCCGGAGACCACTCAAACAAGCCTGTATGTATGTATGGCTTTACCGCGCCCGGCCCAGTGACCTATGTATATACATATGTATGTACTTGTTCAATGACAATGTTCGGCACTGTTTCTTACTACTACATACCCCTCTCAGAGGCCCCAGAGATGTGTAGTAATATGTGAGGTATGAAGCCGTGATCTATGGGCTTCCAGCCAAGCGCTGGGTAGATACATTCCCATGTTACTGCGCCCGGTACCATGGGATGGCAGAAAAGGACTTCTTGTGTACATTCCATCCAGGGCTCTAAATTTAAAACGTAGCCTACCTACCTCACTAGAGCCTTCTACTATCTAGGTGGGTACGTAATGGAAAGCTTTGAATAAACCCCTTATAGAGTATGAGATAGCGGTATACATACTGAAATGGGGGGCAATGAGACTCAATAAAAGGAGATAAATATTCTGCGCGCAGAAAATAAATAGGGCGAAATAATTCCTGTAGGTCATAGGTTACCTAGTTATTGATGGAGACAGGCATGGGAAGTAAAAGATGGTTGTATGTGTATTAGCAACGCTCTACTATGATACTACCTGGGTACCTACCTACGTCAGCGACAGTTAAAGATCAGGTAGAGCCCCTATAAGTGGACAAAATCACTTCCTACACATTACCACATTACCTACCGTGTAACCACTGCTCTAACTGTAGATATCAGCATTCTGCAGAGTCCTAGACTGTGTGTGATCCCTTAAGGTGCACTAGAACGTGCCTGCACCTGCCATGTGAGCAAGGTGAGAGTCAAAGTGAATCAATGGTGATTAAGGGCTAAGCGACGCGCTAGTTACGTATATAGAGGAACACAGCCACAAATTGAAGCCTCAAACTCAAAGATAGAGAGAGACTATGAAGAGCACCGCCACCTTTTACCACTTTTTATGTACCTAAGGCAGACCTTACCAACCAAAGTAGGTACCGTACCTAGGTAGCTTTGTTTGCCTTAGAGGTCGTTTTCCACCAAAACCTTTAACCCAGGTGAACGTCAGGAAGGAGACCTCACCTGTAGCAAATCATTGGAGAGTGATCATACCAACAACCCAAACCTTCCTGAATTTTTTAATTCTCAACTAAGGTTTGTTAAATAGAGTTTTTCATCTACTAAGTACTGCACTGCACTGCACGTAGGCCCTCGCCTAGAATCCCTCAGGTTGCTCATATTTCTCAATAGAGTCGTCTTCCTTGTCCTCCATCTATCCAGAGAGATCATTTCCATTTTCCATTTTCCATCATCACCATCATCGACGCCATCATCAACGCCATCGTCGTCGCTATCATCGTATCCTCCTGTCATACTACTATCGATGTACCCTATGCCATCAATTACGATCTCGGTCCACTAATATAATTTGACCTTGTCGCGAATTGAGTATACAGACCCGTCTAGGTAGCCATTTGCGATACCAACCCTTTGCCGTCGACTTAAAGCTCCGACCGCCCTCCGCCTTCGAGATCTCCTCAAATACCCTGTAGCTTCCCGCTGCGCTTTAAAACTCAAGTTGCTAGTCGCTAGTCGCTAGTCACTGTAACGAGTACGTCTGGCGATGAATCCCCAGCCTCAAGGCCAAGGCCAGCCAGGCCAGCCCGGCCAACCAGGTCAGCAGGGCCAGCCCGGCCAGGTGGGCATGCGTCTATTGCGACCGGAACATCTGCATACCCTGCCGGTTTTGACGCAGGAGGAGATCGCTAAGTATGAAGAAGGACTACGTTCTTTGTGGGAGGCTGTGAGAAACAACCCTCCAGACTCCCCAGCCCATACCCAGGCGAAGCATAAGATCCAGGAATTCTCTCGCATGGTCTACAAGAAGATCACAAGTCTACAGATGCGCCAACAACAACAACAGCAGCAGCAACAGCAGCAGCAAGGCGGTCTAAAAGCCCAGCCTGGACAGCCGGGCGTTGGCCAAGTAAACCAGATGCCTCAAGCAGGACAGAGCAGCCAGCAGGCCCAGAGTTCCGCCAACGGTGCTCAAAACCTTGCGGCGATGGCGGCCAACCGGCCACAGGGACAACCCACCGGAAATAATGCCCCAGGCCAAGCCCCAAATGCCGGCCCTCCTAACGGCCAGAGGCAGACGCAAGTCCCAAAGGCCATCCTGGACCACATCAATCAGCTAGCGTGGAACACTTTCCCCATTCCTCCTAACATCACCGCTGAACAGACTCATAAGTATATCCAAAGCATCAAACAGAGGTACATGCAGGCACTTATATCGATGGAATCACTCAAGACTCGGATCCAGAGACTAAATGGCCACATCAAAGAGAGGGAGGGCCGTGGACAACCGCTCTCGGCGGAAGATTTGAAAAAGATCAATGATCAGAAGGAGGCTGACACGAAGGCTCATGCGGAAAGCCATAAGTTCGTCCAGAATGTTCGCGCCCAGCTGGACCGAGCTGCCTCTGCCAATCGAAATGCGCAGGGACAGCCAAATGCGCAGCACGGGCGATCTCAGTCCGGTTCCATGCCAGGACAGAACGCTGCGGTATCTGCGCCGAATAACCCGATGCACGCCATGGCAGCTTCGGTGAATGCAGCTATGGACGCAGCTAAAAACCAGCAAATGGGCGGTGCTAACAATAGGGCGCAAGGCCACCCAGGTCAGCCTCAGATGACAGCTGCTCCGGCAACTCCCTCAACTACCACTGCTGCTGCCCCACAACAACCACAACAGGCAAAACCGGCGCAACAATCGCATGCCGCACCTACCCCACAACAACCGCAAGTCAAGATTGAACCCGGCACGCAGCAACAGCCACCTCAGGCACCACAACAACCTCCCCCGGTAAATACAGCACTGGCCGCAGCTTCAGCCTCGCACATGCCGTCTGCAGGAACACCTACCCAGAACTCGGCTCGCGTACAGACACCACAATCGGGAACTCAACCACAAGCTCAAGCTCAACCCCAACCTCAACCCCAACCGCAGCCACAACAGCAGCAGGCACCGCAAGGACCTGTTCGCCCCTTAACGCACGCAGCTGCTGTCAATAGAGCTAACTCATCCACGACGGTCAACACGCAAGCTAACGCAACACAGAACGGCGCCACTCCCACACCTGGTTCCGCAGGTGCTCCTGGCAACAACTCTCAATCCAGCCATCCGCACGCTCATCCTCAGCAGCCCAACACGGCTATCAATTCTAAGATGCCAATTCCTAAGAATTTGCACGAGAAGGCTACCGCGCCGCCCACCGCTGTATCCACCGGCGGTGGTGTGCAGACCAACCGACCCACCTACGGTGGCGGTACGGGCCTCAGCGGAGGTGTTCAGGGCCAGCCGGTCATCCAGAAGAACACCAACGCCTATAACTTCGACGCCGATGGCGAGCACGTCCTTTCTAAGAAGAAGCTGGACGAGCTGACGCGCCAGATTGTTGGCGGCCAGCCCGGCGTCGATGGGCACTACATGACCCCCGATGTGGAGGAGGTAAGCATCTTTTACTCCCTTGCATTTCCATCACGCAGTAGTGCGTCTGTTTAAATTGTTCCATATACGCACCTTCTCTGCTTCTTGCTGAGCTCCTTCGCTTTCCTTGTCTGCCCGCACTTGATGAACATCATAATGCAAAGCCCGTAACTAATCATCGCTGAACAATAGGCCGCACTGACCGTCGCCGACGCCTTCGTTGACAATGTCTCTAACATGGCATGCAAGCTGGCGGTGGCGCGAGGTAGTAAGGTACTTGAGACCCGCGACCTGCAGATGGCCATCGAGCGAGGTTACAACATCCGAATCCCGGGGTATACGTCGGATGAGCTCCGGACGGTGCGCAAGGTACAGCCTCACCCGTCCTGGATCGCCAAGATGAGCGCTATCCAGGCCGCCAAGGTCACCTCGGCTGGCAAGGACGACAAGTAGGACTCGTCGCCGAAGCCCGCCGCTGCCGTGACCAAGCCGTCGTCCAAGAGACGACGCTCCTCCGGAACTCCTACCGCCGCCACCGCGGGTAGAAAGAGACCGTCTACTGCTGCGGGCCGTGCGAAGAACAACGGTGCTGCTGTCGCCGGCTCTGACGATGCAGATGCAGCCTCGACCGTTACGGTCGCCACGTCTGGCCATATCAGCACCACCAACGGTGCCGCCGGTCGGCCTTCTACGCCCAATGGCTCCATCGCGGGTAGCGCTAACGGCAAAAGCGCCGTTAAGAAAGCCCGCTTCGCAGTCCTTAATAACTCCTAAGATTGAGGACTGCCGGTTGCATTTCACATCGTTCTGATTTTTTCCCCCTTTTCTTTTTTACACCGTTTTTCACCTCCTTTTCGTTTTCTACTGCACGCACGAGGCGCCGGGGAGTTATTTATCTCCTTTTGCTACATACACACCCCCTTGTCGGGTGACTAATCTGGTCCCGATTGATTTTCACATGATTTGGTCCTGGTTTGGCGTTTTCGATTCGGATCACATTTTTCGGCAACCCCCCCCCCTCCCCCCCTTCTTTACGAAGGGGGCTTCGATTGGGATCTACGGGGAGGGATAGCAACGGTTGACGGGGATGGGTTCGGAGTCAAGGACGGGGATGGAAGAAGGATTCTACCTATGCACGAATGAATGGATGGGATTCCTTGTGGAAGGACGGTGTTTTTTGTTTGCGTTTTTTTTTCCCCGTTCGTGAGTTGACTTGAGTTGGGTGGATGGCGCGCTGGGCCGGGCTGGTGATGCCTGCCTGTTCGTTCGCCCGTGGGTTAGAGATAGATAGATATCTAATCCACTACCTAACTGACTGACTGACTGACTGACTGACTGACTGACTGACTGACTGACTAACGCATACCAACATGCTAACAACCTGGGACTTACGCATTGTCATCGGCCCATCGTGACTTATGCTTTACTCTATTCCGAGATATATTTCCCTGGGAGCACGCTGCAAATACTTACACATGGCAATAAGAACACCCGATATCTTCCTCCCTCTTGCCTCGGCACCGTGTACGCTTAGCATACGCGCACTTAGATAGATAGACGGCTTGCTTGGATGCTTATATACTCCTACTCATGTGCGTATGTGGTAGATATAGTTGATGCGTATATATATATCATTAATGACCTGCTGTGCTCTGTGCCGACCGCACCGCACTCTTATTATGCTATGCTATGCTATCCTAGTCTACTGAGCGACTGATGTGCTTCTGTTGTCTGCTGGGTTATACTCTATCTGGCTAGGTGTTTGTGTTCTTCTCTCATTTCCAATAAGTATAACAATAAAATAAGGCCGCATGTGACAGCTTATACCTGGTATAGTCAACTTGAAACAAACGAGGCAACATCTCCCGCTGCTGTACGGTACATCCGACCGGTCATCAGAGCCGGCGACGTGCCGTGACGTGACGTGCGATTGAGGGGGGGGGGGAATCCCAGGCTGGGTTTTGGGTTTGGGTTTGGGTTGTATTTGGATTGGATCGGGTCAGTTCGGATCGGGTTGAGTTGACCGTCCACTTAGACGGCCGGCCCTGACCGAAACGAGACGAACGGGGAGATATTGTGGTGGTGGTGGGACGGGACGGGACATATGTGGTCTCTTGCCTGTGGTTGATGTGTGTGTTGTTTTTGTTGACGGTGTTTCGGGTTGCTGCTGATTATGGGAAGGGGAAGGGAAAGGGGATTGGGCCTGAATGGGAATTTCTACTGTGGTGGTGGTGATGGAGGCAACTCTTACCCCCTTCACTGTCTTAGGTTATCGGAGAAGAATCCTGGGATGAACATGGAACCCACAATATAAATCCAATATATTTTTTCTCAACTTGTCGGGCAACGAAAAATACTACGAAGATGCCAAAGTTTGTTACTTGGGTACTTAAGTACGGATTAAGAATTCCAGACATCTAAGAAGGCGGCGGCAGCCTCAGCTGCAGTGCCGGGCCAGATATGGCATCACCATGCAGATTTTAGACAGTCAGCGCGGTCCCCCGAAGATACCTAGGTACATAGTCGATAGACATGGACATATTGTACCTACCTAGGTATCCGTGGACTTCATACTCAGGCAGACAAGGCACCAATTTGCAAACGTCACAAGCTGAGGATCCACCATGGATTATTGGAGCCCGGCAGTCCATAGGTACTAGGGTACATATTCAAGCCCTACATTTATCAGGAGTTTGCAAGTATTCTTAGGCCCAAGCTTCGTATCTTTCTTAGCACAGCTATCCCTTTTCTGGAGGCGGCTGTTATCTGGTGTCAAAGTTGGAGCTCAGCAGAAGGTAGGAAGTACCTTATGTAACGACTCCGTACAAGTCCGGATGACAAGGGCAAATAAGCAACGCGCCAAATCAATAATACAGCACACAGTTGAGTTGAACCTTCCAGCATTATTACGGAGAACCAGATAGCAGTTGCTTTATACGGCATCAACATCTACTACAACGTTAAACTCATCTAGACTACTCTGAACTAGTAGCCAACAAGGTAAGACACCAGAGTGCTGCTAACTTGAATGGGTCATTTCTCTCTCTTTCTCTCTGCGTATCTGCTTTTTTTGCGCCTTGTCTCCCCCAGTCTTAGAGGTGCGTGCTAGAGTAGTGCTCTCTGTCCTGCCCTGCCCTTGCCTTACCTTGCGTTGCCTTGCCTTGCATCACTTTTGACTGACACTGGACAACTCCAAGTGACTTTCCAAAGTTGAATGATCCTTCCAACTCCATCATCATCGCATTCTCATCAACCACCACACATCTTCCATAAAATTTCCTTCTTTCATTCTTTTCCTTTTTTTCTCGACACCTATTAGTAGTACGTCCATACCCCATACCCTTATCAGTCCGAATCGAATACCTTCGTCCCTCCCCCCAATCTTCCACCATCCTATTTCCGTAATCAACAAGAAACCTGCGTCATCTGGTTATAGCGCCATCGCGGATTTGTGTGAGTGTAAGTGCGAGTGCGAGTGTGAGTTGTGTTGTGTTGTTTGTGTACGTGGTTGCAGCATCCGATTTTAAGGCAGAACCCAGTTTTCCTTTCCCACCTGTGGTTTTTATTTATTTATTTATTTGGTTTTATCTTATTTTATCTATTTGATTTGTTCGTTTGTTTATGCATCAGGCGGGGCAGAGAAAGAGAGAACCTTTGGAAATAAACATCTAAAGTTACTCTTACTCTACCTCTTAAATACATCCCATACATCCCATCCATCCATTCATCAATCGCCAAATCAGGCGGCAAACTGCTTACCTTGCTTACCAAGGACATAACAGGAAACGGAAACTGAGTCCGGAGACACAAACGAAGACGCAGACTGTTCAACAACTTTTTTAACAACCTCTTCGAGAACTTTTCTATCTACATATTTCCCCTGCATTCTAGCAACGTGCTCTACGAAGTAACCGCCTCATCGAGACCGCATCGTCGCCACCTATCCGACTCAAATAAACGACTACTGCTTCGAATTAGGTCGGGTACCCCGAGGAATCACCGACGTTGTCATCGGGCACCCTTTTTCTACTTCGCTCACTTCGTAGCCCACAACAGAGTCCACCACACGATATGCCTGGGAAAACGCCTAATTCTAACGGCAAGGAGCCCGTGGAGCATGCCCCCAGAAACAACCAGGATGTTGATATGACGGATGAGAAGTCTTCTATGAAGGGGAAGAAGGGAAACAACAAGGAAGGCGAAGATATGACCGTCGTCGTCCCCGTCCCCAAGAATACGAGACAGACCTCTGCGCCGCCACCCCCGGATGCTGAGGGTGACGTTGCTATGGGTGATTCGGAAAAGGCTGAGGACCTGGAGGTCAAGGTTGATCCCGTAACGCAAGCCATCACAGGTATGTCGGACGTCGACTGTGATGCATCTGACGATGTATCTGTTTGAATCTGGAATTTGGGAATTTGACTCTCAGCTGACCACCTACTACATCAACAGACATCAAGAGCAACTTCGCCTTATTGGATCGAGCCGTCGCTCTGTTCGACGCGAGGTTTTCCCTAAGAGCCCTGCGATCCATCTCCTCGCTCCGCAAGCGCCTCACCCCAGACGTCCTCTCCCAGGTCATCGCCGAGACTTTCCCTGCTGCGTCCGCATCTACGAATGTCGCCAAGGCCCTGCTTGCGGCGATCGGAAAGCAGGACGTTGCTCTCGGGCGGCAGTCTAGCTCGGAGATGGAGGTCGACAGTGAGCCGAAGGGCCCCGCGAAGAACGGCAACAAGAAGGAGGCCAAGGATGTCATTCCCGAGATCGACATCTTCCTGAGCATCCTGATTCAGGTCTACCTGTTCGACTCTAAGCAGTTCCAGCAAGGTTCTCAGTTCTCAAAACTCATCTCCGATCGCATCCAGTCCTTGAACCGTCGTACTCTCGATTCCCTCTCGGCCAAGGTCTACTTCTACTATTCGTTGTTCTGCGAGCAGCTTCAACCCTTCCCTCCCTCACCTCAGTCCCCCATAGTCACCATCCGGCCCACCCTGCTCGCGGCGTTGAGGACGGCTGTTCTACGGAAGGATATCGACACACAGGCTTCGGTCATCGTTCTTCTCCTGCGTAACTACCTTCTAACGTCTCACATTTCGCAAGCCGACCTTCTCGTTTCCCATACCCAGTTCCCCGAGAACGCGGCCAACAACCAGGTTGCGCGTTTTCTGTACTACCTTGGCCGGATCCGCGCCATCCAGCTCCGTTATACCGAGGCTCACGAACACCTGACGGCTGCCACCCGCAAGGCGCCCGCGAGTTCTTGTGCCCTGGGTTTCTCGCAGACGGCCACGAAGCTGCTCCTTGTGGTTGAGCTCTTGATGGGTGACATTCCCGAGCGGGCTACCTTCCGCGCCTCGAATATGGAACAGGCTCTGCACCCATACTTCTTACTAGTCCAGGCCGTCCGCGTGGGTAACCTAGAGGACTTCGAGACTACGATTGCCGACCACGCCGACACCTTCCGTCGTGACGGGACGTACTCGCTTATCCTACGCCTGCGTCAGAACGTTATCAAGACGGGAATCCGCATGATGAGCCTCAGCTACAGCCGGATCTCCCTTCGAGACATCTGTATCCGGCTGCACCTGGGCAGCGAGGAGAGCGCCGAGTACATCGTTGCCAAGGCCATCCGTGACGGTGTCATTGAGGCGACGCTGGATCGGGAGCACGGTTTCATGAAGAGCAAGGAGGTCGGCGATGTCTACGCTACTCGGGAGCCGGGCGAGGCATTCCACGACCGTATCCGAGCCTGCCTCTCCCTGCATGACGAAAGTGTCAAGGTTAGTCCCCCCAATAGTGATTCCTCTTAACCCTCTCCTCCCTTCTAGCTGCTGACATTTTACCTTTTCTACAGGCTATGCGCTTCCCAATGAACCAGCACCGTCTCGAGCTGAAGAACGCACAGGAGGCACGCGAGCGGGAACGCGAGATGGCCAAGGAGATACAGGAGGGTGACCTAGACGAAGACGACCTAGGCGGCGACTTCGAGGGCATGTAAATTTAAGTAGTGCTAAGAAGGGTGACGGGGGCGGTGGCAGCGGCATAATCGCAGAGGAGGGAAGGGGGGGAAGAGAGGCATGGGGTGGACCGGGCAGGCAGCCTTTGTGTGTAGTATTTTCTCGAGAAACGGGAGGGAGGTGGATCTGATTTTTTTTTATCCCTCTTCTGCTATAAGCTGTATTCTAATCCCGGTCTTCCTCTACCCTGCCCTGCCCTGCCCTGCCCTGTCTGCTATGCTATGCTCTGCTCTTGTCTCGCCCTGCTTCCTCGTATTTGACGCGTTGATCTATATATCTAACCGTTACCCTCCCCTCCCGTTCTACGCCTTTTTTTCGCCTCACCCACCCGCCCACGGCTCCCTTATATATACAGCTATAATGCATACATACGTCTACGACCTTACCTGAGGCTTTACTCCCGCTATAGATCCCGGGTGGGCGGGGCTAGGGGCTAGGGGCTGGGGCGTAGGGGCTAAATGCAAAAAGGCTGTGCGAAGAGGGACTTGAGGTTCTGGTTTCGGCCGGGCGGGGAGGGGGGGCATTGCATGTAGTGTAGTGGTAGGGGATAGAGAAATGAAGAGGGAGATGAAAATGAAGTGAAGAATGAAAGCTGCGGGTTTGGGTTTGGGGTACTGTGAAGTGAAGGGTTGTAGTTGTCTTGAATGTAAGTACGTGTGTGTCTGAGCATTGCGTACGTATATACTGGAAACTCCTAACTTGACTATATTAAGTTTTATAAGTACCTAACTGCAAGAACCTGGAAGGATCTTCCTGTAACCCCCTTGCCCTCCTTTACAACAACATTAGTATTTATGTATAGGATCTGCTTAATATTTAAATATTTCCTATCTGTTTTTTTAAAGTCTAGGTAAGCCCATTTTGCTATTTCCTACCGCGTTAATACGTTGTTGCGCTTATGCTAGAAGTAGGAACAGGTGTTGAATGTAAAGGATATCACGTGCTAGGTGAGACGGCAGGGGGATTAAGCTATTGTTGCATTAGCGTTAAATTGCCTTTGAAGTACTATAGTACACAAGTACTTAGCAAAGGGCCCTTATTACGTAACAAATTCATCACAACCTTTCGAGCTTCTGAAATTCGCTGGAAGTTCCAACCTTCAGTGGTGCATTCGTTCTTCTACTTGTACCTATTATAGGTGCATAGCGTATACGCAACGCGCGTTGATTTCTACACAATTTATTGATTGATTGAACAGTGTGTTACATAATTCGGGGAATCCAAACAACCAAAGAAAAAAAACCACCTTTATTATCACCCTCTCTCTTTTCCAGCCATGCCCCCGTATAAACGAAAGAGACCGCATGACGATGCTGCCACTGCAACTATCGCCGACTCCGCTGTTACCGCACAGGCCCGGGAACCGACCACCAGCGCTGCCGCCACCAATATTGCTACTACTACTTCTACGACGACGACTATCACGCGGCGGGTGACGCGAGGGAATCCACAAGGTCTCTTGGATGAGGAGAAGCACCATCTGCGAAGCGGTCGCATACGCGCTAATACCACTACAACCACCACCACCGCCGCTACCACGCTCGAGAAACCCCTAGGAGAGAGATCATCCCTCGATGGGGGGCGGGGCGGGTTACCGTCTAGACGCGGCGCTCGTGCTCGTGGGGGAAGAAAGAGGAAAGACGCGCAGAAATTTGTTGTTATGGTTGATCATGATGATGAAGATGAGGACGAGGAGGAGGAAGGGGAGGAGCAGGAGGATAAGGAGGATAATGCTGTTGCTGCTCCGGCTCCGGCTCCGGCTCCGGTGAAGCAGACCAGACATTCGAGATACGCGCCTGCGCCCACTTCTACAAAACCTCCACTACAGCAATCACCATCACCGCCACCACCACCACCACCAGCATTGTCCTCAGAAGAACCCGTGGCCCCGGCTCTTACATCTACTACTTCACCCATCTCGCCCCCCAAATTCATCCTACCCAGCCATCCCGCCTCAGCATCAACATCATCGAAGCAACCGCCCCCCACAACAAAACCCGCCGTCGTCGCCCAGCAGCAGCAGCAGCCACACCAGCGCGGTGGTAGTCGACAGCGCCATTACCCGCCCCCGAAGACCCCCCGACAACAGCAAAAGCCCCTCAGTGCGATCCCCCCCTCGTCCGCGGCCGCTATGGCCATGGCCGCAGCCGCTACCCCCGGCGCCCTCGTCACCCCGAAGCGCGCCGCCCCGCGCTCCGACCGCAACATCGATAAAGTCGTCCTCGGCAACATCTGCTTTAAGGCCTGGTATCCCTCCTATTACGGCAAAGAGGTGCTGGGCGATATCTCGGGAAACGCTGCTGGTTCCGGTTCCACAGTGGCTGGGAACAATGTCGGGCCTGGCGCTGCTGCTGCAGCTGCTGCACACAAGGGTGTCGGTGCTGGTGCTGGGGGTGGGAGAAAGAAGGAACCGCCTATGCTGGATAGACTCTACGTCTGTCCCTGCTGCTTCAAGTACAGCAAGGAGCTCGTGTCCTGGTGGGGCCATGTGCGGTGCTGCGAGAAGAAGGCGTTCGTCCCCGGGAAGAAGGTATATGCGCATCCGACGGGATCGGGAGCCGTCGGGGTCCGGAAGCTCAGGGCCCCGGCTGCGGTTGCGGTTACGGAGAACCCGTCCGTGGGGGGGAAGGGGAAGGGCAAGAAGAAGGCTGATGCTTCGGCTCCTCTTCCTCCTCCGGTGGTAGCTGGTGCGGGGAATGCGGAGGATGAGGAGGGGGAGGGGGAGTGGAGTGTTTGGGAGGTCGATGGGGAGGACGAGCGGGTGAGTGTTGACATTTCATTCCTTTTTTTTCTACTTCCCTCTATTTCGGTTTCAAATTTGCATGTTCACTCATTTAGATTGGAAAGTCTGGCTAACCCCTATCGAAACAAAAGCTGTTCTGCCAGAACCTATCCCTATTCGCGAAGCTCTTCCTCGACAACAAGTCCGTCTTCTTCGATGTGTCGGGCTTCAATTACTTTCTGCTCGTCTACACGCCGCGCGCCGGCAGTACCACACCACTCGCTCCGTCGACCCAGGCCGCCCCGGTATCATCAACACAATCACCGCCGCCGGCTGCATCCCATACCTCTGCGTCGTCATCATCGGCTACCACCACTACCACCGCCACCACAACAGCACCAGCAGCACCACCCCCCAACAACCCCCCGCGGGCGCGCCCCCAGATCGTAGGCTTCTTCTCCAAAGAGAAAATGTCCTGGGACAACAACAACCTGGCGTGCATCCTGGTGTTCCCGCCCTGGCAACGGAAAGGCCTCGGCTCCCTCCTCATGGGCGTCTCCTACGAGATCTCCCGCCGCGAGCGCGTCCTCGGCGGGCCCGAGAAACCGATCTCCGATCTCGGCAGGAAGGGGTATAAGCGCTTTTGGGCGGGCGAGATTGCACGGTGGTTGTTGGAGCTGGACCTCGGGGTGGGGGCGGAAGCGGGGGCGGGGGCTTCTGCCCACCACCCCGGTGATGGGGGTGAGGTGGATGTGGATGTGGATGCGGTGGTGGAAGACGATGGCGTGGTTGATGAGGCGGTCTCGGATGAGAAAGCTGGGCACGGTGGTAGTGGCCATGCCGCCGCCGCCACCCCCACAGTCGTCGTCGATATCCAGATGTGCAGTCGCGCCACCTGGATCGTGCCCGAGGACTGCCTCGCCGTGCTCCGCGAGATGGGCGTCGTCGAGGAGGCGGAGCCCGGTCCCGCTGATCATCGCCCGATTACCGAGGACGCAGATCAACGGGACGAGGATGGGGAAGATGAGGAGGAAGACGAGATCCCTGCTTCTTCTTCATCGCCTGCGACTAAGGAAAAGGATGGTGCTGCTACTGCTGCTGCTACCACCGCCACCGCCACCACCCCGGCCGCCGCCGTACCCCTCGTCCCACGCGTCAGGGTCGACAAAGCGGCCGTCCGCAGATGGGTCCGCGACCACGGCGTAGACCTCGAACGGACCTGCGATCCGCGCGGCTTTATCGATGGGTACGGGTTCCCTGATGGAGACGGAGATGGAGATGGGGGTGGAGAGCGGGACGGGTATAGTGGTGGGGCCGGGGATGGAGGTAGGGAAGGGGATGAGGATGGTGGAGGAGGGGGAGGCAAGAAGAGGAAGAGGATACGGATTTCGGGGGATGCGAAGGGGAGGAGGGGTGTGGGGAGGGGTAAGGGGGCTGGGATGGGCAAGGGGATGGGGACGGGGACGGGGAAGGGGAGGAGGGCGGATGATGGGTGTGAGGGGTGAGTGTGAGGGTGATCTTGATAAGTGAGGGAGTGAGGGAGGGAGTAAGTGTGCTAATTGACTTGAGTTTAGATGAGGGGAGTTAAGTTGAGTGCGCTGATGCTGTTCTTAAGAGTTTGCTGTTCTTGCGTAGATGTGCATGTATGTGTGTGTGCTTACCTGCCTGCCTGCCTGCCTGCCTGCCTGTCATCAAAAGTTCAGGGACGTAGAGGAGGGTGCGGGAGGGAGGGGTTTAAGTATGGGTAGTATGTAGGCATAGGGGCAGGTAACGAAGTTAGCTCTCTCACGGCCGGTTTTCTCGGTTTCACGGGAATATCTGCCGTAGTCTTGGATCAGGGGCCTTTCGCTTTCGTTCTGTGTCTACTTTCTGATGCCTTTTTTTTTTTTTGGTTGTTGCTTTAGTCAAGCTTTTAGGGTGAGTCGATTATACTGTTACGTTGGTTAGGGATAGACTCTTTATTCGGGCGCGGGGAGGGAGAGGGGTCCGCTCTGTAACTGCATGCCTTCAATTACTTTATATATGTATGGCTTGCCACACCTTCAGGTCACGATCCAGACAATGCCCCCCCCCCCCCCCCCTAATAATTCCGTCTCGGTATCAGGATATCTGGCAGGCAAGTTTTCAGGGCAGACGGGTATGAGATTTTATTTCATTTTTCTTACGGCCTGGAGCCGACTTAGGAGGATAATAGGAGATGGATCAAGCACCTACGTACTATAATGCCCTCGTGGTATATCGATATCTATTTTACATAACTTTTCCTAATCGTTACGTCAAACCCATATTTTAAATAAATAAGTATAAATAAATAAACAAACCGCTTAATAAATCATCCATATGCTTAGTGGTCAGTATAGTTAAGTCTGAGTACTTAGGTATATTTAGAAGCGGCCGCACACTGCTCGAGTTGGACCCCGGCTTTCACCTGTATATTTAACTAGTAGGCATTAATTTACCCCCCATCCACGACAACCGACGAGCGCAGATCAACTAACCACGTATTCCTTATAGCGTGGTCCCCTTTTGATACGTACGGCCCTGGACGTTGCGAAAGAAGTCGTGGGCGACTATGTGTGGCTCGGAGAGAGGCGTGTAGGGATTTCGGGCACGTTTGATGGAATTAACAGGCTGCAGTATTTTTTTCTATCACAGTCAGAAGATCACAGGTGAATATAGGGTAGGAATCCTGGCGACCCCCGGACTTAATGTTACCTGATTTAATATCTCCGATCCTCCCTACTATGTAGAATAGCCCGCCCCACCTAAGTGAGGCTCAATTGACCGTGCCAATTTATTATTCGGAACTTGAAGTCGGCGGTGAATGATCGCGATTGGGGGCGAATAGTCTTGCCCTCACGACGGTGGCATTCGGCCGACTGCGGGTACTTGATCGACAACTGTAATGGAGCACCTAATCATGTTAGATGCTCAAGCCGACTAAGGCCACACGCGGTGTGAAATATATGTCTTGTACCGAGTGTCCATGTTCGATATGTATTCAATTAAAACCCTGGCTCTGATGGGTGATTCCGCTTCGAATGCTATGACCTTTATTATACCTTCAATCATTTCCCCACAATGTGGTCCGCCTGCTTCTCAGGCACCATCGTTGGTAATAATGATTACCTATATTTAGCAATGGGGGTAAGACCTAAAGTACGTAGCTAACACCCATGTATTAGTCGTCAGGGGTCAATAATGGGTCAATGGAACATGCCGCACGCGAAGGACCGCAACTATGTGTTACACGTAGCTAAGTCGAAATACTATAAATCCAACTCCTTTTCACGCAATGGAGTTGTCTCCAAATCAGTCATTTTCACGGTGTGTTGCATGGTGCGTGGTGCTGTAACAATGCTTGGAGAATTACTAGATCCGTTTTACCCTCCTCTCGAGGAGCGCAAGCCGCTTCCGTGGCTGTACTTGCCCGGTATATTTGCCGCGTTGATAGCCGGCTATTCGCTAGGTCCAAGCCGCGTGCGATCCATAGCGATCACCGGAACCCTCCTTGGACTGGTGCTCATACGGCCCGGCTTCACGATAGGGAGCGTTGCAATGGACTACAGTCTCGCCGGCTTCCCCATCATGTGGCTATTGCTCTTCCTCGATCTAGGCGCGATATCCAGCCCCCGCTACGTCGGCAAGCCCCCCGGAAAACAGGCGCAGAAAAACGATCGCAGCAGTATCCTAGGCCACGGCGACCTGAAGACGTGGCCGCAGAGGCTCAGATGGGCCGTTCGCCTCGCGACCACGACACGCGGCGTCGGGTGGGACTGGCAGGTCAAGGGTATCCCGGAACATCCCGATGCGGAGCGGCCCCGCTGGGCTTTTGTGGGGATGCACCTGGTGGATATGGCCCGGCGCTCGGCCCTGAAGGCGCTCGCGGTGTACGGCATCGCCTTCTGCCAGACGGTGCAGCCGTCGCTGGTGGACTCGCCAGCGGCTTCGCGCGCTCTGGACGTCGTGATGAATTGGTGCGGCGCCGCTTGGGGTTGGCATACGATCGGGCTTGCGCATGCAGCTGGTGCGGCCCTGACGGTCGCCCTGGGCATCAGTGAGCCCTGGGAGTGGCCCCCGATCCTCGATTCCTTGTGGAATGCTTGGAGTGTTAGACAGACGTGGAGGTAAGCCAAGGCCTATCTATGAGTACGTGATGAGCTGAAAGCTAATGTGGTATATGTAGTTCTGCTTATCACCAAATCTTGCGACGGGTTAGTCATAAATTACCAGCGGCCTGAACTCCTAGCTATTGGGTTCGAGTATCCCTTCATATTTGCCATCTCTGCTGACTGCCGGTGACCTTTTAGACTCTGCAACAACCAGGCATCCGCATTGCGCGGTTCCTTGGATTCAAGAAAGGGACGCTCGTCTCGCGTTACTTCCAACTATACCTCGCCTTCTTCATCAGCTTCAGTATCCACTGGTGGCAGCGATACACGGTTGCGCGCCGAGACGCGGGCGAGTTCGCATTCTTCATGGCGCAGCCGGTCGTCATCACGATCGAAGACTTCGTGCAATGGCTTTGGGGGAAGACCGTGGGCCCGGAGCGAAAGGATGACTTCCGCTCGTTCGAACTTTTGGTGGGCTATGTGTGGACCTTTGCTGCATTCACTTTGACTCTGCAGCCTTATGTGAGGGGTATGATTGGTGTCATCGGTGGTAGTAGCCCTGATGAGGCTGCTGCCTTTTGGCTCGGGCAGCAGCATGGTGCTACGTATCTTCAAGCTTGAAGTCATCATATTTGTAAACACTTTCCTTAATCTGAATATCCGACATTTGTTGTTCTGCGATGTGACGTCTGTATTAATAACGTTTTAGTGGCAGACATATGGATTAACTACAGTCGAGTGGGTGACATGAAGTTCTTTGTGCGTTGAAAGTCTCGCGAATGAGCACGTCAAACTCTTATTGCATAATGTGCCCTATCATCCTTCAGGTACAACGTTCATGATATAGTAATTTTAAGCAACTTTTGCGAGAAGGCGATGCCGTACACTGCAAGCGCTTCGAGATATTAACGCCCTACTGGGAGGGAGATGTGTCGCATCCAGTATGTGGGTCCTATGGGGCCCATCCTGGCACGTATAAAAGGGAGCACCGGGGACTAGGTTGGGAAGATTCATCTTACTTTTCCCTCCTTTTCCTAGAGCCGTAGCAGGGCCTAAAATAGCCCAAAATACAGCCGTTTTTAGTTACGACACTCTTGATAGAGGCATGTTAGTCCGTGTTCATCACCTTAATGGCTCCAACATCAACGAGGGTATAACATCCGTGCTTGCCTTCGCATCTTTCAGGGAGGCGTATTAATGAAGATAGCAAGACATTCTGAAATCAGCATACCTCGGGTTTTCATTGATCCAATTCCAGAGCAGCTTGTTAAATACTCGAAAAACCAAGACACGCGACTTCCTTGACTGTGTCTGTCTGTCTGGCTTTTGCTGTAACTAGACGAATCTCTATAAACACCAAGCCACCTAAGCCTTAAATATTCGCACCGAGAACGGTACAATAATAGAAGTTAGGACACGATCTCCGTCCAAGAGGTTCAGAGCTTTTTCCGCGGTCTTGTGTAAACTCCACACAACCTCGCTACCAGCTCTCCTTCACTTTGAACTGCTCCCACAGCCCCGCCCCATGGCCCAAAGAGATGCCATTCAATGTACCACTCACATTACCGATGTAACGCTCATACTCTTTCCCAATATTCGTTGCCAGGGCAAAATTGTTTGCCTCGACCAGCATTTTCCCTTCTTCTGGCAGGGTGATCTCGACAGAGTACCCAGACGGAGATCCGGTCGAGACTACAGGGGGATAAGTCGAGTTTTCTCCAGTTGGGCGTACCTTGAGACCCGAGCACTGGTATGTCAACGCCTTCCCCGCCTTGGAAACATAAGCTGATACGTATTCTGTTTTATGAGGGTCAAGCGTGTCGAACCAAACAATAGAGTAATCCCCTAGGCGAGCATGACCCCAATACCACGTGCCCACGCTGTCATAAAATGCCCGAGAACCCCAGTTCTGTGGCAGGTCAGGCAACTGAGGTCCATAAATTTTGAATTGGATTAAACGAACTTTACATACCTTATCATGGTAGCCGTAGCCCGTGAACGACATGTGGTAATCTCCTATGTGAAATTCAACTTCACCCTCAGCGTCGGGCATTGCGTTAGCCCAGCCAACCCCAGGCACGACCTCTTCTGAAATGCCTTGAGCCACCAGTCCACAAGGGTAATGTGGCGGGGCAACCTGGTTGAGACGTTAAATTATAATTGCTTCCAAGAGTGTTAGATTACGAACCGATTTCAGCTTCATGACACCCTTGTATCCGACGCTGGCGTCATTGGCCTTAATATCGTAATGATCCAGACTTGGAGATCCTTTCCAGTTGAAACCCGTGCCCTCCCAGGAACCTGAAGAGCCGTCACCGACAGTTTGGACCGGGCTATCCTTGGCTGGAATGACTGACACAAACCTGGTGCCATTAGGAAGGATACCGGATACATGAACAAAGTTGAGAGATTCCATCTCAGGAAGAAAGGCGAGGGCCGTGTTTGAAGCCGAATAGAAGGCAACTGTCAAGGACTGCGAAGCATTCTTATCGACGACATCGAAGTACCACCAGTCAAAAGTTGTACTATTGATAGGCGTCACCTTCGGTCCATCAAATGGCTTTCCAGATGAAATGAGTTCGACAGTGCTTTGGCCTTTAGAGACAGTATCCTGCTCAATGAGTGAGCCAGAGTCACACGGTTTGCCAACTGATCGCGCAATGGCGAGGCTAGCGATTGCGAGGAAGCAAAGCCTAAACATGATTTAACAAGAGCGAGATGGTCAGGGGGTAGTCCCGATAACAACAGAGAGCTGGTAATGTTTCGACTTGAACCAGTTCCATCTTGGATGACGATCATGTTATATATCCAGCGAGCTTTGGAGCAGGAGAAGATATGCGGGATTTACGGAACTGAATCATCGACGATGCTATATAAACTACTTGCGACACGGGACAACAGTTACCTGATGGCGTGTCAGCCTTTTCTGACTGACATATTCAACTATGTTAATAATATTTCTACCCCTGGAGTGGAGCCAGCGCCGAGGCATCCATCATGAGTCCTAGGCCGGACTCCACAAATCTAACTTTCTTCGGATCGGACGGCGTTGTGGAGCTTGTTTGCCGGCCGGGGAAACCGCGAAACCTCGGCAAATAGCCCCCTAGGATCCACATGTCGGTATCCACTTTCGGATTTGGAAGCATCCAAGCATTAATGTAATGAATGAGTCCATGTTCGCTGCAGGATTTCATTTATCTGTTGTGCGAGCGATGATGTCAAATACCACGTCGGTATAGGGGCAGTCCACCCACTTCCCAGAACTCATTCTTTCACTGTGGCTCTACACATCTCGAAAACCATGCCGACAAACTTGAAATACGATCCGGAATATCTAGAGTGGCGCTCCGCGCAAAACATCGGGCCGCTACCAAACTTCACGAATGTATTTTCCCTACGCGAGTACGTCGATCGCCGTATGACAAGCGTTCATGCTCAGTATCCTCCTCATCCTGAGGTTGAGCAAAAGTATTACAACGTCACGAGCTATGACGGCACCCAGATATCGGTAGTCCGCTTCGCAACCGCTTCTCACTACGACGGAGACTCAGCTCACCCTGCCATTGTCTACGGCTTCGGAGGCGGCACTATCTCGGGTAGTGTGCAGACTTTTGCGCCCGAGATTGCACACTACGTTGCTGAATCTGGCGTCCAATTCTTCGCCGTTGCGTATCGACTAGCTCCCGAACACCCAGCGCCGACAGCAGTCGAAGACTTTTTCGCTTCTGTGAAATGGCTATCAGAGTGCGCGAATGAGCTCTCTGTCGATGCCAAACGTATCGGCGTCATGGGTTGCTCGGCAGGAGGAGGTCTTGCTGCCGGAGTGGCTCTACTCGCCCGGGATCGGAAGCTTCTGCCTCCGCTGGCAAAACAGATCTTGATCTACCCTATGCTCGACGACCGCACCCCTGGGCGCATTCCACCCGACTCGCCTTTGGCACCGTTCCTTACCTGGACATGGGAAGAGAACCGTCTATGTTGGGTCGCGTATCTTGGCGCGTCGCGGGCCATGAGCCCGGAGGAAGATGTCAGCCCTTATGCTGTTCCAGCGAGACACAAGAACCTTGCCGGTCTCCCTAGCACATACGTCGATATCGGCAATCTGGACCTATTTAGAGACGAGGTAATATACTACGTGGCAAGAATATCGGCGGAGAACGTCGACGTAGAGTTCCACCTTGTCCCCGGAGCGCCGCATACTTTTGACTATGCCTTCTCGACCGGTGTAGCTAAGCAAGCAAGAAGAGCACGCGTCAAGGCTCTGCAAAGTTTTTAAGGGTCGATGGCAAGTAGACTATTCTGGAAGCGCCCGCGCAAGGGCTCGCACCCACACCTCCGCTCATGTCTAGTCGCTTTAGAGAAGGAGGCAATCCCACGCCTTACGTGCATATAGGGTTTCCTTGAGTACGAAGCTCTTCATTATCATCAGTTCAAACCTAATCAAAACCTATGCTGTTGCTAAGAATTGGCCCGAAACTATCTTGATTGCGTATTGTTTGTGCTCTGAGCTATGTAGAATATAAGCACTACTCGTGATCTTCCTACCGTAATTCTTCAGCATTCTTAGGGCACAAGCCTCGTTGTGCAGGACGCAAAAGTACCGATTCTCTTGCTTTGCTAATCATTTAGCCCCACTGCCTGACGCAACCATGCGCGATATAATGCAAAAGCTGCAGCAAGGCAACACATCTCAAAGCCATTCCGCCTACCAAAGTGTCTACTGGCAGTTGCAGAGAAAACACTATGGATAACGGCTATAGTGGCTTCGAATCAGCATATCGTGAAGATCTAGGCACAATGGAAGGAGAGAGGTGAAGACGTGCCATGGGCTTGTGCCCTCGACGTCCCCTCCCCCTCTCCCCCCTTTCCCCCCGGCCGCCACCTTAGCCTCGTCTATGCCATTGCCTGATGGACTGAAATCGTATTTTCGGATATACCGGTAAGCTAATGAGTAGTGTACTTGGACGAGAGCCCCATAATTATTAGGCCCTTCCTCCCCTCCCGCCCTGTTTTTTCTGGTTTCCCCCTGACGATCTTTTTTACCCGATTCTTTCTTCTATTTATTTAATTGACTTAGCTTGCTATCGCGACAGCGTCTACTTATTAGCTTTTCATCATGGTAAACGACGAAGACTTAACCCAGGCGCAGAGAGACAGGTCAGATGCTAAAAATGCTCGAAAGCGTGCACAAAATCGACTCTCACAACAATGTCGGCGCGAGCGTATCTCCGCTAGGAAACGCCATCTTCAGCATGCACTTGCGCCAATCCAATCGGCGTCTGATATGAATTACAAAGACCAGCATTCTGTTCTCCTCCAGACGCACATGAAACTGATTGATGAGAATGAATGTTTGCGGGAAAGCCTGCTTGGACTTCGCAAACGTTTCTTCAGTTTAAGTAATGCGGCCGCTGCCGCCGCCGGTACCTAACCTGTCGAAGAAGTTCGAGATATGATGCTAACGGGATGTCGGCAGAGGACCCCGTCTTTGAAAAGCTGCTTGGAAAGGGTAACAAGAAGACGACCCGTTCATCGGGATTATCGCCGCAGTCTGTCGAATCAGAGTTGTTCACATCAACCGCAAACGCAGAGAGACGCCATACTAGAGCTTCAATCCCCGATACATACTTTCGGAGCATAGCCTGCGAAAGCCCATCGTCTTCTCCAAATGTCCCCACAGGCCAAAACATAACGTATCCTAATAATGACCTTTTCGCTCTAGACAACTCAACAGCTTTAAGCTTTGACTTCTCAGCACTACTGAATTGCCCGCCATCTTTTGGGTTGCAAGAGATTTGCATTTGCTCACCAACCGAATTTGCTGACAAGGTCCTGATTGCCTGTCGACAATACCTCAAGGAAGAGATTAATCTAGTATCACCAGGTCTTGCTCATTCGCTGAGAGAGGACTCACATGACCACTTGAGTAAGCAGATAGCAGCGGCTGCTATACAGCTTCTTAGTCGCGCCGCTGGTGTTGAGCCCTATGTGTATCACATTGTGAGTTGCTACTAGTTCTCACTTAACTGAAGGAGGCCACTGTTAACACAGACCTTTTTTAACAGGGTCGTGCGGGTTACCTTGAGAAAATCTTAACGTGGCGGTTGAGTGCTGCTCCAGACGATAGTGCTGCTATCCCGAAACCCTTTACACCTTCACGTCTACAGCATCGCCAAAACGCAGGATTGGCAACTCATCATCTGCTGGTAGATTTCATCTGCTGGCCCGAAATCTGTTAGTTATTATTGGTCACTGGTATGGACCCATATACCAGTAGGAAGTACCTATATACTTATCTCCTGTTTATATAAAGGATATAGGCTTCGCTTATATCCTTTATAAATAGATTTTAAACTTTAAACCAAAATATAACATTAATTTTATTACTTTTTATTTTATTATTATTTTTTTCTTTTATGTACGTATTTATTAATATTAATTAATATTATTAAATAATTAATAATATAAATTAATAAAGTTAAAAAAATTATTATCGTAATAACTTAAAGATTTTATCGCGTTAATATTATTAATAAATCCTTATAACTATTATATTTTACCCGTCCATATAATAAATAATAACCTATTTTAACTTATATTATTATATAATACCCTTTTCCCATTTTTATTAATATTATTATTAAAATTATTTTTATTACTTATTATATCGGATAATTAGTAATAAGCCGAAACCTTAAAAACCGTTAAAAAATAACCTTATACCGGAGCTTTTTAATAAATATTAACGTAAAAAAAAATAAAAAAAGTTAAAAATACGTTATTATAACTTTTTAATTATTTATAAAAATGCATTACTTTATTTATCCTATTTTTTAACCTTATAATCGTAACCTGGACGGAATTTAACCTAATATAAGCTATTAATTTTTAAAAAGTAACGTAAACATTATTAATTATCGATAATTTTAAAAAATTTAATAACAAATTAAAAATTAGCCGGATAATTAAAAAAACCTTTAAATAATATTAAAACCATTTTTAAGGATTTATAAAAATAAACTTTAAAACTATATTAAAAACGTTTCGGTTTATATTAAAAACTGTATTAATATAAAAAAGTATATACGTTAAAAAATATAACGTTAATTTCGTAATAGCATTAATTAACTTTATTACGTAATTTAAACTTCCGGTATAAAATTTTAAAAAACTTAAATTAATAAAAAGCCGATAACTTAACGTTTTAATATAAAAAATTTCGATTTATAATACGGAATAAGGATTAATTTATTTATAAACCCATAAACTATCCACTTATTCCAATCTACGGCTTAAAATACTTATAAAACCGCCCGGTAAATCCTAATAATAACTAAAAACCCCGGCGGTATAAATTATATTAATATTAACAACCTTTATTAACTTTTCTTTTATAATTACACGCTAATTTTTTCCTCCCAGCCCCGGCTAACCCCTTTTTTATTTTCTTACGCCTTAATAAATAACCCCGATTAACCTTACTTTTAAATATTAACCGTAATTAACCGGAAAACTCCAGCCCGAGCCTTAAATACTATATAATATGCTAACAGTATTAATTAACCTTTCGTTATTAAAATAAACATATTCCTTTTTTACCGGCACTTAACCTTTTACCGGCATTTACCCCACCTTTATTACTTAATATCCTTTTATTAATATTTAACCACTTTTCGGTAATATAAAATAATTATACCGATACCTTTTTTTTCCGGGTTACCCGTTATACCTTAATTATCCTTTTCCTATTAGTTATTACCCGGAATACCCGTTTTAACCCGTATATAACTAATAACCCTTTAAACAGCTTTATTTAACGATAAAAAAGGATAACCGGATTATCCCTTTTTTAAAAATCCAAACTAACCCGTATATTATAAAACCTAAACAATTTAAAAAATATTAACTTTTAACGTCATCTCCCCTTCCCTTTCCCCCGTTAATTACCTTAAATAAAAAACCGGGGCCCGTAAAAACCTTAAAAAGCTATAATTCCTTTTTTTAAACAGTATTTAAACCTATCCCGGGACTTAATTTATTACTAAAATAAACCTTTATACCTATTAATAATTAATAAAAATAAACTTATTATATTATTCCACTAATTAACGTTTTAAATAAATTATACTTATTAATTATCGTAAAATAATTTAAAAAAGCTTAAAATAAAAAAAATAATTATATAAAAAAAATTTACGACATTTTAAAAAATAAATTCCGTTTTTTCCTCGATATATATTATATTAACGGTATTTAATAAACCTAATTTTATGCCGTATTTTTAATAATCTTATTAAAACGTATAACATTATATTTCCTTTATAATATCCCCCGTTATTTAATATTTACCGACATATATTTTATTATAAAACATTACTTTAATACCGAATAAAATAAAATTTAATATTATTATAACTAAATTTTTACGATTTTTTTTAATATTAAAGTTAAAAACGTTAATAAAAATAATTTAAAAGTATTTCAGATTATATTTAATAAACTCTTTTTATATTAAAAAGCTTTAAAACCCGATTTTCGAAAAGAATAATAATTAATTATAACTATATATTAAGCTTACCGTATTATCCCCCAGCTTTAACATGCTTTATTTAAACTTATTACCCGCTTTAAAAATTTAATAAATAAATTATACGTTTTTATTAATATTTATAAAGTTATAAAAAAAATAGCTTAATATATGATTATCGAAAACGATAACGATAGTAATAATAATAACGATATATTTTATATAAACCGTAAATATTACCGGAATAACAAAAACGGGAAATATTACCAAAAATAAAAACCCGACCGATAATAAAAACGTAAATATTAAATATATAAAAAAAAAAGGTGCTAATTTATAAAACATTTAAAACGGGAACGTAAAAAAGTAAAAAATAAATAAAAAACTAAAAAGGTAAACCGATGCGTTAATTACTTAACTTTTTTAATAAAATATAAAAGCATTAAGCCTACCTCGGAACTAAAAAAAAAAAAAAATACCGTAAAACATTTTAATTAATCGGATAATAACTAATATCTTATAACTGCCTATTTATCTAATCAATCTTTTTAGCATTAAATTAACCTTTTCCTATTAATAATAAAAAATAAAATACCCGATATTATCTTCGTTTTAAATAAATATATTAAAAACGTATTTTAAAAAATTATATTAAATACAGAAGTTATTAAAATATCTACTGTAAAAAAGGAATAATGTTTAACTTTAATAAAAGAATATTTTAATTAACGATTAAAAATAAATAAAAATTGCGTAAAAAAAATAATTATCTGTTTTAAAAACGGACTTTTTATTAAATTATTTAACATAATTTTCGTTATTACGCCGTTCGGCCAAATCGACTTTTATATAATAAAAATAAACACCCCGTTTTTAATATTAATTAAAAACATGGACCGTTTTAATATATACTTTAATAACGTTATTAATTAATTAATCGGCAAAAACGGTATAACAGTAAACGTTATTTAAAAATAGGGATACCCATAGTTTAAATTTAACGATATTATTTACTTTACGGAAATAAAATTACGTAAAATCTATACGCGTTTTAAATACCTATTTATTAATAAATTACATAACTTATTAAATAAAATAAAGCACGATATCGATATTAACATATTTAAAAAAATTAATAAGTTTTATCACCATTATTAAATTAAGGGTAAAGCTTTTTAAAGGTTTAGATTTAGCTTAAAAAACTTTAAAATTAATTTTAACTTTAAAATAATTGTTAATATAATATATTTAAACGGGAAGCTTATTTTTTATATTATCGACGTAACCATTAAATTTTAAGTAATACGTTTTATAAGGAATATATTAATTAAAAAGATATAAAACGTGCTAAAAAAATACTGGATTAACATTTATTTAAAACCTTTAAATATTATTATTTATAACGTTAATATAAATTTTAATAATACCGAATTCCGTAATAAAGCATATTTGGTTAATATTATTTACTATTAAGTACCGGTAAAGGTATACTGGTCCATCGGTAAGGTAAAAAAGTACTATAATCTTATACGTAAAGCTTATAAAATTATTATAAAAAAACTCGGAAATATTAAATTAAAATTATTACGTTTATAAATAGTAATAAAAATAATTAACGATATAGTTAATCCTAATGGATTTATCTTTACCTTTTTAATTTTTAAAGCTTACCCTTATATTAATATAAATTTACCCCTTACCTTTATATAAACCTAAAAAACCTAAGTTATATAAAAAGCTATAATAAAAATTAAAAAAATTAAGGTATAAAAATCGGTCCAAAACGCGTTAAATATTAAAAACGGTTTAAATACGTAAAAAACCTTATTAAGGTTTTTCTTATTAAGCAGTAAGGTGTTTATATATAAGGAAAAAAATGGTTAAAAAAGATTATTTAAAGTTATTACGGTTATTAATAAAAACGTAATAATGGACTCGAAAATAATAAAAGGTATAATAATTTTCCGAAACTTACACGTTAAATTTTACATTTAATTAAAAAAAACCTTTACTTAAAAAAAACTAAAAATTATTACCGTTAAAAAGGTCGAAATAATACGAATAAATTTTTAATACGTTAATACTAAAAAAAAAAACGATAAAATATTTATTTTTAAGTTAAAAGCAGATAATAAAATTATAACGCCCGGTAAGTTATTTGAAGCTTTTAACCTTAAAGAATTAAATGCTTTATTCGAAGAAAATATATTTTGACTTAAGATATATAACGCCGCTAAATACCGAAATATAATAATATTTAAATTAAAAATAATCCGTAAAATAAAAAATAAAAATACTTTATTACCGTATAAAAAATTACGGCTAATTATTTAAAGTTATAAAGATCTAGATAAAACTTTTATTATAACTTACGCGCTTATTATTTAATAAACTAATTAACGTTTTATTTTAATAATAACCCCTATTTTACGGCTTAAAAAGATAAGGATTATAATACGAAATATTATTATAACTTATACCCAGTTTAAAACGTTAATATAACGGATTATCTTTATACGATTACTTATTAAATTAAAAAAAAAATATCTTAAAAGGACGTTATTACGTATTATTAAACCGTTATATAGATTTACGGAGTTAGGTATTTATTAGTTTAAAACTTATTTACAGCATTATTAGTAAAAATTATATATAAATCTTTTAGCGTTTAATTTTTATTTATTAATATCGGACTTAAAACCGTTCGGGATTATAAAACTTTAAACAGATAATACTTTTAACGTCGGTATTACGGAGTTTATAACCTTAAAAAATAAAATATTTATCGAAATAAGGATTAAAGCACGCCTTTAAAAAATATTAAAAAACGGATTAACCGAAAACTTTAACGGTTTATAAATTATTATCCGTAAACATAAAGTATTTGCTATATAAAAAAGATAAATTAAAAAGTTAAAACTTTTAAACTTAAAAGCATTTTTTTAAAAATTAATAAAAAAATACGTCGAATAATAAATACGGGGAGCTTATATCTTTTTTATTTACTAGTTAAAGGCTGTATTTAATTATTTTACGGTAACGTAATATACCGAACCCGGCCTTAAAAAAGTTAAAATATTAAATATTAAAATTTAATAATAAAAAGATAATAAAAACCGCGGGCTTATATATATCGAGTTAAAACCCGAAAAATTAAAACTATATATTTTTATTAATAATTTATTCGTTAATAATAAAAATATAAGTTTATAAATCGGTTATATTATCGTTTTAAGTAATAAAAAACTAAAACACGATAATAAATTTAATATTAAAGGTAATATTATTTATTAATTATTTACTAAATATAAACGTATTACTTATAACGTTTTAACTAATAAAATATATAATATAATCTAAAGGTTTAATATAGGTTATATTATCTATTATTCGTTAAATATTATCTTAACCCGATTAATACTTTTTTACGCCTTATTAATCTTATGTATTAACTTTTTTTTTATATTAATGTTTAATATAAATAAATAATATTAATAAAAAAAGATTAATAATCGATTTAATAACGTTACGATAATTATACGAAAATAAAAAAATTAACGATATCCGATAAATTTATAATGCTTATAACCCTGCCGATGCCATAACGAAAGCTATTTTTAATAAAGTTATAAGGATATTTATTAAAAATAACCAAATTACCTTAAAATTAAAAGGGTAAATAAAACGGGAATAATATTATTAACGTTTATTATTTAATTATTTATTTATTTATTTATTTATTTACTTTTTATAATATTTTGTAATTAATAAGTTACGAAAAGAAAATAAAGTAAATATTGGTTATTATTAGTTATTGGTATAGACCCATATACCAGTAAGAAGTACCTATGTACCTATCTCCCGTTTATATAAAGGATATAGGTTTCGCCTATATCCTTTATAGATAGATCTTAGACCTTAGACCAGAATACAACACCAGTCTTACCACCTTTCATTCTGTTATTATCTCTTTCTTTTACGTACGTACCTACCAACAAAATCCGAGATCAGGTGATTCTCAACGCTGCCAAACTCGACTTGGATGAGTTACAGCGCGATATCACTCTCAATACCGTCTTCGAAGCACCCCAATATGGCGCAGCGCTCAGTGTCTTTGATTCTATAAATAGTTGCATATACAATAACCAACAGCACAGATGCGAGCAGTTATCGACTTATGTCCGGAATGTTGAATGGGTTTTCTTCAAAGCACCTGGAAGAGGCAACAACTCTAACCTAGAGCCTGATCCAGTCGAGAGCGCCATACTGCAAGAGCTCAGACATATCGTGCAGCAGCGTGCTGCTGTGGCGCAAGCAGTGATTACAAGCACTAGAGAGCCCGGCATGAAAGATACAAATAATAGCGACACATTTACAATGCACACTGCGGCCTGGTGTGGTCCATTCGCAATGAACGACGCTGCCGAGGCTGTCGCGGGATTGGGAGCTGACACTATGAGTTATTTAAATGTTCGGGATTCGAGCTCCTGGAAGTTGAGCAAAGCCTTTGCACGGAAATATCCCATGATTGAGTGTTCATCAGGTAAGACCACCAGACCCTAGGAAGCACACTCGACACTGTCCCCCTCCGCCTATTTTTTCCGAATCGTAGCGCATGTAACTTCCTGTACATATTCTAAACAAGGAATTGCAGCTGTATCTAGGTATGAAATGACCTTCCCATTGGATGGCATTGGCATGCTATTTGGAAGGAGAGATTTAGATGATGGAAATGTGGGATAGGGCTTCCGGCAACGTCCTCTTCCTCCAGTGGTACCTATCCTGAGGCAGAGGACCTCCATGTTAGGGATCTTGGGCGCAGAGTGAGAGATAGTAGCTGGAGAGTCACTGTGAGGCCACTGTAGTATAGATAGAGGTCGAATAGTTATTGAACTCTGGCCCTTCCTTAGAACCACGGGGGCGAAGCCCCCCTACTTATAGATACTTCTAGTCTATCGTAGCCTGCAAAGCAGGGGGGGAGGGCGCTGGTAGCGCCCCTGGCCCCTTTATCACGTGACACTACAGCACAATACAACCCGGCCTTGTGGCAATATTGTCGCAGTCATATACCGTTCTTGCAAAGAACGCGATAACGACGTCGTTTTTTAGCGTGACAAATGTTACTCTGCACATACTGGTCTTAACTGGTGCATAATACCAGTCATAAATGGTTCGACTATTTTGCTTTCGCCAGCTCTTGATGCAATTTGTATTTAGCAACGACCAAATGTCGCAAATCTGCAATAGAAAGACTCCTCGGACATCATCTTCAGTGTGATAAGTTTCGTGGTCATAAGACAACACAAGATTGGACCCGTCATGGATTTTGGCTACCTTTAGAACCTAAGTCAATATTCCAACATGAAAGGTTCAACAACTGTATATGTTGACCAGTTCTATAAGCTTGGTTGACAGACCAAAGGCTCGAGCAAGGCCAACGAGGTTCATAAATACCGGGAAAGCAGCCCCGAACGTCGTAAGCAAGCTTGGGTTTGAAAAAGCTTGTAGGAGGTTGAACATAAGCAAGGGTTTCCGACGTTCCATCCTCGCCAAAGTTGGGCTTGATATCGTCCCAGTAGCTATCCTTGAAAATGTTCTAGACTTATGCAAAGAGTTGATCATCTTTATTGTCGCAACGAAGACGGTGTCTGTCCCGTTTACAGATCAAAAATAGTATGGTGGGTAAAAAGTACTTTGGCATAAAGATAAAGACGATGTTTTAGATACACAATGGGGGTGCCTATGATTTATATATACCCTGATGATCCCCGGAGATAAGGTCGATCTGATTATCGATGCCCCTATTAAGTGAGACTCAACTGACCGTGGCAGTGTTGTAATGGTATTTCCAGGTCGCGATGCTGAGCACCGAGCGCTACCTATACCGCCTCTGTATACTTACCGAGGGAGAGGAGAAACCGGTCGTACTGGTTGAGTGAGATATCAACTAGATAACTTCCACATTCGTTTGCTCGCCTATCGATTGCTACAAGAACGCCGATCAGACCTATTATACAGATCCTGTCGATCAGGGTTGATACAGTGAATCATGAAGAAATGGGAATGTGCCACTTACTGATGGTCTGAATTGGGCAGACTAGACCACTGACTCGCTAAGCTCAAAGGATTTGCCAACAAGCCAGCTGACACCTATAATCAAAGCAGTCTAAAATCTGCTGCCAGCTACTCTGGTGCACAGTGGGACTGTGCTAACTGTAACAATTTTCTCTCTCAATCACGATGCCCTTTTGGCGCTGAGAGTGGTGCGAGGACCATGGGTTCTTATTTATTCATTCACTCTAGTCCTCATCCAGCTTCTAAGTAACTAAGCGACACAGCACACTCCTATGGGTGGCAACAATCCCCAACCCAAGATGAGCTGGGCTGGATTGAGTTGTGTTGGTTTAAACTCACTCATTAAAGCCTATGCTTACCTGCTTCTAAGTATATGTACATTTTCCTACGCTATACGCTTTGAGTAAAACCCCCCTCCCCTGCTTGTCCCCTTACCTCTTTTCGCTGTCCAGCCTTCTGCTCTATGCTAGGTCTCCCTTTCATAATGAGTAGGCAGGTACGAAGGTAGGGGGACGTGACGTACACTGATTACTGGGTCAGACTATTGGCAGCACATACCAGCTGGGGGCGCATAAAACCGCCCTCTACCTCGTGTTGGCGCTGGTGCTGGTCTCGCCGAATAACCTGCGGACGTCGGCGAACTTGACGGGCTTGACAAGGTAGACGTCGACGCCAGCGTCCACGGCGTCGCGCTGATCCTGGGCGCTAGCGAGCCCGGTGAGCGCGACGATGGTTGCGCGCGGCGCGATCCCTTGTTCCTCCTCGAACTGCCGGATATGCCGTGTCGCCTCCAACCCGCCCATCTTCGGCATCGATAGGTCCATTAGTACGAAGTCGAATGGTCTGGTTTTTTCCGACGCTGAGGACGACGCCCCCGCTCGTGCACGAGAATGCGGGGCGGCTTTCTTTTTCCCCTTTGTGCGTTTTCTACTAGGAGGTAGTTGCGTCGGCTTCCCCTCCCCTTCTCTCACCTTCTCCTCTTGGTCTGTGTTGTTGGGAGGGGTGTCTGGAAGAGACAGCGCCTCCTGCTCGTACTGACTCACGGCCTCCAGTCCGTTCGTCGCCTCGCTGTACCGCAGGCCCTGGCGCTTCGCGAACATTACTAATAGCTTCAGATTGATGGCGTTGTCGTCGACAAGTAGGATACGGAGGCTTGGGCTCGGACTCGCTCCCGGGTTTGGATCAGGATTTAGGCTTGGGGTTGGCCCTGACGTTGCCAAGATGGGCGAGCTTGCTGATCCCGTTTTCTTAGGCTGCTGGGAAGAGAGGGGGCGAGAGATACCGGGCGGCGGCGGCGAAGGCGGCGGTAGTGGCGTAGAAGCCTCGGTGGGCGCCCGCGCTGACGGCTTCGGGCCCAGCCTCCTGACAATATCGTCCGCGCCCCCGGTCCCCTCCACGAGGGTGTCGCTTAGGCTGCGGTTGAGCTGCGCCCCGTGGCGGCGGTCGGTACGGTATGTGACGTGGGGGAGGCATTGTTGTGGGATCGGGTGCGAGGTCTCGGACCGGCGTATCGGCCGCCTGATTTCACCCCTCAGCAAGCGGCTCTGCGTGTCCAGGAGCAGTCTTGCTAGTTTGCGCGGGCCACACCTAACAAAGTTAGATGATGGGCTTTTAGAGTGGTCTCGAAAGTCAAAGTCAAGTGTACTTACGGTTGCGCGATCGCTTGTACGGCCCAGTTGAGTGCCGAGACACTCCTGCTGATGAGCGGCTCTAGGGTCATCTTCTCCACCGGGTCCGTGCAGATGCAAATTACGGCGAGCGGTCTCGCGCTAGTCGACTTGTCTGCTAGGATCTTCTGGAGCGTCGCGCGCTCGGTGATTAGGAAGTTTGGCTGGTCTTGGCCTGCTGACGGCGAGTCGAGGCACTCGTAGGTCGCCATGCCAAGGCCATCACAGGCGTGCCGCAGGGTTTCCCCGATGACGGAGCCGCTACCACCGAAGCTCTGCGGAGCGAAGACGACGGCGGCGGACCTCTGCTTCAGTGTCTCTGGTGCCTGCAGGTGCCTCTGTGCTGCGCGCACACTCTCACCCGAACCTCCTGGTAGCCGTAGAACCACCGTCACCTTGGTGCCGACGTCCCGCTCGCTCTGCACATCGATCCCGCCCTCCAGCGAGTCGACGATCTGTTTGACAATGCTGAGCCCGAGGCCCGCGCCCGCCGAGAACGGGTCTTCCTGGCTGAAGGGCGCGAACAGTTTGCTATGCTGGTACTCTATCGACATCCCCCTCCCCGTGTCCTCAATGCTAAGCCGGAACGTTGTTGAGTGTGTAGTGCTGTTCTCCTGCGCCAACGTCACCACGACGTGTCCTGTATCGGTGAATTTCAGTGCGTTGCCGAGCAGGTTCATGACGATCCGCCGCAGCGCGCCTGGCTGCGACCGCACGACCCAGTTAACGGAGGGGGGGACGTTCAGTGCTACTGACACCCGCGGCTGGATTTCGTTGGCGTCCTCCGCGTCCTCGTCAACCGCTTCAATGCTGGCTCTCTTGGTGATGTGCCCTGAGAAATGGTCGACCTTATCGTAGGATGCACTCTGATCGAAGCTGTGCGTTGTGCGGAACGCGTGCCCGGCGCAGACGGCGTCGCAGACCTCTTCGACCAGCTGTGCTAGGTTAAAGTCGGCTGTGACCCCGAGAATTGAATTTTCGGTGGCCGACAGCCTGCTGGACCAGCTCTCTGAGCGAGTCTTCCGCCGCGATATGCCTCCGGTCTGGAGCCTGTTGATCTTGGCGTAGTCGAGCACATGGTCAATGGTGTCGAGCAGCGTCCGCCCGCAGGTCTCGATCGACATGACCAGCGACTTCTTGAACGCCGATAGCACGATGTCGTGGAGCAGCTCGGCCGAGCCGAGGATGCCGTGCAACGGCGACCGCAGCTCGTGCGATATAGACGCGATGAAGGTGCTCTTCGCACGATCCAACTTCTGTGCATGCGATCGAGCGATCTCGCTCGTGATGCTGTTCCCGAACGCCTTCAGGTACGGCAGCTCATGCCGCGGGCTCAGAAGCCTGCTGGCCCGGTTGGTCCAGATGAAGCCGCCCGCAATCCATCGGTCCGACGCCGGATCCCACACCGGCAGGAAAATGATGGTCCTGGCGCTGGGCAGGACCTTGAGCAGCTCGGCAGAGAGGAACTTTTCCTTGTGCCTTCTGGCCGCCTTGCGGGCCACCGGGCGCACAACGTACGGGTTGCTCGAGTCGTTCTCCGACTTCTCGGACTTGTCCTCTCCCGAGGTGATATCTACACCGTCTTGGTCGAAGTTGAAGAACTTGCCGTACGGATACCGCTGTATGTAGCGCTCCATCTCGGCCTTTGTGAAGGAGAAGTCGGTCTCGATTAACGTCGTATCGCTGGTGCGCAGGGACAACCCAGCCACGGGACACGCCTTGTCTTGGGATACCGTTTCCGTCCCGCTAGCGTCTTCGGTGCTCCTGCTACGAGATTTCGACCTATCGGAGCCGGTGATCCCCTTGTCCCGCCGTCGGCTCGACTCGATCGTGGAGTCTGTCGCCATGAGGTCCGTGGATGAGGTTGGGCCGTCGTCACTGCTGTACCCCGGACCCGACTCCTGGAAGACGTGCCCACCGACGTACGCCGCCGAGGTGTCGAAGAAGACCACGCCGTCTGCGCACGTGGACTGACGGATGATCTTGGCCGCCCTTTGGAAGATCTGGTAGGCCTCGGATTTGCCCTCGTCACCCTTGTGCGAATTGCGTCGTGGAGGGGGCGCTGACAGCGCGCCGGTTTCCAGGTGGGCGATAGAGCCCACCCGCGAGTTCTCGGTCTGCTTCTCCAACGTCGTCGGCCTGTTGCTGGACTTTCTGGCCCCCTCCGGGAACGAGGACCGCTCGATGAATTCGGTCAGGCCCCGGACCATCCTCTCCCCTTTCTCGCGGTCGTCGCTGTCCTTTGCCAGCTCCAGGTGCTCCACCGTGGCGGCGATGTCTTGTAGGAATCTCACCTCACGGGCGCTTAGTCCTTCGCGGGGCTTGTCGTCTAGGCCACTTCGTTAGCAAGGAGCTTCTCGCAGGGATGAAGGTGGTGCGTGCGGCGCGTACCTGATACGGCGTAGACCCCAATATAATATCCAGCCTTCGTGATGATCGGCGCGCCTGCGTAAAACCTCACACCCGGCTCCCCCTTCACGTAGTCCTTGTTCGCAAAGCGGAAATCCTCCCTGCAGTCCGACACGAAGAGGCAGTCAGCCGCATACGGCTCCCCGCTCTCCTCCCGCGCAACGTAGGTGGAGTTGAAGACATGGTGGCACGCGGCGTCGTCCTTAGATATGGTGGAGTTTCCCAGCCACACCTCGTCCTCGGGCCGGTCCGTGGTGTAGGAGTAGAGTGAGAGCGTCTTGGTCGCCTTCGCCAGCACGTACTGCCGGTCGGCGTCGATGAGCGAGATCATGGCCCACTTGACGTCCAATCGCAGCGTAGCGAGCTGTGCGAACGCCGTCAATGCCTTGTCCCGCGGGCCATGCGCCTGGTGCCCTCTTCGTGTGGGCGTGTCCCCGCGGCTGTCCATCATATCCGGTCGCCCGGTGTTCTGGGCATCCAGCCATGGCTGGTAGTACCTGTGCGCAAGATGAACACGAGCACACGTTAATGCAGATCATCCTGGGGTGGACCGTATTTCCACCCTCGACCCTTCCCCTGTTATTCCTCGTCATTCACTGACCTTTGAAGATCCCGATCACGGGCCGCTCCGGGAAAGGATCCCATAGCGGTATTCGCGTAGCTGACTCGAGGCGGGCGGAGTTGGCCCTTTCCATGATTCTGTAATAAGACTATGCTTGTTATTCAGCCGGGTCACTGGCCCCTCCCTCATATGTATGATTCCAATCCGGCGCTTTCAGGGATGTCTCATCGTGGCCAGATACCGTACGTCAGTCGGGGGCACAGAATCCCACCGCGAGTATGTGCTTAAGGAGGGGGTGGGGGAGATGAAAAATGTTTTAGACACAGAGAGGCGTCGTGTCTCATCAGTCCTTGCTTGAGAGTTGTACCTTGTGCCCGGGCGATATGTTTGTTTCATTGCCGAAACAAGGTGATCGGGGCATAGGTAGCTGTTCTGCGGATGGGGTAACCGCAATCACCCATCACGGGCAATCAAGATGGGGAGTTGTGTATGGTAGTAGCAACTGCTGAAGACGATACGACTTTTATTGGCTAATAGATCCCCGACTTTCGATATTGGTGGTGATCGCATCTACGATACGACTTGCTTTCTTCTCCCTGCTATACCCCCGGTGATCTACTCGGTACAGTATGACGTATCACTATCTCATGCATGCATGATGCTTTGGTCTTTGCATTGTGTAGGTATATGACCACGATCGGCGTACACTTAAGTATAGTTATGCCAGTCTTCAAGCACTCCAACAGCTTACATGTTTCCGTTACCCTAAAACAACCTCAGGTCTCTGTACCTGTGGTTTAATCTCAGAAGAATGTCCATATTTTTTTTTCGGACTTTTACGGAACTCTGTATCTATTGATATATAGCCTATTCCCACCTGGTTGAGAACATTCTTATTTGATTTATCACTAACCCTATCGACGTAAAGATCCCGATCACCATTCCGACACCTAAACTAAGGCTAGATTGCTATGATTCCAAGCTTCTTTACCCACATTATGACCCGATTAACAGACCATCCTCTTCTATATGAGCCTCACGTAGTACGAGCCCTTCTGTTGCAATTGGAACTCGCAAAAGTAAACCGCACATTGCAGAAATTCTAGACTGGTATACTCCTGCGGTCCTGATATGAATGTATTGTAAGACATATTGGGCATGCAAACACAGCATGCATACTAGCAACCTTCTCCAACAGTCACAGTAGGCGCGCAGTGTAGAATTTATTGATCCAGGTCCAGGTATAAAAATAGGACCTCATGAAGAGCTCCGGAAACCTGCTCTTGTTAGTACACCGGCGCTTGGAGCAGTGACCCCGACCCTTAATAACGAGGACGTCATCATCGTGGTATGAATTTACCGACAATGATATTCTTCTCGGACCCGACGTTCTAGCGAGTGCGTGCTGTAGTGCCTGTGAACGAAATTGACGCGGAAGGTATATTGAAGTGCAGTCCTCGTTGTGCCTGCGCCCTACAGTAATTCATGTGTTACGGATTGGTCACCCGTATAGATTCTCCAATATAGTGACCCCTGGTCACTATATAGGGGTCACATATATATATGGCTGTAGTTACTAGTTTGAGCGATCAGTAGAAATAGTGGCCCGTTGATCACGTGATTCTCGGATACGCCGGAGCAGGGGAACCGCGATTAGTACGATCGCCCATATTTAATAGGTGGCATTTGCGGTGCCCAATTGGGCACAATCGATCAATAGAAGAACAATTCAGTGCTCCCTATATTCTAACAGCTGTAAGCACCAGTATGATTGCCACCATTACAATCATTCACCAATCTTTTAGCCCCGATGGTGCAACGGTATAGTGCAACCGTAACAAGACACTAGTGGTCAACAAAGGAGCGAATTACTCACAAGCATTACTTCATATTGATGCCATGCATAGAGATGGTGAACCGGCCGGAGCTCCTCATCGCACCGCTTATGTCTTACCATATGCAGCCAGTCAGAAGCCTCTGGCGTCCAAAACTAGCCACATAACCCTCTTCCCACCAACCACGACCGGTTATCGAATGCTGATGTCTCCGGTCTGAGATGCGCCAGACCTGCTGACCGGTTATCGTCCATTGACGTTCATTGACCGTTAATGGGGCGTTGTTGCACCGGGGCTGATTGCCATGCGCGGAAGCTCGAATGAGGCTTTGTGTAGCAAATAAGATGGTTGAAACCGGTACCCTATCATCACCTTTCGTGGCTTGTTGTTTCTAGCTAATTACATAAGTAACTCCTGTCGACGTTGCAGGGTAAGATAATAGCGGCTTGTGCACCGTGACCTGAATTCGACTGTTATGGATGGCCCATCACGTAATTGGGTAACACGAGAGACGATATCGTTTTGCGAACGGATAACGTGACGAATGAAAAGGCCTGTTACTCAGCCCCCAATAGTTTACAGGGGTAACCATGACTCGTGGCTGGCATGTCCGGGTAATAGACACTGTTTGTGGCGCCTCTGCTGCGGAACTAATGGGGGGCAACATCCTCTTCCCTTTCCTTGAAGTCGGCTGGACCGGATACGAAATCCTTGACTTGCAGTCTCGGTAGTTCACACGCCTTGCATATATTACGAGGAACATTCAGCGACCGCTGACCATGTGCCCGAACGGGCCAATACGAGCGGATCCGGACTCGAGCCTGGCTGGCTGGCTATAGGTCGGAAACCGACATCACATACCTATTGGATTGTTTTCGACGATGTGGCTTTGGCACAAAGGAATCTTGTCGATGGCCTTTGTTGGGACGATTCCGTCCAGCCGCTTACCTGCAGGCCGTTGTTATATACGGCTCACGCCGCTTCTTTTTGTGGTCGCCTTTCATCGTTGGTCAATAGCTATTCAACAGCTAGCTTCTAACGTGCAGGAACAATGAAAATTCGAGCTTTCGCCACCATTGCTGCGCTCTTGGCCAGCGGAGGGGCAATGCCCACCGCAGGCCCCCTCGGCTGCAAAGAGAGCGCCGCCAATTGGATATCGGGGAAGTGGGACGCCGTTGTCGTCGGGGCGGGCACGGCTGGCATCATCGTGGCGGATAGGTTGAGTGAGGGCGGGAAGAAGACGCTTCTCCTAGAGCTTGGCGGGTCGTCTTACGGTATCACTGGCGGCACGGAAAGGCCCCACTGGTTGGATGGAACGAACCTCAGCAGAGTCGATGTGCCTGGTTTATGTATTTCTCTACTCGGTCTCAATTCTAATACTCTAGCGTACTGACATATGAGCGCCAGACAAGAGTATCTTTTCAGGGAGCACCAACTTGACCTGCTCCCAAGATGTCGTGAATGCCTTCCAGGGGTGCACAATCGGAGGTACCAGCGCTATCAACGCAGGCTTGTACTTCCAGCCCCCAGCTTCAGACTGGGATAAGTACCATCCGAAGGGATGGCACAGCCCCGACGTGCAGGGGGCGATCAAGAAGCTGCTTGCTCGGCAGCCCTCTGTGACGCGGTACTCCGAAGACGGCCAGTTCTACTTGCAGTCCGGTTACGAAGCGGCTAAGAAGTGGATTGTCGACGGTGCCGGGTTTGCCAACATTTCCCTGAATGATGACCCGGATCACAAGGACAAGGTCTTCGGCAGGCCGGCTTACAATTACATCCACGGCCAGCGCGGTGGCCCTGCCAGGACGTACCTGCAGTCCGCCCTAAAGCGGGGCAACTTCCACCTCGCGACGGGAGCCCGCGTCAGACATATTAACAGGGTCGGCGCTGGTGCAACCGGGGTGCTCGTCGAGATGAACGGAGCATTGCATAACATCAGCCTCGCGCCCAAGGGCCGGGTGGTTCTCAGCGCGGGTGCATTGATGTCCCCACAGCTCCTCATGGTGTCCGGAATAGGCCCTAAAGACGTCCTGAAGAACCTGTCGGCGGCCTCGGTGGGCGTCCACACTTCGCCATCGGAGCGGATTGTCAACGCTGAAGTCGGCAATGGCCTGTTCGATAATCCGAACACGTTCATCGAACTCTCGGCGCCGGCGATCCGGTCGTACACGCACAACTACACGGATCCGGTCCCGGGCGATCGTGATCTCTACCTTGACAAGCGTAGCGGACCGTATACTTTTGCATCGCAGACCGCGGCGTTTTTCGCGTACGTGCCGCAGTCCGGGGAGCCCGGCAGGACGATTGGCGTCCAGGGAACGGTGGATTCGTCTGGATACGGGGACTGGGCGAGGGATAATCACACCATCACGCTTAATATCTACGGAACGTCAGGGCTGTACTCCTCCGGCCGTGTGCTGCTGTCGGGCGACGGCAAATTCACACCCGGACCTAGCAACGACGTCTACTACGCAGACCCACGCGACGGGCGGGCCATCGCGGCGTTCATCCACAAGATCTTCCAGGCGCTGCCGCCTTCGTCGGCGAAGGAGAGCGACGGGCTCAGGCCCCGCAACATCGCGCGCGACGCTACGGTGGACGAGATCTACAAGTACATCACGACACGGTCGCCGTACGCGGTGGGCTCGGTGCAGCACTGGTCCAGCTCGTGCAGGGTGGGGCGATGCGTGGATGTGGACACACGGGTGCAAGGCACGCACAATATCCACGTGGTCGACGCCTCGATCGTCGCTCCGCTCTCCGTCAATCCCCAGTTCGGCGTCATGGTCGCCGCTGAGAAGGGTGCCGAGAGGTTACTGGCGGTCTGGGGGTGAAGGGAAGACTGGAAATGCTGGGTATATCGTGTATGCTACTTATATATACACTTATATACATCCATCTACGCAGTACCTAAGTAGGCAGTTGAAGAATGAGATGTCTGATTGGTGTCGTCTCCAGCATGACTGCCAAGGGGGCGAAGTGCAGGGCACTAGACATTTCCCGGCAATTTTAAGATCTCGGTGTACGAGTATCACCGTCCTCAAGGTATGCCGTATATTATGACTTGGCGGATCTGAACTGGTTGGTATAAGCCGACGGTAGAGAAAAGCCGCCCGGTGGAGGGGAATCTACAGAAGTGTGTGTATTCAAGTATATATAAGTATGTACTTAACCTTACCTAGGCGCACTACCTAGTCATACACTTGAGTATGCGCGTATATATCTCTACCTAGGTAGCATACAGCGACTACTTCATGAATGAAGTAACGATTGCTAATTTAACGTTGATATACCTACATGTAAGTATGCGATATGTGCACGTGGTACTGCAGGCTACTAGCCAGGAAATTGGGGGCTGCCAATCCGCCCAACCCGCTAAGGACTCGCGGGGAAGCGGAGCAATAATGCGGGAGCTAAGTAAGCGAAATCCGGGGGAAGAAGAATGCTGGGGAAGTAGCAACGGCCCAATCAGGAAACCGTATCGCATGATAATGAGGGGAAAGAAGGTATCACTGGCGCACTTGACTGGTAGACTAGCCATCAGAGAAACGAGAAAGAGCAGGGGGGTGACGACAGCAATTCAGGCAGTTGAGGAGGACAAGGACATCTAAGTGATGTATCTATATGCCTGGCACGACCGGATGGGATACATCTAAGTTCGTAGTCATCCATACCCGCCGACCTCTCCTTCCATCCATCCAAGGTTGCCACCACCCTCCTTCCGTTCCATATTCTTGGATGAGGTTACTTACCCCAATACAACAACAATATAATCACAACAAACCCCTCATGAAGCATTGGGTTTCAGACCATCCCCGACTCTCTTTCCCATTTCTTATCTCTTCCTCCTCTGATCCCATCCCATACATATATCATCAACTCGACTGCCCCAACTGGCTCTCATCCCCTAACCCGCCAAACTCGACATTGTCGGGTGAAAAGATACTTACTTCAGTGTTCAGCGCCCAGTCATCTTTTGAGGGATAAACTCAATTAATCGAAGTAGGATTCGGGATATCGGGCGAGCATCGAGATCTGCTCTGAATGTGTCGTGAAGACGAGAATGCGATGCCCAAGTGTCATACGAGAATCGACCCATGCCCGAAGTATTGCCAGCTGAACTCCTGGTAAGTAACCGGCCCCTTGTATTCCTTGCTCAATATCCTCTGACGGGAAGGGCGCCGTTGAGGCCCGCCATCAATCATGGCAATTGCTGTAACTCGGCATTCGAGTCTAAGAGCCCGTGGCAACTGCCTGAATGAGAAAGAAAATGGGAAAGTTTGAGTGGTAGTAATGACCAGGGAGCTTTCTCATCGACCGGATTCCACGGAACGTCTAGCCTTCATGGCTTAGGCGCACCCGATGACAGCTTGCAGCTGGCTGAACCTCCCTACGTATGATTGCTGACTGCACACACCCGAAATTCCATTTCTAGTCCACTATCTTTAGTGCTTGCTACTCACAAGAGGAACAACTTTCTTCCTGTCAGTAGCTGTGTGCACACCCTCATATTAACCTCTAATTCGACACTTGTCGGTGTTTCGAGGACGTTTATTCCGGACTTATTTTGGAGGCGTGTCCAATATGTTGGCGAGTCCAGCGGTGTTGGTACGCGACGCCTCCATTCTGCGAATACTTCGCTGGCGACCAACATCTCTCGTTGACTCTGACAGCAAGATCAGGCATTGAACTCGAGCTGTCAAAGTCGCATCGCCATGGCATCTGACCAATGGTCTGATTCAATTTCCTGTAATCAATGACCCTCTTTCTGTGGCCAGATATTTCTTTGTAACCGAGCTCCTTGGCCACGATACCACTTGAATGAGGTGCTGCAGGCTCTACGACCATCCAAGGAACACAATTGCCGCTTTCATAAGCAGACTTCTCGGTACCATTCTCCCTGTCCCTGGAAGGCGTTGCGTGTGTTCTTCAGCGGACCAAGTACGAAGGCGGGCTGGCGAGTGCCTTTAGCCTGCACCTTGTGACGGACCCAACCTATACGTACTGGTGCTGTGGTTGTCGGGCCAGCATTCCGGTGAACGGTGTGGTATAATGACCAACACCAGCAGTGGCAGCGTCCTAATAAATGCGGCATCCCTTTTGCTCGACCATCATAACTCAGCAGCGAATTCGTCCTCTTTCGTATACACATCATATACGGCAACCGAACTTGTTTGAGATGTTGGGAGAGCTTTGCAAGTCGCTGGTGAAAGCTATCGTGGCATGCTCCCGCAACATGCGGACAGCAGACTAAGGCTCGGGTGTCACGGATGGAAATTCCAGTGACTACCGCTTTCTTAGATGCGGTTGATCGATCCGTGGGCTTCGGTATGCCAATGCAGCTGAGTTGCCGACAGGAAGCGTAGGCAGCGAGGAGGTAGGTGATACTATCAGTTAATCATTTCGATGCTGTATCCTCTTTTCGAGCCCCGTACTTCGCTCCCCCGAACCTAAATCTTGTTGACTATGGATCGCTGCGAAAATCAACATATCCCCTTAATTCTCTTCCGGGTTTTCTTAGTCGAAGGCCATATGATCCATGACATTTCGCCGTTGCGGGCGCGTGGCATCTGAATGGCGTATAGTAGGTCCAACAAGTCGAGACGGGACATCATCAGCATTCCCTCGAGCGAGACTGCGAGACGAAGAACAAACAAAGAGGGGGCGACCATCTAATAAATCGAAAGATACCCCAGATTTTTACCCCCACGATGGCGCTATGGTCATCCACAGCGGGTCTTCGTCGGATCTCAGTTGGTCACGATCTCTGTGAGATATTGCCCAAGCTGGCTAGTTCACACTTGACTATTTTATCATGTCTGTCGTTTTGTAATGTCAATGCCTATTAAGTACTACTCTCCCGTCGTCCGTCTCCTCAATTTCTCGCCCGGCTATCCACGAGATGCCGGACCTGGCCCTTGATTGGCAGGCATCGAGAGGTGGGTGGGGTACCAAGCGAGATAGTTGTGAAAAGAACGCTGGGAACCAAGGCGGATGAGACACCAAGTGGGGAGTCTTCTACCCAGCCGAAGTCTGCAATGCTGGTGGTGGGTCCGAGACACAAATCCCCTCAAATCCTCACAAAATGCGTTTGACCTGCCTCTGCCAGAAGCTCAATGGGTCTAGGCTTAGTAAGGCAACCTGGCGATAAGTTGTGGCCCGGGTCACGGGGGAGATCAAGTGATCCGAGCCCGCCGGCCGCCAGGGCCGTGTAAGATGCCGAACCACGGTTTCACAGAGAAGTCTGGGGAAATCGATCAGAAGTCAATTGAGTGGAGAGGTTTGTGGTATGTCATTTCATCATACAGCCATGCTTCACGCCGACACAGAATTTTCGCGCAACAAGTCGTTTTTCATCATCTTCGTACGAAAGGAAAAGGTGCTAAGGCCCCCTGCCAGAGAAAGGGTTTTCCGGGAAGAAGGTTGTTATATTTTACAGTGTCACCGAAGGTGACTTTTTTTCGTCGATGGACCTCCCATCTCTACGGGTCAAATGCTATGCCGCCCTTCATCTGCGTCCCATCCCTCCAGTGCCCTGTGTCTAAATCCTTCTATTACTCTAATGCTGGTTTCCCATCGGAATAATCGACGATCCACGCCGGCATCGAGTGGCGGGGTGTCGGTTCCTCGGTTCGTTATGTCACACAATCCCAATTGTTGTGCGAACACCAGCCTCCGTAAATATGGAGGATATTGTTTACGTCTTTGCCCATCGTTAGTTCCGGTCCCCACCCGGGTTGAGGGATTTTTACGCGGGAGTACTTACGAACTTGGCCATGAGGGCAACCATGAGGTCGAAAAGACCAATGGCCTCGACGAAGGCGAAACCCAGAATAGCGTACGAGAAAAGCTGGCCACGAAGAGCGGGGTTGCGGGCAACACCGTTCAGCAGGGCAGCGAAGACGAGACCGATACCAATACCGGCACCAGTCAGACCGATAGCGGCAGAGCCCATACCCAAGTTCTTCGAGACCTCGACCATGGCCTGGGCGATCTCAGAGGAGTAAGCACGACGCTGGAAAGCCTGGCGGGTGGTGGCGTTGATGATCTTGGAGGCTTGCTGGCGCTTGGCGGTCTGGAGGGGAGTCGAGGTGCCTATGATGCCATTGAGTCAGCGAATATTACGGGACGACAAAACTCGGATGCGATTGGGATTGCTCTGCAGGTTATCGTTGTTTGGATCATAGATGCGCGGGGATCGTGGTGCTGCCTTTGGATGGATGCAGAAAATTTTTCAACATACTGGTGATGGTGCGCTTGGCAGCAGTGCTGGCAATCGAAGCACGCATGGCAGGCCGAGCGACCTTGGTGCCCATGGAGGTGGCAATCCTGGAAGCGACAACACGAGCGGAGGCCATTTTGACGGATGGGATGTGTGATGGGAGGGGAGAGGTTGATGCAACGACGAATGCTAAATGGGATGATGGAGATGGAAAAAGTATGGGCAGAGAGCTATGTCCAAAGGGAAGAAAAGAGCTGTGCGGGCTTTTGGTGTGCGTGTGGGAAAGAAAGAGAGAGGGAAGGAACCTAAGAAACTGGAGCTTAGCTCAGAGCGGAACTGGAAAAACTATGATTTAGTTAGTGCGAAGCGATGATGATAAGGAGATTGGCGGGCCTGTGTCTCTCGGTAGGTAGGTTGGTTGGCTTGCCCACAATCGGTGCAATCGGAGTTGGGTGGACCCAGCGTCGACCAAAGCTTCGTCAGAATTTTTTTTTCTTTTTTGGCCCTGATGGAGGCTACCCGAAGCAGACAAGGCTGAAGGGGATTTTCTTTAACTACAGGTATTAGGTAGCGCCCGTGTTGCGCAGGGAGGCGCAGGATTGGACGTCGGGCAATCTCGGGTACATGCCCCCCGGCTACTCTTTTCTCACCAACCATGTCCCCCTGTCATGTCTTTTGCTTACGTTATTATTTTGAATCTTTCTGCGTTGCCCAAGTGAGAACTGGCCTAATAAATGTGTGTTTCATTATGTACCGGGCTTAAGGAGCTGAGGCCTTTTTTCCCCCGCTATCTTCTTGTTCTTTCTGAGCATTATTCTAACTGGCGCATTTCTTATGTCCACTGTGACCGGATGTCACACATCAAGCAAGCATGGTGCTGATGTCTACGACATCTGACAGGCTGGGAAATGCATGGATTCGGTCGCATACTTTAAGTTCTCTAGGGTGCTACACACTATATATATATATATGTACTGGGTAGTACCCCCCGAGTCTGATGGGTTTTATTTCGAAGTCCTCTGCTCCTTCTAAACTGTACCAATTAGGCCCTGAAACCAGATACCAACTTGTATGAATTTACGCAAGAGGTCAGCACGGCCTGAAATCGGAACAAGCGAGAGAAACCCCCCACCCATTGGTTGACTTTTTCTCCACTTTCGCGTCATCCAATGGGATCGCCGAGGTCCGGTCGGACCGCATAACCAGCTACCTGGAAGATGATGATGAGCTTTGTGGCTGGTGAGATAAAACCTTGGATATCACGATGCAAACATGCTCCCAACTTTGTCTTTCTGACACGGGCGGAGGAGGTAAAAGATGATATAAACCCCGACATTACCCATCGCACAATTACCCCATCTTCGACCCGTCTGTCTTTCGGGGCCTGCGAGAGATCGTCACCCGTTGCATAATTGTTGGTGAAAGAGAGCAAAGTCAATGTTGCAACTTGAATTTTCTCCTGGACGTATATACTTGCGCCCTAAATTTTACCATAGGCTATTACTTATCACCTATACATACAGTTCCTAACACAAGAGAGCGCCGTCGCCGCCGCTGCTGCTTGCTGCGAAGCAGTCTTCCGCGATCCCGAGGATGTCCGGTAAGGTAGTAGCTAGTACCTACTAAGGTATGTATGTATGCAGCTACCCCTCCTGTCGAGCTGCCAGCGAGATCTAGAGCTACAGGCAGAGTTACCGGACCGCTGCGCTTATGGTTAGGTAGGCGTTGCGACGCAAGTGTTGCGGGTAGGTACCCTGCCAGCTGCCTGCCTAATAAACCTAGCACGCATAGTAGGGGGATGCAATGGCAGTATGCGGTGTAGCGCAACGTGGGCGTTGTGTCGGCAATGCCTTGTTGGTGACTTTGTTTTTCTGCCTGCGTATAATATTGCCATCCATGCATGGGGCCTACGACGTAAGTGCCAAAAGAACTTTCTTCCTTTTTTTCCCTTTTTTTTACCTGGTTTTTCTTTTCTTTTCTTTTTTTGGGGGGGCAGGTGGGACGGGCCTTGACGAGAGCGAAATCTATACTGTGTTCCCGAAGATGCCTGATATGATGAGGATATTGGCCTCGGAACGGGTGTCTGCCGGGTGTAGGTAATAACTGACAGTTGGTGATTAACTACTGGGACTTACCCCCTCGTGGAAATTACAGGTGGGTCGGCATTTGCACTGGCAAAGAGAATGATAGGAACCGCCCCCCTTGCCCCCAACCCCCGAGCCCCGAGGGCGGAAGCAGTACATTCACGGGAGTACGTACATACACTTCTTGGCCTTGGCGGCTGTCAGCTCGGGCTGCTCGGGGCCAAGGGGGTGTTTCGGATCGGAGGTTTTTCCGGCGACGTGATGAACTGAGAGTCCAGCTAGGTAACATGGACAGTCCCCGGGGCCAAGATCATTCTCACGGTGACTTGTCATGATGGTATATCGATACATCGATACCATTTAATGCACCGCTTCAGGCTGGATCGTACCTAGGCGTGTATGATGTATTCAGTACCTGGCATGTATCTGTCTGCCGAGGTCGGAACCCTCCGGAACCATTGGGACTGTAAGCAAGGTCGTCAACTGCTGACAGCTGGCTTACTTCTGAATATAAACTTACCTACATGGGGTATGCATACGTGTTATGCTTGATCGATAAGATAAAACTTAATGTATTCGTACGATAAGGGGTTGCCGCTGGTGAAGCTGTGGCGCTACTTATGTGGCGTCAATTTAGTGTGCATTATGGCTGACACCCGCTAGTTGTCTTGAACTTCAGCTGAGGCTGCTGAGCTGGCGTTTAATAAATGTGTTCATGTCCGGGGGGGTTGGGCGGGGGAGAAGCAGAAGACTACCTTATAATTGTTCATACTTGACATTAAACTGTTCCATCTGATGCTGGTTACCGCTTCTAACTATGGGAAGAGACAGGCTCGTGCCGTTCCGCCAATTTCAGGGTCTAATTATCTTGACTCTTGCATCCTCTACAGGCAGCAGGCTGGCTACCCGGTATACAGGGAAAGTCGCAGTCTGCATTGGCTATGAGCAACGTAGAATACTGTCTGAAATGCGTTTGACCGGTAGCCTACGATCATCAGTTATCGATAATCACGCCTCCTGTCGATTTCCTTCCGAAAACGCAAGGCTCGGTGGAACCTAATAATGCACGGGTGCCCGATAGATGTAACAGACAATTCATTGCAGGAATAGCGGAGTGTGGCAAGGATACTGGGATATATTAAGAGTTATGCAGATGCGGGGTAATTACTTCAAGGGGAGGGAGGGTGTCAGAGGGGGAGGGGGGACAAAGCCGCGCTTTAGGCCCAATGGATGTTTGGATTGGCATCCTCTTAAGTTGTATATAAACGCATCTCATGCCAGGCAGTGCCTAGCAGGCACTGTCCGTCCTAATCAATTGAACCACACATTATCATCGCCTCCCCGGTATGATATATTCTTGGCATTCATTTCTTGTGACATTCTCGCTGCTCAGGCCAAGCACCTGCCATGGCCAACACCTCACGGGATTCGTCCATATCCATTGAGGTTCAGAACAAGGCAAATACTTGTCTCAGTGATGAACCTCATGACATTATCACCGACTCAACCCTACATTACCTCGGCTGCCTTGAATTTTGTCGCCGCGAGGAGTTTGCGTCTCAGCTCGACCCTCCTACAAGGGAAGCTCTCGAAGTGAAACTCCGGCGTTCTGCACTCATGCGTGAATTGATATCTACTGACTCATCAGACGCACGTCTCGAAAAGAACATCACGGCGAGTGCTAGGTTGTGGCGTCAGTCACACAAATATCGCAATGGTCTCCCCCAAGTACAGGAATGGCGTAGCAGTAAGGGGCTAGAAAATGGCGCAACCCCTATCCAGCGAGATAGCCAGCGAGATAGCCAACGGGATCTTTCGACTGAATACGAAACCATAATTCATCTGAAACTTTACAGTGACAGGATGGTAGGCGAATTTCCTCTTGTCATAACCAGCAATGTCAGCAGCGCGATGCTAGATCTTCGGAAACAGATGTCGGAATTATCACTAGAACTTGATAATCATAAAATTTCCCCTTATCTTCGAGTACTTGATATCGTCAAGGCTGGATTTTTTGGCGATGGTATCGAGACAACTCAGTATCGAGCATTACATTCCTTCACAGGCTATTTCCACGTTCCTTCAAATAACATGAAAGTAAGCCACATATACTCCTCGAGCGATACCAAAATTAACAATTACTAACAAGCGTATAAAGTGGGTCGAAGTATGTTATACACTCCGAGTTAACCCGTCAAATTCAAATACTTATTGTTTAGGACATCATGGAGGCTCGCTTCGGAAATTTTAAAGGATCGCAAATCTTACAAGAATCTCACTGGAATGGGCAATACCACGAAGTCGAAGAGATGACACAGTCTCGGTTTATGCGCCCATTCTGTGAGTTAGTGGCGCCAAGTTAGTAATTATCAGACACAATTTGTAAATCTCGGCATACTGAGTCAGACTAGACACGGAGCCTCTCGAGGAAGCTCAGAGCATAGTTCTATTTGTATGTAAGAAATGACGCTCAGCCAGCTGGAGAACATTGGACTAAGATGCATAGGCACCGTTCCTACATTGGGAATCCGCGACACAACTCGAATATTTCACAGGAGTAATTGGCAACATCATGCTTCGGAGAATGGCTAGGCAGAAGCAGTATGAGGCGGCCGCCAAATTGAGAAGACAAGAACAGCGACGTTTTGACAGCCCTGCTAAGCCACTTCGTTCCCCCCGCCGCATCTATGCTTCTGTGCCTGGAGGCCGAACTTGGCAAAGCTTGTCCCGCATGATCAAAGATCTCAATCCCACATCTAGACCTAATGAAATTAAATCTCAAGGGGTTGACCTACACGGACAAATACTGGTCAAGAGCCCTCTAGGACAGTACCTGATTGATTCAGCACGGCTTTTCGTTGCAATCTCTAGGTTCCAAGATAAGGCAATCTTGAAGACACATCTCTTTGGTGCCAGCCCACTCCATCCCCGTCGTACACTGGATCAAGGTTATAATGCAACACTCAGCAATACCCGAGCTCGTGGAGGGGATCAAGTGTTATATCGAGCCACAGCCATTCACGACCATACCTCCTACCGCTTTAGGATAGAAGGTTCTTCGAGGGACAATATGCCCAGCCTGCTCCCTAGATACGACTGGAACCAAGCTGCGCAGCATAGCACACAACTACAGCGAGTGCTCATGGTCGATCAACTCTGGCTTTGGATTATTGATGGAAAAACAATCATCACGTCTTTCCCCAAGCGTTATGGCGGGGATCGGGATCCATCAGGAGTATATGAAGCAATTGAATCAAGGCTGGCAAAGAATAGGCTGATAGAATCGGTTTTTCATATTGCATTGATCGTGCTTGACGAGTGCTCAAGGTCCTTCTTCAGTCGTACCAAAGGCCCCCCTAAGCAATGGAGTGATCTCGACATGTTCTCTCATGCAATAATGACAGTAGTAAGATGATTTTAACGCCAATTTCCAGGCACTGAATTCTGCTAACGGATAAACGCTAGGAAAAGAAGCAAACTTACGAGTTCAAGCAGCTCTGGGAGTGGATTAATATGTCTCGGAAGACCAATCTTCAGGAGAGCAGTACAGCCCCCTTCAGATTACCGGCTCGTAATATAGCCGAGGAGGGTGAGCTTGAGAAAGAAATACAGGATATTGTTGAGGAGTTGGAAATGATCATCTCCATCAACAACACGCAAGTGAAGGTTATGAGGAAATTCATTCGACACGCCCGAACCATATTATCCCGATCAGAAGAAGCCATGGAGAACAAACGCTCAGGGTATAATAGAACAGCGGCTTCGTCGAGACCTCGTAACTGGACCATCGCTATGTCTGTTCATAGCTCATTCAAGTTCGAAGCAGATGAGCTCTTGGTCAGGGTTGGTGACAGGATCGATGATTTGCAGAGACTACTAAGGTCCGCGAATAATGCAGCCGGTGCAGTATGTGCCGTCTCACAGGAACAACATTTATGTGTGATAATGTATACTAATTACTCTGGAATAGGTCAAGGAGCTATCGCAACTCAGACAGCAGCAGGACAGCGTTGTCCAAGCTTGGCAGTCAGTCAGGCTCTCAAGGGAGTCTATCGAACAAGGAAATGCCATTATGGTCTTCACGGTTGTGACCATTATCTTTGTTAGTCTACCAGCTCACAGCCCTTCCTGTCTAATACCGATGGCGTTAATGCAGAATGCAGTCTCCCCTATCCTTCATGTCTAGCGTCTTCGGCATGAACAACTCAGAGTTTGGGGACAACCAGATGACAGTGGGTCAACAAATGCGGCTGATATGTGAGTGTGGCAATCCCCTATGAACCTGCTAGCTCCAATACCCATCACGACCTAATATTCTATCTCCCAGTCCCTATATCACTAGGTGTCGTGCTTGTGGCCCTTGGATTTGCCAGTAGGCGTGCAAGTAGCGCCTTTAAATCGTTGTTCACCATAATCAGAGACATTATTACGGCTGCATTCACTTTTGCAGGTATGATAATTGGGTTCACGAGGAGGAGATAGGAACCCTTGTTATCTGGATAATGGTTACAACTGTAAGCTGGTAGCTGCTACAATACAATGTAGTAATCACAGTAGAACAGGCGTAGGAAATTCCGTCATAAAATGACAGCAGCACAAAGAAAGCTAGTAGACAGCTAAACAAGCTTTTGACATTTCCATGATTCAATGTAATTAAGGTACCTGCTCCGCTTAACACGTAATTAAGTCTCGATCACGATAATGTAAACGAGGGGGCTTGCGTCTATTGTAGCTTCCGGGGTAATGCACATTATGTACTATGTCCTGATAAGAACAGTCGGAAGCGACTTGGATTACTACAACTACTAGACCACAATAGTGTCCATCAATAGAGCATTAAATGACATGCTTCATAGGTGGCCTTGCAATGGTTTAGTGAATGGTGTGCACCTGTAAGTATATATGCAGTTCAATGCATTCGAGTAACTACCATTTCCAAATCACAGAACCTGCCGACTAGAGGAAGGTACACGAACCTTTTTATTTACTGGTTACTTCGTATATTCCGGGCAAGAATTCTTTCCAGACTTTCCATACTAATATAACCACTGCTCACTTTTCTCAATCCTCTTCCACAACCTCCTTCTTCCCCATACTCATTCAGTAACACACAAGTATACTGATCGTCACATCCTCACCACTGAATACAACAACAATCGTCAACATGATGCTTTTTGCCATCTTCACGTTCTGGCTTTCCTGTGCCGCTGCTGGCGTTGTTTACCCGGCAGCTGGCGCAGGCCACCAGGCTCACGACACCACCTCTTATGATGCATCAGTTAAGCAGCAGAACGCTGTAGTCCAGCCCGTCCCTAACGCCAGCGAGAAGGGCATCGCGGTTGATTTTACCACCGTTGAGAAGCAGGATATTTCCGATCGTCTATACAACTTCACCTCTTCTAAGGCCCAGGAGATGGTTGAGCGAGCTGACACCAACCTCGAAGAGAATGAGGGCATACCCACCAAGTCCACACTCGAGCTCCATCCCCGTGACCCGGTTGATGACTACAATGCCGAGCATCCTTTCAACCGTATTCCTGACTGGGTCTACTGCTACCATCCTTCTGAGTACCCGGTGACCCCTACACGCCATGAAAGGATGAACATCCTTGCAGCGCTGGAGGCTGGCCTGGAACTGCGCGACGATGACATCTGGAACCGTCCCCGCTTCGCTGGTATCCGCTACCCCCACATCATCGCATGGACCGACTTCTTCTCACAGACTATTACCCATGTGCGCCGCCTCAATCTTGGTCACGCCCGTGGCGACCCTTTCATGTTCCCCATCCTCAGTAAGTCGCCTAACCTTTACTATTCCATATCTCCTGATTCGATGCTACCCTTTTGGGCATCGGGATTTAGAGAATATGCCGTTTCTCTACTCGGCATGGTGGTGTCGATGCGGTCCTGGTTATGAAATACTTGCTAACACTCGATACTCATAGTGGGCGACAATAACATCTTCCGTGATGGTGCAGCTCCCGGCCCGGACCGAATCATTTTCGATGAGGAGGGTACCTACCTTGGAATGATGACATTCCGCGGCAATGGCTGGTGGTGGTGCATTCCGGTATTTGACCCGATCATCCCGGACCAAGGTGCCTCTGCCCGGGGCGTCCCCGGCGCCGATGAGGCAGCCATGGAGACCCCGCTGCCCACCAACCTTGGCTGGATCAACGCCCCCAATCCCTGGGTAGGCGGCTCTGCTGGTTCACCCATGTAGGAGGAGGACATGGCCGATAACACCCAACGTGTTATATGGGGTAGAGAGCGAGATGAATGTGTGCGCCTGATGGCTGAAATGCTCGTTCAACACCTTGTTACACAATTCTCAAAGCCTCTCACCAAGAATACGAAGGAGACGTTGGGTTGGCTATCTTGCCCCACTTGCCGCTTTGCTGGACACAAACTTTGGAAGACCTCACACGATGAGACGAGTCAGTTGGACCTGTTAGTGTGCGACACGGATATGACGGCCTCATGACGTCAATCAGTCACACAGGAGGATGAATTCACGGTATATAGGCGGACTTCTTGCTCTATAGAAATGAACCAATCAACATGACCTAAACACAGTAAACTAAAACAAAGCCACTTGCCCGTCATAAACATGCCCGTGTTTCTCGCAACAGTAAACCTACCACTATACAACATTGACGTGACTCTACCACCGTATACTTTCACTAAGCGATCAGAAGATAAAATAGAAACCACGATGGCTTCTCAGGGTCCCTTCAACCAGAAGACAACAGAAGGTGCCAAGCAAGACGTCGCGAAGGGCCAGCAAGCGGGAGCTACTGCGGGAGAGAAGCGCGACGAGAAAGTCGTCGAGCCCAATACCGAACCCAGTACCGAACCGGGCCCGAAGATCTTGCCCACCCATTACCGAGGCTTGCCCAAGAACTGGGAGAAGAATCGCCAGCGTAAGTACTTCCCCTGTCGCGTGCGTGCGATACTTGGGACTGGTCGCTTATACCCAACCCCGCCCTGCGTGCCTGCCATGTATTGACGACGCGCCATTGCAGCTGCAGATAAGCAAGATAAGAAGTGAAGAGCGGGCTGACTTGAAGCTACATACATGGACCTCGTACACTATTACGGGTAGCAGTGCACAACAATGGGTGGCTATAGCGAACGGCGAGCGCCGGGCCGGGAGTGCGAACTTGAGGGGCAGCTACTGGAGAAATGAGGCTAGTGAACGGCGGGGGGCGTGCTACAAAGCTGTACCTATCGGTTATTACAGGCAGCGTTGAATGCATAGCATGGCATGAATAAGCCGCATGAAGGCCTTCTAGACTGGTTGGTTGCCATTCACCAGCCCGTGCTACCGGAGACATACTACGCCTGAAGTTTCAAAATAAACAACTGCCCAAATACAATTTTACGCCCCTATCAGCGGGTGAGAGCGTGGTAAGACCCGCCCTAAATCGCCGAGCTAGCATATTCCTATCAACCTGAACAATCGCGTCCTCCATAACGCCTATGTTAACGTGGGTCACATTTCTCTGTGGGGTAGCTATGTAGTAATATCTATGACTGGATGTCGGGGTGTTCGGGGCGGGACCACGGAGAATACGTCGCTCAACTCGGCCTTGTATTGCTCAAGTGCTCGATATGCTTGATCAATGTTCACGTGTGAAGGAGGCACAACTCTGCACCAAATGGATTGGACCGATTGCCACAATAATATATAGAGCGACATCTTCCGTATCTAGATGGCACATATAGTGTATATCAATATTCGATGATGAAGGCTCTCTTTCTTAGCGGGATCCAGGGCATAGATGCCTTCCATACCGTACCTAACCATCAACTACAGGCCAATACTTCTCATCCACCCCGGCCCAGGAGAGAAGCTTCTCATGTGCCGCCCTGAAGCGCTCTTGAAATTTAGGTGAGCCGGGAAGTGGATCTTCGGTGCCTTCAACAGTGTCGTCGAACCACTTCCGCACTGCGCGGGTATAGGCTGTGTCGGAGCCAAAGGTTTTCTCTGATGCCCGAAGGAGCATATGCAAGAGCCCATGATACACGTCCCAGAACTCTTTGCTATTCAGGAACGTCTTGTCCCGGAACGCGGCCCTGTTGGGCGGCTGGACCACGATGGCGGTCATGAGGCGGATGAGATCGTGCAGGTCGTACACCCACTCCGGGCCGAGCTTCCAGTCGGTGAACGCGCAGCCCTTGACGCCGCACTGGAATGCCGCCACGCCGCTGCCCCTAAGACTGTGCATGTTTCCCAGTCGCTTGTAGAGCAGTGGCACCGGGTCCAGGGTGTCCGGCCACCGGCTCGCGGGGAACGCGTCGTTTACCAGGTTCCGCGCGTGCGCCTCCAGCTTCACGAGCGGCAGCCCGTCGGCGGCGGCGGGCGACGTCTGCAGCTCCACGATCGCCCGGTTGATGAGCTCCGTGAGCTCTTCCTGCGTCTGCCGGACGAACTCGATCTCGTCGGCGTCCCCCAGCGTCCGCTGTTTGTGCTTTTCGAACTCCCTTTCACATCGTGGACCTGGGCCGTTTCGGATGTTCAGTCGCCAAATGGAATTACAAAGCAAAAAACAGTTCTGGTCACTCACATGTACACTCGAAGAAGAACTGTTCCTTGAGCCGCTTACGTCGCATCAGCACATCGCATGTTACGTCCGTGTAGCACTGCATGAGCTCTTCGCCGGCCTCGACCTTCCGCAGCGAGCGGACGCGGAGTTTGCTGCCTTCGAAGATCGTGACGACGTTCGGTTCGCAGGAATGGTTCATCAAGGACATAGGTACATCGACCGCCGTGCCTAGTGCATGCGCCTGCCCACTCTCACGGATGACGACGTTGTTGGCTTGAATCTGGGCCGGCAATGTGTTAGACAGCGACCTCAGGGATGCACAATCCCGTAAACTAGACAGATATCCTACATACCGCACAGTAAAGTCTCGATACTGCATCGGTGCTTCGACTTGTTCCAGTGCGTTCCTTGGCGGCTCTTGCGATTTCGTCTATGGATCCGGCGTCGGGCCCTGTTAAACGGCTCCCGTGATGGGTTTCTAGGCTGTCCAGCGCTCGCCGGTCCATAGGCGGCAAGAGGCCGTGCTTCTCGCGAATTAAAATTCGATCCAATGCACGAACCCTCGAGCTCAGCTCCGAAGACTTGGATGTGAGGTTGCATTCATGCTTATGGTACGCCTCCCAGGCCTTGTCTCGACATGACTACCCAACATTGCCGCCAGTCAGTCTGTCTGTGATACTTCGAACCTGGACCTTTAACTTACTTCTGAGCAGTAATAACATTGCTCGCATTTCGTGCAAGGAATCATGTCCGGCACAACATCGTCCTTCGTGCGGAACCGCCCGCTCGGGTGCACCTTGGTCAGGGTGTTCGCATAGCAGAGGTCGCAGACGCTATCTGCCAACCCTTCGGCAACGCATTCCACGGCCGGCGCAGACCGAAAAATTTCCTGTCCCTCCGACACGGCCTCTTGGGTAAAAAGTCCAGAGCCCGCCAGGGAGACGGCGGATTCCCGAATCTCCAAGGGGATGCTTCCGACGATGCTTCCGAGTATATACTCGCAAAGCTGCGCATCGCCGTGGAATGTTCGGTTTTCGGCGGACATGTTCATTTTCCCCCGGCATAGATATAATCAATAGGTTATATATTATGATTATTGCTAATGAGTACACTATTGAAAATCATCTATTATAAATCGGGTAATGTTGCCTATCAAGTCGGTGCGCGCCCCGTACTGATGCCCCCTAACCAACGCTGTTATAGTGGTAGTGGGGAGGACGCTGGATGACGTCACAACACATGGAACAGGGAAACTTGAATAGAATTGAATTGCCAGGGAGACATCTTACGATATCGGGACTGTCCTGCATTTCAAAACTTGATTATGCACATATAACCCGTTTCTTATATCAGTAGGTAGTGACTGATAGTATTTATTTTCCATTTGTATTTATCGACTTCGTGAACCCAGCGCAGTGTATACTTCGTATGCTATATAGCCTCTACACTTCAATAAGGGGCTTCCTAGTCTCTTTAATTAACACGTCCAGTTACCTAAGATTATGCAGTCTAGTGATACGACACGGTATTCGGCAACGCTACATGAAATTTCGAATGGTATCAAACTTCTATCCATTATGAATGGTGGACTTCATGATGGTTTTCATATTCGTTGATGTTATTCTCAAATTGGTAAGTACTTAAGTATAGGTTGGTTCTACATTGTTCACGGCAGATAGGGTACATGCTACAGCACTCCACAGGGCGAATAGGGGGCGCTAGCTTGCAGGCAATGTTAGGTCAGTATGACGCTCCAGTGAAGCTATCCTCTCCCTTCTATTTCTACGCTCCCAATACGCACGCAATACCCGTGGGCCTGGTTGAATATTGTAACAACCTCATGATCTTAAACCATTTCAGGGCCGAAATCCAGATAAAATTCTGACCAGAACACCGAATGTAACCGTTCCCACCACCACCCAACAGCAGCGATGCGTGCCAAATTAATACCTACACCGCTAACTTCACTGCGGGTTTCTCGGCACAGCATCCCCGCACATAACCTCATTCCCAACACCAGCATCCAGAACAAGCCCCTGCTGCACTACCATGGGGCTTTTCCGCCGGGATCGCTGACGGCGTCGGCAATAGAGTCACATCTCGGCTCGGTGGGTGTCGTCGAGCCTCAATGGCGATTTACCATGTACAGCACCACCCACTTCCACTCCACGGCCCACGAAGTGCTGTGCATCAGTCGAGGGAAGGCGAGGAAAACCCTGGGAAAGTGGAGATACAGGTAGAGAAGGGCGACGTCCTTGTTCTGCCTGCTGGTGTTGGCCATAGGCTGCTCGAAGACCTCACGGACAGTGGTGGCTTTGATGTTGGTTGTTAGTGGTCACTGGTATGGACCCACATACCAGTAGGAAGTACCTATGTACCTATCTCCCGTTTATATAAGGATACGGGCGAAGCCCGTATCCCTCTCAGATAGATAGATAGACCTTAGACCAGAATACCACACCAGTCTCACCACCTTTCGTTATTGTTATTGTTATTCCTTTTACGTACGTACCTACCAACATTTGAGATGGTCGGCTCATACCCTACGGGCTATAATTGGGATATGTGCTATGGGAAGAAGGGTGAGGAGGGCAAAGTACAGAGCATTGCGAAATTGCCGTGGTTCAGTAGAGACCCAATCTACGGGGATCGGGGGCCGGTGCTAGATGTGTAAAAATGGAGAGACCTCCTGTATTGAGTAGCTTTATTGACGTCTTCCTGCAGTAATTATAATAAGCACACGGACTACGAATCGTGCGATAGATGAAAACAGTGGCTTTTATTCTAAGCTACGATCACTATACTGACGTTGCGATACCGATGGTGGGCAACCGTCCGCAAGCCAGAGTGTCAGTGATGTGTAGCAAGATGATGAAAAGGGAAAAAGCTAAATATAGAATGCCCTGTGCCAAAGGATATAGCTATAGAGCGATATAAGTGGGACGGTCACTGTAATAGTGGGACCTAACAGTAATGGCATCGGAAACTTGAAACTACTCCCTACACCAAAGGTGAATGTAAATACAGGCGATGTATGTATATTTCTATGACGCTAACTCCCGCTACTTAGGATTAGACGGGCTAAAATACAATAATAGACAAGAACCAGGGTAAATCAAAACTAAATATGGCAAAACTCCAACACCCGTGATATGCGAGACTCCATACACTCAAGCTTTGCTCAGCAAGAATCCGTTATTCTGAATTTCCTGGAACACCTGGTGCGAATCGTAGGATCGGCTGACGGCTGTAAGCCTCTCAACGGACTCGGCCCCGTAGCTCGCGATGACGTCCTGGAAGGAACCGGCATCGTTCATGAAGCGGTAGTCTAGGCCGACACCATGGCTCTGTGCCGCGTTCTGCGTATGCTCGACCCAGTCTTTGACGGCGCCGATGGCCGCCTCGTCGTCGGCCTCGTTAGCCCACTCTATCGTGCTTTCGAGGACTTAGAAGAAAAACGTGTTAGTACATGGTAACGGTTGGTGGATGAGTGGTGTTACTTACAACTTTGCGATACGGCCTGAATATTCGTCGGGTTTCCGCCTTTCGACAAGGTTTGCTCTACGGCCTTCGAGGAGTAGGGCTGAACAACCAGGGACATGCTCGCGCCGATTGACTCGGAGACCTTGCCGGATAGATCCTGGAAAGTCTCCAACGTGTCCTTCAGTAAAGCCTCGTCCCACTTGACGGTGACAGTGGATATTTCCCTCCTGTGGTCATATGGTGAGCAAATACGTCTCCGCCAGTGCTGAAAAGGATGAGGTGGCTGAGCAATACGGAAATATACATACCTAGCGGGAACAATCGGCGACGCACTGATTTCGTTGTTCAGATCGATCCATGTCGTCACCTTAGATTCCATGACTTGTTGAACGGACGGGATGTCGTAGAACATGCTGAAGACCTCGGGCCGCTCTTCGGGTTTTCCGTATATGAAGATCAGAGTAACGGTATCGGGGGTGAATGTAGCAATAAGTGACGCATGGCTATCATCCTCTGCGGCTTCACCATGCTTCACCAAACCCTCAATGATAGCGTCGAATTGGGTCGAGTTATACACGTAGCCCTCGACCCAAATCTCGCTGTTCGGCACCGTCTCCACCTCGAACTTGGTCACGACACCAAAGTTGGGACCGCCACCCTTCAGAGCCCAGAACAGATCAGGGTTTTCCTGAGCGCTAGCCGAGACGATCGTGGAATTCGACAAAACAACCTAGAGTAATCCAGGCCGTTAGTTGCTTGAACATAGGCAATGCGAATACCATATGGGATATAGGTCTAGTTTGCTCACCTCAAAACTACGGACCTGGTCCGCGGCCATGCCGTATAGATTAGCGAAGTGCGAAAGGCCGCCTCCGAGGAGATATCCGCCAACACCAACGTCGTTGATACGCCCTCCCACGACGGTCTGACCAGAAGACTGAAGAGTGCTATACACGTCGCCGAAGCGACTTCCGGGGCCGATGCAGACTGTCGAATCGCCGCAGTCGGGAGAGACTTCGTTAAGCTTCCTCAGATCGAGGACAATGCCGTCTCCCGCCACACTGGCGAAGCCCGTGTTGGGGTTATGTCCACCGCTGCGGATGGAGAACTTGGTCCCTAGGAAGCTGATCGTCGACATGGCCTTGGAAACATCCTCAGCCGATGCAGCCTCGACGATGCATGTGGGCTGTAGCCAACAGGTAGATGACCTAGTGAATTTGGTTAAGACTTGATCTGATATATGTCTACATCATTCAATATAAGAGGCTGTAGACATACCAGTGTGATTGTATTAGGTCATCAAAACTGGCAGAGAGTGATCCGAAGAAGCCGTTCTCAAACAGCACCTCACTGACGCGGCAGGCCAGATCAGCCCGGGAGGCGGCATCGTGGTCGCCATCCGGAGTATATCCGTCGAGTATAGAGCTGACTCTAGTACCATCCTCTGGAGATATGTCTAGATGAGTAACGAAATCGCTGACAGTGGATATATCACTGTAGACCTTGGCGGCAGCGATTTGCAAAAAGGAAAGCCCCAAAGTCAGGGGAAGGAACCGCCAAGAAGACATGATGACTAAGTTATGTTATATAATGAATGTAGGCAAGGAAATAAGAAAGAAACACTTCCCAACAAGGAAAGGGGGAAGATCAAGACGAGAAAAGCTGGAGAGATCGACTGGTCACCTAGTCCGGTGGCTCACCAAGAAAGAAAAAGAAAACTGGAAAGGAAAACCGCCTGGAGAGAACATCAACTTCAGACCCGAAGACAGCACCATCACGACTTGATATATAATTCAGCTTTATTGATTCGTCCATCACGTCGTCGACTATGTGGTATATAATTAGAAACACACAGCCGCTATACTGGCTCCTGCTCTCAAGCATCATTACTGTGACCCAAGCGTCTCTTATCCGTATCGTACGAGAGCCAGGCCGTGCCACAAGATTCATCCCATAATAGAAGCTCAAAGGCACGCTCAGGCACCGGAATCCCTAGGAACTGGTTGTCTTGAGTTATTGCCTGTAGATGGTACCTGACATATCCTCGACCTCGTGGCACAGGGGAGAAAGAGAGAGCTGATCGGCAAGGGTCCGAGCTGAGCCCCTGGTCTGCCCTAAAATTGCTGACGGGGGCACATTAGTGGCCTCCACCTTCCCCATACCAAGGCCACCTGAGTAGGCGAGGCGAGCACGCAGGCTATCGCATAGTCAGCTCTACGATAGTCACATACGCTAGCTGCTGAAATTGACTTTCCCCAAATTGGCCTTCCCGTCGGAACATATCCGAATCTATCGTGCCCGAATCAACTTACCTGTGCCGGCGCATCAAAAAGGACCCGGTAGGGGCTGTGCAATCAAATGAATGACTGATTTGCAGATCTCACTGTAGCCAATTTTCCCATGCTTATGGATTTCAGGAGGATAGCTCTGCATTGCGGCGTAGGAACTACTTAGCGAGCAAAGGTCTAGGCTCACCGTCACGTACTTAGTCGAGAGGGATCACGATGGTGACCTCGGAACCCCTCCACACAGAAATATTCCCAATCTGAAGTTGAAGGGGCCAGATTGGATTATATATCATGCGACGCTTCGCTCGCTAAAGAGATGGAACTTGGCTTGCTTATTTTCAAGAATCATGGAGCTCATCCGAGAGTAGGCTGGAACTAAAACCTCACCGTAGGTTCGAAGTCATTGCAGGCCTTTTCTAAAATGGCATTTATGGTCTATCGGATATTTAACGTAAAAAATGTAAGAAGGCAGCAGTGTTAAAAAAAAATTCCCCCATGTTTGGCAGGTCGATTTCAAGTATGAATTCCTGTATCTCCATTACTATATCCAAGGAACGATTCCTTAATCAGACACTGTTTCGATATTAGACCCGCTAAGTAGCCGATAAGTTACAGTACGCTATTTTGGTCTGATAGGGCTGTTAGCAGATATCATTACAGGGGCCGCGCCCTGTGCACATTATAAGAGTACTATAAATCAACTTGCCAGGTTCCGAGGAGTTTTCTTTTTAGAACACTGCTTTTGTATGATACATAGTTAAATGAGAATGTAATGCTAATTGCTAATTGAGTACCTGGGGCCGTCCGGATTCCTATCAGATATGTCATTTTACGTTCGTTCTCTGGGATACTTTCGGATGTTCATTCGTCGTTGTCACTTGTGTTCATGGGACAGATGGCTAGACCAAATAGATAATAAGATCTCAAGATTGGATGTAGCCTGCTTGAATGATCCAGACACGTAAAATACATAAACGCCTAGTTAAATAACAAAATACCAATTTACAGACCAGTTGAAATTTCAACATACGACGTGAAGACAAAATCTATACTTTCTTTCCAGTACCCGTCATGCGGCTGGCGATATCGCGGACGACGTAAATCTGGCCGTAAAGGTCCGTCACATCGCAGAACATGTCCCACAACTCCATTTGCCGGCCCTTCACCTTAGCAGCGTCTGAGGGCGACCTCGTCTCCGCACCAAGCCTCTCCCGCGCGACGTTTAGACAGCTCCGTTCATATTCTGCTAGTTGGAACAGGGCCGTCTTCTTCGAATCGGGTGAAGTGTAGGACCCGTATTCGGGGAAGTTGATGGAGTTGAGGTTGTTCTCGGCCTCGTCCCGCGCAACGGACCCGTAGTCGTTGTACATCCGACACATGGTGGCCAAGTGGCGGCACATGTCTTCCGCGAGATACTTCTCGCTCGCTGTAGGGAAGCACTCCTGGCCGTTGTTAAGCGCACTCATAAGGCAGCTCACAAAGGAGAATGAGTACGGGCACGACGTGTGGTCGGCCGACGTGGTCCTCACCCACTGGAAGAACGTGTCGTTGGCAAATGAGCGAACCCCGTTAGTGTCCCGTGCGCCATTGATGAACTTCGCGTTGTCCTCCGATTGCGTAACATGAGCGTGAAGGAAAATACGGAGTTGGCGCATCACAGACGCCCGATCCCAGGCGCTAGCCGCCAACACGGCTGGATGGTTCGAAACGTGGGAGACGAACTTAGATAGTGGACCGTGGACCTCTTGATAGTCTGCCTGGCTGAGGTGGCCGTTGCCGTGAGAAGCTCCATTACCACCATGGCCGTTTCCATTGCGATGTAGGCCGTTGCTATGACCGTTGCCATTGGCATCTGCACCGTTCTTGCCTGGCTCGGATCTGGGCTCTATACAGACTCGGTCGATAAGCTGACGAAGCTCCTCCGTCCGGCCTTGGAAAACAACACCGGCCACGGCTTCCATGAATTCGTCAGCTTGGTAGTTCAGGAAGGAGATAACCATCATCTCATATATGTACGAAGTGGAGGCGAAGGCACGCGTCCTGTTGTTGCAAGCAGTCCAAGTGAAAGGGATGATGTCGAAGTACTTGTCCGCCTCCATGTCCTTCCTAGGGAATACGTCGAGCCTCCGGGCACGGAGCAGTGGCTGGAAAGCCGCAGCTTCAATCATAGAGGCTACCAGCTGCCACTCCGGAGTCGCCGCAAATAGTGGCGTGAGCTGGAAGAGCTTCACATATTTTCCCATCGCTTTTGATGAAGCAGGGTCATGCAGGCTAGCTCCCACCCGCGCGCCGGTAGGCTCGCTAGACGCCTTCAAAGCCGCCAGCACGTAGCAGTCGGTGAGCAGAGGCGATGCGTAAGTCACTTTCTCTATCCAGATGTGGTTGTAAGCCTTGCCGCTTTCAGACTGTAGGAAATTACGTCCACCACCCAGCGCGGAGTCAAGCACTTGGTGTAAGGGCTCAAGGACTGCCAGCTTCCGGACCTCTGAGAGCGTGAGAACGCCATAGGCCGTTTCTTCGGTGGAATCGTTCCATGATCCATTCTCCTTCTGCGTCAACAGAGTCCTGGTGCATGTTTGGACGAGTGTTACAAGCACTCTTGACTGCAGGCTCTGATCAAGGACCACGGCGCCCTTTTCCGCCAAGGCCAGCACGTCCATCAGAGCCTCTACGACAAGCAGGCCTGGGTAAAGGTGGCAGAGATTCTAGAGAATTTATTAGTGTCGTTATCACTGAAATCAACGGAATCACATACCCATTTATCGGAGATAATACCGTCGGCGTCCCAGTAGTAATCGCACAAGAACTGGATGATCTTGACGATCTGACTTGAGAATTGGGACGGATCGGGTTGATGCATCAGTGCCAGAACGGCGTTGCAGTTGGCACTGAAACTGGGGTCTCTCTCAAGCGCATAGGTCAAGAATCGCTTCTCGGCCTCAAACGTCTTGATCATCTTTTCTGGGCCGATGGAGTACCCCATCTCGTTTAGACAGATGAGACCCTTGGCCGTGTCGTCCACATCGGCTTCCAGTCGAGGGGCTACGTACATGGTTAGTCACTTTCTGAGGCCACGGACAGGGAAGAGGAACCGTACCAAATCCAATTATCCCATCTCCCTCTTGGAATGCACGAATCAATACGTCTTTGATTTTACCCAGCTCAGGACATTGTAAGTCTGATGCTGTGAAGCCAGCACGGAACAGTGTTGACATGATCTAAAATTTCAGTCAGCATCGGGCACGGAAGGGAAGGAGTTGATAACCGACGAGACCACTAACCCATGTGTATTCGAAATGCATGGAAGGATATGCGCTTGGTACTCCACCGCATCCTCTACCAGCGCCAGACTTGATGACTTGTCGAAGATAGGCTTCCGACTCTTCGTCCCACTGCGAGGTGTGCATAAGAAATGCGGCAGTCGAGGATGGCGACGACATCATGGCCCCCTGTACCTTGTGATGCGCAACTCGGTCAAAGTCGATCTTCCCGATAAAGGCCTCAAGGGAATGGAGAGCCGTCAACTTGACCGGGCCATACAGATACTCGGGCTTGAAGCGCGCTAACTTCATAGCGTTGACGCTCTCTAGTACTGGCCTTCCGTCGAATTCGAAAGCCAGGAGAGGGTCTTGCTGCTTCAGGTAGTCCAACATAGCTGGAACGATGATCTCGAAGCCGACATGTGTAGTTGTAGACACGTCCCATGTGGACAGCTGGGAGTTGAGAGAGGCGGCGGCACGGGTGATCCGCACGTCAAGATCGTCCACCGTTACATCTTGGATATCCAGAGGCTCTGCGCGGTGCCGTGTTAGAGCAAGGAGTGAGGCAGCCGTGTTGAGGATACCGTCGATCTGTGAGCCTGTTTCTTTTCCCCAACTCCCGTCGGCGGCTTGTGTTGCTAGGAGGTATTCGAAGCACTCGGGGAACAGCCACCGCTTATGGCCGTCCACAGTTTTGGTGACGAGAGCGACCCAGGCCGTGTCATACACAGCACAGCTCATGAAACCTGCTCCATAGGTGTCATCATACCCGTCTAAGGCTTGCTGCACCAAAGACACGCCCCTGGCCCTCAACTCGTCAACTCCATTTCCTGATGTTGGATGCATATTAACTATAGTGTTGCAGCTTGTATTCCCAATGCTATTCAAACACAGTGACAACAATTTCAAAAGTGATATGGGGATAAATTACACCAAATCAAGCTATGAGTACCGCATCAGAGATGGTTATACATATCAATCTTAAGCATCGACTTCACGAGATGGAGCCGGCTAACCAAGGCACTACTAAGTACACCTATCCCGTTCATCGGTCCGGACGGGAGTGTCAGCTTCGGGTTTCTCAACGGCTGAACCCTCTCCAATTAGGCCCTACCGACGGCGCGGGGAACAACTACAAGGTTCTTTGGAGGCCAAGAATGCCGAACTGAGCCTGCAGAAACTAAATATAGTACCAGAAACCAGAATGCAAACCAGGGTAGTTACGTCCTAGGAGTCAAGCTTTGCCTACATAAGTACCTAGTGCTCTAGGTTGGTGGCTAAGGGCGATCGCCAGCTAGTCTTACCGCCTCGTTGAAACAACAAACCGGACGGGAGTTCGGTAACACGGTAACAGATGAACGAATGCCTAGCACGGGCAATGAGCCCCACTTACCCCGGCCTTCGGCTGCCGACCCACTTGCGGCCCGAAATTTAATTTTCCTAATTTGGCAACAACCGTCAGGAACACGCCTAAGAGCCAAGCCACTCCCGAGCTCCGCTCTGACTCCATCAAGGCCTTGCTGTATTCTATGCGAATCTGACATCCAGGGTTATCCTGTGTTAGATGATGGGATTTGTTGAGTTATTATTATCAATACCAATCAATGGGGTTGGGAATAGGTCACCTCTCTTCAAAATCCACATAACTTGCTCATCCCGGGGATCAAGGCAACGGATCATCATTAAACAACCAGCCTGCTCAATAGATGGTCATAAACTCGTATACGGTGCTACAGGCACGTGTAAAGCTCATGGGCTGTAAACCATAGTGATAACCAAGAGTAGTATAGTCCAGGGAGTGTATAATTGGCCCCCCTCTGTCTTTTCTGCTTGCTATCCGTATACCCTGATCAATTACACACGTGATGTGGATTATCAATATTATACGTCTTCTATCCATAACCAATCTTCGAAATATCTGGTGAGAACCAAAAGCGGGACATTGAGACAAGTCCATGTATATCTCCTAAGGCATGCAGTCCCATTCCGTCTATGCCGTAAGTAGCACGGCATATAGCTACTTGGTGCGGCGATGATACTATCAGGCTATCTATTAGATGATAAATGATAAAAGAAAAGTGCTAGTAGCGCCTTGATTACCGTTCATATTTCCTGTGTTCCTGGAGCTGGGGGGCCGTTGCGTGACTATTACCTAAGTGCTTATGGGATCGCTTAGGGTTATGTAAACCAGGGGACGATTTCACCTACGCCTCCTTGGCTGCATATTTGATTTTCGAGCCGATCAGACTAGGGTGTTTTTACTGTCACCCAGCCTCCCATTAACTCATTCACATAGTAAACTTTTCAGGCAGAAAACCTTAGTAGCCAATCTGAGTAAACTTCCGCAAATGCATAACTGTCAAATCGAACGGAAGCAAGCTGTGGATATAGGCCCATAAATATCCGGAGTGGGGCAAAGCAGGGGGAAAGAGGGGAGAGGAGGGGTATAAAGTATTAAACCCTTCCTTTTCACAAGTATCAACTGTTTTTCTCATCGTATGTTATAGTCTAGCATGTTAAACTGATTACATTGACACTCATATATCATCATATATCACCCTAGTTACCAAACACACGTATCTACTCCAACTTATCAAAGAGTTCATCATGTCTTCTGCGGCCCCCCAGCTCATTTTCGGAGGTGCTGGCTTCGGCCTTGACTTCAAAGACGAGGCATCCGTGCGTGAAGTCCTACAGACGCTTAAGACAAATGGAATCTCCCAGATCGATACAGCGGCCCTCTACCCCCCGACGGATATGGGCGCTTCCGAGCGCTACCTCGGTCAGCTTGGAGCCATCGCGGATGGGTTCAGGGTTGACACCAAGATTCTCGTACTCAGCATTGAAGCTGACGGCACCTTGGAACCGGCGGCGATTGACAAGTCCCTCAAGGCGAGTGTGGAAAGGCTGCAGCTGAAGGAGGGACAGAAGATCAATGTCCTACATGCCCACGCTGTCGACAAATCCACGCCTATCGAGGAGCAGGCTCGGGCGCTGAATGAGCAATACAAAGCAGGCCATTTCTCAGAGGTATGAAATGGCAGCACCTACCCTTAATCACTACGTACTAAGCCTTATCAAAACAGCTCGGTGTCTGCAACTTTCCACCGGATGTTCTCCTCAAATTCCTAGAAGTATGCGACCGTGAGGGTTACGTCAAGCCCACTGTATACCAGGGGCGTTACAGCCTGGTCACCCGAGAGCCAGAACCGCTATTCGACATTCTACGCAAGCACGGCATCAAGTTCAACGCTCACAGGTAAGCTAGTGTGTAGACTACATCACAGAATCTTCAACTAATGCGATTTATAGTCCTCTCGCCGGCGGTTTCCTGTCTGGAAAGTTCACGGCCGGAGAAATCGAGGGCACCCGTTTCGAGGAAGGAAGCATCTCCGCGGGGATGCTCAAGCAGGCTTTCGATAAGAAGGAGTTCCACGATGCTGTCAACCGTCTGACGGCCGCTCTGGAGCCACACAAGATCTCGAAGCCGGAGGCTTGCATTCGTTGGCTTGCGTTCCACTCCAAGCTGGGCCCTGGGGACGGCATCATATTCGGGGCTAGCAAGGTCTCCTACATTCCGCAGAATGCTGAGGCCATCCGCAAGGGATCCCTACCGGAGGATGTGGTATCTGTGATGGACAGCCTTTGGAAGACTGTGGCACCTCAATAGACTTGATCCAAATAACTCTAGCTGGGTGGAAAGTTGTGACTCCGTCGAGGTTGAGGTAGCATATCTAGCAGTACAAATACAATTAGTGTCACACCCAAACTAAATCATTTTCATGGCGTGATAATATTTGACCCAATCTAATTTGGCGCTACAAGCATTCTCCCACTTAGAGGTATTCGAAGCTTACGAACAGCTGCTTTACCTTAACATACCTAAGCAATGCCAGTAGCTAACGTGCATCGACGGCCTAGTGATAAATAAAATCTAATGCATTTACTTGGGCCAATCAATGACTTTCCTCAGAATCTTTGTCAGTCCTAGCTAGCACACATTGATCCTTAGAGGGGCTGAGGGGTTGACCACACAGGAGCATAGCAAACGCAGGCGTTGTAGCAAACCCTGAGAGGTCTAGATGCAAGCCAATCACAAGCCGACTAATACCAGATGACTATCGCGTTCGAATCTATTTGGTTCCACATGGGAGTTCTATTTTGAGAATACGGCCCCAGTATAACTTGCCTACAAGTAGCATAACTAGGGCTTAGTCACAATGGATTCGGTGGACTCTAATCGTCTTTTCGTATAGCTTCTATCCATGATTCACATGCCGGCAACCAAGTTCGGGCCAAAATTTTGCTTTATCAGTATGTACGGAGTCCATAGTAAGCTACACTTGTGTTATAAAAACGTCTAGGGCATGTTAGTGCTGATTGGGGTCCGTCGGCGACTCGGCGCGGCCCCAATATGGAAGCGCCGCGCAGGGTTTCTCTACCGTAGAGCATCCTTCTCTAGCGGGGTTGGCGGGCTGTGAGGGGCTACATAGTGAGTTTTGCACGAGACTCTTGGCTTGCTGAATGTCCTTAAAGATGGCCACAAGGAATATGAATAAGCTACAATTCGATCGAAGTTGTGCTTGAGAAAATCCAAGACAGCTCAAAGACAATTATCATCTCATTCAATATGGGAGAAAGCATTGTGCAGAACCTCGTGCGAAACGTCGCCCAGCGGCAATGGGATTGGACCAGTCGCGAGATTGGTCTTGTTGTCCTGGCTGGTATCGTCTCTACTTGGTTCCTCAGTTTCATCAAACACATAACATCTCCAGGAGTCAAAGCTCCTGTCAGCGGATACAAGGGATGGTGGGAGCCTGAATTGCTTCTACGGTTGCGATTCTCCTTCACGAGCAAAGATGTCGTGTACAGTGGTTACAAGAAGGTAAGTCAACACGTCCGTGCGCTTGCATTATCTTAGATGTTCTTACTGACGATACTTGGCGCGATTAGTTTAAGAACTCGATGTGGAAGATCGTTCGAAATGATCGTGACATCATCGTTCTTCCCAGCACGTACCTGAATGAGCTGGGAAACTTGACCGATGACCACAGCAGCTCCAGCGCCGGTCAGATCAACAACATGGCCGGGAAGTTCTCCACTGCAGATGTTATCCTCAACGGCGACGTGCATTTCCGAATGATTCAGGAAGTTTTGACGCCTAACATTGCGGCAACAATTCCCATGATGAAGGATGAGCTCGACTATGCTATGGCCCATGATATTCCGAAGGCCTGTGATAGTATGTTAACAACCCCTGGCCGCTCTTCTGCTGTGCACAATAATATGGGGCATAGAATACTAACCGTATTTCTCATTTAGATGAATGGGTGGAGCTATCTATCTTTGATCTGCTATCAGTCATGATTGCACGTGTGGCTATGCGCGTCTTCGTGGGACCCGAGCTGTGTCGCAATGAGGACTGGATCAAGGCATCGCTGGATTACGACATCAATGTTGGCACCACGGTCATCATGCTTCGCATGTTCCCTCCGTTCCTGCACCCCTTCCTGGCTCGCCTCATGCCTAGCTGGTACCGGGCGCATGGAAACATCAGAGCCGCCGAAAAGATCATTGGCCCCGAGATTCGCAAGCGTCAGGAGGCAATGGCCCGTGGCGACTATGACCTCGATGAGCCTCCTAGAGACCTCATGCAATGGATCCTCGAATCCTCGAATGAGAAGGAGGCAGACCCGGATATGATGAGCCTCCGGATGCTAGTAGTTGGACTCGCGGCACTCCATACCACTAGTATGGCTATGTCGCATGCTATGTACGACCTCTGCCAGCACCCTGAGTACTTTGAGCCTCTCCGAAATGAGATGCTTCAGGTGCTACGCGAGGATGGCGGCTGGCAGAAGCAGACTATTCACAAGCTCAAGCTTCTCGACAGTTTTGTGAAGGAAACCCAGCGCTGGAGTCCGGCAAGTCTGATGTCGTTCAACCGTTACCTCCGCAAGCCCGTCACGCTCAGCGACGGAACCCACCTGCCTAAGGGAACCCACATTTGCTTCGCCGCGGACCCCATTCAGATGGACCCCCAGAATATTCCCGGTAATCCTCAGGAGTTCGACGGCTTCCGTTTCGCGCGCAAGAGAGAAGACACTTCGGATCCCAATAACGCCAACCGCTTCCAGCTCGCGTCGGTCGACAGAACCAGCCTCCACTTTGGTGCGGGTCGGTACGGCTGCCCTGGCCGTTTCTTTGCTAGCGCCGTCATCAAGATTATGTTCTGTCACGTCCTCTTGCACTACGACTTCAAGTACCCTGAGGGCAAGAGCCGACCCAAGAACATCTATGCTGACGAGAACATCTTCCCCGACCCCACCGCCACGGTGCTGATGAAGAAGCGCGAGAAATTGGAGCCCGACTTGGAGACCATCCTGGCTGTTGGTGGTGATCTGGAGCACTGGTCCTTCTAGATCAGGCGACATTGCTAAGATCATAAGGAGAGTATCGTTGAATTAAAACATGGCTGGTGCTGCAGAGGTGATTTGCAGGGGACGACTAAGGCGTGCATTGGAAATATTGTGCAATAAGGTTGGGTTGTTTTATTAGCTGTGACACGAATATACACATCTGTCATAGTTTTAACATATACTGGGTTATCATCTTCACGTCTCTTTTCTCATGTGTTGGTAAACTCTACAAGACTAGAACTGTGCAGACATGGACAGATACTCCATAGTATACGTAACCTCTTCTCTTAGATTTCTCACTTGACAAGAAATAGGTTCGACGATACATAATATCTTCCATAAAACAACACACATGGCAACATGGCAAGATTAAAATATACTGATTGTCAGCTCCAGCCAACATTTACCCCAGGTAGTGGGTATTGACTCGCTACAGGTACTTCAATTCTGCTTTGGGATAATTTCCTAAAGGGGCAAGTAGTGTCACGTTTACACCGAGGAAAAGCGGTTTCATTGGCTGGCCACCAACCCATTAGTGTCAGCTCAGTCCATGTTTTTGTACCCAGATACTTCCTTCACTAAGTAGGTTAGTGAAAGCCCACCTGGATCGAACTATTGTATTCATAATCAAGGTCTGGAAATACTCGGTCCAATGTATATGATAAATTTTGGAATGCATTTATTATTCACATTTATTTCTAATGGACGTCTTCAAGTACTAAATGGAAACCCTGTCTGCAATGCCCACAACATCATGGCTGCTAACCTCCCTCATACTTTACGTAGTCGAACATGGCACGGCATGCCATCTTTCGGATGCATAGTGCCGCGTCCCGAGGGGTAAGCACGCTGGCCGAACATCTTGTACTGAGGATTCTTTCCGCCTCTGCAAATTAGATGGTAAGCCAAATCTTATTTCACTAAATAGGCAATGTATATAGGTATGTATAGCATGGAAGGGGCCAACTTACTGTGCAGCGTCAAACTTATCCCAAGCTTCTTCGATGTCGAACCGACGCGCAAGCATGACGGCTACGAGCTTCGCTTCAATCTGTGCCAATTCCTGGCCGATACAGATGCGGTGGCCGAGAGAAAATGGGCGCCAAGTGTCTTTGTGCGGATGAAGCGGGTCGCCAGCCGGGGCCATCCACCGCTCCGGAATGAACTCATCAGCTCGGGGCCAGATAGAGGGATCTCGATGGATCCAACTCAAGGCATCCCATATGGCACACCCTTCAGTGGGGTATCGAATGGGGTCTCCTGGGACCGTCAGGAAGTAGTCTGGAACACAGCCCATCCTATTAGTAACAGACCACAACTGTAATAATAAGGTCACTCAAGCTAGTTACCACAGAGTTGACTTACCGGGAACACCCTGGCGAATAGCGAAAGCAATTGGGTACAGACGAAGCGTTTCCTTCACCACGGCCTGCGTATACGGAAGCGCGTTCAACAAGTTCGGCGACTTCTTCAGCACGGACGCGGCCTCATCCACATTTTTCCCTAGGACCTCGTCGTGTTCTGCACGCATTTTAGCGAGGCAGTCCGGGTTGTCTTGCAGCAGCTTCACCATCCAACAAAGCGACGACGCAGTCGTATCGTATCCCGCAAACACTAGGGACTTGAGTTGGCAGATGAGGTCTTGGTATAGCTCCGGGTCAAGCGGGCCATTCTTCTCAGTAACCCCCATGGATTTTAGCGCCTCTCGGAGCACAGTACTTTCTTGCTTGTCGTCATAGTCAATTTCCAGGTGTTTCTTCAGTTCTGGCTCCAATTCCTCTGCAAGCACACGGTTATTACGCGAGATGGCATACTTGTCCCAGGGCATATGACCGAAACCACGCGCTGTGTCTCCTCCTGACTCCATGTAGGTGATCTGATTTAAGAGAGTTGCTTTGAGACGGCCATCCCCTACCCTAGTTTGCTCGAGCAGTCGTTTCCCCCTGTTGCATGGGTCAGCATGTAAATATTCTTTCTGGTTGGATTCTTAGGTGACATACGTAGCTGCCCGTAGGATGACGTCCAAAGTCAAATCGGTCGTCCGGTCTTCTAACGGGAACATCGGTCCCCAAGATCCGTTTTCACCTGCCATCTTGCGAATCCCGTCCGCGAATACCTCAATCTCCTCTATCAAGTGCGGGATCATGGCCACAAGGTTACGGGGATTAAAGCCTGGGTTAATAGTGGCACGCCATTTCTTCCAGTAGGCGCCCCCTGACGTTATCAGATCTCTGTTGTCGGATAGTGGTTTGACGAAGTCTACCAATATCGGATGTTTCTCCAGGCTTCGGTTTTGCAGGAACTGGGTAGAGGGAGCTACGTCAAAAGCAATTGCAGTCGGACTACTAAAGAACGGCCACATGTCGAAGTAAATGACTGGTGGCATAGACTCCCGTTCAGGGAAATACCTCTTCCAGTTTGTCGCTAGCCATTGAGGAAACACGATGAAATTCATGTCCGGCGGCATCTCCCTACGACAGTCTTCCACTATGGGAAGATGGCCTAGTAGCCATGAGTGAGGAAGTATCGGCTGTGTACGAGTTCGAGTGAATTAGATTTGACTTATCACGAAAGCAAAAGGGTAAGTGAGCAGGACTACATACAATGCCTTGCGCAGCAAGCTCCCGATATCTCCTCCTAGTCTTGAAACCCGTGTACAGGAATCTCAACGCCCATAGACTGGCGAGAATGGCGCCAACACGCCAGGAATACCACCACACACTGAAGATCAGTGGCGAATTAAGTAGCCCTACCACCTCCATCGTCGTGTTCTCTTTGCCGCTGGACAGTAGATGGCTTGGCCTGGTCGTTGGTGTATGAACGGAAGATACACAAAAGTGTAGGTTGGAGTCACGTGCTGAAAGACTTTGTGTGTACCGCAAGCAAGCAACAAGATAGCTACTTTGTGGATATACGTCCTCAATTTGTGGTATGAATTGATGTAGACAACCGCGGTGGCTGCTTCACGACTTCTAGGCATGGCGGGCACAACCCCAGTCGTTCGGGGGCGTACATCGTGAAAGGCAAGCGAATATGTGGGCCTGGGAGAAAGTAACCGGAGAAAGTATCTATTAAACTAACTTGATTAGAACACCCCGACGGAGTTCATAGCTTAGCTTATAGTTAGCACTATATTGTGAGTCTTACAAGCCTACGTGCCCCTGCCAAGGGGGGCATTAGTTGGTTTCTAGGGCTGAGTCGGATTGTCCTCAAACCCACCTTGCCCACCATAAGCACAGTGAATATAATCAATTGTAAGTAGTAATAGCCAATACCGTAGATTTAAATTATTCCTACAGTAGTTTCTGAAAACCGTTTATTGGCAAAAGGATCCACACAGTGGTCACAGTTAGGCATGATGAACGAAAATAGAACAAGAACAAGGCGCAAAGCGCTATCAGGTTGCTGACTGAAACTAGCATGGTTATACTAAGACTACATAGATTTTAGCTGGAAGTAATTGCCAAATTCGGCATCTTCTCTCAGCCTGTCAATTTGATCGGGACTTAGGTTGATGACTGCTTCGATCTCATCCCCCGTCCGCTTCTGTAGAATGGCGCAAAGGCCCGGTAGAGAGTAGAGCTGGTCGGTCCGTACAAATTCGGGAACGCCCGGCGATCCAAAAGCAGCACCCCAGTCCATTTGATAGAACGGCATGTCTTGCCAGCTCGACAGGATGACATCATGTGTGGCCGTACGGCTAAAGTCTGGCACGCGGCCACTCGGGGGCGGCAACACGAATGACAACTTGACCGCATCGCGGGCCCGGCTAGGATCCTTAGTCTTGCTGAGCGAGCTGCGCACCTGCGCTGCTAGTCGGCTTCCGTCCTTTTCAGCAACTAGAGAATCGAGTGACATGCTTGTAACACTGAACAGGATCGCATTTCCGCTGTATTCCTCCGGGATCCCAACAGCCTGTCGCACGTTCACGGGCAGTCGCAGGTTGGATGTAATATCACTAGCGGTATCGCCGAGGTCTGAGTAGCGCGCACGCATGACGCACCTCCATACCAGCGCAGCGATAGCGTCGAAGGATGATATGAAGCCAGTTGCAGGGGCTGAAGCAGCCTTCAAGCGAGAGATGGCCGCTGCTGAAGAGCCGAAAATTGCGGGTACTAGACCTTCCCCAGACGGGAATGCCCAGTTTGGGGGATTGTTCGTGGGCTTTTGGAGACCGAGAGCCTGCCATAAAGTTGCATCCTCCCGAATCCTGTCAATGTCGGCCCCGAGAGGTGCTGCAGTCCCCTGCAGCACTTCGGGAAGGCTCAGCGAGAGGGCCGGGACCTGTTTAGCTACGTCCCCGTCCTGGACCGCCTTGCAATTGCGGGCCCAGGCACTAAGGATAGTAGCTGCTCCAGTGCCGTCCATAAGCGAATGGTGGAGTGTAACGTAGAGTAAGCAGCCGCCAGGAATGAAGTTCGCCTGGCCGCTGACTGGTAGACTCGCTAGTCTCTGGTATCCTCCTGGAGGGGATAATACGTCGTGTCTCTTGAGCGCTGTCACTGGAGCACCGCGTTTCGCAAGATCCGTGTACGAGAGGGACCATACATCTGAGTTATTCGTCAGATCGTTCACTGTGAATCGCTCGTCTTCTTTGTCTCTCTTGTCTGAATAGACAAGCTTGAGTCGCCCAATGTCCTCCCATACTAATTCTCCTCCTAAGCGTGGGTCTTGATCTAGTGTTCGATTGAGGCCTTCCCGGAGACTAGAAGCGATTGTGTCATATGCGCTCGGCTCGCAAGGGAAGCAGAGAATCCAGCTCTGTATGACCGGGGGGAAGATGCTGTCCAGGGTACTGCGATAATCTGTGTGCAGTTCTGCCATGTTAGATGACTAGGTGGGGAATTTAACAACGATTGATCATCTAGGGGTAGAACGTCAATGATGATAAACTTAACGAAGGTGAATGCAGTTGACCGCAAGCCTCAATAAGGCAAAAGAGACCCTTCTAGCAAGCTTTTATAACTGTTTTCTCGGTGGAAGCCTCTTTTAGAATGTTCCGGTCGGTTTACACAGCTGTTTACACCTCACTACTAAGTATTTAACGTAAAATTAGTGGCATATAGCGCTGTGGGTTAGGTGATGAATCCCTGTTTGAACAGCTGCTCGGGCTTCTATAGAGCATATCTATCTATATGTACGTAGAAAAGTATCCAAAAATACAATACCAAGTTTCCCAACAACGCCGAATGTCCCCCGACCCGTACATGTGCCTACATACAACGACGCCTCTATACTCGTAGAGCCTCTAAAACTTTCCAAAGAACTGGGCTGCTTTTGCCAGTCGACTTCTCAACTAAGCGGATTTCCTCTTCTATGTCAATTTGCAAATTCCGCAGTGCTTCGGCGGTGTAGTCAAGCGATCCTATTTCTTCGAGGATCGTAAGAATGAACTCCTTGTGTCCTGGGGGCGCGCTTCCAGAAGCCCGCCGTTGTATCAGCATATTCTGAAGAAGCGACACCAGCCGCGGGCTTCCGTTTTCCAGAGCATGTATCAAGATGAAACTATATTTGCCCTCATCGAGGTCTTCGCAGAACCCCTTCTCTTTAGTGTACTGTAATATCACTCAATTAGCGCGTCTGCGTAGCGAAGAGGGCTTGGTGAGTTCGTTACCTGATCGGACGTGAGATTAGCATAGTCATCCCGTATTTGGAAGAACCGGCCAAACAGCGTCATTAGGCGATCCAGGTCAGCCGGCTTAGACGGCGATTGGGATAGCGCGATGAGCAGCCTTGAGATCATTCGGAACAACCCCCCGGTTTCTAGTAGCGCTGTTAACTTCCATTATCATTCCCTAATGATTACTTTGTGTACTTACTTCCGTCCACCATCCGCAGATACTCATCTACCGTCGGAGCCGAGACGAGGTTAGTCCAGCCGAGATCATGGCCTTGGCCAATCAATAGATTCTTCATCTCGTCTAAAAAACGGTTAGCTCTGCGAGATAGCGCCCATGGGTTGTGATGTCTTACCTATGACCGCAGTCAACGCCTCGGAGTCGCCAAGACTCCTGACGCGCGAGATCACATCAACGACCTGGAAAACCGCCGAATTTATAGCTTGGGGCATGCCAAAAACACTGTGCGTCGCGGGTTTACCACGTCTCATTGGTGAGTTGTCTTGAACATCGTCAAGTCTAGGGTCAATGTGTCAGTAAGATATATCTCGACGTAAGGAGAACAATGGTATCTTACATCAAACTCAGATTATGGCAATCGGCTACCACCGAGCTAATGATCGACAGAGACTCGGGCGATGCCTCCACCCAGACGTTCAAGGCGCTAATCAGTTTTCCCCGGACCCCCTTTGATGGAAGGGCGCTGACGTATTCGAACGGCATTATGACAGGCTGTCCAATCGTGAACACTTAGCGGAAGCCCTTCCCATCGTACAAGTCTCCCTAGAAGATAAAACACTCACATCCTCACTTGCTGGTGGCAAGTCCAAACTAAGTAAGAAACCATCGGAGGGGCCATCTTTGATATCATCGTGAATTCCGTTCGATTTGACTGACCGGCTTTCCGGTGAGCTATCAGTAGCTCCAACTGTTGTAGGTGGCGTCATTGATGCTTCTGAAGTTGATCCCCAGCTCGATGGCTTGGAGTCGTCGATCATCTCGTAGGACACTTTCACGTTCGTCTTCTCACAGCCGGCAGAGATATGCTCGCCGAAGTCAGGCATCGAGACTTCCGGGCTTTGGGGCAGAGTATAGACCCAGGATTCAGGCAGCATGACAGCTGAATCTCTATGGCAGCGATTGGACTCGAAGTCTTTAGTTGCCACCTCTGTCATCTTTAGAAACGGAGCTCTTGCCCAGACGTGAAGGCTTGGGTGACGTTGTGAGTGCCGGGCAAGGACCGTTGTACAAAGGAGACTGTGTGAACAGGAGAGAGGGCCCAAGCAACAAGAATGTACCCTGAGAGTAGTATCAGGTTAAGAAATAATACGTGACACAAATCGTTCTTGTTCATCTGGAATTTTGAAGCATGTGAAGACTATGAAGGGTTACATAAGCAGGAGTCTTTGGATAGGCATTCAGTCGTCACTGCTGATACGGACAAGATTAGCGTAATATACAGGGAAAGTAGCGTACTTATCAGTTCCATCTACATCCATGCTGCCTTAGGCTGAGAGCCATGTGTGAGGTAAGGCGTGGGATTGCCTATTTGGGAGCCGGGCCGGCCAATCTATGGATATGGCCCCGTCCTCAGAGATCGCCAAGCCACGCTTTTTTTAGAAACAGGATATCGTCAATGACACTGGAAGGCATGTGAGACTCTTCGTTTACGGATGTCATACTCGAGGCGTAGTCTAGTCTCTGGCCGTCGTAGGTGTCTGCCTAGGTCTGAATCATCTAGGGCTTACTTATGCATGTTCCGCATATTCGAAGCTCGGGGCGGAACCAAAATCAAGTCAACAGTCTGGGCCTTGTTTCTATACCCCATAATGTAGGCTGGGAAATCCGTTGGTATTGGAGACGTTTTTCTTAGCATACTTGATTGTCGTTTCGCGTACATCAAACTGTATTGGAAAGCTCTCGCTTTGACATCGCTCTATGCGACTATACACCATGGGGCTTCAAACAGGCTTCAAGAGCTCGGACGTCGTGGGGCTAGGAGGCTGGTCTGCTGCACTGGCAGCAGCGCTCCTCCTATGGCTAGCGAAAGTTCTATACTCAGGATTCCGTATACGGATGAAATTCCGCAGTATGAAGAACCAAGGACTTGTGAGTGGCCTCCGTTGTGAATGCCTGTCCACCAACACCCCCCCCCCCCGGGCCCCTTCCAAATGCCTCTCACAGGGACGTGTTGCATCAAATCCAGTGGTTAACTTGATAACAGCCGGTCATCCAGCCTCATTCCTTACTCTTTGGTCATTTGCTATTGATGAAGAGTATCAAAGATTATTTCCCTTCTGACGCACATACATGTTACACTCAAATTCATATCATCGACAACTGGCGTAAATACTTTCCTGGACAGGAAAAATGCCCACCGATTATATACTTCGACCTGTGGCCAGTCATATCCCAACCTCTTATCTGGGTTGTGGATCCCGATTGCTGCGTCCAGTTCACCCAGGAATCACCTCAGCCTCGGCACGATCTTGTCAAATGGGCGTTGATTCCACTTACAGATGGCAAGGACATCGTGTCAATGGATATGGCGGCCCATCGTGTCTGGCGATCCCGGCTAAACCCTGGGTTTGGGTCCAGAAACATCATGTCCAATATGCCAGCTTTACTCGAGGAGACTGTGATTTTTGCGCGTGGGCTTAAGGAGCTGGCGGGCCGTGACGGGAACTGGGGTGAGGTGTTCTTGATGCAAGATAAAACTACAAGCTTCACTTTCGACATTATCATGAGGATGGTAATGTAAGTTTTCATTCAAATTCTCCGGCCCTTCTCTGTACCCTCACTTTTCGGCGAATCTAATGTGCCTACCAGAGATCTACAAGTCCACGAGCAAACCAACGGGCCTAGTGAGCTTCAGTTAGCTTTAAGAAACCAAGCCATGCATGTCAAGTTTAGGAGTTTGTGGACCAAGATGGAGCGGCTCACACCAACATTTCGAAGAAACGTTGCAAAAAACGACCGCATAATGCGAGACGTACTCATCCCTCAGATCAAGCTCAGGCTAGGGATGTCGTCTGAAGCCAAGGACAGCAAGACAGTCGTAGACTTGGCCTTGAAGGATTCCATGCAAGCCTCAGGAAAGATCAAAGAAGGTTTGACCGAAACAGACCTTATAGAAATCGTGTATTCACAGATCAAGATCTTCATATCAGCTGGTCATGAGACAACGGCACAGAGCTTGTAAGTGCTATCTAACCCAAACAAGAAGAGTCTGCTGATACCATATGTAGATGTTGGCTTCTCTACGAGGTAAACAAGTATCCAGAGGTACTGGCCCGGCTTCGAGCTGAGCATGATGCTATCCTCGGCCGTGACCCGAATGATGCGGTTAACGTCCTGACACAGCATCCCAATAAGCTCTACGAACTTCGTTATACGAACGCAGTGATCAAGGAGACGCTCCGTTTGCATGTCATTGGACAGACATTCCGTCAAGGAGGGGAGAGCTTCAGTTTCCAAGCCAACGGCATACGATTCCCAACCGACGGCTGCAGTGAGTACTTCCAGCTTCAAAATTCGCTGCCTCGATCCGTCCAACCTGGTCATTTATTTCCATCTAAAACCCGCACATCTTTGTTGACATGATTTTTGTAGTGCTTCAGAGCGCGCCACACATGACACATCGTCACCCTGATGTGTGGTTGAGGCCTTCAGAGTTCTTACCAGAGCGGTACATAGCAGAAGAAGATGACCCTCTACGCCCTGGCAAGAATGCATGGCGCACATTTGAGCCAGGCAATACGAACTGCATCGGTCAGGAACTAGCCATGGTCGAACTTCGGCTTGGACTGGCACTTACTGTGCGTGAGCTGGAGTTCGACTTTGATTACTCCGAATGGGATCGAGTGAAGTAAGTGACTACATACCTCTTATAATGGGTTACGGTTCGACTGTGTGACTAATGATATTGGTTAGCAAACGAGTAAATAGCCCTGGAAGCATCAATGGTGAGCGGTGCTATCGAAGCTCAGGCGACGATGGGGGAGAAGGCCACGTAAAGGATTGGATGCCAACACGTTCGCGGCTTCGAACCTGAAAGCATACTGTATCTTATCTGATTGTACAATATTTGATCTATAGTAACTGGTGGCCTGCAATGATACATGAGTGTTGTAATTTCGGGTGGGTTCAGTTCATATTGTCCTTGTCTATAACACATTCAAACTAAGTTAGTTTCATAACGCACCTCCCGTCAAACCCCTATTCCAAATTCTTCCAAACCCTCAAAATGGTTTCAAACATAGGCAGCACCTTGAGTCTTAGAAATATTCAAAGGTCTTCGGTGATGACCCCGAATAATGCTGGAATGCATCAATAATGCGATTTATTCTTAATTTAAATCATTTTTGCTTGGCGGATTTCTACCTGCGTACTAAGTGCTCCGTCTAATCCTGTCGGACGACCGTGCCATGTATGCTGTTTTCACCCAGATCTCAGCTCCAAACACACTTCCAACCCGCCTTCTATCTGCGGCGTAAATCGAGTCTTAGCTGCACGCTTACTCATGTATCTATAAAGGGGTCTATCTGCGCGAGTCGCGAATGTTTCAATTGCAATCCCTTCTTTTACAACTGCGGGCCAAAGTCCTTTTTGGCGGGCCTTATAGCTAAATAAACGTTGACAAGGGGCAGTCCAAGGGGCTTCTCTTAGCACGGGCTTAGGGCGTTTAACCCCGGGCTCAACGGTGCTTCACGAGCGCAAGGACGCTACTAGAAATTGTGACATAAACCACGCGTAAGCACTTGGCAGATTTAGCTCTAGATCCCACGCACAACAGTGACTAACCGGCTAACTACAACCTCCTTGTTGATGTGTCGCGTACGATAAATGTGCTAACGCATCCCTGGCCTGTGAACCTTGTTTAGGTGTATCTTCCGCCTGGAATTTACCAGCGAATGCTATGTTAAATGGTGTGCCAAGTAGGGGGTTTCCCGGATTTCTAATTATATCCCCCCCCAGCTCAGTCAGACAAGCCTACGTTCCGACACGGCGGCACAGCCTCCTGTCCCATTCCCGGCTACTAGGCTTTCGGGCTTGACGCGAAAGACAGTCTTCCGAGCACTGCGGCCCCACTAAACCGAAAGCTTCAGTTAGCTTCCATCCTACCTCTTGCCCTAGGACTCAGTAGAATGTGTGGATATGTGCATTTGTAAAGACTATCGATGCCGCGCTGATATGATTGATGATGTTGTTCCCACGATTTCTTGAAGAGGCGTCTCATTCAGCATCTCCCTCATTTTCCAACGTTGTGGAGCCCATCTATCAGCAATATGACTCTTGCAAACCGAGCGTGCGTAGCCCGATTCGCGGGCCTGAGTTCACGATCCAAGACAATAGGACATCTGAAAGTAGTACGATCTCTATGCAACCGACCAGCTCCCACCACGAGGCGTGGTCCCCGTCTTACATTCTATCCTCTCTCAAATATACCCCGCCAATATCACTCTTCTGTCTCAAGTCGCCGGCATTATGCGACTGTTGAAGACGAGCCCTATTTTTGCGGTCCACTGGACAGTATATTTCCCCCTGTAGTGCAAACTTGGGTCCTTGCTTTCCCAGGCACAGGAAAGTCCAAAGATGAGATTTCCGAGATCTTTAGGAGAGGTCTTGAGAAGACCCTGCATCAATTGCCATACCTCGGACGCCGGTTAGAGAGAGTCGACAGTGGTCCCGACGCGGGAAGGCTCAAACTCGTCAGTTCGGACCAGTCCAAATTTGAAGAGCAATTCTCCGTCAATGACTTGACCAAGCAGCCGGAGGTTTGGACCCACTCGTACCAAGATCTTGTCAAGCTAGGGATGCCGGTTGCGCTCATGAGACCCAGCGAACTCGAGCCGCCTGGCGGTTATCCGTTGTTATCCGTCCTTCCGATCGCTACCCAGGTCAACCATATTGACGGCGGGACGCTCCTGTATATATGCATACACCACTCCATAATGGACGGATTCGGCGGCAGCGCTGTCCTAGAAACATGGGCCCGCAATTGCCGCGCTGCCCAAAAAGAGATGGAGCTCGAGGCGTCCACAACTACCCGCATAACACCTCCAATTGCGGACTCTTTACCTCAACGCAAGTTGAGTCTCCCAGAGATATTCCAAGATAGCATGAAGCCCCCAAAAGAAGAGGCGGATGTCATCACTAAGGACGGCTCCTTATGGCACTCCCTAGGGCTTCAGCAACCACCGGGGAGATGTCGCACCATGACCCCTGCCTTACCTGCCGATAAGAAAATGGTGACGGCCATTTTCGCGGCGTCCCAAGACTCCATAAACCACCTCCGCACCCTGGCAACTCCCAACGGCGGAAAGGGGACCTCTACATTTGCTTCAACGGTATCGTTCCTCTGGAAGAGCATCATGCGCGCGAGGAAGCCAGACTTGGTGCAGGCCGATACCCTAACATCCCATCTACTGATGCCCGTGAGCCTACGGCGAAGGTTGGGCGTCCCGAGCGACTATCCCGGGAATGTGGTGCTTTATAGTATTACGGGGATGCAACTTGAGACTCTTCTCTCCGCGGACGGGCGTCAGATCTCCAGCATGGTCCGTGATTCTCTGGCGCTGGCCAAGGATACGGATCGCGCGCGCAATGCCATAAAGCTTTCCTTCGTCCTCCCTGAGCCGAGCCGACGCAAGCACATATTCGAGGGGTCTGCGACCCAGGACCTGGTGCTATCTAGTTGGGAGGACTTGCCGTGGTACAAGTATAACTGGGGCCCGGCATTCGGAAGCCCCGGCAACGCGGAGTTCGTGCGCGTCTCCCACCAGGGCTATGTTCCTGGTCTCTGCGCCGTACAGCCGCGACGCAGAGAGGATGAGCTGGAGGTCCTCATCAACCTTGAGGAGAGTCAACTAGAGGGCCTCATTCGCGATACGGAATTTAGCAGCCACTTCGAACTAAGGTGTAAATGATCTTTTCTGTAGGACTTTTGTTGTATTATCACGTATATAGAATATTGCTACCACGGCGCTTCAAGGAATGATCGTTATATTTTCAGTCTGCCTCCGCAGCTCATCACGAATTGAAGCAAACACCGTCCAAGGCCTGCTTGTGATCATCTAAGAATAATATTTTGCAATAAACGACAGCCCAAGTTAAAATTCAAGCCAGTTGTGAAGAGGACATATCAGCTGTACTGTAACACCTGTTCTAGCGGTCTGAAAAGCATTTATTGCCACACAAACCATAGTGTTCTACATATTGCTGTATTCTCAGTTACGAGCTTTGCATTCTTGAGCTGTCTGAGCTTGGTCAATCGCATGGGAAAAATTCTCCCTCAAGGGCAGACTAGCCCCTGTCATAGCTATTATCAGCTTCAAAATATTTGCATGGTAGAAATCTCAACACCCTCCAGTTTCTAGCAGGAGAGCGCCTATTAGAATATAACGCTAAACCAGAAAATATACACACGTAGGAGGTAATAACAAGCATGGCTACCTAGTGCTGAGAATATGTATGTCAGATCTGAAAGCAGTCAGAGTAATGCTGTAAGCAGAGTCATAACTTTAAATCTACCGGCCCGGCCTTTCGATCCTTGGCCTGCTTACTGCCGACTTTTCGGTCCTCCCATGAGATTGCTGATAATGTTACATAATTTGCCAAGGAAATGCCCCGAAAGCGTTGATTATACGTATTTGTGTATCTTCTAGAACCGGGCTGGTGCAGTTGTGGGGTTTGAATAAGCTTCGGGGTGCACATGGATGAGGCCGAAGACCCAATAGGGATGAAGGATTCAGTCCCTGGAGTAAGCAGGATGCACGTCACCTACGCCACGACATTCCTCTCGAATCCCTACGTGTCTTGGCATATATCCATTCCTAAAGGAGCAATGCCGTCGGTGCTTATGGTCGGTTCAGACCCACAACATCCCTCTCCGGAGTCTGGCCGGATTTGGTCACGCCCGGAGTCCGGGAAAACCTGGAGCTGGCGCTGGCAAGGTGTTGTGTTCACCCTCGTGAAGACGCCGAACGGAGTGCGGTGACAGTCAGACCAGGGGGGGGCTACGGAACAGCCTGGAGGGCTTCCTTTGCGCACAGATTCGCTTATTCGGGGATGACGGTCTCATAAGCCGGTTAAGGCAGTGCTTCGTGGCGGTTAGCAAATAGCAGGTAAAAGGTTGTGATCGGTCGATATGACATGACTTTTCGGGAGTCAAGAATCGCTGGTCACTCCGAAGTGAGGCTACATATGTACGCTGCGGGACGAGTATACTAGCATCGTCGTTATCGAGCTGTGCTATCTTGTTTTCCCTTAGGTTCAATGAAAAGATACTACCGATTCAATCATTTCAAACGCCAACTATAGTCTTAGCAGGGACATGACACACTCCTACTCGCCTGATAACAGCTCTCTCCTACCGGAGAGTAGCATGAGCGCAGGCTTAGACATGTGGGCCGAGGCCAAGAGTCGCCTCATCGACTATTTGCACTCGGCTAGTTACGCAGAGCTTGCAGCTATCGCCGTCGGCCTATTATGGCTTTCTTCATTCTTCGGGCCAAAACACCCGACGGTACCAGGCGCGAAGGTTTTTGGCTACCGATCGTTCTTCGAGCCCACGTTCTTCGTACAGGTCAGATTCGTGTTCAGCGCCCATGATATTATCTCCAATGCGTATGAGAAGGTATGTGAGCAAGGAAGTCTGAAGTTAAACTCTCGGTGCCCAGAAGATAGCTAACAGCGCACCCTTTTGACAGCTCAAAAATGTCCCGTTCGTGCTCCGTCGCTATGATACCGATATCACGGTCCTGCCCATGAAGTATCTAGATGAGATGCGGCTGATACCGAGGCACAAACTCAATGGAAAAAAGGCCCAGGTGAACGTAAGCAAAACAGAAAGCGGATTACTTACCCCCTTCCTTTCCTTATTATTAGTTATTAGGAACACTGATTCTAACTTGCCCAGAACTTGGTTCCAAAATGGACTTGGACGGAGGTGATGATGGACTCAGATCTCCATGTCAAAGTACTGAACGGCAAGCTCAACCCAAACTTGCCCAAGTACATGCAGATTGCCGAGTCTGAGCTCGAATACGGCTGGGGAATTGATATCCCCAAGCTTACAAACGGTAAGTCTTAATTTGCCTCTCCCAAAGCACCATGTCCGTCGTCAATATGTCCAGCAAATGCTAACTAACGAAAATCAAGAATGGACTGAGGTTGACGTCCAAGAGTCCATGCGGATGCTCGTGGCCCGCATGTCGGCCAAGATCTTTATGGGCGATCCGGCCTGCCGGGACCCCGAGTGGCTACGGATATCTATCGACTTCACCTATGACATGTTCCTGGCCGCGTTCACGATGCGGATGTTCCCGCCATGGATGCACCCGATCGTGGCACACTTTGTTCCTGCGCGGTGGAGGCTGCGTCGGCAGATGCGGGCCGCCAAGCGGATCGTCGGTGGCCTCATGCGCGAGCATCGGGAAGCCAAAAAGTCCGGCGATAACCAAGACACGCTCCTCGGGTGGATGGCCGACAACGGCGACGAAAAGGAGACAAGTATCTCCGAGATGGCCGCCCGGCAGTGCGTGCTCACGCTCGCTAGCATCCACACAACCTCCATGAGCGTTAGCAACATGCTGTTCGATCTCTGTGCGCACCCCGAGTGGTTCTCCGTCCTGACGGAGGAAATCGACGAGGCGGTCGCCAAGTATGGCATGCTCGGCCGCGATGCGGGTATGAATCCCAAGCAGTGGCTGCAGACGCTGGAAAAGATGGATAGCTTCTTTGTGGAGAGCCAGCGGATTAACCCTCCTATCCTACGTATGTGCCAAACCCCTCCACTGCAAAAGAAAAAGAAAGATCACGCGAACCACCACTAACCGCAGTACTTCAATCAAGTGAACCCTCAGAGAATCGCTCTGGTCCCACTGAAGCTGAAGGACGGCACGGAGATCCCGAAGGGAGCGCGAGTCGCGTTCGCGGGTCACCACCACGCTAACGACCCGCGGGTAGCGCCGAACCCGGAGGTGTTTGACCCGATGCGTTCCTACCGGCGGCGGCACTCGGGGGACAACGCGAACCTCACCAAGTTCACGGCAGGTATGACGAACTCGGACAGCCTGTCCTTCGGATACGGCGGCCAGGCGTGCCCCGGTCGGTATTTCGCCGTCGGCGAGATTAAGATGGTCATGGCGCGCTTGCTCTCCGAGTTCGAGTTCAAACTACCCGACGGCAAGCCCCGGCCCTCTATCATGTACGCTGACGAGAACGTCTTCATGGACCCCTCTGCCAAGCTGATGATGAGGAGACGGACAAAGTAAGCGCTGTGTAGATGAAGTCGCGCATATGTGGTTTTGGTTGTATACTCAACCCCTTGTATGATTGTATATAGCTCTTGTTACTGTGGTCAAGAATAGAACTATGTTTGGGTTATTCTCTACGTGCATAGATTCTACCTGTATATGCATGTACCAAAACCAATTATAGTTGGATTAATTCAAATCACCTGTGCACTTTGTTATAGTATCACTTCCATATGATAGTATTCCGAATAGACATAAGGGTTGGGCCTAGCACGTAGCTAACTAATATATCTATCAGAAAACCCCAGATACGATAACTCGGGGGCGCTCACTTAGTATATCTATGTTATTCTATCATTTGATTTGTCTATCAATATTTTATTATCTAAGGTGAATTCTCTTCTAAATTTCCGAGACGTTGTTTCGTGTCCCTAATCATGCTCCTATGTACCTGCCAGCGGTTGGACGCCGCGATTTCCTCCAAACGGTGCGTCAGGACCTTCAAGCGGGCCACGCGGCTGTCAACTAGGATTTTAAGTACGTGCAGCCTATCTTCATCATCCATCTTCCACTTCCACTCCGGAACATCAAAGTTTGAGGGCCGGCCCCGCCCATCTACCCCTCCTCCACGTGGCTGGCTGGTGCCGGGGGGTGTTGTCCAGCGAGACGCGCCCACCGATACTGCGCTGCGCGCTGACGACTCGCTGTCCTGCCGTGCCTGATCCAGGAGCCACTCCTTCAGGTCAATGATGCTGGTCAGCACCTTGTTGCATATAGATATTATTAATAGAGCCTGCTCGGGCTGCAAGCTGCACGTGTCGCACCCTAGCCATGACTCGCAGTTCGAGAGGGCCTCTTTTTGACACTGTAATCTCTCATCGGCGCCCAGCGACATAGCCCCCGACGGGTCCCGGGGACCCCAGACGAGGCATATCTCCACCGTCTCATAGGTGCGCAGCATCGTCGAGGACGAGCATCTAGGACATACGGAGGCCCGCGGCTGTCCGGACCCGGCACTGGTTGCGTGGGAGCCCCGGCTCGGGGCTTGAGAAGGGCCAGATAGGATGGATGAGGCAGTGTCGAATGTACTAGGCGGCCCCTCTCCGTGCTGAGGATGTGAAGATAGTATGTCGCCCAACGCTCCAGCCATATCAAACTGAGACCCTGCGATGAAGTCGTTTTCAATGTCCATGTCCATATCTAGTATGTCGTAAGATGAGGGTTCGTGTGAGGAGTCGGTTCCGCTGTCGATGGAGTGAATGATTCCATCCCCCATTGGATTCGACCCGCTCCGTATTCTCGCCGTAGCTGCGATAGGTGGGGTTGTGAGCATTGCAGGATCTGATGATGATTGTCTCGACCTCGAGCCTGGCTTTGACGGGGAGCTGTAGGAACAGGTCCAACAGCGCTCTAGACATCTCTGACATGCGCCTTTGCCCTCCTCTGTTATACATTTGACCTGAGTCGCTTCCAGTCAGCAAAACCTCTCCCCCATTCTCGGACAATAGTCTCGGGAGCTATGCGTGCCTACGCACCTTTTTGGATCTGCAACGATCGCAAGCTAACCGCGTAGTTTTATTCTGTGACTTTTTATCGAACGGCGCACACATTGTCTCGAGGACATAGGGCCCGTTGCCCGAGTTCACGTGTCTTAAGGTCTGAAACATCTCTGCCTGTCTGCTTAAGGTTTCATCGGCGTCGTTGCGAAAGGGGTAAAATGGCAAGGGGTTAAAGGGCTTCTAGAGATTGATTATGTCAGGTCCAGATTAAATTTTCTTGTTGCTATATAGGGACTTAAGTAATCGGTTGGTCGCCCGACTATCTTTATATCTAGCAGCCCTAGGAGGCTATAATCTACCAGGCGGACCATGCATCCATAATCCTGATGGGTTTTAATCCTTGCCATGTTTAGAAAGACGATGCTCCTTGACTAGATTCAGCATCCACATAACTCTTAGATCAGATCATACATAGGCCGTCCTTCGATGTGGATCTCAATCATAGCACAGCCAATACGTAGTGCATTCACCAAACCTTGTTGTTTCCTTCAGGTTTATGGAGGAAGATGCTCAGAGATAGGATGCTCTAGGCAAGTTCAGGTAAGCAGCCTCAGGCCCTAAGCTTCAAGGTGTGGAGATATTGCAGCAAGATCTCAATCCTTGTTACGTGGCATGGTTCCAGGGATCTTTTCTTAGGTAGCTTGCGTGATAACTAAAATCCCCTGCAGAAACTATAGTATACGATCACCGCCAGGCGGTATCACTGGTCTGCGCACGTCTCGTTACATGCTTTCGTTTCAACGATAAGACCTTGTAGTGTCCGGGCTCCACTTTGCCGCTTACCTAGGTCTTACGTTGCTGGATTCTACGTCTTCAGGTAGTATGTGATATACTGGTTGTAACTGGTCGTGATGAGTCGTTACTATCATTATGTGACAGCTTTAGCGAGCTGCTAGCCTCCTATAAGGTGAGAGAGAGGCGCCCATAGGACATGTCGTGGTCACAATTGCCGGTATAGCCACAACGGTAGCTTCATTCGTACAATGAGGGTGCCTCACTAGTATCACGGCTTCGTTCCGTAGTGAAAGCCAAAAAATAACCTTATTATGTTAGCGTTATCCCGGTACAGAGAATTCCTGTATATTTGTTCATTATCAGGGCTGGATTTCATCTAAATTAGGTAATGGGCTTCCAACGTTACAAGGTGCCAAGGTTGGTTCTAGCGACCTACCGCTGTGCTAGACAGGGCTGCTACAAATAGCGACAGTCTCATTAACGATCAACGGTTGCCGTCAGAACTAGACTGCGCTGAGCTGAGCTAGTCCCTATACTGAGTAAGTTATAGGCGATTTAGCCAAGGAAGATCATTCAGCTTCAGATAGAGAGTCTACTTTATCCGATAAACCCGCGGATGAGTCTTGACCGACCTAGGCATGTGTTATGGCTAAGGGGCGGGGCCTTTGACTACGGTGTATACATGTATGATCAATTCTTGTAAGTGTGCGTTAAAGCCAGAGAGAATCAAGGAGAGAGGCGGGGAAGGAGGCGGCAACCTCAGTTGTAGGCAGCTTACCTATGGGGCATAGTCCGAGCTTTAGGTCCCGGGCCTATGCAGGTTTCGCTTTTGCCCCTCTCCTCCCGCTTTCACGGCATCAAGGCCGGGACGGCTTATTTATTTATCTAGGCCGCTGTTTGTGGTGTTATATTTCTCTTTCATTCAGGTACATCAGAACATGCCTCGGAATATGCCCTGTCAGCGATACTGTGTCATTGCTAATGCTTTTTGGACTGTTAAATGCGTTCTATCTCTAACTGATGCCAATATTGCACTGTTCTTGGACTTCTCGGTCTGAAAATCCAGAATGTCGGCAGAACTTTTATTTCCTACGCTATTTCCCGTGACCCGCGTTTTCTTAGCGGCCACTGGTATAATAGAGGTCGTCATGCTCGCTTACCCTATACCGCATTACGCAGCCAACCTGGAGGGAGATTACTAAGACACGAGAACGCTTTTTCGGCACGATAAACGGGTTTACTACCAGGATGCCCAGGTGCCCACAGTAAGCCCTTAAAAAGAAGGCGTATCAAAGCCAAGCCCCTGCGTCCTTGCCTACATACTTACATAGTGCTATTACGTGATGGCAAACTTGCGCAATAGTGCAGTAGAAAGCTTCCTTGGTGCCCCCATTCCTCCTAAATGTAGTAAGAGATATATTGTCTCCGCGACTCCTCAGTCAAACAGCGACTACAGGAAATTGCGTGCTTATCGTGGGTCAACTACGAGACATGCTCGATAGTGGCTCTCACACTGACGATCAATTATGAGTCCTAAGTCAACATAATTGGTAGTTGGAACGGTAGCTTCAGCATGCGATCAATACGTAGCTCGAATGGGAAACAAATTCAGGCTGGACAGAACGGCTTACTGAGAGGTTCAGGTTGGATAGATGGTTTTCACGTGCAATTATGCCTGGATATAATCAACTCGTGGCCGTTAGGCTAGCCGGAAACATACAAGCATGCCAGTTATTCCACCCCGGTTCCGCGATCTCCCATTGGTAATCGACAAGCGATGAGAATGCAGGTTTCGTGAGTGAGCAGGGCTAAAAGGATATCGCGCATCATTGTCGCAGTCAGTATTAGACGGCGTCTAGACAGCTCTAAGCCCCTGCACTAAAAATACAATACACTATTGAACCTTTAAGCCCTATGAGGCTGTTGCCCTCTCGACCAGTTTCACGTGGGGAAGATCCCCCGAGCCAATGTATGCAATCTTATTATTATTCACTTCGGTTGGTACCTGGCAAGATATCCACCACGGCCTTCCACTCCTTATCACACAAAACGCCCAGAGAAGCTGAACTAAAGCGCGCCATCATTCCCACCCATATTACATTTCTCTGCATCCATATGATAAGATCCTAGGATATCGTAGTCTACAGGCACCTAGAGCTCCAGTGTGTCCCTTAGGATGGTGATCTATTCAACGACAGGCTCTATTATATTCAATACTTATGTATAACCTCCTATATGGCCAGGAGGTTTTGTGAGTTCCTGTGGTGTCTGGGGCTGGTGAGCAGCTATCTTGTAAGTTTACCTGGAATGCTGCTCTCCTTGATACAGCGACAGTCATACCATCCTAAACAAGAAAGCGTAGTGACTTAAAACACCTACCATAATACCCAAAAAAGCTTATAGAAAACCAGTGAGTGGATAAGGGCTATTCCCGAGGTCAGGTCAGCATGATGAATGGCCCGCAGTCTAGAATCTCAAGCAGTGCGTTTACCAAGTCATATCGGCAACTGGAGCATGCTTACCCTGTTAATCGAGATGATAAGTATGCGAATGCGAATATCCTGCTTACCGGGCCAATGGGTATCCTGGGGCATCGGATAAGACACCCGCTGATACAGAAAAAGTGCTGTGCTTGCCACTATTTTCTCACCAGCGGACTCGTTTCAACCCGGGGCCGCATAATGGCCAACGAGAGAAGTCTCAGATACGTGGAAACCAAACGAAGCGGGAAATTCCATGTAAGTGACAAGGAGACATGGTAGCCTACAGATACACGAATTTCACATCCGCATATTACCCTCGCCATTCTCAGGTTACCATATTCCCGGTACACCTTTCATAATGCAAGCTTATCCTTTCGGCTCCCGATACGAAAGTGGCGGTCGACTTGGAATGTGTGTCGATCCTACTCAACGGGGCCGGGCATAGCTATCATTATCACATGTTTATATTCGCCTTCATTCCCCTAAGCCGTAATCAATATCATGATTTTTGCGTGAGCATTGCTCGCCAAGCGCGAACAGTCAAGCCATGCTTCAAGACGTGGATCACGCAGCCTTTGAATGGCTATACTCAGTCTGTATACAATGCTGCACGCCCATGACTTCGCGTGGTATCAGTAAACGTGTGGTTGGTAACGACTTCGCCACGACCCTTCGGAGTCGACAAGTGGGCTAGGTATATGATTAGAATGTGAGCACTGACATTGCTCTCGCCACCGTTCAACAGGCGAATGTTATAACCACGGTGGGTGTACCCACGGCTATCGGAACCTGGGATCCCTTGTAGAAATAGAGATAACTCTATAGTTCAAGGGTATTAACTTTCCTATCAGCCCTGTATCATCATCAATTACTAGCAGGTGCAGTCATAATCGCGAATCCTTCTCTTCTACACCACCAACTAATGGAAACTACACCGTGCCATCGATGTGACAACATGTCAAGAAGGTTGAGCCCAATCCCCTGGAGGAAGACGAGGCCACAACTTCTTCATTCATCGCGGCACAGTAACTAAAGCAAAATCATCAATCCCTACCTATTACAGAGGCTCAGCAGAACCTGCCTTAGTCTCGCATTAGCTGCCGCGTCTCTGATGAAGCAGAGAACTCGCGATAAAGACGACTTATATTCGCTACGCTTCCACGCTCCCGCCTATCCGTCTCCATCTCCATATACCATTGCGAGCAAGAATATATCTTCCCTGAACAACCGCTAATGCATATTCCTGCGAAACGACGGCGATCGTCAAGAGAACTAGGTGAATACCTGTTGAGTCCCACACGCGGGGAAGCCTTTGGTTCTACGACTACGGCACTACTCTACTGGTACTCAAGAAACCGAGTGGATTTCATCCCTTTAGCTTTATCTAAGACAATGAAGAACTATTAAGCGAACCCGACAGGCAATCCCTCAGGATCCGGAGACGGCGGCAAGAATAGCCAGACTATATGGTCATTGCGGGACTGGCTGTAGCACTTCATGCGTGATGAAATAGGGACGTTATAGGCACAGACATTGGGCAGATTGCCCTTCGCCTACTTCTGCACATTCCCAATGCCCATAGGATTCCCATCCCTGGAGTCGTGCCCGCCAGAGCCGGGTGACAAACGCGGCTTCGGCAATGATCCGTGCTTCTGCGGGGGATCAGATGCTCGGCCGGGAAGCAGAGGCATTTTGAGCGTGTCGTGGAGGCCACGAAACCCTGCCGCGTCTAGCTCCTCTGACCACGTCGAGTCTGACCCCAGCCTCATATAGATACGTCAAGAAGGAGTGGGATGTGGGGCTTGTCACGCATGAGGATTTTAGGCCGTATTATGTGATAGTAGGCCGGCGACTTTTGCAGAGACCTCGCCTCTTTCTGCGTGCTACGCCACGGAGCACTGGACTTTATTATAAGCAGGGCCCCTGGATGAGATCGACCGAGCGTCATTATAGATAAAAAACCAAACATTTGGAGTACTCATTGGAGAAGCACTGCTGGTTTGGATATCCAACTTACACGTCAGCCCTCATAGATCCTCCATAGTAAGGAGCTAATAGCAGGCATCAAAAGGTTAAAAGTGCCAAAGACATGATAGCTATAGACCAAAATTGTGTGCACGATGCTGCTCCCAACTAGCAGTTCCTGTGAAGCACCCGCAACACAATAGCTCCCTCTGGCTTTGCTCCGTTTTTAACCGACTTGCCAAAACCCTAGGCCTTAGGGCCCGGGCACTATGGCTCACACACTCTCGAGTAGACACCCGACACCGAGCGACATCTCAGAACCACGGCGGTCCACAGGCACCCAGACAGTTGCGCCGAACACGAGCTCAACCGGAGAAGCTAACGGGAACGGTTTGAATATCATAATGTGTGACATTGGGTTCGATTTGTGGGATATATATCGTGTAAATAGATAGACAGCCTCACACGCCGCATACCGCTAGGGAGGTCTGAGGAGTTTTATTCTCAACGCCTACGGCGTTGAATACACCAACCAATCCGTTTGCAACCGGACTACGCCAATGCCACTGTCGTAAAACCAATCTCTTTCCAGAGACACCAACTTGCCCCCGACGTTAGTGAATGCCTTCCATCTTATCTACAAAATGGAGAGACTCCGGGAGGGAAGGATATGACCCTTACAATCCTTGGCAACTGGTTCCTCGTCTCACTAGGGAAGACCAGACAGATAGGAATCATCTTACAGATTCACTATGTTCATTAAGAAGAGTCTTCTACATACATGGCTTTGCATAACACTTAAGCCATCGTGCAATCAAATCCGGGATACTCTTTACTTCGGCATCATACGCGTATCACGACAGCAGCGGTAACCGCCGCTGTTTGTCTGCGGAACTGACTATGCACGAGACAGGCCATCAGAAGATATACCGAAAGCATGCCTGCAATGTCTCTAATTGACCCAGTGCTGAATTTTGTCGGACATTGCCACCACCCAGACAGGCTGTTCGGACACGCCCCTGATGACTATACCGCAGAGAAGCGTTGAGAGGAGTGGAACGAAAGCCGTCCCGGGGGCCACTGTAGGTCGTATCGCCTTGTGGGGCTAACCGGCACCAAGCGACGCTCCGGTTTGGACCGGGGAATATGATCAGGAATACGTGGGTTCGGCGGGAGGGCCTAACTCGACGGTATGTAAAGAGATCATTTGACGGTTTGTGTAGGTAAGGCGTAGGAGGCGATCAAGGCGATGCCCATCTAGGGGTTAGCCGGGAGGTTACAAGGAAACACGATATCTTTCTACGGAGGCCAATATACCCCACTACTATGGATATATATAAGAGTGTCGCGAACTCACTGTTGTCCCGTAAAGGGACTGAAACACGTGTGATCGTATATTGATAGACTCTACTCCGAACGGCTTTAGTCTAGACACTTTTACCTTCCACTCTGATCTTAACTTCACTAGATAAGGACACGTGATATATAACACTCTACCCGGGACAAACCCCTTAAGGTAATAGGAGGATATTCTTTCTAGTTTGACCAAGTGATATAGCCCACTAGCCCCCGTACAAGCCTCTCCTTCAAGTTTAAAAGTTTAAAAGACAACGATACGGTACCGCGCTCTCAGCTTACAGATCGATGATTTGACGGGCAAGTGGGAAGAAACAAGGGAACTCCTAAGAAAGGAATCGGGCGGATGCTAGTAACCTCAGATGTGGAAAAGGGTTCGAGGGCCAAATACTACAGCGTAGAGGAGACACGAGCAGAGGTCGAGTAGCAGTCCCCGCGTAGTAGATAAACAGAGGTTGACTCAACCTTAAGAATCGAGACGACAATGGTCAAACAAAGGCAGCAGGACCGGTGTTGATATAGGGGGGGGGAGTGGACGAGGCCATGAACCTCTGCACCGGTAGGTATATGTGTAACCCGCAGTTTCCGAAGAGTCCTCGTCCGTAGATCCCATCATCGCGTAAGTAGTAATAAGAAGAAGGAACACTGCGAAGCCTGCTCTATTAAGCAGCAGATATAAGAAGTAGGCACGATATACCAGCTCGTGCGTTAGGGCGAGAGTCCCCTTTTGGTAGCCTCGCGAGAACCGTCATAGGAGGCTACGTAACGTGAATACTGGATTGATCATATACGGAATGAATCTCCTTGCTTTCATAGATATCTAATTGTAAACGGAAATAACTAAGAAGCCCCGGTCCCTATGCAGGACCGAGAACGAGAAGAACACGAGGGCAATCTGCCGTTGCCGCTGCCGCTGCCGCTTAGGACAGGACAAGGACGCCGCGGCGCGGGACCGGCGACCAAAGCTTCCCCCTCCCCTTTTCGGGGTATCGCTGCATTGTCGGCTTGGGCTAGACTGGTTCGGAAGACCGAAGTGAGGATGAAAAAAAAAGCCGAGGAATACGAACAAAGGGGAGGGATACATTGCTCAGCGGCGAGAGGTAAAACCTAGCTAAATGCATCCAGCTGAAGCAAAAAAGCATATGCAACTTCGGCATTGATCTCCCTAAGTTAACCAAGTCGATCCCTTGGGAAGGGAAAGGATGTGGACGTATTGCGGATGCGGATAAATGTTGGTTGGCCCTGGTTTTTTCTTTCTCCCCTTGATGATAGAGAGATATATTATCCTGTCACGTACGGTATCGTGGCGACAAATCACATATACCGGGATCAAATAAGTGCACACATGCATGCGACGACTGGACCTCACTCGATTCAATGCAATGGACATGGTCAAGTCCGACAATCCATAAATCTTTGATCAATGGCTTGATCTGTCGTCTAACAACCCCCATCATTCCCCCTCATCACACGGCCCATCCCGGAACATACATCGACCGCGCTCGCGGGCTCATCGTCCAATCATTTCAGTCGGTTACCTTTCCTTCCCACCCTCCCCTGTTTTATCATTCCATCTTAATCTATTTTCGCGTTGCTTTGATTCGTGGAGGCGCAAGCGGGAGTCGATTAATTCCCGCCTGGGTCACATTATTAAATGGGGGGTGGTAGTAGGAAAGGGGGTTGGCTGTTGTTGCATTTATCCCATCAACCGCGCCTTGGCCGCCTTGGACGCGACGCCGATGGCCTCGACCCTGAAGCCGAGTTCCTCGAGGGCCGCCACGTCTACCGTGTTGCGGCCGTCGAACACATGCATCGGCTTCTCCATCAGCTGGCTTATCCGCTTCCAGTCGAGCTTCTCGTACCGCGTGATCGAGGCCGGGGATCGCGGCGGCATGAGCGAGGACAGATCCGATACCGAGCTGCTGGCGGAGAAGGTGCCGTCGGTCGACTTGGCCGGGGCCTCGCCGTTCGCCGGGGTGGGGGCGAGGTGGCCGTTGCGCTGCGGGACGACGGTGCTGACGCCGCTCTTCGACGCCTTGTTGCTGAACATGTCCCACTCGGTGAGGATGATCACGGCGTGCGCGTCCTGGCAAGCATCGTAGGGGTTCTCGCACACCTCGATGCGAGCATCGTCCAGGGTGGTCTGGAGGTCGGCATAGATCTGCTCTTTCCGGACCTTAGGGTCGAAGATGTGGAGGGTGGCGTTCTCGGCAAGCAGCCTCTGGGCGACGGTGATGGCGGGGGACTCCCGGGTGTCGCCAGTATCCTTCTTGTACGCGAAACCCAGAATCGCCAGCTTCTTGTTGGACAAGGTGCTGTGCATCGTGTGCACGATACGCTTCACGAAGCGCGCCATCTGGTACTCGTTGACCTCCACAACAGCCTTCCAGTATGCGGCAACCTCGGGAAGGTTCAGGGTTTCCGAGATATACACCAGGTTCAGGATGTCCTTCCTGAAGCAACTGCCACCGAAACCCACCGAAGCGTTCATCATCTTAGGCCCAATCCGCGTGTCGAGGCCGACAGCATACGAAACGTCCTGCACGTTGGCCGAGACAGCCTCGCATATGGAAGAAAGGGCGTTGATGCTGGAAATGCGCTGGGCCAGCATCGCATTCGCCGCCAACTTGGACAGCTCCGATGACCACAGGTTCATAGTAATGAGCTTTTCCCGCGGGATCCAGTTGGCGTAGACATCGCACAGCGCCTCCGCGGCGGAGTATCCGGACTCGGTCTCCAAGCAGCCAATAAGGATACGATCCGGAGCCAAAAGATTGCGAACAGCCGTTCCTTCGGCCAAGAATTCCGGGTTGGACAATACCTCGAAATGCACACCCGGTTGCGCATTGGAAGCAAGGATCTCCCGCATGGCACCAGCAGTCCCAACCGGAACTGTACTTTTCTCCACGACGATGGTGTCCTTTTGCGCGGCCTTGGCAACACGGCGCGTGGCGGCCTCCAGCCATCCTAGGTCAGAGGCCCTACCCGCGCCCAGACCGGTCTTCTTGGTCGGTGTGTTGACTCCAATGAAGACAATGTCGGCTTCACGGATCTTGTCTTCGATAGCAGTAGAGAAAAAGAGGTTGGGTTCTCGGCCTTCTGAGCCATCTCGGGCGGGCTGAACCAGTTGAAAAAGGTTGGGCTCATAGACGGGTAGGTTGTCGGAGTTCCATGCCTGGATACGGCGCTCGTCGATATCGACCACCGTCACATTGAGATGCGGCGCCTTGTTGGCGATGACAGCCGCGCTTGGTCCACCCTGTTTTCGCGGAGAATTATGTTAGCCTCGGTCTAGACGAGGTAGTTGTGAAGATCCTCCTGTCATCTTTATTGTTGTTGATTTTTTGCTCTTTTCGTCTTGAATATTTCTTCATAGTAGCTTGCTAATTATTGCATTTTGAATCCGCACGTATGGTCTCATGCTAAAGAGAGGAGGGGTATATAGCAAATAATTGTTGGCTGGCAAGCAAAGCACGGATAGGAACAGCACGCAATGCTAGATATTAGGGGCTAAGAGGGCGGCGTGGCGGTCGCCCCGAGTCGCATTGCATCGGAGCAAATTATCAACTTATCGCAACAATGACATCGAACCCCCCCAAACGATATACCAAAAAGGGGGAAGAAAATAGTGAAATGTTTACGTACCACATATCCACCACCAATACAGCAGATGTTCTTAACCTCCCTCTTGCGCTTTAAGTCGGGTCGAGTCATGACGGCAGTTTTCTGGTTCGTGTCGTGTTAACACAAAAAAAAAGAGGTGTTCTTTCTCTCCGTTTCTCTGCTCCGGTCCTGGGCTGGCTTGAGCTGGGGGTACCGTAAGACCTCCTTGGGGCTTCTGGATACGTATGTGTGCTGGGTAATTACGCTGGATATTCAAAAAGTGACTGGTCTGTGAGCTCTTAGGTGATCTCTTAGGGGGACACTGGTACGATGATGATGTGAAGTGAGTGCTGCTGATAAGAAGCGGAATCTTTAAAACCCATCAACCCAAATCCCAAATCTGTCAATATGCTGCCCATCCATTCATATCCATCCGTGTCCTATACCGGGAAAGGGTTGCCAGGTGCCCAGATATGCGGTCTAAAGTGGACAAGAAAAGGTACATTACAAGTGCCAAGGCTCGAGTGGACTGACTTATCACGGGACAGGGGTGTGTGGTTTTGGAGGTATCGCGAGGATTATGTGGTACTTTTTACTTACTTCTTTTCTTTTGCCCTCGCTTTATATACGAAGTACGAATAGCTTTTTTTTTCTTCCCACCCCTTCACTAAGTCGCGTCACTAGAACTGATCTGGTGGTATACTATGTAAGGAGATGATGACGATAGCGAATGGAGATGGATCGCTCTCCGCGTCGTCACTTCTTCTCCGACCCTCTTGCCTATCTCGCTCGTCTGATTTAAGTCAGGCTAGCCGGCTAGGTAGGGACCGTTGGATACGCCATTCACCGACCACGCGATTGGTCCGACTGCGCGTCTACTTGAGGCGTGAGACGGCTGTATAGAGGGTAGATCGACCCAGGAGGATTTGTCCTCTCCAGGGACCAGCTGTGGCGTGCTGGGGCGTGCTGGTACGTTGGGGTTCAGTACCCCCTTGAATACCCCGAGAAGAGGTAGCTGAGGGTTGGTGGGAAATGTGGGCAATGTAGGAAAATGTACGAAGTATGGAAGAAAGGGATAGGGGAGACAATGCTGCCAAGACGTTTTAAGGCCAGGGACGGTCAAGGTCTTGAATCCGGAGGCGTCCACCGTATATACTTAGTAGTAGTAATGATGGGTAATAATGGGCAATAATAGACCGAAAGAAAAGAGGGACTGGGGGGATGGAGAGGTTTCGGATAGGGATTCAGACAATCCGAGTCAGCTAAACTGCCTTGGTAGCCTTGTGCGAGTTGATGAATGGGGTCGGTCGGGTTCAGCAATGGGAGATGATAGTACGGGGTTGTAAATTGACGGCATGAATATGTTACGCATTTGACGTACTACCAGTTATCCGATATGTACGAAGAAGCAGAGTGCAGCAGTAACACGCAACAGCAGCAGCAGCAATAGCAGCAGCGCGTAGGCAAACGTGGCAGTATAGTTGGTGGCGCAAACGCAGCTGAACGTGGCTAATACTTTAGCTAGTGGCTTATCAAACTTACTTCCTACCAAGTCTAAACCTAAGAGGGTACCTCCAAGGCGATCTGGGTAAGGTACCTACAAACACCCCGAAGACCCTACCTGAGATAAGGTATTGAGTGGATGTTGAGTGTACAAATATGTCCAACTTATGAACCTTGAAAGCCCCCGAGCCTTCGGTTTACTCCGTACTTATGTACCTAGGTATCTATCAGGTCTCTCAGCCCTGCCTATCCGCCTATCAGTTGGTAGGCACTAAGAGATACTTTTATTTTGATAGCTGATCCAGCGGATATTGATGTACCGAGATAGGCAGGTGCGCATGTAAGTAAGCTTTCCAAGGAGTGAACTACTCCCTGAATAAGCAACTTTCCTATTGTTTTTTATTAATAGGCAGAGACATGAGCCCGGTAATAGGAATAGGGATGTGAGGTGAAAGTCCGCGACTGCAACCTTAACCACAAACGCGCTGGTTCGGGTCTCTCCACAAGCTGTCTTATCTCCCTTCGGTACCTATTCTGCTCCGGTTCTCTGTCTCCCTCTTCAAGGTCACGGGGTGGGAACTTTACTATGTGTTCACCAACATACATAGTCCCTGGGCATGGCTTGTACGGCTGCGACGGCTGGATGATAGGCAGTGCCAAGGCTGACGAGACAGGCTGACGGGTGACTCGGTATGGTATGGAGTGTAGTTAGGCGGGATGGGGAGATAGACAAGTACACACAAGTGAGGTACAAGGGAGGTTCAATCAATAGGGGTCTTCCGAAGGGTTTCGGTACTTTGCCGTGTTGTACGTGTTGATGAAATCTCTGGCAATTATACCTAGAGTGTAAGATCCTTGGAAATAATGGAAACCAGGGAACCCAACTCTGAAATCTTGGGATACTTGGGATGTTTGGGAGGCAGAGCTTGTACGTACCGAGCGACGGCTAAACGGCAGGTGAGAAGGAAGTCGTAAGTAGTGCAGGCATGACAGGCTTGCGAGTCCTTTCAAAAATCTTCAGAATCTGCGATCCATCCAAAGCCTATCCTACCACAAGATGTGAATGGGGTCAGTTGTCCGCCAAGGTCCTGCCGAGCTTCAACCAAGAAGTTCCCAGCACTGCCAAAACCAGGCTGGTGAATCCTGGCGAATCCCCTCCGTCGCTAGGGTGTTGCCAAGATCTGCTAATGTCTGCCAAGCGAGTGCCAAGGGAATTCTAGTGTTTGCCAAGAGTGACGGCCATGCTTGGACCCATGCTTGATGCTCTGATGTTGTCTTATTATGGGGCGAGTCAAGCTCGGTCATTTCGTCTCGGACCCTTTTAGGATCGTTGCTCATTTTACCTCTGCCTACATACATAGCCAGGGAAGTAAAAAGTCAATACATAAGTTGACGGATTGAATGCGCTGTTGGCTGTTGGGCGTTACGCTGTTGCACGCTGCTGGCTGCTGACAGTCAGGACCGTCCGTCAGACACTTAAAGTTTCCACTGGATCCATGTAAGCGAAAAAAGCTTGGCAGTGGTACTTGGGATGGGGGAACAGTACTTACTTAAATAGTTGTGTATTTAGTTATGTACGGAGGCTCGGATGCGGCACGCGCCTAGAATACCCGCGAAAGCTCTAATGAAATCCTCTTAATGAATGACATTGCAGGCGGTAAGTTATTTGACGACACTAGTGATCCTAATCGCAACGGCACGGGAGGCTCGGAAAATGGCAAGGAACAAGGGAGGGGGATTTCAATTATATACCGGAACCTTTTGACTACAGTACTCCGTAAGTAAACCCGAACTCCGATTGATTAGATAACACCGCGTAATGGTAATCGCTAAAACGTTCATGCCTCTCCGCCTTACTACAATGTACCTGTAGACGTGCTGCTTAAGGCCGCTGTATAAAGTTCTCGATGACGATTGGATACCTACATAGGTATGGTCTAATGCAATGCCCACGAGTTAGTTGGCTGCAAGTTGGTTAGTTGGGTTGGTACTTAAGTACTTATATATCTACATTATGGATATTATAATGCATATGCACGTAGGCGCAGCGAGCAAGCGAGTAACTTCAGATATGATAGATAAAGACATGCTGCTTGATTCAACTGTAAGCATTCTATGGATACGTAGGGACGGTAATATCCAGATCGGAATGCATTTAGGGATGCTCTACCTACCTAGGTACGCTTTACCCTGCGACACGGGTCGGTTACATGCCAGGTGGTACTAATAGTGACTTGTACCTTGTTGGACAGATTCATGTATGCATGGGATATTACAGCACTTGGGGACATACCAGTTTGTACTAAGATAAGATACGTATCTCTTCACATGCGCAGCTATCTCAAAGTACTCTGTCCATTAGATATCCTCCATCATCCCTTCCAGTTCCTAACGGTCCATGGTTTCCATACAAACATACATACAGACCCTGGGTAGGTACAGGTAGGTACCTTAGAAATAAATGTCTAAAGACAACCTCGGAGAGAAAGAGTAAAATCGTCTAAATGCGACGCAAGTCCTCCAGTCAGAAGAAGTCAGACCATCCCCGGATCTTCCTCTATGGATTATCGCACCAAACGATTCAGCGATCGTTTATTCCTCTGTTGCGATTGGTACTCTTGCAGTTTTTTTCATACAGTATTCTACTTACTTGAGACGGCCGAAGAAGTTCTTCTGCCAAGCCCCTAATGAGACCCCCCCTCCCTTGCCTCTTCCTTCACTAAGCCGAATCTTTCATCATTGTGGTTCCTTTATTACATGATTCCTGAGGTGTACGAACATCGTAAGTATTTTTCGTAAGGTACATTTGATGAAAATAGGTACATATAGGATCATCAATCCTTAGTACAATCCATTGAGGTACCCGCCTTTACCCTTCTAAGCCGCCTACTATGTACATTACTTAGAGCCACTACCTAAACTCTCCCTCATCCACTCAGGCCCCATTATTCGTCCCTCATAGGAAATCCCCACCGATCGCTAATCGACCTGGAAGAAGTCAAAAGTTAGTTCATCCAGTTCATCCAGTTCATCCACATGATTCTTCTTCAGCTCTTGAATCTTGTATACTACTATGTAGGGAATCGCATCCCAATCTGAGTGTTATTCAATCTTCCCTTCTTATTTTTATATTCTTACTTATGAAATCATACCTGATCCCTGATCATCCAGAAGGCACATTTGGAAAGAAAAGAAGTAAGCAAGCAGGTAGGGAGACTAAAGAAACGTCATTTGTGTTGTTTTCTCTTCCTCCCCTTTCTTTCTTGTTTTATGTATAATACTACCATACCCTACTTTTACCTTTTCTTATGCATCGCGACCACTAGATAATACCTAGCTTCCTAGCCGCGAAATTGGAAGGGCGTCATCATCGTCTGACGACTACCTAGGTATTTTATTATTACACTACGGGGCGCTACAGGGCACTACTACTATTACAACCTCTTAAATCCGAGTTAATCACCATTGCGTATCAGCGCATATTACCACACATATCCGTGGACATCCTCTCACCTTTTTGTCGCCACTCCGAACTGTAATCACCACTGTCTGCAGTTTTGAATTTCTGAAGTTCACCACCACCACCACCACCACCAGGGAGACCACGTGAACAGACCTTTGGCGACCTTCCACTCATTCAATCCCATTCCTTGCTAGCTACAAGGGTTTGTAGCCTCCCTATAATATTTTGTCGAAAAAAGGGAACCTGTAACTTCATACCCTCCTAACGGACCGGCCCGCGCGAAACGACTTAACTACGTCTGGTGCAGGTTGGACTTTTGGCTGTTTGAGTTCTGATGCGCCGACGGTATTAGACAAAATAGGGTTTTGTGAGGAGACAAGATAGGCAAGGAACAAACAGGTCGAAACGGGTTGAGTCGAGCTCAAATCACCGAATCCCGATGGCTTCGTCACTTCGGAGGTCGTCAGACCAGCACGATGCCTTCAAGAACGAGAGCGACCATGTGAGGAGGCATAGTAGTATCGACGGCGACACCGCGGAGCAGGCCGGCTTGTTGAGGGATGCCGAATCGGAGCGCCAGCTCGACGACGACCTCGAGAAGGGTGTGGTGACCGAGCAAACCCCGGCCGCCCCGCCACAAAATCACGAGGATACCGTGTCGACCAAGAAGAAACTCATAGCCCTTGCTGGCTACTTCATATGTAATATTGGTCTGACAATATATAACAAGGCCATTCTGGGTTCGGTAGGTTCTTCTCTGCATTAATGCGCCCTGTCATCCCGTCACCCTGTCATCACGTGCTCTACGTCAATTGCATGGCTAATCTCTTGCCCTGCGTACAGTTCCGGTTTCCATGGCTATTGACCGCCCTCCATGCCGGTTGTTCTTCTATCGGCTGCCAGGTGATGCTTCAGTTAGGCCATTACCACGCCGCGAAACTTACCCGCCGGGACAACCTCGCTCTCGTAGCATTCTCCTTTCTCTTTACTATTAATATAGCCATCTCGAATGTCTCATTGTAAGTTCACACTGCTCTTAGACTTTGGACGGCTGGCGTATGGAGGAGACTGCGCTGAGTGTCGCGACCACCCTTAACCCCTGTACTCCCACCCCCCACCTCTTCCCCTTCCCCCAGGGTTGGTCCCGGAGTGATATGCTACGGAGTAACTGACACGAGTGACACCCGCACAGAGCGATGGTATCGGTGCCCTTCCACCAAGTCGTACGCTCGACAACCCCTCTTTTTACTACATTCCTCTTCCGCGTCCTGTTCAACAGGACCTTCTCGACAGAGACTTACCTATCCCTGATCCCGATCATCTTCGGTGTCACCGTCGCCACTTACGGAGACTTCACCTTCACCGACCTCGGCTTTATCCTAACGTTCCTGGGTGTGATATTGGCGGCGCTCAAGACGATCGTGACGAACCGCATGATGACGGGCTCGCTCGCCCTGTCCTTCTGGGAAATCCTGCGGCGCATGTCGCCCCTCGCCTGCCTGCAGTCGATCCTGTACGCGTTCTTCACCGGCGAGCTGGCCGCGTTCCGGGATTTCCTTCGCGACGAGCTATTCGCGGGCACGGCGCGCTTCTCTCCCCTACCGTTCCTACTCGTCATGCTCGGCAATGGCGGCCTCGCCTTCGCCCTCAACGTCTCCAGCTTCAGCACCAACAAGATCGCCGGCGCCCTGACTATGACGGTCTGCGCCAACATCAAGCAGTGTCTGACTATCGTCCTCGGCGGCCTCCTATTCGACGTTCACCTGTCCGCGATGAATATGTGGGGTATCCTCATTACTGTCGTGGGCGGCGCCGTGTACTCGTTCGTCGAGCTCGACAGCAAGAAAAAGAACAAGTCGAAGGCCGCGGCGCAGGCGGCGAGCGCGGCGAACGGCGCGGCACAGCGGACGGCGTAATAACGGGCGAGCGAGCGAAGCAATTTCCTGTTGTGTTTCTTTTTACGAAGCTGAAGAAGAAAAAGAGCGGATGCGCAAATGAAGAAAGCAAAAAATGCATTGGAGAAGGCGTAATTCGTTAGCATTGCATGGTTTGCTCTATATCCGCATTACTTATTTTTTGTCCTGTTTTCTTCTTTCTCGTTTTTCTCAATCACCTCGTATCATCTCCTTTTTCTCTTTCTTTTTTTCTTTACCTCTTGCATATCAGGCGGCACATGGCGACGCGTCCGGCTCGAGCCGAAGTCGCGAGTTGGGTTGTAAGGCCGAAGAGGGAGAGGACGAGGGCAGATTCCCCAACACTGTACATAATGAGACCCTGGTATTGCTTTTTTGTCATAATACCACCATAGAATTAGGGGAAGGCGGCTGTTGAGGCAGAGAAGGGCGGACAACCACTGGGCGGCAGCGAGACGTGGTCATGACCTACTAGTCAACCCACCCACCTACCCCAGTCTAACCAACCATGTCTCTTCTTGCGAAGGGGCGTTTCGAACAATACCGGACCTGTCCGATCGACCGGAGTGAATCGGGGTTGGAGATGGGGGGTGCCAGCGTGGCGGACAGGCGGACACGAGACGGGAACGAACGAGCCAGACGCTACCCCCTTTGTTTCTGACGGTACGGTCCGCTACGGGTCCGGGCCGGAGTCGGGGTTAGGGTGGGAGGTCAATTAGTATTGAATTAGACGAAGTCAAGAACGGGAGGGAAAGAGGGAAGAAAAGAAAAGAGAAAAGAAAGTTAATCAATGGGAAGAGAGAATTGGAACCAACCCAACCGAACCGACCGCCAGAGACTACTTGACTTTAAAAAAGAGCCCGCGTTCCCTCGCTACTGCTGCCTAAACTAATAAAGCGGCGGGCTGGACGGGCGGTGCGCCGCGCTAACTCGTGATGTTGTGCCTATACGAGGTGTGCCCCATGGTTGATGGTTCGAAATGACTTACATGACATGCCATGCCTTAGTGATTATTATTACACGTATGGCGTATATTTCCATTCTGGTATCAGTCGATATAATACGAGATATTATATATAGTATTGATGCTATCCCGTCCAATTACTTGCATTGCATCGATGTCTTGCGTCCGGCATCAGCCGTTTAACTAGCTGGCTAGATGGCTACCCTATCTTACTTACATGGCGGCGACAATGTTTAACTTGACGTAGACTCCGCCTTACCCGCCCCCTCCGCGGAACTCCCTTATTGTTGTATATATAGTAGATGGGTTAACTGACACTGGCAGGGTGTTCAAGAGCAAAAGACAGAAACGCCCGAGGATTGATTTATAAAAAGGGATAAAAAAAGAAAAGAAAATATGTAAATCTAATTTTACCCTATACGGACGTAAAACGAGGCCATCGCGAAAGTAGGTTGGTTCGGGGACTAAAACTGTTTTAGTTTGAGCTGATTAGTAAGAAGTTATGTTACGATATTGGCAGCAGCGCGTCAGTCAGTTATGCACGCCTTATCCATCGTTATGCCATGGAACGCGCCTTATGCAGGGACATGAACGCCCCCCAATCCAATCCTGCACCTGTAGTAGAAGGGGTCAGGAAGGTTCTCCTTCGCTTCTTAGCCCCATTCCCCCGGTTCCTGAGGTCGCTCTGCCTTGCGGCGGCGGGCGGTGGGCGGCGCGCACGCTTAAGTCGGAATTTATTTTTCAGCTACCTACTTTAGGTACCTACTGTAGGTATGTATGTATGTACTTTTGCGGGTAAGTATGTATATATCTACATAGGATCTTGCGGGGTACAGAGGGTTGTGTATGTACATATTTACAGTGAGATGTCCATTACATATGGCACCTAAGTAGGACCGCTACCTAGCCGCTGGGTAAGGCGGAAAGGTAGGGGAGGTAAATCCCACCTTTTAAGACCGTCGTCTCTCCTGGCCCGGGGATTGCCTTAGGTACATGGCCCTGTTGTCTACTAAGTACCTACCCGGACATCACTTAAGTCATCTGTCGGGTAGCAAGATTAGGTAGTTACCTTGGTGTCTGGACTATTACCCTCTACGTAGGTATGTAGGTCTAATGATAGAATGGCGGGCCGGGGATGCATGGAGGTAAGATTAGGTCAGGTACGTTTGATCAACTGTAGTGTACCTGAGGTAGTAGGTAGGTAGCCATTTTGAAGCAATCACGCAATCGCGATAAGATGCCGACGTTGCCGTGATAGCCGTTGCCGGCCGCGCTGCTAGCAAATTGATATATACATGAAACGGTGAAACGGGCAGAAGAGGGGGGGGGGGGGGTTGGTTTGCCGGACGCCGGCGGTAACGAAGGGGAAGGGAAGGCTTGAAGGAAGAAAGTGGCCGTGAGGAGAGAGCACACCACAGCGGAGCGGTATGTTGTTATCAATTTAACGGTTCTAGTATTATACGATTCGTAATTCAATACCTCTTGGCTTTTTTATAATAAACAATTCCGGTACGGTATGGATCTGACCTTCCTTCTAGGCGTGCTTATAGAAGGTATTATGTAGGTTACATAGGCTGACGGGCTAGGTTAGGTGTCTTTGGTGTCGTATGCATTGTTTCTCAAACCCGGATTAGCTGATGAGGTGCTCGTTATATCCTCCAGGTTCATATGTTAACGGGCAAGTGATAGTCATACAAACATGTAACGGTAGCACGGCTTCCAATACACTTCATACGTAATACCTCATCGGTACCTTGAGAGACGTAGAGTAGACTATTGGGCATAGGTCAATATGCGACGCCGGGTCTGATATCACGGCATCTACCACCCACGATCTCCGGGCCTACCTACGCAGGCAAGGTACAACTATGTAGAGTATCTCTGTGATTGTCACATGTGTTTCGTCGAGGTGGTGTATCCTATGTAGGCCCGTCCCTGTCCCACCAACCCGCACCACCACCCCCGCCGCCGGCCGGCACCCCCGGGGGCCGGGTAGCCTGACTTGGCCTACTTGTGATTTGCTTGCTAAGTCAGCATGTTGCATGTCGTGAAACCCCCAGATTGGAAAGCAGGTGAAACGCAGATCGGGGGGGGGGGGTAGACAATACCACACACCCAAATATTGTACAGGTTTAAACGATGACCTGCGGGCTGACTTACGTACGTAGTAACATAACAAGGCAACGCAAAACGGGACAGAGCATTATATCATATCACATCATAGAGTTGAGTTACTATACGTACCCGTCCTGGTATGTATCGACGGCCACTGGCTAGACAGCGAAACTTGCCTAGACTGCGACAATCAATATACCTAGAGGGCGCTGCCCGTCTACCCGGCCCGTAGATATGTGGCATCGTGTGTGGTATCGCACATATGTAGGTAGGTTCCCGGAATACTGGGCTTATTACATAATAACACGGCTTACGTAGCCGGTTATGAGAGAAGAGAAGAGAAGAGGAGACCAGACTTGCTAGAAACATCTGCCGCCAGACTGACTGACTGACTGGACTAGCCAGATAGGGTTTGTTTCAGATACAATGACTTCAGCCCTCCTATACTACCAAAGTTACATCGATCTACCGGCGCAGTGCCTTTCCAAAAAGCCATGTCTGACAGCTGGCCCTTTGCTGATAAGATTGGCTACAGAAAATCTACAGAGTAGCCTGCTGGTAATTCCGGGCGGTTAACCTCCCATCTGATCATTGCCTACCTAGGTAGGTATACAAACACCCTCCCCCACAGCCTGGCCCTGGCCCCGGCCCCCCTATGTCATATGTACTGTAAACCAGAATGTGTGTCTACACACATTGATATACAAGAAACAGCATGTACTATTTCCCTTCCCGAATTTCCGCCGATGACATCAACAATACGGCTCAGCCAGGGCACCAGCCAAGTCAACGTTGTGAGGCGAAGCAGAGAGGCTCGTGGAGGAGGCGTGCGGGTTGGCTGTTTTCTCCATCTCGTACCGCAGCGCGTCTTTCCCTGGTGGACAGACCCGGGTGTGTGGTAGGTTGGAGCGGAGTTCCCCCCGGAGCCCAAGCCCGGCCGAGTTGGCTCCTAATCATACATAGGGACTTTAGATAAGATGGTGTAGCTGATAGATAGATAGATATCACCGGCTTCGGCTCCCGTGGCCCAGCTCAATAGATGGAATGCTGCCAGACGTCGGGAATGCTTTGACAAGAGCCAGGCAGGTACGGGGCAAGGGGGCACATATGTAAGAAAAGGGGATCACTGACTGACCGAGTCCCTGACGCCCTTACGTACCCCCCATTATATATATATATATAAGAAAAGAAAATAAAGGAAACCTCCTCGGATAAGCCACGGTAAAGTCCTCTTTTACAGCTCGCTCGCTACATAAGGCGGCTCCGCTGTGTTTCCATCTCAGAAGGTTCACTCGCTTGCTCGGGGTTACCTATGCATGAATCAAATACGACGATATGGTAATATATGGCATGTCATGATGTGTGGTTATTGATATAATGTATGTATATATATACACAAACGAGAACTCGATAAGAGCCCTTGCAACATGCTCCATGAACGAGCAATAAAACCAGACACGGAAAAGCGCAAAAGAAAAAAAAGAGAAGACACCTTGTTTTTTTTCTCCTAGACTCCCGTTGTGAGAAAATATCCCGCTACCATGCGTGCGTGTATGCCACTCAATGCTACTATACCGAACTGCACTGTCTTCCTGCCTGCCTGCCCACCTTCGACTCCGTTCATGGTTGAGGCACGTCGTTGTCAACCATCCATCTCTGCTACGCAAAGAGGCGGCCAGTAGAAGTATCATACAAATTTCACCCGATAACACCAGGCATGACTTGCCATGGTCAAGTTCAAATGTGAAGGGGGCGGCCATAAGAAAAAAGGGGGAGATCAGCCAAGGCCGTCCCGGCCGGGTTCATGGTTTTGGGGAACTCCCTCGTCTTTTTTTTCTCTTCATATTCATTCCGTCTTAGTGGCTATCTCATGTCGTCTTATCATCTTGACAATGTATTAAAAAAACAAGGGGAAGAAAATTCTATATTGTATAATTATTTATAAGTCGTCGACCCAGTCGCGGCCCTGCAGCTGCTCCTCGAACTGACCGCAGAGGCCGTCCTCCCAGTCCTTCCAGCCGAGCTCGGTGGCATTCTGGGGGTAGGTCCAGGCGCCGGCGACGCTCTCGCGACGACGTCCCTCCTTGACGGGTCCCCGGCGGCGCAGGGCGCGCAGGATCTGCGCCTGGTACGGGTAGAACCAGTTGCGGGGCCACCACATCTCGCGGTATCCCTTCTTGCCGGTGAAGTGCAGGATCGGGGGCACGGTCTTGCTGATGGTGTTGATGGCGAGCGGCAGCGTCTCCCAGGAGTACAGCTCGGCGGCGAGACCCTCGTACTGCTGGGAGGCGGAGCGGTCGCCCTCGCGGGCCAGGGCCTCGAGGGGCGAGAGCGCGAGGCCGTGCGGGTTCAGCTGCGTCGAGGACGACGTCAGGTCGTCGGGCAGCACGAAGTTGTGGTAGGGGTTCACGATGCGGCTCGTCTCGCGCACGTACTTGGAGGACAGGTTCTGCTGCACCCAGGTCATGTAGTCGTCGTAGAAGGCGATGGTCTGCCAGATGGCCGAGTCGAAGTCCAGCCCGATGTGGTACTCGGTGCGCTGGCCCTTCTTGATCTCCGGGATGTTCTTGTCCTGCGGCGGCAGCAGGAACTGCTCGTCCTTGCTGACGTCCTTGCCCTGCGCGCGGTCCCAGTCTAGCTTGTTCAGGCTGCGCTGGTACGATTGGTCGCCCCACAGCTCGGCGAAGTAGAACTGGTCCGAGTCCGTCGAGTACGCGTCGTGGATCCAGTCCAGCGTGGCCTGGAACACGTCGCGCATCTCCCGCGCCGGTCCCATGATGGTGCCCGAGTTCAGCCACTTGGGCCGCACGTGCTCGATGATGCCGTGGTCCGTGTCAGGGCCGAACGCGTGGGGCTCCATCCAGGAGTCGGGCACCGCCCAGCAGGCGGGCCGCTCGCCGCCCAGCGGCCAGCACAGCTTGTCGGGACCGAAGAGCACGGTGTCCCGGATGTCGAACTTCTTGATCAGCTCGGGGCCGTAGATCTTCAGGTTCTCCTGGGCGGCCCGGTTCACGACGTCGTAGTACCGCTGGATCAGCGCATCGCCGGGGAGCTGGAACCACGCGTCGAAACCGTCCAGCATGAAGACCAAGTCGTCCTGCTGGTCCTCGGACAGCATGTTGAGGTAGTCGAGAACGCCCTCGACCTTCATCAAGTGCTGGACGTACGCATCGGCGGCTTCGGGCGCATCCCAGTTGATCAGGACAGGCGCCGGATAGCCCATGACGGCGCAAGAGACCATGAGCTGACATAGGTGATGGTTTGTGCTGGTCGCGGGGATGAGTAGGTGCAGGCCCTGGACGTCATATTTGGTCGCCGAGGAGCCGATCTCGGGAGCGGATATCTTCCTCAGAGATTCAGGCGCCAGATCATCATAGAATAGGTGACTGAAGATCGCAGTGACGATAACGACGAGGGTGACCCCACCGACGATTTTCAACAGCCGCCTCCGCGACGACAGCGCAGCTAATATTGTTGACATTGTCTTTTTTTTTTCCTCTTTCCCTCTTCCTCTTCCTTTATTCTTCTTCTGTTGTCCTTTTTTTATTTCCTTTTTTCTCCTTTTCTGTCTCTATGTAGGGAGTTAAGGATGTCGGGGTCGCGTAACAGGTACTCCGAGCATATCTCGACGGGCTATCACCTCGATGTCGGTGGTACTCCTGACGGCGGGTACATTGATGATGCTGTGGGACAGACAGATCGAGTTCGAGCAGTGACGGCGAGGCTGTGGTAGACGATGTAATTGCCTACTCGCGTTCCCTGAGTAGCTTAGCAATGGTAGTTAGCGACAAGTTCTGGTTGCAATGTCTTTCCCTGTCCATGATTTCGGTATCTTGAAACCATATCTCGGAAGACATAAGACAATCCCCTTCCCCTCCTTCCTTGCTTCTCTCTACACCCCCTCCTTCATCATCTTCATCTTCTCCCTCTGGTGGCGCGTGGTACAGTACCTCTTGAGAATGTAAGATTGCCGGTATGAAACCCAAGTATGCTTGGTCTGGGTATGTGGCTAGGGTATGTGTTGTATGTACGTCCAGTATATTATAAATGTATACAGGTAAAAAAGATGTATAGCTGCTGAGGACAAACCCCCGTGAATGCGCCCGCCGGTGGATGGAACCGGTAAAGCCGTCCGATAAATCTATCGGTCTGGTGTATCGATTTGTCTATCTTTCTGTCTGTCTGGGAGGACAAAGTCTCGCCTATAGAAATGAAAGCGGGACTGTTTGCGCGCGGGTGTAGGGGGGGGTGGACACGGGAACACGGTGGAGGACGGGTATAACGGCTGCACGGATACCCGGCTTTTTGGATGCTTTGTTGATACCTACACCAACCAAGTGAGGTCCGTTACCTAGCCGGCTATTCGTACTCAATTAAACTTAGAAAAATAAAATGGTGGCCGTAACAGGGGAAAGAAAAAAAAAGGAATGTTATGCTACCAAGATTACAAAATATACAGCCAAGAAAGGGGACGTGCAAAGGAGAATGGGGGACGGAGAAGAATAATTTTAGAAAATAGTTAAAGCTGGGTAACTAAACCTGAGAGGTTGAAGAATACTGGGGGTTGCTAAAGTGGGACAGGGGTAGATCGTTAAAAGGTACGAAATATTCAGCACTATAGCAGGCAGAGACGGGCAGGCAGTCGTAACTCTCTCTCGTCAAGTGAAGTTGCACAACACAACACAATAAATGGGCAATGCAACATAAGATACTTGGGAGGGAATGTGTAACGATAGATCTCATTCATGTATAGACGGGTCACATGAACACATGTACATATTATTCAAAATCCTATGTACAGAGTCTACTTGTAGGTAGGTATGATGATCTGTCAAGCGGCCACTAGAGGGAGTAGACCCCTAGTCTTAGTGGACAGTAGGTGGTAAACGCTTACACTACTTAAGTACATATACACACCTAGCCAAGCTGTACAGCTTTGACAGCCTGAGAGCCTGGGTAGGTAGGTACCCAAGTATAACTGATGAAAGCTGGCTATTACAGTCGTTAGGCCAATGTGATATGCTAAAAGATACCTACTCAATGTAGACAAGTTAGGACGAGAAACCAATAGACTGGATAAGACATATATTCCTGCGTGTGCTGAGCTTAAACGAGACAAAACTGAACCCAAAGAAAGAAAAGGGGTAGCTTGAGTTATCAGGCAGACGAGAGACAAACCCAGATGGGAGATTTCCATAACTATATGTACCTAGGTATATCGATTATACCTTGCCTAATACAGATTTTTCTGTCATGGAAAAGTATACATACAATTACTACATGCACCTATACAGGTACGTAGGTAACTGCATACCTAGGCCGGCAAGAAACCGCTGCTGCTGTAGCGCCCTAGCGTTAGCGGTAGCAGTTGCCGTTAAGCGCGGGAGGGCCCTAGACAGATAAATGATAGGTATGTATGTGCCTTAGATTACCTAGGAGGGGGGGGTACATAACCACGTAGACAGGATTAGGTAAGAAAATTAACTGTCTGTCCAGTAGGCAGGGTGGTTGTAAGAAGTACCTAAGTAAATGAGAAGATGCCAAAGCTGAAGCTGAATCGCGGCAAGGCAACGCTAGAGCAGCCACTTGGGCAAGGAAGCTGGGGGTTTATCAATTTGGCCAGCTAACATGTATGTATGGTACATTATGTACATAATGCGAAAAAGAAGGGGGAAAAGAACAGAAAGGAAAATAATACGATCCCTTCGCTTACAGTTGGAACCCTCCATTCTGCCTACTTTTTACTTGGGGTCCCATCTAGAACTTACCAGTGGCGTTAGGGGGGCTCAGTCAGCGCCCATCAAGCGCCTATTTGGCTTGTACCTATGGATAAGGGACAGAATTGGAAGTCTTGGGATGAGGAACCAAATGAGAGTGTACATTTTGTGGAAGTACCTCCCCTTGCCAGGCGGGTAATCCCTATTATAACGCGCGCAGGGGGGTGTGTATCTATAAGGGTATTCGGCTCCGTCAGATACTGGATGTACCGAATGTGGGGACTGCCTCTTGTGCTTCCTTTACAAAGTAGGCATGCTACATATTCCTTCCCAAAAAGCTTTTTCGTACCAAAAGTCTGGGCAGAGGCAGAGGCTCATTTCGGCCACTTTTCTCCCCACAAATTCCCAACTCCCATAAGGGGCTGAGTTGAAGTTAGTTAGGGGGATCTGGTTGAAATCTGACAAGTGACAAGGACAGCAGCAGAAAATCAGCCGTCTGGGTTTAGTTTCTCCATGAAATATGCTATTCTTATTTGCCTTATCACTGAACTTTTTTTTTCTTTTTTGCGTTCCTGTTCCTTTTAGGGATGATCTCTCTTTCAGCTCACTCTCACTATAACTTACGATGCATTCACTAGATGGGCAGGATAGGGGAAAAAAACATCCAGAACAAAAAAAATGAGCCAGAATGTGAACCACCTGCACCTTTGCCGAGCACTGTGTGTTTCAAAAAGACCGAGCATTCCTGATGTCCTAAAGGCCTTTCTTTCTTACATATCGTCAGCTGGAGAGGGGGGGAAAAGTCTGAGACCAGAACAGAGCAGAGACCTACTAGACCCAGACCCGGGGCCCTCTGTATAGACTTGGCAGAAACGTCTTGGTTTGTGATCGTTCGTTCTAGAAACTTCAATTCCAGACCCCCCCTGCTTGCCTGAGAGCCGGTGATGTGATGTTCAGTCTGGGCGATGTTGGTTGGCGAAGCGTCAGTCAGCCAAGGCGTCTTCTGGTTCTGGTTCTGGTCTTCACGGAAAAATCGGCTATGCAAACGACAAATTGGAAACAAATGTCGTGCTGAGGTCATCAAAGCCCGTCAGCGAAAGTCCTCTGAGCCACGCCCCCAACTTGCATATCTCGTTACTGGCCGGCGTCTTGGGGGAGAGAGAGGAAAAGAGAGACAAGACGAGACAAGAGAAGTCCTGAACTCGTGTCTGCCTGCGAGGGCGATCAAAGCGAGAGAGGAGAGAGAGAGAGGGTCAGCGAACCAATACGCGGACGATGCTTTGTGGTCATAATTTTGGAACGCCAAGATCCTGTAGTCGCAACATTATGTGTCAATCCAAATCGTATCGGGCAGAAGTATGCAAGGGTTTGGGAGGGGGGGGGGGGTGTGTGTACAGGTAATATTTGTTCTTTCTCCCTTTTTAACCCATTTAACTCAAGCAAAGCAAAAATTGAATTATGCCCTTGTCCCCCTCCCCCCTTGTCTGCTTGTCTAAAACTCGAGATTTTGCGCGACATCGACATCCCCCAACTCGCGCAGCCCTGGGAGCGCGTTAGCGAGGACACACAGATAGTTCCGGGACTGACTCCCTTCACTCACCTTACCCATCATTCGCGCGTTCAGCTGCCGTACAGACTGTAGGTACTATCTATGTCTGTATGTATGTTTCAGAGATACACCATCATGAGACATTACAGAAATATAGCGAACAGTAGACGTCGCGTAAAAACAATGAAAAAAAGACCACGACGATAGTATTTACCTATACGGGTACATGTGTAGGCACTCGAGAATGTACCTTATATCGAATGGAAGGTACTTTGAGCAGCAGGCACTTTATTTCATCACCGCCCTTGGCTTTGCCTGTCCCCCTAGGTAGGTACTAGTTATGTAGGATTCTTCACCTCCTTTTGATTAACCCCTTTTCCAGGGCTATCGTCTTGGCAGCTTTCGTGCATAAATCCTTAGGTACCTGCGGATGGACGTGTGTACGCATCCTGCTATACTTCGTTGTTGGTTACGTACCTTAGTGTCGTGAATGGCATTTTCTTGGCCTTGGGAGTTGTGTTTAGCATGAGTCTGGTCTGTCTTGGGAAAAGAAAAAAAGAAACGCGAAGAAAAGACCAAGAAAATGAAGTAAAAAGTCTTTTTTTTTTCGGGGTCGTCTCTGTTCCGCCCCCCTTTCCCCTTTTGCACTCGAGGTTGTTCTCGTATAACAACTTGGAAATAGGGGGTTAATGGTTAGAAGTTGGCTGGCAGGTGTCGATATGTACCTCTATGTAGGTAGTGTAGTTTAGTGGGTTAGTTGACAGATAGCCTGTATGTATCCATTTCTACATATGTGTGAATAGGTACCTAAATCACGAGAGATGTACCTCTTGGGCTTGCAGTGCCGTGTAGGTAGGTATGGATTGGCTACCTATGTACATTCCTTGGCCACAGCTTAAACCCACCTGGGTAAGAAGTACCCAAAATCTTGCCAAGATCGCATCTTTACAGAGCCACTAGTTACAAAGTTCTAATTGCTGTTGCCTGTCTGCCACCCCAAATAAGCAGGTGTTGTAGAATACGTATAAGCCTGCTAGATCTGACTACTACATACCTACATGTATGTATGTATATATGTATGTACTTAGACGTCAGTATGTACAATCCATGACCTAATTGTCGGGCACTCGAGGGCCACTCTTAGGGGCTACCTAACCAGTGCTTCTCCCCTGCTTAGGTACCTACCGAGTAGCCTAACCGCGTTCTATCGCCTCCCTAAGCTTTCCCTTTCGTGGGGTCGTGGCCGACCATCTGTCACTGGAGATCTCTCTATCTATCCTATCTACTTATCGGGCCCGGCATCAACAACCACATACAAACACCACATATTTACAACGACACTACAACACACCCACACACACCTATCATCTGTCCTCTCGTTGTTCCATTTCCATTCCGGGTGTCTGCTTTCTGATTTCTAGGCAAGAGAGAGAGAGAGAGAGCGCGAGTAAGAAGGGTAAGGAGGATTCAAACTTCCTGAGTAGCTAGTTGACCGACGGCCAGCCATACGATACTCGCCCGGTGTTCTGTTAGTTCTTTCGGTGTCCATTTTTTTTTCTTTTTATTATTATCTTTCTCAACCATCATTCTTCCCACGTACGGAGTACTCCAGTTATTGTAATAATTATCACCTCGTCGTACATACCCAGACAGGGTATCACCTCAAAACAACGAAACGTCCCATTACGTTTCCCTTCTTCCTATCAGACCTATCCTACCTACCTACCTACCTACCTAAAGTACCTAGGATTCGTACATGATGTATCGTGATGTCTGCACCAACCAGCTGGAAAAATAGGATCTATGAATCCATTGGACTTAAGGAATGGAAATATGACCGCCTTAACCAGTCCGAAACCCTTGATCAACCATCATCACAACCACCATCACATCAACATCAGGAACAACAACGTGATGGTTCTCCAGGAGCCACGCCGGCGCCCGGTTCCTGGCCCCGTAGTAAAATCATCAAGATCGGCGCCCTCGTCTTCGCCGTCTTCATCTTTCTTATTCTGATAACACGGCCGTCCTCCAAGCAGATTAGCAGTCTCATCTATAGCGAGGAGACCAGCTCCGCCTATTTCTACCTCGTCTTGCCCGCCTCCGCCGCCAACACCGACTTCTGCAAGACCGTCTTCAGCGCCGCCGCCCTCGACTATCCCACCCCGCGCGTCGTCAACTGGAACAAGAAGTACGAGGACGGGGACAAGCCTCATGGCGGTCATGACCTCGGTAGGATCGAGGGTATCCATGACCTGCTTGCCGAGTTGGGATCTCACACCGACGACGACCTGATGCTTATCGCCGACGGCTATGACTCGTGGTTCCAGCTGCGACCCTCCGTCGTGATCGACCGCTTCTACGCCATCAACGAGCGCGCCAACAAGCGAATTGCCGAGACTCTGGGTCCCCAGACCGCCGTCAAGCAGCGCATCGTCTTCTCCGCCCAGAAGAAGTGCTCCTCGAAGAACTCGGACGATCTCGAGTGCTATGCTGTCCCTCCGTCCGAACTCCCTGCCGGTATCTACGGCCAGAAGATGGACAAGGATGGAGACGATGGCCGGCCCCGCTACCTCAACGCCGGCACCGTCATGGGCCGCGTAGGCGACCTGCGCAAGCTATACAACGATGCCATCGAACTTGCTAAGGACGACAAGTACAAGAGCGACACCCAGGTGCTGGCGCATATGTTCGGCGAGCAGGAGTACCAGAGGGAAGTCGACCGGGCGCAGGGGCAGAGCGCGTGGCAGAAATTCAAGTCGATGTTCGGGGGCAGCAGCCGGCGCGACATCATCGGCCCGGACCCCAAGCGCCAGCGGCCCACGAGGAAGGACGACAAGCCGCCGGACTACGGCATCGGGCTGGACTACCACGGCGAGATCTCGCAGCCGGCCGAGTTCGCCGAGAACGACGTCGCGTGGATCGCGCACGACTCGAGCAAGCGCATCAAGAAGAAGGCCCAGCGCAAGGACATCCCCACCGAGGTGCCCAAGGACATCCAGTACTCGACCCCGCCCTTCTGGACCCCGGACTACACGGGCTACGTCAAGGCCCCCGACGCCGACTGGTCCGAGGTCCCGCTGTTCACGAACCTGTACACGGGCGTCTCGCCCGCCCTCGTGCGCCAGGGCCCCGGCGACGGCGACGGCGACGAGAAGAACCCCGTCGTCGCGGGAACCTGGGACCAGGTCTGGTTCCTGCAGTACCTGCGCGCGATCCTCGTGGCCAAGGCCCGGGCCCCGCGCATGGCGCACGCCGTGGTGCAGGGGGCCGAGGGGCCCGAGGAGTGGTGGGGTCCCGACGACGGACGCGGCGGCATCCGCATCGACACGGGTAACCTCCCCGGCGACTGGAAGCAGTGGCACGACGTCTGCGGCTCCCAGGAGGTCGCTGACAAGGTCCTCGCCGACAGCCGCGGGCCCTGGGAGAACCCCGGCTGGATGCTCGAGCACGACCACGGCCGCGCCCACGATCAGCTCAAGGACTGGTTCAAGCAGTGGTGGGCCGTCGAGGATGGCACCATCGTCTGGGGCGAGAAGAAGCCCTAGTGGGCTAGTGGGGAATTCCCTCCTTCTCTTTTTCCCGGTAGTGAAGGTCACTCACTCACCTACCGCGAGAGTGTTCTGGGGAGGCAGGAACCTGTTTCAATGAGTAGGAAGTGAAACGGTCTAAACTAGACGGTGAAGATATTAATCGTTACGATGGATGGATGTTTAGGGGTGTGGGGTTTGAAAGTTGAGCGCAGCGAAGCAGTCACAGCATTTGTATAACATAAAAACATCCAAACCCCCTCACACACACATACATACACAAAGAGAGATGAGAGCACGACCTCATGGGGGAGTGGGGGGGTTGGTAAGGGGGTGGGTAAAGCAAGCAAAGTTCAAGTCGGCGCGCGCATATTTGCATGTACGGCGTTTCACGAGAAATCAAAGTTATTTAAAAATATACTATACGTTGAAGAAACATGGAACGAACAAACAAACATGCATCGTTATAATATTGATTTTTGTTTTGTTGCCTACTTTGGTGTTAAGCCTACATTTTTGAAATCGTCGGGCTATCTACCTCTCCGCCATCATTTTGCCATGAAGGGGAAAAGGGGCAAGCAAGACTGGAGAGAAACTGATCCGAGCCAGTAATATAACAGAATACCTTCCCATCAAGCTCCTACGCCGCCGTCGGCACTACGTTTGCGACTCCGGATTTAGAGGACAAGGGCAAAGGCTTCCTTGCCGGTGAAGTAGGAGGGCCCGGAGGAGTTAAAAGGGGGTCGAGGGCCCTGGCTTCTTTCTTCCCGTTCCCTCCCTGCAGCGAGCTTGTATCCTTCCTCTTCTCTTCCTTGGCTGGAATGGTTTTCCAGATTCGAAGATTGTCAGTATTGCTTCCTGTGTTCTTCTGGCATATAGACCAAGATCTTGTTTTCTGACCTAACGTGTATGAGCGGGATCTTGGGCTTGGGAAGGCATTGTGGTAGGTGTTAGATGTGAATGTGCTCGTTCCTCGGAAGGGTTCTTTTTTGGTCCGTGAGAGTATCAGAGCGTAGAAGCAGTCAAGGGGGTCGGCTTTGATCGGGGGAAGTTCGCCACCTGATTATACCCAGGAACCATATGGTTGTGACAGGTGGGGGTTGGATTTTACATGGCAACCAGCTCATGAACTTAGTGTTAGAGTAGAATATCCAAACTGCCAGAGCGTGGAAGATATATGTAGTATGAGGTCGACGAGAATAGCATCAACATCCATCCTCGCCTCATCACGCGGATGGTTAGGAATTAAAGAGGTTATTTACCATAGAATAGGATGCATCAACAGTGACTTGACTCATGGTGCCCGTGGCTCGTTTTCACGACAGAGGATGGCTATTGGGAAAGGATGTTTACAATTTACTTTGTTTCTTGTATGCCTCAACGACTAGCCATCAAACTATTGGGCACGGGCGGTGTTGGATACTGAGTGCTTTACCCGAACTCTTGAATTATATCTGAATCGCTATTTGTATATGGGCATGGCCCCCTTTGAACCGCCCAAGTCTTTTACGTTACTCAGGTGTGTATAGTCTAGGTTTTTGGAACTCCAATCGCATTTTAGGGTTCCCGCTGCTCCAGCGAGTCCCTATCCCACTGTTGAATTTTCTTTCTCCCTATACGCTGCCGACTTCGCGTCCAGAAGCCTGGGCCCCTGAAGGTGCTACCGGTTCCTTGTGCCGGTGGGGCCTCGTTGTCGGAGTGCCGGGCGCCTCCCTCAGGCCACCTGAAGACGGTGGTAATCTGCGCCGCCTGCTTCTCCATCTCCCGCGACTCCATGAGCATCTGGTTGCCATCCACGTCGCCGTTATCGTTGACGTAGCCCTCAGTGGTCGTGGGGCGGTGTTTAGAATCTGGTGGCCGCGCCGGCGCCGTCATCATCAGCGGGCCCTGCGCTAGGCCGAACCGGTCCCCGTGGAATAGCAGTGGTAGTATGTTGGCCTTCCAGACGGGGCGGACGTGGCGGCTGCGCCAGCTGCGTACAATGGTCGCCGCGAGCAGCAGCGAAGTGATGCCGACGAGCGCCGCGGAGAACGCCAGCCACTCCCAATGCACAACGGTGCACACCGTGGTCTGCCAGACGACGCCCTCGGCGAGCCCGCGCGACAGCGCCGGCACCTCGCGGCCGAGCCACACGGCCCCGAGTCCTCCTGCGCTCCCCGGGGTCCCGTACTCCGCGCTCCCGTACGTCACACGGTACCGGCTGGTCATCGCCCCCATCACCGACTTGAAGTAGCCGTCGATGCCGGTGAAGGTGGCGTTGCCGCCGGCGTATAGGTGCTCCAGCGGCTTGTGGTAGCCGCCTCTTGTGCCTCTCTGCGTACATGCTGGACCAGTGCGCGGGTCAATCAGGCACGAGCCTTCTAGCTGGTCCTTGAACGCCTTGCCCACCGCCGCCCCGAATTCCGCGTTGTGTCGGTAGACGCAGGCCTCTGGGGCGGCAACCTCGTGCATTGATGGCGCGCCGTCCTCGCCCGTCTCGTACAGCGCCAGCTTCGTCGCTCCAGGATCCGACTCCATCTTGTCCTCCGTCCACACTGTCTCATTCGCGCGGCAGGGCGTCTTCACCGTGGCGTAGTGCAGATCCTTATTTCCAATGCTATTGGTCATCGTCATTTGGTCGAAACGTCCTTCCCTGATTTTTGCATCGGCACCCTCGGGGTCCATCTCACTGATCCCATTCAGTTCCGGATACGCCGTCAGCGGTGACCCGATCTCGACCTCATCGAGCTGCCCATTGGTCACCGATGCCACGTACGTCCGCACGCACGAGTACACGATGCACGACGCGGCCTTGAGGCCGAACATTCCCGCGGACTTGGTACCCTTGAGATTCGCGGGTACCGGACAGTTCCGGTTGCCCGTATCATCAGCTGCGCCACAGCCATCCATGCTGATGGCGAGGGTCGTGACGTTGGCCAATGCCCAACGCGCGTCGCGCGCGAACTCCGACGTCACCAGATCCCCCGCCCAGTCGAAGTCCAGATCCGTCGTGACGTTTAGCTCGACGCCGTAAGGGCCCCGCGTTACGTTCAACCCGTTTGGCAGCCCCAAGTCTACCGATCCGCTGCTGCTTTCTTCGTCCTCGTACGCCTCTACTAGCGATGTGACGTCGAGGCAGCGATGGCACAGCCCGATCGTGGAGTGCGAGCCGCTGCGCGCCCCGAGGTGTGTGAGGTCCCTAGCATCGTCATCGACGCCGTCCGGCACCGGGTCACCCTCTATAAAAGTGCAGTTCCCCGTGCGACAAGCAGCTGTGACGGCGTTCTCGATGCCCTCGGGAAAGTTGAGGCTCGAGGACACGGCGACGCGAGTATCGGAGTCGGGCTCGCCGCGCTGGCCGCCATAACCTTGTACGTAGCCGCCGGCCCGCGGCACAAAGTGCGCAAAGGGGAGGGAGGCGTTAACGCCCTCCACATAGTAGTCGCAGACGGAAGACCGGATGGCCTGCTGGACGGTGGGGCCGACGGCGAAGGAGGCGGCGAGGAGGAGCGCCGCGAGCAGCGCTACGGGATCGCCGCGCACCGCCGTGGGCACCAGATTGAGCGCGCCCCAGACGCCACGGCTCCCCGCATCGAAGTCCTGCAGCTCCCGTAGCGGCCGCGCCCGCCCTGTGCCGAACCACTCCCATTTCGCCTGGGAGATGATCTCCGCGATCACCACCGCCACCGCACCCCGCAATACCGTCGACAGTACCGCCATTATCGTGTTCAGGTTCACCCACTCTCCCCAGTCCGGAACCCGCTGCCCCTCAAATACGCGCAGGATTATCACCATCGCGATGAGTAGCGCCACCGCTAGCACTAGTGCCGCGATCTCCCACCCCCAACGTCGGAACACGGCGTATCGCCCGGTTGTGTGCTCCATCCGCCGGGCTGGAGGTGATTGGGCCAACATGGCGACGCCGTCTTTTTGTTCGTCATTCTCATCGTCAGCTCCGGTAGCCGGGAATTGGGCGCTCTGAGGAGGCAATGCTCCACCGTATAGCTGGCTTGGTGGGTCCGCCGGTTGGGCCTGATAGTTGCCAGATGCTGGTTGTTGGAAAGCATCATGTTCTTGTTGTTGCTGGGAATCGAAGTAGCTATGGTCGATGTACGGTTGCTGGTAGCTATGAGTGTTTTGGCCACCGCTCATGACACTCGACAGCGGCGAGACCGATCCCGAATGCGGCGAGCTCGGCCTGTCATACGGTTGCTGTTGGTTCGCGCCCAGATATGCCTGCTGGCTCTGGCGGTAGGAAGTCGACCTCGAGACCCCGTCTTCGTCCCTTCCGTCCTCACTCGGCCCTCCTCTCAAGTAGGAAGCCATGATCTACGATCCCGCGACCTTGTTGGCCATCTAGACTGTGAGATAATTTACAACAGGATCAAACTACTTAGATCTAGGAAGCAATCCTTAGAGACAGAGCCGTTTGCATACTTAGAGAATGGTAAAATAGATAGTGTCAGGTGGAAGCCTTGTACCTCTTCACGATTATTACCGTACTTACCCTATAGCCAGCAAACAAGCTAGCAAAGGAGTACAGAGTGTGGCAGTGTGGGGTGGCTCGATCTTGTGATTCGCCCCCTGCGAGGCTATATATAGCACGCTGAAAGATCCTGGGCTAGTGTTCCCACCCAATGTTTGACCACGACCAGATTTGGCCATGAGCATCGCCTATCACGATCCTGATTCGCTGTGTGTTTTCTGGCCGTGTTTCCTCGCTTAATCCTACGCTATATTCTGACCACTTCGTTTTCCCATAACAACTATGGCATTGCCAGCAGGACGAACGTATGAAACCGAGCCCAAGCGTCGTCCGAGATAGAAATCTCCCTAGAAGATTGCAGTGCAGGCACGACCAATCCTTCTAGAAGTCCGTCAATCAGAACACATAATTTGTACGACGGGTGGCGCCGATCCACTTGATTCTGTATCATAGTATTCTATCCGTAGATTGGTATCCGACAGATCAACCAATGCTGAATCGATAGGTCATAGTCTAATGCGAAAGTCATCACATACCCAACATCATAAATCCTAAGATTCATCGAACGTAGGAAGATTGTATTAGTATCAGGAGCTCATATCGAACAAATTTTAGAGTGTAACAGGAGATGGCGGTAACTGTTAGGTCCCACTATTACAGCGACCGCCCCACCTATATCGCCCCATAGCTATATCCTTCGGCACCGGGCATTCTGTATTTAGCTTTTTCCTTTTTTATCATTTTGTTTTATATCACTGACCTACTGGTTTGCGGACGGTTGTTCCCATATCGGTATCGCGACGTTAGCAGAGTGATCGTAGTTAGAATAAAAGTTATCGTTTTTTTCTTACACGACCTTCTTATACGATTCGTAGTCCGTGTGCTTATTATACGGTAGGAGGATGTCGTTTTGGTATGAGAGATGAGAACAGGGCGAAGTGGTAGAACGCAGATGTAGTCAAGGATGAGATGCTAGGTCTAGGTGATGATGACCCTCTTGATGTGCCTTCGCAGAGAAAAGGAGCCGTCCTAGGGCTCATACTTAAAATCGACCACCGGAAAGACCACTTGATGCGTGAAAGGAGACCAATTGCGCTTAATGAACATGCGTTGAGCTGAGTGTGCGCAACGCATGACTACAAACCTTTGGAATATCGGCTGAAATTTTCTTATCTTGGGATTACTGATCGATGCATACCTAGGTTACATACACATCAATTTGGAGTGAGGGTCAACTCGTATTGAGATATGCCGGTAGATTCAGGCGGTGACCGATTGCACAACCGATGCGGGAAATCAAGTGCTCTGGACGCGATAGGTATGTGCGGCTGAGTAAGGAGAACGAACTTGATGAGAGATCCAGCAAACAGAACACGAGAAAAAAAAGACAATTACTAACGAACCACGCAGACACAAGTCCGTGACCCTTCTGCGTAAGAGAGAAAATATGTACAGAATGATCAGTTGATAAAAATTCTTTAGTCGATGGTGCAAAACTGGTCGTCTCAATACAGCCGTATGGTCTGGCGATCTGCGAAACGCCCCGGCAACTGTAATAATGTAGCTTAATATAGCCAACAGACTTGACTATATTAGACAACCTGAGTTTATTTATTATCGATTAGTTTGATATGGAGAGTTCTCATTTAGAAGGTGTTTAACGAATTGACTATCAAAGGTACCCTTCATGATTAGACGTAAAAGTTTCAAGGCAAGTCACCCATGCAAGGGCGTAACTAACTGCACGGCACGGCACTGACGGTCCTGGTGCGTTGCAGTGTAACACATGCACGGCCACTTTCATTTTGGTGCCGTGCAGTGCGTTATATATGCACTATCGCATTGCACTGGTGCGATAGTGCAAGTTGTGGGGTCGCCGGGGGGTCGCCGGGGGGTCGCGGAGGGGGGGGGCAGAATAAAGCCTAAGATTGGTATCGTGATACAGATTTTTGGTGTTTTGGTGGCTATTATAATGGCTATTATAGTGGCTATTATAATGGCTATTATAGTGGCTATTATAGTGGCTATTATGGTGGCTATTATGGTAGCTATTATAGTGGCTACTATGGTGGCTGGTGGTGGCTGGTGGTGGCTGGTAAGGGTTTCCTTCAAGATATTAAGCCATTACCAGCCATTACCAGCCATTACTAGCCACTAACTAGCCACCGCCTTAACCACCTGTTAGTGATACCATATAAATATATAGGGAGCATTAACAGTGGGCTTGGTATCCTATTTTCGTGCGTTATATCTGCACGGCACGGGTTATATTAGGGACCCTTAGTGCGTGCCGTGCGATAGTGCGCACTAAAAAAAAAGGCCCAGTGCGTGCCGTACAGTTAAATGGTGCGCACTAACGGTGCGCACCACGGTGCAATAGTGCAGTTAGTTGCACCCCTGCACCCATGGACTAATACCTAAGTACATGGGAATCCTCCAGGATCAGCCTAGCTATAAACTGTTGTTTCTGATATTGCGCATACGTCTCGAGTTCTCAATGACTAAAGTAGACTAAAATACTGATTCCGGTGCTGTTATGAAGTAGATATCGGATGGGCCGTCTGATGTGGGACACTACCCCTATTCACCCCAGTCAGGGTATTCTCATCTTAGCCACTGAACATGGCCAAGCGTGTATAACAACTCTTAATCTAACAAAAAGGCATTAGCTCTTAGTTGGAAGGTGGAAAGGGTGTTCGCCTATGGTGTGCTAACCCTTTAAATGTGTAGCTACCATTGATACTCAAGATAAAGTCTTGTCTTTACACTAACTGAAGGGTTGGGGTTAAAATGTGTTTAACAGTGGAGCCATAGTAAGTGGGGCTACTAGATAGGGGGAATGGGACTTAGTAGAGCTGGGAGCCATAGATCCGAAGATCGTTCGGACATACACCACTTGTATCTAGGGATCCTTCTCTCTATATATAACATTACAGTCCCCACTATATATACTACTGCAATTTACTGAATGTGATAACATGCTTGTGGTCTGACGATATTTCAATGTCGTGTCGATGGATAAACACTGAACTAAGTTTAGTTGTCCATCCTATACCTCCACAATATCTCATGTTTTACAAATGTACAGAATTATGACTGACAATAGATCCAAACTAAATTTCATTGCGATTGGTCAAAATATGTAAAATCTGCCTGTGTCCTCCCCTTTAATATTCTTGCGAGATTTCTATAGTGTCGCAACCAAAATGGGCAGTATTTGGGGCCATTTTGGGCCTGCTACGGCTCTAGGGAAGGGAAATGTAGAAGAATCTCCCGAACCTAGGCCAGGTGCCCACTTTTACTGGATGCGCTGTATAGATATACTGCCTCGTCTGTTCACTATTTGCTGGGGCCAGGCATCGTTCTACCTGGCTTGAGGAAGAACGGAGGCCTAGGGTGAGGATGTTGACGAGGTAGATGCGAGGGGTATGATCCCCATACCCACAGCATCCGACCAGAAGTGCCTTGGAATGATCTTTCATCATCTGTCATTATCGCAACTGGTTTTCCATAGTCTGTACCGGTATCAGTGTTAAAGTACAAGTAACCAGAAAGGTTTATAACGTTGGCCGCAGTTCCCATTCTGACAGTCATATGGCGGTCGTCCGCAACCATGTTTCGATCCCCATTCTGTTTCCGCCCATGAGTAGTCTCGGAGTGCCCAGCCATCCTACTGGTAATTAGTCGGACGGAGTTTGAAAATAAGGATATATATCTCACATGATCCACACGTGTGTGATGCCGCAATGGAAGTTTATAGCTTCCTTCTGTAACGAAGCCGTCACCACTGGTCTTGATTTTAGATAACAATGGGCGTAGAAGGGTAAATACTTAGATTGATCGCTGGCTAGCTAAAAGAGAGACTATCTAGATGGGAGTGATCCCATACCCTTTATATAGAAAAAGGGTTACCATACAAAAGGGAACGTCGCCAAGAGAAAGGCTTGGCGACGCGACTATCTTCACGTGACCTGTTATCAAAACCCTGGAATGAGTGGTTTGTAACACCTTCCTAGCTAGATTCTCGGTTGCTACTCTTACGCCCGTGGGAGGGGGTTGTGCTACAAGCCATTGTACCTATGCAGTGAGTTAATACAGGTCAATGAATCAAAAGTTATGATCTGCTGTGGTGTAGCATGAACTGACCTTTGGGTTCTGGACTGTTCCATCCCCAGACCACAATTGCGAAGCCTTGACACGGTTCGTCATATAAGTATCATGCTCCTTTCCTGCCCCAAGAGGCATGCCTCTCTTCCAAGCCGCTCCACTCCCTTGTGGCTTGTAATCTGCATCCTTGTACATGGACATTTCGTATATAAATGGGAATCGGATATTATAAACTTGGTAATTATATAGATTGGTTAATACCTTATAGATCGGTCGACCCTTACAGCATGATCTTAATAAGTCCATATTCTGCATATATAGAAGTCGTAGTACAAAGGCACGATGTAGATTGATAGTGTCAAAACTCTTCAAAAGGGCTTTGTGAATAGTTACGTAGGTGTGAGCCTTTCGATGTGTGGTCAACAAAAGCTACCGCAGCTGTTTTCAGGCAAAGAAAGGAGTCCGAGAAGAAAAGTTAAGCACTATTCACAACAGCGTTCATTGTTCACATCCATCTGCTATAATCGATGCAGAGAAAGCAAATTTTGAGGGAAAGCACATGCTTTGTAGGCGGACGCAGTATGTCCAGAGGCAACCCCGAATAATAATAAGGTACCCTAACCATTGAATCACAGATATAATTTGAAAGTAGAAAAGTATTACTGGGTATGGGTCGAGTTTCTATGCATCATATTTACTTGCTACCTGTAGTAAGACTGCCCGTAGAGAGGTAATATACATCGACACGGAGCATCACCGGTAAAGGGACTCTTGTTTAAGTATTATAGTAGGCAGTTTATGTAGATTGATAATTAATTCTAAGGCGAAATCTGTGAAGATAGTAAAAATAATGACGGACTTTTAAAACAGGAGAAACCCGAGAAATAACACTTCTAGTTTTTCATCTACGTCTAATTCTGTATCCCGCGTCAAGCAACAACGAACATGGACTTAAGAGTAAAACATAAATAGTATCAATGCCTTGAGACTCAAGCAAGTGTAAAGCCGAGTATAATTTCAATAGGTAAGATAAGCGGGATGTCTTGACTTCTCGTCTATCCCTATCATTGCCATAAGATGAATGTCGGAGGCGCACAATGCATGAGAAACATCTGTCTGACAAGCCCCTGATCGTCTTCAAAAGGACAATAACTGGGATTGGATGAGACCTGACTAGAAGAGCCTCTTCTCGCAGAGTGTTGAAAGACAACCGCGTATATGGCAAACAAGCCAATGACAAAAGCCAGTACAGAACCACCCCAAATCCTAGATTGGGGGCTGTCCCAGATAACCTGGTATTTTGCTCTGTCATCCAGCCATGGGTGCCGACAGACATGCTCCATAGTCAACCTATTGTTGGATTCGTACTTGAACATTCCATGGAGTAAATCTGCTAGTTCCAAGGTGTCTTCACGAGAGTACCGATACCTGATAGTCTCGTCTCTGTCATCTCCATAACATTTGTGAAGGTTTCTACACCGCTCCTGCATCAAATCAGCTGCCAGTATATCAGAGCAGGAGGTGCCCTCGCGAATATGGCCTCTCTCCTCAAGTAGTTCGGCGGGCGCCCATGTAACAGGAAGGAGTCCGTCAGAGAACGTATCGTCATTCTCCAAGTCAACGCCTTCGGTTGTAGTGCTGCGCTCTAGCTTTTCGTTTGGTGATTCAGCAATCCAGGCAGACAGATACATATCCGGCAGGGGTCCGAGGTATAGCTCGAATAGTCTGACGAGAGCTCCGGGATATCCACCGACAAATAAAGGATCCTTGGTTCTAATCTCGAACATGGTACATGCAAGAGACCAAACCTCGCTGCTAAAAACATTCGATCCTGGAGTCGCTTCTGGGAAGACTACCTCCGGAGCCGCATAGGAAAGAGGGATTCCCCAATCTTTTTTAGGCTTCTCAGCGTGAAAGGATTCACCGAAGTCGATGATGGCGATGTTGGGAGTTGTTAGTTTCCGGCACCAGAATTCATCAACAGACTTGACGAAGTACTTCGGGGCATGTGGGCCAGGATCTCCTCCCGACGTCGTCTCCACGAGCATGGTCTCCGGCTCCCCTAGTAACTCGCTCATCTGATCCTTGCTGAGGTCATCGATTCCTTTCAACTTTATCAAGACGTTCCGGGGTTTAATATCGCCATGGACAATGCCGTTCCGATGGAGGAATCGAACACCTTTTGCAAGTTGTCGACAGACGTCTTTTATTGCCACCAAAGTACTTTCCAACTGGTGATTCTGCTGCAGGCTCCAAGTGGATGATGAAGGGCCGAAAACAGGCGACACGAAACAGAGGTGCCGTCCATTTGGTCCTTCAATATAGAAGTGCTCTATTGGGACTGCGATGTGATTCCTTTCCAGCTCCTCAGGAGATGATTGGCTCTGCAGAAATTGTAGTATCTTCAGTTCGTTGTTGGTGTCAGCTGTAGAGTGTATGGCAGCATGTATCTTGAGGGCACGCCATTCGTTTGATGGCCTATGGATGCATAACCATACGACGCCGAATCCGCCAGCGCCCAACTTGTGGAACACTTCGAACCTTCCGTCGATAAGATCACCAATATCGACGGGATGTAAACCGCCAGGGTTGTACAGCTCGACATCCTCGGTTCCACCTCCAAACTGCCATTCGTAAAACGTCGGCTCATACTCATACTTCACCAATTCGACTTTGTGACCCATTGTTTCCGAGTTATTATGTCGCCTCTGTCTGGGAAATCCTAGTTCAAAAGTCTGATTCGGCTGGTGTTCTCTCACACGGGCTTAGCTATGGTGGGTCGACGTCCTGGTCTTGGAGTGAAGGCGATACTAAGGAAGGGATCTTGAATTTTGAATAGTGGTGCGACCGGTAGAATTTGTATAAAACCGTAAATAGGGTTGAATCTTGCTCTTCTTTATCCACTCCACAGGACCTGAGTTGTTCACCGCTGTGTATGCCTCTTTGTTGATTGCCTACTGCGTGCACTTAACAGGGACATGGGTGACAAAGAAGGATCCAAGACAGTCTCACCAGTAGCCTTGTCACATCTCTAAGACTTGTGAACTACTTCGTAGTTGATTGCTCAACTTCCAGGCAACTAGCTCCAGAGATCCTTTATGCTGTAAATAAAGATGCCATGTACTATGGTGGCTTACATAATCGACAATGTGCTGATAGGTCCTCCAAGTACCTAAGTACGTATAGATACGTACTGTGTACTACCTACCTACCTCACCTAACCGCATATTTGGCAGTTTCCTGAAACAGATTGATGCAGTGGCCACCTACTAAGTAGGTACTTAAGTAAGTACGCAAATGTGTTTCGCATTGCCGGCGCCCAATCTTCAGCCTCAGAGGGTAGGGCCTATTAGCCCGCCTACTAGTCCACTTGATATTGAGAACTTATACGCGCACCGCATAGCAATACCCGTGTTGGCTTGCTAGATACTCAAGTTCAAAGGCCTGTATTTCAAATATTCGCACGCACATCATCGCTCATTAACCCGCCGTATCTTAAGCCAATGCAATGCATCAAATATTCTCAGTGTAGATAAATACTCAATTCCGCCCAGACCAGGTCATTACATGCTTAGAAGCTCTTTAGGGCTTAGTCTCTTGCTAAGACCCTTGGTCGTTAGGCCACAAGTTACTCTAGGTCACCTCTGTATGACCAGTGCGGGGACTTACATAGACTGGTTATCAAAAAAGGGGAACAAATCTTCTTTATATAACCAAAGCCATTTTACCACCGGTAGAGGTAGCCTTACGTTTTTAACGGAATTGAATTATGATTAATGGTCTCTGGCTTTCAACGAGAAACAATGTTTCTTGCTACTGACAGATCCCGGGTACTTTCTTCGGCGACATAGTACGGAGAGAATAAGACAGACCACCTCACGTAACAAGCCTACGAGAGCAAGCACGGAATAGATTATTAGTTTTACCGCCGTCGAAAGAGTGATTCTGCTAATAGAATAGAACGGTGACTTAATAAAGAAAATATTATTTTGTAATACTCCATATGATTGCCCCCGGACAGTTTTAACAGCAACTGCACCCAATGCAACTGTGCTTGTATAGAAAGACTGAGCAGATATAAACATTACTAGGTCTGTCTCTCTTAATCCACAGAATGGTCTAGATAGTTCTCATATTCAAATGCTTGCCCACTATCATCAATCACAATAACAGGTATCGCCAAACGCAATCTGGGCCCTGCCCACCCATATTAGTATACTGAAAATACTTCCATTTCGATCAGTGTGACGCCGGCTATCAACATGCGGCTATCTTGGGCAACTCTGGCACTGCTACTCTTTCTACCGGCAATTGATGCTGCGTTCTGGAATTGGAACTGGAAGTCTCGGAGCAACAATGAATGGGAGGTCTGGTTTTATACGTCTGCGGTACCTGGCAAGGTGAAGCCGAAAAAGATCAAAGGCAAAGGCAGCGTGCGCTGCGCGAAAATAACTTTCAGAGACGCGCTCTTCTACAGTGCTCGCATGCCTAAACTCGGAGGATGTACTGTCTATGTTTGGGAGGACATGCAAAGCTGCAAAACCAAGAGATTCTATGGGGAACTCGGATATATCCATAAGGACAAGCAGGAATACGCTTGGCCAAACTGGAAGTACAAGGCTCCGAAGCAGGCTAGGGGTGTCAAGGCGTACGCGGTGGATTGCGAGAGACCGAAACTTCTTGACGAAAAGCTTGACTCTAACCAAGGAAGTAGTGGAGCGAAAAGCGAAAACGCGGGGGGTTCTAATGCAGGACATGGCAACACAGAGGAAAACCCGGGGGATTCCAATACAGGATATGGTAACACAAAGGAAAACCCGTGGGATTCCAATACAAAACATGGCAACATAGAGGAAACCCCGGGGGATTACAATACAGGACATGGTAACATAGAGGAAACCCCGGGGGATTCTAATGCAGGACATGGCAACACAGAGGAAAACCCGGGGGATTACAATACAGGACATGGTAACATAGAGGAAACCCCGGGGGATTCTAATGCAGGATATGGTAATACAGAGGAAAACCGGGGGGGTTCCAATGCAGGAAATGGAAACACAGAGCAAAACGACAATACAGGAGACGACAATACAGACTTCAAAGTCTACACGGGAGAGAATAGCGGTAGGGTTAGGAAGTTTAAGGAAGAGTTTGACTTTTCCGGAACGAAGTAGGCGGTTGCTAAATGGTTTGGTGGCCGCTTGTGTTTTTATTTATTTTAATTTTTCCTTCTCTGATACACTCGATCTGGAATACCAACCCTCTTCCCCCTCACTTTGCTTTGTGTAATTATTGCTGTTTCGGCATTGTAGAACTGACATCCTAATTTGTTAACCAAAGTACTGCTTTGGCATAACCCTTGGTGCATAAGCGGCAGCGGTGCTGTGCATATGAAAGGCCGATAAGGTGTTCCTCCTCCAGTCACGGTCAGGTGTGCAATATGAATGCCTCGTGATTACTAGGAAAATTCACAGCATAACACACATCCCAATGTCCTAATTTGCTCACACCTGGATTTCCTCCACGATGGCACGCAAGTTGACCAAAGATGGACGATCCTCCGGTCTCGGATGCATACATATTTCGACGATGGCATCTAGCGGAGGTGGAACAGGCCATTCGATGAAGGGCGTGATCGGCCCGTTCGCGTAGACCATGCTTTTGATGCAGTTTCCAATGTCATATATGTCGGATCTAGGGGTCCACCCCGAGTCTTCCGGGCCTCCTTGGGGTGCGACCTCTGGCGCTGACCGCTCTCCCCAGCGGCTTTCAAGATCGCAGACAACAAGGCGATTCCCATCTTCCGAAAAGAGAAGGTTGTCGGCGCGTAAGTCGCGATGAACGATGCCAAGTGAGTGAAGACACTCCAGAGCGTCAATGAGCTGCAGAATCCAGCTCTTGTAAATCGCCAAGGAAGAGAAGCGCGAGAGGGTGCGCGCACTAGACGATAACTTTTCGAAAACGAGCCTCCCGTCGCTAGACTTGCCAAGAAGCTGGACTATGTGCGGAGATAGTCGGTGGCCTGGTACAGAGCCGCCTTGGCATCTGATAAGGTTTTCGATCTCGCTTTGGTACTTGCCATTCTTGATGAAGTGGCTCTCCGGATCAACGCGGACGAGAGGAAGCTTGGAAACGAGCTCAGTTACGTCCTCTGAATCGTCCTCTGTGGGATCTGGGTGCTCCAAACAGTGGTCTAGAGGGCGTATGCGGTCACCATCAATCTCAAAGTGACCTGACACCGGAGGCACATTGCGATAGAGTACCGGGGACATTGAAGATGCGCACGCACTGGCCATACTTAGTGCCATCGTCATACCAGTACGTCATGTAAGACTTGTCGCCGCGCCGAAGCTCCAATTCGAGAAGTGATCGACCGCCAGGGGGGTAGAGATTGGTAGTGACGCGACGATGCTCATATTCAGCTCGGAGACGAAGCACTTCCTTGCTGAATGGGTCGCTGACTTCAATCTTATCAGTCATTTTTTCGTCAATGCTAATTCTGAAGTCAGGATGGCGTTGACTTCGCTGGCTGCTAAAGGGTGGGGTAATAAATAGGGGTGATAGTGGGTCGAAAAACATTCATCAAACGTTGAAAGTTGCAGCAATATCAGCCAACTCATGCGAAACTGTGCCACGAGTGACCAACATAATAGTTGACAGGGACCTTATCGCCGATAGTTAACCATGCTAGCTCTTTCATCAGCCGTAGCCGCGGGACACACATCCATGTAAAGAAGCAAGCGTATTTAGGACCGTGCGCAAGCGCGCGACCACTGCAAGAGACAGCAAAAGAAACCGTACGGCTTCGCATATTTTAAAAAACGTGTTTATCTACGAGCAAAATTCAATAACTGGTTTCAATACTTAGGCGTGAAATCGAAACTCCAAATGGCATAGTTACTTAGTATACAACCAGATTGCTTGTATCCAATTTTAAACATTCGGTGTTTCACCGGAATCTCGAAGACCTGATGGCCAACACCAACATGTGATAGATGAAAGGCATCTATCAACCAACTCACAAGTACCCGCTATATCTTAAGTACTTGGTAATTAACTCTGATTGGATAGCTGCTGTACCCGGAGCACCTTGCTGACAAGATCCATGGATACATTGCTTGCCACTCTGCAGGGTAATAACAGACCAAATGTGAAGTAACCCGACAGCCCGGACCCGTGGACCGCAGGGGCCTTGAACTACCTAGTACCACCTACAGGTGCGGGGCAGCCCAGTTCCCCCCACCCTTCCCTCGACCTCTCTATTTGTTTCCCCAACTACAAGACGTAGTTCATTCCCTACATCACTCTAGTGTAAAGACATCACCTAAAATGCCTACGGATAAGGTCCAGGTCTTCAGGCTGGGTATCGCGTCTCAGTTCGGGCGCCTTACAGATCGTGAAAAGCGATATGCGCATCACATGGCTCGGTAAGCGCGGCCGCTAGAAATGCACTCAAGTAACATGCTTAACATCAACTCTAGCTCTGCCTGGTTCGGGACAAGAATCATCCTTCGACAGGTTTCTCCAGAGTCGCCCGCCATTTTCGACTTTATCCTTGAACTCTATCGCACGTGTTCTGGAAACTGGCAATCACTCGTCGGACCAGATGTCAGCAGCGAGGACCTCCAACAGTTTCTATCCTACGCTGCCACGTTTCTCTCCAATGTGGGAAACTACTATGTGCGTACTAAAACTCGGAGTTACAAGCCTACATGGAGTACTGAATCCCATAGGGTTCCGGAGACCAAAAGTTCACCCCTACAGTAGATGCGACTGTCCTTCAGACACTAGCGAACCGATCTACCATATTGGTAAGCTTATTTAAGGAAATATCCGAGCCAATACAAGCCAGACCACCTTTCAGTCTTGGGTATCCGGGTCAGACTGCTCAGAGCAGTTATTATCCTGGGGACTATATCAATGAGTCGGACATCACCATAGTGTCAAAGATTCTCGAGCAGAACTCCATCTTCCCGGAGAACACCAGGCTCCAAAAGTCAGGTGATGGCACTGGCTTTGAGGTACTCCTTGCCTCTGTAGAAGACGGACATGTTACCCATTATCCTCTTCCCAATGGCAAGGGATCCGTGAGACTTGTTAGAGGAGATCATTCTTCTGATCTTAAGCGCGTGTGCGCTGAGCTAAAAGAAGCGTCCAAATACGCCGCCAACGACCTGCAGAGACAGTTTCTTGACGCATATATCGAAAGCTTCCAAAGCGGTAGTCTAGACACATACCGTGATTCGCAGCGGATATGGGTTAAGGACAAGGCGCCCAGGGTGGAGAATATTTTCGGTTTCGTCGAGCCATATCGCGATCCGCATGGCATTCGAGCGGAGTTCGAGGCTCTGGTGGCCATTGCAGACGACGAAGAAACCAGCCTTCTTGCCAAGCTGGTCGAAAACTCGGCTACATTCATCCGTCGGCTACCCTGGACATCACCCGAGAATGATGGAAAGGGGCCGTTTGAGAAAGACCTTTTCGAGCCGCCCGACTTCTCCAGCATCTATAGTAAGTGGCAACACATACCAGACTTACGACTGAATACTTAGAGTCTATAGCGCTTGCCTACTGTTCGAGTATCATATTTCCAGGAATCAATTTACCAAACGTGAGTTTTTATGTAGACACCTTCGATGGGCTTCTTGGATAGGCTAGTAACAACTAATTATAGTATAACGACATTCGGCAAGAGGATGGTTTCAAGAATGTGATCATTGCCAATCGGATGGTTGCCGAGAGCCAAGCTAAGCAGTATCCATTCATTGATGCATCTGAAGCGGAGCAATTTAAGAAGCACAAGTATCCAGCGTACTATTGGTGGGTTGTGCTCCATGAGCTTCTTGGCCATGGCACAGGGAAGATGATGGTTGAGGCCAGTGAAGGCAAGTTCAACTTCGATATCAAGAATCCACCTATTAACCCCATCACGGGGGAGCCCATCACGTGCTGGTACAAGCCTGGTCAAACTTGGACTGGCGAATTTGGAGACCTTGCAACCACCGTTGATGAATGCAGGGCTGAACTCGTTGGCGCCTATTTGATGGACGATCCGGAGCTTCTTGAGATGTTCGGCTTCACTGAGGCCTCTGATATTCGCGCCGAAGACTGTGAGTACCTCCCACAAACCATGAAAACTGCCCAGCACTGATGTGCCACTTTTAGTGACCTACAATCTATACCAGCAGCTGGGCGTTGATGGTTTGCGGGGACTCTCCAACTTCAATGTGGATAGTGGTGTAAGTGTTTTATATGAGCCCTTGTGAAGACAAAGTTTTGTTTCCTAACATATGTTACAGAAATGGGGCCAGGCGCACAGTCGTGTTAGTATTACTAACAATACAGACGTCTAAGAAGAACATAGACATGCTAATATACGCATAGGCTCACTTTGCTATGTTGAAGTGCTTACTTGTTGACGGCGGGGGCGTCATAGCTGTCACCCATGACAAGTTAAGGAAAGGCCTGACAGTCCGAGTCGATCGTTCCAAGATTCGTACGCTTGGAAAACCAGCCCTAGGAAAGATGCTGCTGCATTTGCACATGTTCAGATGCACAGCCGACGCTGAAGGCTGTCGCGCGTACTATGAGGAACTGTCCAGGGTGGATGCAGAATATCTTGATTGGCGAGAGACAGTGCTCGCAAACAAACCTCCTCCACTCGTCTTCGTTCATGCCAACACGTTCCTAGACGGAGATACCGTCATCCTGAAAGAGTACGAGCCAACGATTGAAGGCGTCATCAGAAGCTGGGCAGAGCGGAAGGTGTAAATCGTAATGTATGCATTTCCTATAAACACAGGTTCACTTAATCTCCACCCTGCTGAAGTGCAAGAACGTATTGCATGATCTGGAATATCGTCTGGATCACTCCTAGTACAATGCCCACCGAACCAAAAATCAAAACACTCCAGAATGCGAGCCATGCGGGAGAGTCGCGTTTGTCCTGCCATAGCTGTCGGATGGAGCGAGGTTTCTTACTAGATGCGTAACTGTTCAGTCGTACGATTTTACTTCGAAGGTGCGGGAAATCCTCTGTTACGTCGTAAATTTCTCGTTCGACTATCGTAATCGGACATTTGAAATGCTTCCTGCTGCAAATGAACGACAAAAACTGGTCATGTCCTTGGTGTGGTATGCGTGCGAACGGCCGTAGTCGACGAAACAAGCCCCTTGACTGCCTGCTTTGACCGAAGAGTAGACGGTAGGAGAGTAGAATCTCTTGAAGCAGCTCTGCGGCATCCTTCTCGCTTCCCCACGGCACCGTTCCAGGTCTTTCGAACCCGCATCGGTGAATAGCGCTCTTTTGTGACTCCTTCGTGTCTTGCCTCTGAAGGCTTGAGAGACAAAATGAGGGACATCGATAAAGAAAGAGAGTGCCAGAATACTTGTCTAGTTCCAAATGACAGGACAGAGAGTCGACCCACTGAAACTTGACACCGCAGACCTTGGTCAACACATTTGCATTCAATTCCTTGGAAATAATCACTTTGGTTTCACGGAACAGCTTTATTTCATCCGCATCGTCAAAAGAGCAATAGTCTCGTGGTGGGATCATCATGCCGAAACCAAGAAGAAAGCTGGGGAGGTCATGTTTTCCCGAGAGAGGAGACTGTTGAAGACATAGCCGGGCTTCGCCGTACCATCCGTCCGTCTCGTCTAGAATATTGAGTTCACCAGTCGTATAGGAGGAAATGTCGGGCTTGTACAGCATGGTCTGCCAGCCTAGGATGGAAAAAACGAGTTCCTTGGCTGATTGGTAGGCTTCGTAATTGCCCTCTACGGTCATGGCACCGTCTGTGACAAGTATATCCGCAATGCCGTCGATGGTTTGCGGTTCTGGGACCAACAAAAGTTCTCTGACCTTGTTCCATATGGGAAGGAAGTGTGTGTCCCAGTCCGATTCTTCTTCCCAATTTAAGTTTGGCAGAGCGAGAAATAGACGCTGCGGCTGGCTCCGGATCTGCCGATATAGCCACCAGCGATACCATGGAAGGTCGGCGAAGTTTGGATCCGGAATCGCATCAACGGGGCTAGTTATTGTTGACGATGCTAGCAAGGACATTGCTGTATAATCATTTCAGATCAGTTCACTTAGTTAATGATTAGTTCACAGGAGGAGGATGGTACCTAAAGACGGAGTAGTCGAGTTATCCATGATGAATTATGGCGAGAATGCGGTGCGAAGGGCGAACCGAGTCTCATACACTCGCAGAAACAGGAAAAGTGCTCAGCTCCTTTCTAAATCATCCATAGATGTCGCTCTTTTGTTCATATTAATAGAATTGCGTTAGGCTGAGGCATAGCAACTGAGCCGCCCCCTGTGCCAGAGCCATTTCAGCTCGCGGCCCCTGACCGTGTTAAGTTGGTGTTTCCCTGGCCGGGCGCTGATGGCTTGCTTACTGCGCTGGGGGGCGACAAGCCAATTCAATACTACGACTTTATTTTGCTAATGCGTTACGTTGTTCAAAGGTGTCACCAGCCTCGTCTGGCGATAACTGTAGCAATCAGGATTGGTGCATTCAGCCAGCCCCCACGTATCCTTCTTGCCCCAAATCGTTATCTGAGAAGGCACCCCCGCGCCATGATTCGGGGATGCGTGCATAAATATATGTACGTTACCGAAGAACCAACATTATCGAGTTTTCACATTACCAGAGCGGCGCAGCATTGTACTTTTTCTTTTGCAACCGCAAGCTTCCCCGCTCTGGGCTGCCAGGTGCCTTAAGAATTTTGGGGGCATTTCCTTCCTTTCAGTTAACCACTGCTTTTTGGGGAATAAGCGCGGCGGCGTGACTGAGCAGATATGGTGAAAAGGTGAGTTTCCCTAGGAGTTCTACAGACGCGCAAAGGAGACAATGCTCATGCTAGTTGACCCAGCCGAGCACCGAGTCCATTATGGCATAAAGCCTTGGAAAAGTATCGAGAAGAGCTGCAGACAGCTGAGGATTATGAAGCGATCCAACAAGTCCACACTCTCGAGGAACTGATTAACTCGTTTTCCTCCATTCAAGACTCTGCCCCCAGTAATTACGCGGGTATACTTTCTATCAAAAGACTTGCACCGAGGCTCAAATTTGTCGATGACTTTTCAGCGGTACTAGCCCTGTGCTTCGGCGCCGATACGGCCCTTACAGCAGCAGTCTGGGGCAGCATAAGGCTGATCCTTTCACATGCCTCCTCGGCCGCGGAAACCCTCAAAGACGTTCTTGAGATGCTGGAGGAGCTTAGCTTAACTCTTCCGAGACTCCAGGCCTACGAACAGACGCTACCACTTAACCGCCAACTCCAGCAGGCTTTGTTAGACGTATACTGTGAGATCATCTGCTTCTACGCCCGCGCTATCCACTTCCTCCGCAGCAACCCCCATCTAGTCTTGAGAAAGAATGCGTGGCAGTCTTTCCGCAATGACTTTTCACGTACAAACATGCGCATCAAGCGCATGTCATCAACCGTAGAGAGCGAGGCCGACCTGGCGCGGATGCGTAAGGACGAGACCCAGTACAAAGAAGTCCTGGAGCTTTTGCATGCCATGAAGATGAATAATACGGATGAACCCAAGCGAATATGGTACAACAACATTCCGTTCGCTGCCAATGCTAAGTTTAGCGGCCGCGAGGATGTCTTGGATGCGATTGACAGGTCCCTAGTCCCGGAAAGCACTATGCCTACCCTTAAATCAATAGCATTGTTCGGTATGGGCGGTATCGGCAAAACGCAGATTGCAATCCAATATGCGTATCGAAATCTGGAGAAGTTCGATGTTGTCCTGTGGGTTGCAGCTGATAACGCCATTTCCATTGGACAGAGCTTTCGTACGATCGCCAACGGACTCGGCTTGCTGGGCAATGAAGAGGAAACCAAAGACGCCGCTGCAGCTATCTATAAGGTGAAAAGCTGGCTAGCAACAACAAGTTCGTCATCCTGCTCCATCAGCCATTGGTCTTTATAACACATTATCTGATCGCAGCAGGGTCTGCCTATCTCATCATATTCGACAATGCGGACGATCTCAGTGCTCTGAAGACAGCATGGCCGAGCACCATCCGCGGCTCGATACTTCTGACAACACGAGACTTCACCGTCGCCACATCTCTAACGACGAAAAATGTGCCAGTCGATGCACTGAGTGACGAGGATGGTAGTAGGATGCTTTTGAAAGCACTTGGCCTGGGTCACGCGTCACCCGACGACGAACAACACGCTTTGCTATCAGTAATACGTTTGGTGGACTACCCCTAGCTCTTACACAGATCGGCGGATTCATCAAGCAGAGAAAGATATCTCTAAAAGAGTTCCTGCCGCTGTACGAGCGTTACTCTGTCAAGATCGATGCAAGAAAGGTGCCTGGCAGTGATTACGAATATACGCTGAGCACGGTGTGGAACGTCTCCTTTGATAAGTTGGCCGAGATCTCCGCCCGCCTTCTAAGCTTGCTGTCATTTTTTGACCCGGATAGTATCTCTGAGGACATCTTATTACAGGGTTCTCAGAATGTCGATGATGAGTTTTCTTTTCTATCTGACGAATTTGAGTGAGTAGCATCCCGTATTTCTTTACAATGTTTCCGAAGCTCCGTGCTGATGTTCTCTTTGCAGCATGGGTGATGCATCTGAGGACCTTCTCCGAGCAGCCCTCATCAATCGGGAAGGCGACCTGGCAATTCTTTCGATCCATCGCTTAGTACAGTCGGCAGTTCGGAAGAGACTCAGCGAGTCGGAGACCATCAAGTACTTTGATGCAGTAGTCCACATCCTGTGCTGGGGATTCCCAGATCACTCGAGTACGGACATCGGCCACCAAATTGCAGCTTGGGCGCGATGTGAAAAATGCCTTCCCCATGTCAACCATCTCGTCCAACTCGCAAAATACCAGAGGATGAATCCAGGAGATCGACAAAAGTATGCTGATCTCCTGCTGAGATGCAGTTGGTGGGTATAATTAACGCATGTCTTTCCCATATCCTACTGATGCATTTCTATCTAGGTACCTCTACGAGAATGAGATGTACATCATCGCTAGAGAAATGGTCGAGCAAGCAATTTCTACCTTCCAGGACAAGACGAGCTTGGCATATGCAAGCGCTATCGACCTCGATGGTCTTATCTCCTTGGACCTGGCCCAACCCGCTAAGGCCCTGGAACCGTTTACACGCGCCCTAGATATACGCAAGGCCTGCCTTGGGCTGGAAGACCCTTTCATTGCCTACAGTCTTAACAACGTTGCTCTGGCATATACTGAAATGGGTGAATTAGACCTCGCCTGAGCCGCCCTGACGAAGCCGAGGAAATGCTTGCTAGATGTCCTTCTCTGAAGGACTTTACCGATGAAACCTTCCTTAGTACCGGGAATCCCCGTTTCTCGGGCGACATGGTTTTGCTGTCTCGTATTCGCCTTGCCCAGGGACGGCCAACTGATGCTTTGAGATTGGCTTCGAAGGCTTTGGCTTTCCGCCGAAAGCTGCTTGGAAATCGATTGAAGACATGCGACTCTCAATACGACGTGGCTTCCATGTTATTAATGCAGGGCCATGTGAGCTCAGCGATGTGAGTACTCCGCTCTTTGAAAAAAAACAAAAAAAAAAACAGTGCGCTAATTTACCATCAAGGCAACTGCTCGAAGAAGTAGTCGGCATATCTGAGACCTTTGTGGAGGGTGAGGGCCAACGAGCGCGAGCCTTATGCAAGCTCACAAAGCTCTATGCAGACAGAGGCATGGAAGCTGAATCAATTGCCTGTAGGGAAAAGGCATTGACTCTACGAGCGGCACTCAGACCCGAACTCAAGGATGCGCCATTTGAGGAAACTGAATTCTCTAAATTGTGTCTATGGATGCTGTGGTAAAAAGGTCCCGTAGATCCATTCAGTAATCATTTTGGCGAGCCATCTTTGGGTCTCCCATGCCGAGCGGCACTCCCTTAACAAAACATGGCCTATTTTATGGCGAGGCACTGCCCTCCAGGAGAGTTTTCACCCAAACCCGATTCAGGCCGTTAGCAAAGGCCCTGGCGGCCCTGTTGGACCGACCCGGTCTCTACTTCTGCGGCCCCGGATTAGGCTCCGCCACGCTAGGCGAACTTCTTTCGGGGTACGGCGTGTCGCGCGGCATGCGGGTAATTGTGGCCCTAAAAATGCTCTAAGTGTGGGGGCTATGACTTGGTAATTCGCACTATCACATAGAAATGAGCATAACTGCAGCACAATAGGAATAGTGCCTTCGGGGCTTAAACGAAAGTTGTGTTTCCTACATAGGTTCTTATTACTTGATCGAGACCAACTGTGACTGTCCTCTGACTCGCCCCATAGTGGTGGACAAGTACTCCCCTACCAACCTTAACTTAACTAACTGATAGCTCACGTGGAAATAATGAGACTAGGCGTACCTGCAGTCATGCCGGTTTCTAGCGGAGAGTGCACAGCCTTCCGGCTGCCTACTATAGTAGGCTATCACACTTTAGTTTTACTCAGGCCTCCGAAATGATTATCAAGTATTTTAACACCACTTCGTTCCAGGTTAATCCAGTCAAACATATCTATTTGTTCCATCTCAGTGCCAGCTTTTACCCTCTATCGTGGCTTCTCTCACGTTCTCTCGGCTAATTCTCTTACCTTTACAGAATGCCCTCTCCAAATTCTCACACCATGGAGCCCCTAACACTGTTTTTCGATGGAATCGATAACGCATCACCGGCTGAGATAGCTAGGGAAACTTTTACGAAAGATCCCCAATTTGAGCCCAAGATAATCGACATATTCCGGCAATACCTCCGAACTGAGGGCGGCCTATGCTTATCTGATACGGCCAAGGCTATTATAGAACTCCTTCCAGACCCCCCGGAGCCGCGAGGATCGTCGCACGAACTCATAACATTCTGGGAATTATGCATCGATACCGCGGAACAAATCCCTTACTACCATGTCTGCCAGTTGAAGCTGGCACGACTTCTTATTGCACTAAGACAATCTCCCAAGACCATCTACATTTCCAAGAGTGTTAGTTCGGGCTACATCTCTAACATTATAGAGTTATACTGACTAGTGACAAGGGTTTTGGGTTCATATTGGAGCTCAATCTTTTCGGAGAGACAACCCGTGATGTCTACGATCGTGAGTCACTCTCATTTCAGGTATTGGTATTGCGATTGGCACTAACTCGATTTCTAGCTGCCTACGACGGTCGCAGTACCAGTGAATCTGCAACTCCCGAGCATGGTCGTCGTTGGGTCAACACAAATGCTTTCTATGCACACTTGAATGCCCTCGATGCTGGGTTGTTTTCCACGTACTGCACCTGGGCTATACGCAAAGCGTTCGAGTCGACGCCAACCACTGACTACCCTGCTATGGACTGTCATGTGTCCTGCGCAGCTCAGTGGATACTGCACAGTGGGCAGATCATATTTCGCGAGGTACTGAATCCCTTCGAAGATAAGAAACCGACGATGTTTGGAGCTCCACAGCCGTGGACGCTGTTCTCCTGGGGGCGCTGGAAGCAAGGGTTTAGGGACGCAGAGAAAGAGGAGAACCTCCAGCAGACAACGAGGCAGCTCGCTAAGAGATCTGCTGATCTGATGGACACATTGGAGGCTGTCATGGTCTGAGCTTAAATTATAAAACGTAAAGAATGGGGTTTTCACAAACCATTTCATCACAATGTAGCGTAATAGATAGCATGCTGGTTATACGACCTACTGAAGCCTTAAAACTCAGGCGGAAGAAGTACTGTACCCAGTTACCTACGGGCAATTACTCGGATTACGTACCGTAGTCCGACAATGATGCACCCGGCGTGGACAGGACAGAATCCCTCCATTTAAAGTCACCTTGGTCTAAGCTGAAGAGGCCATAGACGCCGACTCGGAGTACTATGGCTCATTATTAAGGCTAAAATCCGATCTTGTATGAGTTCTCTATGATGTGGGAAGATCTATGGTGTAGCATATATAACGCCCAAGGAGATGTTGTAGATTAGCCAAGTTGGTTTGGCGAAATCCTTGTAAGCGTTGAAGGCAATGACAAAGGTGAATATTCCAGGATGGCTTCTTTGATGGATGGATTGTTCACTATGTTCTTGTCTCTGATACAGTCAATGATACATGTTCTAGTCCTCATTGTTTGGACGAAACAATACCTATACAGAGGAAAATAAAATTGCGGGATTACCCACAAGATCACTGCTTCCGAAATCCCTCAGAAGTCAGAGAGCAACCAACTAGAAGCTTCAGGTAAGCCATAGTAGGCAAGAAAAGGATACTAACAGTAGCAAGCCTCCCAAATTCAAAATGAAAGCAATCAACACCCTAGACGAAGGTGAGAAGAGTCAGCGCCCGACTCACAAGTCGCTTCCAAGACTCATTATCCCACAGAACAGCGCCCCAGAGCCGGAGGAGATCACGACATCAAAAAAAGAAGAATTCATGTTATTCTGCGACGAGAATGGATTCCCCCCGCCGAATAGCGCTCAATTCCTCGATTATTTGCAGCTAGTTGGCTTGATGCCCAAAGTTTCGCTTTCAAGTGGCAGTAACTCTTTTAAGGAGGAAAGCTCCTCTGTTTTGGAGGGCGCAGAACTCTCTGCAGCTGTCTCGGAGAACGAAGAGATCGACGGGGAAGATGAAGAGGAAGAAGAGATCGACGGGGAAGATGAAGAGGAAGAAGAGATCGACGGGGAAGATGAAGAGGAAGAAGAGATCGACGGGGAAGATGAAGAGGAAGAAGAGATCCCGACCATCGAATTCGATCGACGTGACAGGCGAGAACTTTCACGCCTGAAAGCTGAGCTTGAAATAGTCAAGGCCCAGCACAGCGAATATCTTCAAAAAGTACTAGAAGAGAGACCGGAGGGGGTATGCAAGATTTATCACAGAAACCGTAGAGTGGAGAATCTGAAGGAGTGTCAAAGGCTGAGACTCGACAGGGAACGATTGGGGGCTGCTATTGCGCTTATACCAGAGAGGCTGCGTATCCGGCGCGAATTCCGCTGCGATTTCAACTGTAGGTGGACCAGTTGAGAATTGAATGGGAAGGGCAAAGGTTATTAGACAAAAGGGGGCGAAGAACGAACAACGGGTAGCATACAGATGAGATGAATACAATTTGTTGAAAGACATACAAAGAGAATATTTGATAAAAGTTTTCACCGTAATAATTATGACGAAGTGAGAGTATAAAGGAAGTGGAGGGTTCTTTGCAAATGTGTTTAAGCATATTACCCCCCTGATAAATAGGGGTAATGTAACGAAGCCGTCACCACTGGTCTTGATTTTAGATAACAAAGGGCGTAGAAGGGTAAATACTTAGATTGATCGCTGGCTAGCTAAAAGAGAGACTATCTAGATGGGAGTGATCCCATACCCTTTATATAGAAAAGAGGCATCACCAAAAGGGTGGTTGCCAAGGCCCTCCTTGGCAACACTATCTTCACGTGACCGTTATCAGAGGGGAGACTACCCATGGAATGGGTGGTTTGTAACAGGTAAACACCACCCTCGGCCCATTGATAAAAGGGGAGAGACAAAGAGGATTTTTCCATCCAGCGGATGACGAACAATTTCATTGTCAAACTGGAACAACAGCGTAATAACTCCATTGAGTCCACAATGATCATTGATTGTTTAATCACAGTCAACAAAGACTGTGTGCATTCACTGCCTACATAAGACGAGGCACCACCCGGTTGTTGCTACATAGTAGATGTTTTCTCTGCAAAACTCTGCATATTCAAAAAACCAACTAGTTGGCTGTGTCGACCTTGAACATAAGCCGATATCGCGTCTGTCAAATTAAAAAAATTTATTCAGGCCACCCCGATATAGCCAGCTCGAGACAAACCTCACAATCAACTAGTTAACTTACTCATAACTTTTACTAAGTCACCTAGCTCTTAATAGCACGGCTGTCTCCTTCGTCTCCCTATCTATTCTATAGTTACTGTAATGTCTTCTGGAAGCCGGTCTTCTAGTTCTCGTTCCAGAAGGGGTGGCCAGGATACTCACTACTCATCAATGTCTGCGACTAAGATGTCCACCACGACCTTCGTCTCACAAGAGGAGGTGCCAGCACATGCCGATGGCTCTCGAGGACCATCCGCGTCCCCGGTACCAGCCTGCCTTAGGATTGGAGGGGGCGTTCTTCCACATAAAAGACCCCCCGCACAACCCAATGCGGTACAGCGCCCCAAACTTTCCCTTGAGACCACTTCGATGAAAACATTTAACCCCGTCAGCCTAGGAAATGCGCGGTCTACCATCGCAAATTCCCGTCGTGCGTCCGCAGCTGCGGGAGCTGCCTCGCAAGCAAACCCGTCTCCCATCCGAACCCGGGACAGCGTCGAGCAGTTGACCGAACGGGGTTACTGTGATGTTACAAATGCTCGAGCCGCAGCACCGTGGGCAAGACCCGCAGACTTCACGCCGGTTGGATACGACCAGGCCTTCACGCCTGCTTCACATCGGCAAGAGTACTTCCCCAGTCCCGGCGGCACGAGTCCTATTGCTAATACCACCACCCAAGGTCTCGATGCGTGTCTCGAGGGCATCACTACTGAGGACCAACAGATGTCTGATGAGGAGATTAGAAGAGCAAGCCCAGTAAGGGTTCCTGTTCGTGGACTCGAGCGCCGACCCGCCACCAAGAACCGCCAGAAAAGCGCACCCGCACGAATTGTAGCGCCACCAACAGCACTTAATACTGGAAATCAGAAGATGTGCGTCACTGCCGCTACTCCGGCAGATACCAGGAGGCAGACATTGCCTAGACTAATGACAGGCCACACTAACGTCAGCGCAGGTCGTGACGTAGCCTTCACGCCGGTCACCTACGAGGTGCCAACAACACCCCGTCGCGGTGCCCCCGAGACTTACGACCCGAAGCCAGGACGCAGCCCGACCAAGAGCAATCGCAGCCGCAGAGGTTCCATCGTTGCAGCTAAAGCCCTTAGCAAAGGCGTCGGGGCAGTCAAGACGGTCATCTCGCTCGGGAGGCGCACATCGGAAGTCCACGTCCATCACCGCAATCACAGCAACGGCAGCGACGCCGGCGGTAACGACGATCGAGCGCCATCGCCACCCTTGCGCTCAGGAAGCAAGGGCAGTAGTAGTAGCTCCTTGTCGCGGTTAGGGTTAGGGTTAGGGTCCAAGAAGCCGTCGTACCAAAAGCCGATGTCCCTCGCGGAGTACGCACTAAGCCAGCCACAAGCGTCGCGACAGGCGGGGGACGAGTTTACCAATCGTGAAATTGCTGAGCTGAGCCCGGCATCATGCGAGCTCCTCTGGCGAGCGACGAGTACAGACGGGCGGATGAGCGAGGAGGCCCGCGAGAAGGCCCGGCTTTCTTTCACGGCCCGCCAGCAGGTCGGTCTCACACCCGAGGCGCGGGCTAGCGCTGAATTGACCCGTCGCGCTCTCGAACGCACCCCCAGTACCGCCCGCAGCCTACCTGACCGCAATCGCCGCGAGGAGACCGCTCGTTCCTTTGTCGCTTTCGAGAAGGATTCCGCAGAGCAGATGGCCCTTCGCGATCCAAACCGCTACCCTGGCCTCAGACGCCCTTAACTAATCAATCTTCCTGGTGCCAGGAGTCTGCGATTCGGTAGCGGCGAGTGAGCTCACTCGCCGCCCATTATCGCCTTTCTAGAGATGAGATGGTAAGTGAGGGATGCAAGGCTAGAAGCCGCAGCCCGGGGTTAGTTTTAGAGGACTCAACTGTCTAGTGACAGCTGTTTATGCTTTGACATGTTTAGCGTTTAGTGAAAACGCATGTTTTAGTCGTAAATAATTGTTTGGCGATCCCCGTTATATACACGAACATAAAACTTTAATTCCTGAACAAGTGTTCGGGGCGAATTTTCTTAATAGTGATGATCTGTTGTGCTATTCGTGAATGGTGCTAGCTATCGAACGATAAGATAGGTACGCAGTGGCGTATAGTCAATCTCTTTAGACGGCCTAGAAGTTGATTGTGGTATTGAGTTTACACTGAGACGATAGACTCCTTCCGGAAATTTTCTTTGTCCAAAGCAATGGGCAATCATTTCTAGCCGAAAAGTAACAGGTGAGTGTACCCAACCGTAAGTAACAAGACATCTGTCTTCACAAAGAGATGCCGAATGAGATATTGAGATGCATCGCCTAATGAAGATAGCTCGTCGCCGTAAGTAAGATTGCTATAAGATGCCAAGTAGGGGGGCCGAAAAAGAGAATACCAATGAAATCAATTTCTCTCCCGCAGACATGCTGGCTTGCTTCCGTGCGTGCCGAATTTTGCATCACCACCCGCACGCGAGAATGAGGCCGAGAGACTCCGCCTCAAAAAAATGGTGCCCAGTGATCCAGTGGCGATATCAGGTAATTATTATCAATTTACCGATGGGCGGCAGATAATGGTAGGATCTACAGGGATTGAAAGAAACATATCTTACTGAAGCCCACCGATGGATCCTCAATGGTCTGTGTGGCCATGCGGCATGGGATGCCAATGTCTGCCCCTGCATGAGCGAGGGAAAGAGGGGATGCAAGTAAAAAAACTGCAACGCCCGAATAGGAAAATAAAGCGTTGAATCTTGCATTGATCTCCCACGTGCGAAGCGAACGTCTACGAACCCCAGTTGGGCTGGGATCGGCACGAGCCAATGCTTGTTTCTCCTCCGTCTGTGGGGTGTAAGGGGTCGGGGCCGGGTCTGGGCAGTCGCTCGTCAGGGGGTGTAGCTCTCGCCGTGATGATCTCTATAACTATGTTCCTAATATTTTACTTCGCACTTTGTGCTCGGCCGATGTATTGATCTAGATAACTAGACTAGGCTGGACATCTCCGCCATTTTCACCGTGGCTCCTCTATCCCTCTCCGGGCTTGTGCGCAAGAGGCGACGATCTGATGAGGATCTTGGTGCGATAAAAGCACGACGCATGGCCCTTCGGTTGACCAAAGCCCGGATGGTGTCATATCCATCTGGGGTAGAACAGCGAGATTACGCAAGCTTTGACCTCTCGAGCGATTTTTTAACATGGCGGCGGGCAATGGCGGGTGACCGTTTATTGTATATTTTCGCATATCAGTACTTCGCACATACGACATCATGAGGCTGCGGTGGGTAGAGTGACGTAAACATGTACGTATCTTTCATGAGCAAAGTGTTGCGCGGCGAAAGATGACATCGAATGCCCCCCAAAAGCCACTGAGTAGTAAAAAGGACAACGGTGACAGGCTGTAAGAATATCACATGCGAATTCGCGAGTCGTGAGGGTAAAACGGCGAGGAAGCGACCAAGAGAACCCAAGCAATTATTCATCTCCACCTCCCTGTGGCCCGTGCTATGCAATCAAGGAAACTGACTCCGGGCATGGGTGTGACGGACGGACTCGCACGCGGTTGACAAGACTGGGAGATAATTTAGTTTTCATTCCTTGTGCCCCCAACAAGCCCCAGCTCTTCGCCGCCCAGTTCAGATCCGGATCGAGCAATCAGGGGCGGGGGGACGCGACAGGCAGGCAAGCAAGCAAGGTGTCGGATATCCAGATGGCCCTTGCCTCGCCATGCCTCGCCTCCCTTTCCCGCTTTGGAGTTCCCCAGAGATAGGCGGACGGGAGGTGAAGAGAGAAAGAGAGAGAGGCAGTGCACGGCACGGCTGGAACCGAATTGCAGGGTCGTGACACGGCGTCAAGGCGTATCATGTATGTAATGTGTCCAGTCCCAAACTGTCAAACTGCGTGCGACGACGGGTTATGCACCTAACTACCTCTATAGCTTGCTTACCTATCTGCCTGTCAGAGGTTTTAATCAGTGTAAGGCTGATGATGATGGAGATGGGGACTCCCGTGCAGCGTGGGACGACCACACGACATACACTCACGCATACATAACTACATACGTACATGTATATGCGCCGTGCTTCGTGATCTCGCATACGCAAGCTATTTTACTGTATATCGCCACCCTCCACCAGCATGCCGACCTTACGCGAGCGTCGCACATATATACGTAGATACACATTATACACACCTACTTGTATTATAGTAAGCATGTCGCATGCTCTTGCCTTGGGAGTACCCGGGATAGATAAGTAGGTTGGCTAGGTAGGCATACCGGAATGGTCTATTCAAAACACAAGCAAGAATAACTATATCGTTCTCGTGTCAGTACTACAGCTATCACTACCCTTACGGGCAATCAGTTTAGTCGTTTCGATGATAGCGAGTAACGTTCTACAAACATATTCGCACCCAGGCTTGCACAGGTTTCCCTAGAGGAGCCGTGGCGGCGGCGGTAGCCGGCACGCATGCCAGGGGGTGGGGGGCTTAGTGGAATGTGTTCCTGCATTAGCACCGCGCTGCGGCTGCAAGCCCTGGTGCCACGCAGACGCGGCACGGCTGAATCCTGTGACGTCTTGGGAACGAGTAAATTATAGTGAAGTAGTACGGATAATGTGTTGACAAGTTGGCGCGGGTTGCTGACTGGAACACGCCTCGACACCTTGGTAAATGACTGCGCAGAGCTGGGCATGGCTCACCCGCCCGTTTGGGAATCTCAAGACTGCAAGTCTAGGAACGTGTTCCTCTGATGGACGCGCGAGGTTCATCATGGCATGGTTGGCTGGCTGTCTTGGGGGGATTTGCTCGTGATATTCCGACGCGAGACAGCAAAGCGAATGCCCTTTGTACATACCGATAGCATACGTAATAATGCGGGCTTGTTGGTTGCCAGGATGGAAATCCGGGGTGGGCCGTCCACAGCAGAGTCCGAAGCTCGAACCGCGATGTCCCCGAGTTCGATAGTCGAATGGCTCCCACTCGTACGTAAGTGGTTTAGGCCAGGCCAGAAATAGCAAGAACCGGCAAGGATAGATCAGGAGATGGATATGTATCTGGACTAACTGGGCAGTACCACGATGGCCAGTCGCGTGCCACAACCGTACCGTAATCGTGGATGATGCATACGTACATACGGTACGGACTTATGTACATAATAAAAATATCCTGGAACCAGGATCCGATCTGGCAGATCTTGTCTGGGCGAGGCCCCCTCCCCTTTCCTCTCTTGGGAAATGAAAAGTAGATACAAGACATGTGCTGCCGTGCAACAGAACACAACACAACCGCACCGGCCAGCCCGACAACCCGAGCCCCGGTTTGCTGGAGAGGGAGCGTGCGCCGCGTTGTTGAAGACGGGAACGAAAATCGGCTGATTTGGAAGGGAAAGGAAAATAAAGGGAGCGCAAAATGCAGTTAAGAAGATGATGATGGGGAAACAAGAAAAAAGGACAGAAAAAGAAAGAAAGATAAAAAACCGAAACCGAAACCTGGAGCATGATCGCCCGTCATGATCCCCGTCTTGACTGACTGATCATCGGAGCCTTTCATTATTCTCAGGATGTTTCAGATGTGCCTGACAAGGTTGCAAGGGTCCCGTCCGGGGGGGGGGAGGGACCAACGGGACCAGGGCGCTTACAGTAACGACAGGCGGCAGCAAGTCGATGATGTGCAGGAGAATGAGAGCGATTGAGGACTACATACGTAATTGTGAACATAACCTTCGCCACCAGTTAGTCTGTCCAATTTTTAGGCATGTTGAAAGTTTCCCGATGCGGACGACACACATTCCATGGGTCGGTTCAGTGGCGGACGGGCAGGAACGTTGGCGCGGCCGAACTCCGGGGAACAACACAACTTCCTGCGAAAGAAGCGCTCTAGAAGACTCGCGATACAGGCATATGCTGGTCTGCGTACCCGTGGCTGAGGACAGCCCGCGCCGTATGATACATTCTTATTGCGATGCACTTTTATCGGCGCGGCGGGCGCGGTTGGACAAATGTGAATACGGTGATGAGAAACTGTGATGTGCGCTTATCTGCTGATATGGTGCATAGTGTGTTCTTCAACACATGATCGCTTTCTAAGCTATCTGTTGATCCTTACGCCGCCGCTGTTATACGCGAGTTGCCGACGAACTAGAAACAAGACGGTGGCAACCGTGTTTGATTATCACGACCAGTCCGTCGGTCTCTCCGGACACCTGAGGCACGGTGACGATCATATACATGACGGACGGACCACGTTGCTTTCAAGACAGGCAGCCAGGCAGGCAAGACCCTGGGATTGAACCTCAACAACGATACGAAGACAAAATACGCGCGACATCGCGCGCTGGAATGTGGGAGAGGAGGATGCCGCCTCTGGCGTACATAGAAATCTACGCCGCATCTACCACTGGCGCTTGCTTACCTGTCAGGTAGGAATGGGACTATGTATGCATTGATTGTATATGCATGTGCCTGACGATTACTGCTGCTGTCGCATCGGATTCTGATGGAATGCCGCCGGATCTAGAAGGTCCCTTCTTCGTCGTCATCCTGGCTGAGCTGGGGTAGGATGCGGCGCGATAGGCTCTGTTGCTTTTAATAGAAAAAAAGAAAACACGAAGTAAGAGGGTTTTGTTTGCTGCCTCGCCGCGAGGCCTCGGCTACTACTTATCAATGATACTACGGCATGAGCGTGTGTGAGACTTGGGTGTCATGGTGATGGGATGGGATGAGATGGATTGGAAGCGCCGCCCCTTCCTCCCGACCCCCTCCCGCACGGGCGGATATGCGATGTCACCGAACAAATTTTCTGCGCGTAGTAATTCAATATATCAGATGTCTAAATCCTTCTTTGCGACATGTAGGTACGATCCTAGACCACATATGACAAAGGGCAAGGCTGTGTCGGCGATATCTTGCTGACATCGGACGAGGCGACCGCTTGGTCATGGTAAGAAGGTTTAGTTATGTCCGATGGAGGGGAGTTTGCACGAGTTCTTCTGTAATCTGATTTTTTTGCATTCTAAAATTTCACGGTCTGCTTGCTATGCCCGCCTAATGAATCTGACATGCTATGTTGACCCGATTTCCTGGGATCAAGTTACTGTAGGGCGAGATGGATGAGGTAAGGGTAAGGTGAGGTGAGACAAGGTGAGGCCCTGCGAGACCCTTTAGGCTCTAGTTATGTAGGTAGGCCCTTTTTCGTCTGCAAGACATCGATAAGCGCATTTCTATATTGGATGGTGATGTCTCTTTCGAGATCACATCATGCAGAAGAAAAAGCAATTGAGGTTGGTGATGGGCGGAGCTGACATGAACTTATCTCGTATTTAGTTACATACGTGTATGACATATCAATTACCTGGGCAGATAGCCATCTGCAAGATGCTTTTGAGGTGGGAGCTTTAAAGCAATTTAGGTAGTACTCTGTAAGTACAGTGGTCTTTATGACTCCACGTATGTATATGTGCGGCGATACTTCCTGCATACCTCCGTAGGGAGCCCACCCAACTACGACCTACCCCTCCTTCGCAGTGGGCCCTCTTAGCAGCAGCAGCAGCAAGCAGGCAGTTCTTCATTCTTACCCCCTGACGTCCCTGTCAGAGTCGCCTTCCCTGGCAACTTGGCGCCTTTTTTTTTTATTTCACGGGGCGTTCCTGGATTTAACGGGGCACATGTGAACCTGACCCAATCAACCGAGCCAACCAACCGACCAGCCCCCCATAACCACCCCCGTATCGAATCGGAGGCACTCTGATTAGCGCAGGCACGTTTACCCCTGACCCGACGGTTGTTCACTACTCTACTCAGCTACTACTTCAGTACGTACTCGTACATGCTCATCTTCTAATTACCTGCTGTTAGTGTTAACGCCGTTATTGACGGGTCAAAAGCAATAGACGGGGGCAATTTAAGATCAATTCTTACTGATGTTTATCTTCTTTCTCAGAAATAAAGTTATTTTTTTCACGAAGCTGCTTATTATCAATTGCTTTGCCTTCCGTATACAAGGCCATCCGTATGTATGCGGCAGGTCTGGTGGACCGCTCACGGCATGAATACTCCTTTCCATATATGTACTATGTATACCTATGTATAGGTAGGGACAGTAGGGAGGAGGTACCCACCGGAGCGTTAATGGGAAAAGCGTTTAGTTACTATAAGTAATGTAGGTAAGGGGATTTGTCCCCATAAACATGCGTTTCTGCTGCGTTTCTGCGGCGTTTCTTGCTGGAATGAAAATGGAGCAAGAAATGGGGATTTTCTTCAGCGATACCCTGTATTTCTCCTACTCGTACACCATGTATCATATGTTCACTATGCATTTTAACAGGCTTCAACCTGGAAACATCACCTCCTACCAAGTATGAAGGAGTTATGAAGGGTTGCTATTTGACGAGACGGCTTCAATATCGATTTCCTGACTCAGTCGCAAAACGTGTATATTCGTATGGGATAGCATGACGGGTATAGGATAGCGAATGGTTCGTTATCGTCATGGTTTACCTGTTAGGTCGACCAGGGCTTTCCTTACAACCATCTCGGACTATTTCTGCTCTGGGAAAAGCGTAGGGCCGCTTTCGAATTAATTCATGATAATTATCGAACCCATGCATCTCTTAGTTAGAGAGAGGAGGGGAGGGGGGTCGCATTTTTCGGTTCGGACTGTCTGACAAGTTTCGATAAGACAAGACAGACTTGAGGACCGACTTGGAAAGGCAAGGATGGCTGGAGGAGCGGCAAAAGCAACTCAAGACTTAAGAGGCTTGGGATGGGCTTGGGGGAACCACTAATAATCATCAAAAAGGCAGACCTACCCGATTTAGCGTCTTGAAGTGTAGGCTATTAGAGAAGACTACTGGAAGAGATCAACAGGCATCCTGCCATCCTCACCATACTATACCGATACTATGTATATGAGAATGGTAGACAACTTCATCATCGTACAGTAGTATCGTGTAGTAGTGTCCTCCGTTGGTTCTTTATCTGCTCTCTAAGTTGGGACACCCACCCCACTCCGTATTGCGTATTCGGGTGATTCGAAAATACTGTCACTTAAATAGAATATTCAAGTACTTGGTAAAATAGGTATTGGTATGGAGGGTATATATACGGTTTCTTATACATGAGGGTTATCTACGGGGCGTAACCACCACCCCGCTATACTTAATGATACATACAACCCTCCTGGGTTGTCCTCCCCAAGTAGGTATCTCAATAGGATCCTAAGTATTCCTAGGTAAGTAAAGCAGCTGAGGTAGGTGCAATTGGCTTGACTGGCTATTAACTATCGGATAACTGACGAGGTGTGGCCTTCCCTAGCAACCTCGGGACATACCTACCTAGGTAGTAGTACCTTCTCTGATACCATACATGGATGTATGTAGTGTAGATGTAGTTCTACCATACTTTATATGTAAATGTAAATACATGCTACATACCTAACCTAGCTGCCCCATTATTCCGTTATTCCGTTCTTGGATTGAGGTCACCCACTCTTACCATAACATAAGTACATCCATGGATAACTTAGGTAACTTACCAGGCACTTACCAGCTAGGTAGGTAGGGGATCCACTCTGCCACTCCACTCCACTCCCACTCCCACACTTGCCCGCGCCTGCGCGCCGCCTGTCCTGTCGTTCACACTTCTGCTCCAACACTCATTCCCACATTCCCACACTTACCACACTCCTACTCTCACTTCCTTTCAGCTGGTCCCCGTCGCCGGTTTACAACTTTTTTCTCTCCTTACCAACCTCAACTTAGAAGCCGTCCCCGTCCCCGTCGCATTGTCGCATTTTTGGTCGCATTCATTCGCGCCAGGAAGAGAGCGTGAACGACAGAGATTTGAATCGACGAACCCCGGGAGAAGAAGCAGAAAACCCGACAGATTACGAAAAGCAAAAAACCCCGGCAACCAAAAAAAAAAATCACGATTCACATCAATTCACATACTAATTCACTCCTGCGGAAGAAGAAGCTACACTACCATTACTATATAAGTACTATATGTGCAGACGCCAGCCCATCACAACTCATCTTTCACCATCCATCAGAGACAGTCAGCAAGTTAGCGGGTTAGCGAGTGAGCGAGAGAACGATATAGAACGAGCACGAGAGAGAGAGAGAGAAACGAGCACGCTTCCCTTTGAATACAACGGACGCCCTTACTGACGTATACTGACGTACACTCGCGTCTAATTTACAACGCCCATCCCATATATGAATAACCAATGATAAATATCAGTTGGTGCGCGACAACCTTGGAGATCCGGATATTGCCCTGGCTTGCTCACTCATGAGAATTAATATTGTCATTTAATGTGGTATGTTTGGTATATGATATTTGACAGGTAATTCAGTCCCTTTTTCATAACCAGGTGCTTATTCGAACCTTCTCAAATTTCCGACCTCATTCCAGCTTTCCTATTTTTAATATCAAATTGTATGAATTTGTCTCGCTGTCTTCTATACCCCCCCTCCTCCCCCCCTTTTACCTTTGCCGCTTCTAGCCCACACATGCACACAAGCACACATATGCACACACACACATACACGCCCTGAGGGGCGCATAGCACAGGGACATCCTTCCATCCGGGTTTATAGGACACGCATAGAGTGCGGCACAGGCACAACACTGGAAGAAGAACACGGCACGCGGCTGCAGCGAGCACACTACGAGAGCAACACTAGCATATGTTTATTTATGTATGCAACTTCAAAGTGGCTGGCTGGATTTGGCTGGTAGGCTAGCTATAGTTGATTGTCCTGCCACCCATTCTTGGTTCCTTCTGGTGCGGCCTGATCTGAATCTGGATTTGCACTTGAATTTGGATTTGGATTTGGACTTGGACTTGGACTTGAATTGGGACCCTTAAACCTGGACTCGGGCCTCGTTACGTCGTATCGAAAGAATATCGATCTACCGAGTAAATCTTAGGACTTGCCCGCCTCGGTTGCTATTGGATATTGGCAGCATTAGCACCGACATTAGACCAATCTGTCGCTGGCAAACCCCCCTCGTCTCACTCAATCCGACTCAGCCGGGCTTTGCCAAACCTTTGGAAGGCTTCCAGGTTTGCCTTATCCAGTCACTGTTACCCTATCTATTCAGCATAGTCCTTGTTCATTTCATTTTCACCGCCCGTCAGTCCAATCCAAAACTTGTGTGGCAATGCAGTCGCATATACACCTGTCCATTTGTCCACTCATCCGCCCGCCCGCCTGCCCGGTCCCCTAGCCGCTTGTGTATTGCCTGTTCTGTTTCTGGAAAGAGGGAGTGTGTGTGTGTGTGTGAGTGCGCATGTGTCTATATGTGTATGCGTGTGTGTCCGTGTGGTATACATGCATGCATTGTATGGGTGATGGGTGTGTATGTTTGTGTGTATGCGCCAGTGTGCATATCTGCTTACGAGTATCATCTGCTTGCTTATCGACTTTTATGCTTGTCTCATCCCAAATACGGGAAGACGTAACACCGTAACAGCGGCAGTAATATTCGACCCTTCCCTTCGCCCTCATTTGCTCGCCCGAATCCCATTCCTTGTCCCATCCGCCCTTTCTCATTGCATGGCCATACCCGCCAAACAAATTCACAAACCCCCTTACCAAACTACCCGCCCTTGTTGCAGCCGCCCGCTAGCCCATTCCCCGCCCTATGTTGTCGAACCTGACATCTAACGTGCTATTTACTCCAGCTAGGGCGACTACACTGTACCAGTCAATGTACCAGTCATATATGAGCAAGCAAGCGAGCCAGCAGCATTGACTTTATCGAGAGCAGGCTGAGTTATATTCGACGACTTAATACTTATTGAGTTCGCTATTACCTCCTTCTCACCCTCGATCATAATAATCGTTATTTCGACAACAGCAACAACAACCAAAACGAAATCCCCCGCACAGAAAACTGTCGAGTCCTTTCAAGTACCGACTGGTTTAAGCTCACCCTAATCCACCCTTTGGCTTCACATCCCCGCCCCGACAAGAAATTGGACTATATACGAGCCGCCGTTCCCATCGACGGCCGCCCTCAATTTCATTGACGAAGAATTTGCGAGTATATATATTATCGTTCGGGGCCCTCAACGCATGCCTGCGAAGCACTTCAACCACTTCAACCTTCTAGAAGCACAGTATACTTCAATTGCTGCTATTTGTGGTAGTTATACTACACCCGTTACGCCGACCTGAGATCTGGCCTGGCCTAGACCTCATCTGCACTTCAGCCGTGACCGCGACCAACACTTGTTCCATAATAGGGGATAACTTGATAAAGTGAACTGCTACAACTCTCATGTAGTAGATCGTTATTGAGAACCGTTAATCATCATCAGCAACACTCCCGAAAGGTGTTCGTAATCCTCGGCGACGGTGTTCTTCAAAACGACGACTGTCAGCAAGAATAAATCGAATAACCACGAACGCAAGGATAACCCGCTGCTCACGGTTGGTTATTTGACTGTACATGACTCAACCCTGGTGGTTGTGCGTGGCACAGGACATATAACCGATCCTGGCAATCCCGTTGCCGACGTCGCAGAATAGCGGTTGTGGTGGTCAGCGGATGAACTCGTGAAGACCACCGTTCCCCACGGTCGACTGAGCAAGCTATGTCAGTCATGCTGCAGACGCCCTCCCGAGCCTCGACGGCCTCTTCGTCTTCCTTCCAGCCTATCTCCCGCCAAAACACCATGTCTTCCTACGATGGCTCGCGGTCAGCCCGCCAGTCGAAGCGGTATTCGATGTCCGCATTGTATATGTCTATGTCTGCAAATGAAACAGAATTGGAAATTGAAGACGATCTGGCCAAAGGTGAGTTTCGTCACAAGCTTTCGACCCGCACGAAGTTCATGAGATTAACGTATTTGAACAGCGCAAAAGGTGTTGCGTGAACTAAAGGGCAAAATCTCGTCACAGTCCAAGAAGAACTTCGTGCTCGAGAAAGACGTCCGCTACCTAGACTCGCGTATCGCCTTGCTCATCCAGAACCGCATGGCCCTAGAAGAGGTGCGTCGTGAATGTCACCTGATTGAGAATGGGCGAGGACCCTCCGCTAATCGATGAATAGCAAAACGAAGTCGCTAGCCATCTAGAGGATGCGACAGACTTACAAGAGGGCGCTTTCCCTAACGACGAAAAGACGCAGAAGTACGGCAACCTCTTGTTCCTGTTGCAGTCGGAACCAAGGCACATTGCCCACCTTTGCCGCCTGGTATCGATGGCCGAGATAGACTCACTCCTCCAGACCGTCATGTTCACCATCTATGGTAACCAGTACGAGAGTCGCGAAGAGCATCTGCTCTTGACCATGTTTCAGGTATAGCCAACCTGCTGTCGTTGAATCTCGAGTCGCTCTCGAATCAAGGCTGACTTCTGTTCTAGTCCGTCCTAACCTATCAGTTCGATACGACCGCCGAATACTCGTCCCTATTAAGAGCGAACACCCCCGTCTCTCGAATGATGACTACCTACACTAGGCGTGGGCCTGGCCAGAGTTTTCTAAGGACGGTCCTGGCTGATCGGATCAACAGCCTGATCGACCTGAAGGATCTTGACCTCGAGATTAACCCCCTCAAGGTGTATGAGCGCATGTGTGAGCAAATCGAGGAAGATACGGGCAGTCTGCCCCCACATCTGCCACGAGGTATCACCGCGGAAGAAGCCGCCGAGAATCCTCAAGTACAGGCCATCATCGAGCCTCGTCTGACGATGCTCACTGAAATTGCCAACGGCTTCCTGGCGACCATTATTGACGGTCTCGAGGAAGCTCCCTACGGTATTCGATGGATTTGCAAGCAGATTCGAAGCTTAACGAAGCGCAAATACCCCGACGCAAACGATCAGGTCATCTGTACGCTGATTGGAGGTTTCTTCTTCCTGCGTTTCATCAACCCGGCTATCGTGACGCCGAAATCCTACATGTTGATCGACGGTATACCTGCCGAAAGGCCACGGCGGACGCTCACCCTCATCGCCAAGATGCTGCAAAACCTAGCTAACAAACCATCTTACGCGAAGGAACCGTATATGGCGAAATTGCAGCCGTTCATCCAACAGAACAAGGACCGCGTCAACAAGTTCATGCTGGACCTTTGCGAGGTCCAGGACTTCTACGAAAGTCTTGAGATGGACAACTACGTGGCCCTGTCCAAGAAGGACATCGAGCTCTCGATTACTCTTAACGAGATCTACGCCATGCACGGCTTGATCGAGAAGCATGCTGGAGAACTCTGTAAGGACGAGAACTCCCATCTTTCCGTAATTATCGGCGAGCTGGGTCACGCTCCCGCACAGGTACCACGCAAAGAGAACCGCGCCATCAACCTACCGTTATTCAGCCGGTGGGAGACGGCAATTGATGACCTGACGGCTGCCTTGGATATTACCCAGGAGGAAATTTTCTTCATGGAGGCCAAGTCCATCTTCGTCCAGATCATGCGTTCCATTCCTAGCAATACTTCTATCACCCGACGACCTCTCCGCCTCGAAAGGATAGCCGATGCGGCTGCGACGTCGCGCAACGATGCCGTGATGGTTCGCAAGGGTATTAGGGCGATGGAGCTTCTGAGCCAGCTTCAGGAGATGAAAGTAATCGACAAGTCCGACCACTTCAGCTTATTACGGGACGAGGTCGAACAGGAACTACAGCACCTAGGCTCCTTAAAAGATGGTGTTATCGCCGAGACGCAGAAGCTCGAGGAAGTTTACAAGACGATCCGCGATCATAATGCGTACCTCGTGGGCCAGCTCGAGACTTACAAGAGTTACCTCCACAACGTCCGCAGTCAATCCGAAGGCAAGAGTCGCAAGCAACAAAAGCAACAGGTTCTGGGTCCTTACAAGTTTACTCACCAGCAACTCGAAAAGGAAGGTGTTATCCAGAAGAGTAACGTCCCCGACAACCGAAGAGCGAACATATACTTCAACTTCACCAGTCCCTTACCCGGTACCTTCGTCATCTCGTTACATTACAAGGGTAAGTAGCCACAATGTTGGATCTACAAAAATTTTGTGCTAACCGCAATTAGGCCGCAATCGTGGGCTTCTGGAGCTTGATCTGAAGCTCGACGACCTGCTCGAGATGCAGAAGGACAACCAGGATGACTTGGATCTCGAATACGTACAATTCAACGTGACGAAGGTCCTGGCCCTCCTGAACAAGCGATTTGCGAGGAAGAAAGGGTGGTGACCCAGCGATGTGCCAGCAAGTGCACCCTGACGATCTAGGTGTGTGACTTGCAACGCATTTGATTCGGCAATTTGGCGCGGCGTTAGGGCTAGGACTAAGTTACGACTTGATACCACTTTCTATAAATATACCAGAGTCGTACCGACTCATCCCAAGGACCTTCATGTCCCACGACATGCAGCACAGACTCTTTACAATCTTCATTTCGACACCTCGCTTGTACTATTTCGTCTTCCATTAATTCCAACTTTTTATCCTGAAGCGACCTTCGCTATCGATTCGATGGGCTAATATCGGAGCTGCATGATTTCTCACCGCGCTGCCCGCCCGCCCCCCTTTTTTTTGGCTGTTTTGGAGAAAACTCCTCGCCGGCGCCTTTTTGAACTATTATACGGCTGATTATTCTACCCCTAATTCACGGTTTTGACGACGGATGAGCGTGGGTTCGAGCTTGTAGTGGAGGCACCTCTCGGATCAGAGCTTGTGGATCTATCTAACTACGGCTTTTACCTTTCGGCTGGTCCAGCGGGCTTCTCGGTGTCTCTCGTGCCATCGTTTGCAGCACGGATAGTGTATGGATTTACAGTCCTTTCCTCACGTGTACGTGTTCAGAGAGAAGGAGAGCGCTGGCGGGTTTGTGCCAGCTGGGAAAGATGGAGGGATGGGTTTCCTTCCCCTTTACCTTATATTCTCGCCCTTCATGTTTTTTTTTTGTATGGCTAGTGATGTTGTAAACCGGGCAGAGGGGGGCGCGACGCGAACGAGTAGATGGAGGACGCGCTTTTTTGGGTTTTTGTTATCTTTTTTTTCTCCTTCTCGAAACGATGAGAGCAGATGTATGTAACGTAACGATGGTTCTGATGTCCCTCTTTTCCCCGGATTTCCGAGGCGTAAACAGTTTTTTTCTTCTTTTTCTTTTTCTTTCACCCAGAGTTGAGGGGGATAACACCCTCCCCCACCCACTCCACACTCTCCCTACCCTACTGTTGCGTGCGTGGTTAAATGTGATGGATCTTTGATGATGACAGAAGGGATGGTATGGTATGGTATGGCATAGCTTTTTTAAGTTTGGTCAGTGCTGCAAAAGTTCTATATATATATGCTGCGCTCTCAGGCGAAAGGCGAGACAAAGCTGAGATGGGACGCGGTGATGGAGGGCGGATGGAACGAGATGGGATGGGATGGGATGGGATGGGTGCCTTTATTGTCATCGTATCTTGGATTAATCCTCCTTTGCATTAATCTATCTGTGCCCGTCTGTCCGTTTACTCTATCCACCTCAAGTTATTACGAGCACGACCCTCCCACCTCTTTACGTACCTTCACATGGACCCTACCGCCGCTCCACTCCACACATGCGCTGTAGTATACTCACGTTATTATTGTTCTTGGTAGGGGAGATGGGAATAGGAATGGATGGGGCGGAGAACCCCAACCCTCTCGTATCGTGTCGTGTGTGCTTCGATCGGATACATCCGCACCTATAGAGTGCAATGATCAAGGACAGGGCACGTGTGCACTTGACGTAATCATAGGGCTGTGAAAAAAAAATTAAAATAAAAACTCCGCTGCGGATATTTTATTCATGCATGGCATGGCATGTGTCTGCCCGTCTGTTTGTCTGGGCTGAGTCGGCAGATGGGGCAGGGAGGGCCCAGCGGAATGTGGAGATGGTGGTGGTGGTGGGGTGAGGGGGTGTGAGGGGAGAAGGGGGAGTGAAGTGAAGAAGCCGCTTGGATGAATTCGAGTAGGGGAAAAAAACAAAAGCGAAGGGGAAAGGAACGGGCTTTGGTAGATGGCTCTAGGTATTTGCGCTGAGAAACAACACACTTTCAGGTTCTTCCTATGGAAGATTCATGCTACAGGGCGAGAGTAGGAGGGAATTCCTTGATTTGATCTGCAAATCGGGTCGTGTGTATCTTTCTGCCGTCTGTATAGCTCGTGTTATTCCTTCCTCGTGTTTCGAACAGACTTGCGTGCATCTCTATAGGGAGATTGGCTTCAATTGGCACGCAAGTAGATCTTACACATAGACATATAGAGTGGGTAAGTAAGTAGGTGTGTGGATAAACCTGACCCGCATGATGTGCGGTACGATATAATGCAGTAATGGCAATGATGCGTGCTGGCGGCACGGAAGATCAATCCCCACCCCGCACGGCATCGGTCGAATCGGGAAATTTGGTCCAGGTCCAGGTTCAAAGTAGTCCAGGTCCCAAGTCCAAGTCTGGGCTGGCAAGGATCCAGACTTTTCTTGTTCGACCTTCTACCTCCAGGGCTTTTCGGGTTCCCAGGCAAGCCAGGCCAACGCACCCACCCCGGCCCCGGTCGCGGAATATATTATCCTGATCCACACACCCCACCTCGAGGGAAAGGACACCGAGACGGACGCTGTCGTATGTATGTGCGCGGTAGGGTTGGAGGCATAGTTTTATACTATGTATGTTACATGGTTAGAGCTAGGGTCGGTGGGTAAGTCACCTGGATGTGCGTTTTGCGGATCTGGGTGAGTCGACGACGGATGGGACGGGTAGGGTTGAGTTGGGGATGGACTTGATCCGGTCGAATGATGGGACGCAATATATGAAGATCGTTTTATTCATAAGTGAGCAAATATTCCCTTCCATCCGTGTCATGTATATCATCTCGCGCACACGGCTTCTCTCTCATTCACCAGATGCTGTTGGCGGCTGTCTGTGTGTCTCACTTACAGATCCTGATCGCATTTGTCTAAACTGACATCCTAACCCAGACATCCGGACCAGGGGTTCGGAAAAGGAGATAACCGAATGAAACATAGATCCTCTCGTCGACGACATGCGTCTCCGTCATACATCGGCAACCCTCCTCGCTGCGGCGCTCGCTGCGCCTGCCGTTGAGGCTAGCCTTCAGGTCGTGCCTGGTGCTACGTGGACTACGGTGCGTTCATTGTATTTCAATGCGTAGTTTTGTTTCGGTTTCCCTATTGTTGTCCATGTCTTCCTAGTGGTTGGCTTGGCTCCGCTCTGGTTCTCCGCCGCAATGAGGTGTATGCCACTTAGACTAACGATTCAAACGCCCCTTCCAGTCAAATGGCACGCATCTGCAGGCGCATGGCGCGGGCCTCGTGGTCGAGGACGGCGTGTATTACATTATAGGGGAGGACAAGACGCAGGGGTCCGCGTTCCAGAACATCAACTGCTACTCGTCGCGGGACCTGGTGGAGTGGGAGTACGAGGGGGCGCTGCTGACGCGGGGGTCCGACGGCGACCTGGGCCCGAACCGCGTCGTCGAGCGCCCCAAGGTCATCCGCCACCCGGACACTGGCGCCTACGTCCTGTACCTGCACATCGACTCGTCGAACTACGGCGAGGCCAAGGTCGGCGTCGCCACCGGCGACTCCGTCTGCGGCCGCTACGAGTACCGCGGCAGCTTCCGCCCCCTCGGCCGCGTCAGCCGCGACATCGGCACCTTCGTCGACCCGGACGACGGCACGGGCTACCTTCTCAGTGAGGACCGCGACGCCGGTCTCCGCCTCCTCCGCCTCACGGACGACTTCCTCGAGGTCGACTCCGACGTCCACCTCTGGCCCACGGCCATCGAGTCTCCCGCCCTCGTCAAGCGCGACGGCCGCTACTACGTCTTCGGCAGCCACCTGACGGGCTGGGACGCCAACGACAACGTCTACGCCGTCGCGGACCGTCTGGACGGCGGCACCTGGTCGTCCTGGCGCGAGTTCGCCCGCGACGGTAGCAAGACCTACAACTCCCAGACCACCTTCGTGCTGCCGCTCGGCGACGCCGGCTCCGGCGCCATCTACCTTGGCGACCGCTGGGTCCCGAACAACCTCGCCGCCAGCACGTACGTGTGGCTGCCGCTCGAGATCAACGGCGCCGATGTCTCCATGGCCGAGCGCGCCTCCTGGGTCCCCGACGTCGCGGAGTCTGCGTGGTCCGAGGCGCCCGAGACGACGGCGTACGAGGCCGAGGCCGCGACCTACGGCGGCAACGCCCGCGACGTGTCATGCGGCTCGTGCTCGGGCGGCCGCGCCGCGGGGTACATTGGTGGGCCTGACGGCGGAACCGTGACTTTCGAGGGCATCCGCAGCGACGCCGCCGGCCTCACCACCATCCGCGTCGCCTTCCTCAACGGCGACAAGGCCCCCCGCTACGCTAACGCCCGCGTCAATGGCGGACAGCCCCAGCGCCTCGCTTTCGTGCAGGCTACCGGTTCTCCCTCCTCCAGCATCCTCAATGCCGAGCTCAAGGCTGGCGCTGATAATACGATCGTTATTGAGGGCCTGGGCGATGGTAGTTATGGCCCTGATGTCGATCGTTTGATCGTGCCCGTGTCGTGATTGCTTAGGTGGCGGGCTGCGTCGCGAGGACCGTGAGATGGACTTTGGACTTGTCTCAAGTCTCTCTCCATGGTGACAACTAGGAGGGGCTCAGATTAGATACTGTCATTATTCTTCAGTAAAACATGGCCAATTCCTATCAAGTCAATCTTGAATAAGCGTAGAATCCTGATATTACCTCGAACCCCATCATCAGTAAGTCTCCATATTTAGTTTTCAAAACTTATAGGAGCATCCTGCTTTTTCGGGATGAATGTGTGCTCCTAAGATCTCACATCAATCCCTCCAATTTCATCTTGTTATACACGCGCTAAATACATGATTATGTTGCTACGGGCAAATTCGGTCGGCCGTGTAGCATTCGTAAAACCTTGGTGTATCTATATCCGTACCCCCGCATAGCCCTGCCGCCCTCCCCCCCCCCCATGTCCTGGACCCATTGAACGGTCATCATGCCACCATCTGGTTGACCCCGCGCTGGCTGTATAGCACGCTGCTCCTCATGCTGAGGCTCAGACTGCTCCCCTTGGTGGCCCTACGGCTTCTCCGCTTCTTCTTGCTGCCCGTCTTCCTGATCGCCGTGCTCGTGACCGTCTTCAGGACGGTGGTGGTGTCGGGCTGCGCCCCCGGTATCTTGAACCCGCCCGGCACGCGCGTCTGGAAGACGCCGGCGGGATCGTACTTGGCGGCGGCCTCGCGCATTTTCCGAAGCGACGCCTCGCCGTAGCTGCGTAGCGGGTCCTGCGTCCCGTTGCAGTAATTCAGGTACCTGAAGTCCACCGCGCCGCCCACGGACGCCGCGTACGCCTCGACGGAGTCGACTGCACTCTTGTATGTCGAGAAGGCCGCATCTGCTAGTTCCCGGGTTTCGGACTGAGATGACGGTCGCGTTAGTCCCAGCGGTCCTTTCCTCGATATCGGTATGGGGAGTTCGTGTAAGGGGATTACTTATTACGTACCTTTAACATGCTTAAGAATAGTACCGAGTCTTCTGTCACGTTCTCGAGTCCGAGTATGTTTCCGCCCCGCTCTGCGGAGTGCTTGGCGAATGATGCTGGTAATGGTTGACTATAGTTACTGTCAGTCTCTCTTCTTTATACACTGACAGTAATTTTGGCAGCTTACGCTATGAAGCAGACCGTGAAAGGTCCTATTTTCTTCAGGTCCTCCTTCAAGGTCTCAAGAGTTTCCACTGCGAACTTGATGATCCTAGGATCAAGTTTGAAGGTGAGGGTGAGCCATGTGTCACTGTAACTCATTGTGTTAGTAACGAAGTACGGCGAAGGAGGAACTTGATGGAGGGCGAGGGTGTGAGCTGCGAGCACGCGTACTGTTTTCCGGAAGGCAACCTAAACGAGGCCAACTCTTTCGAGATGGTAGTCCTCTTCATATCCTTCTGCCCCTGTATGTCCATGAACTCCTTCAAACACTCCGGATTCTCCTCACCACCGAAACCCGTTAAGGGGGCCATGGCAAAAATGTCGTCAACCTCGGGCATCGCGGTCCACAGTATGCCCACGTGCCCGTCCGGCTTCTCCGTTATACCCTTCACGAAGTTGACGAAGGCTGAGATTATCTCGTCTGTCGCGGCTTTCGGATATATGCATTTGCCGTCCCATACATCCATTACTTCGAAGGTCGTCATGTCGAAGCGCGTGACCTGACACAAACGACGTTAGTCCATGTCTGGTCTTCAATCGCCACCTGTGTCCCGAAAGTAAGACTCACTATGCCAAAGTTGTTGCCGCCTCCTTTCAGTACCCGGAACAGATCACTGTTCGTCGTGGCGTTGGCCTCGACTATGCTGCCGTCTGCTAATACAACCTCATAGTTCACGATTTGGTCTGACAAGGGTTAGCTGAGTGGTGGGGGACAGGGACGTCATCACTAACCACACGCAAACCCATTTCGACATGAGAAGAATGTTATGCCACCACCAGTCAAGAAACCTCCAACACCCCTAGTGCATATTCGTTAGTATGATGTTACACAGGAACGGGCCGTGAGGTGGTGTAATGGCAGTGTCACATCATCCTGATGGCTTGCAGGCAGGTATAAGGATCGGTGAGCGTAAGAGGGATGAGGGGATGAGGTACTCACACAAGACCTTCGCGTGCACCATCTACTAGTCTTCCATCTACAAGGACAGTCAGTACGGGCTAAAAATGAATGGCCGTGGAAGAACTCACGCTCATCTAATGTCGAATAAACCTCGGACCACCGAGCACCGGGCTGTATCGTTGCTATCTCGTTGCATGGGTTGTAGGTCACTCTATTCAGGAGTTCGAGATCGATAGTCACTCCTGCTTCTATGCCGCTTGCTCCCGGCCAACACATATGACCTCCGCTGGTTGTGTCCCTCGTTAGTATTGCGATTCATTTAATAGGTATAATTATCAAACTGAAGTGAGTGTCACTTACCTGCGAATGGCGAAGGAGCAGCCGGGAGTCTTTACCAGAGCCTTGACAGCCTGAGAGACTTCTGCTGTGTTCCTGGGCTGGACAAACGCCCATGGCCTGAGACGCGGGGTTTGAGACCAGTAGGACTCTACGCGTGTCTCATAGGATTCCTGGTCGGGTGTGTGTAAGACGGCCTCCAAGCCCGCCGCTTTAAGGCTATCGATAGCCCGATCTACAGCGCCCACGGTCATTTTGTTATCTAGGAATGAGGGGTATGTATGGTGGTAGGTGCGTGAACGGGTGTCTTCGAGTTTTCAGGGAAGGTAGTGTTAGAGCTCGCCTAGGCAACACACTGTTTATAACGTTTCTACCTTGACCATCGAGGCGACGAAGGGTGGTCGATGCTGCCAACGTCCGAGCGGTAGACTACGGATTAGAATACCCAATGGGGAGAAGTGAAGGGTCTTCTGTATATCCGGTGTTCACTACGATAGCCCACACCAATCACTTTGGGGTTGGTCATAACTTGATTGTCAGAGTTATCGTTTGATCTTGTTTCTAGTCGTCACCAATTGACACGATACTTATGTGGATGGGCTGTTCCCATTCGTTCTATTCTTAATTCGATTCGACCGAGCAATAGAGGCCACAGGGGTGCAGTCAGGGATCACACCGACCAGGTGCCTGTCTACGAGATATTGTCACTCAATTACTACATACATAGACATTATTCACTGCATGATGCACCAGCCAGTCTATATTCAGCTCTTGGGTCGAAGTGACGTCGGGCAGACCGAGAGCTAGAAGAAGTTCTTCAGAGGTCAGCAACATCGGCATAGTCCGACACTTTAAGCAGTTCGCCAGAACAGGTAGGATTTATGCCAGACTCGTTCATGCATAGCCATTTGAAGCTGTACTGCTGGGCGCTATGTTAGAAGGGACATGCTTAGCAACCTTACGCTTTGACCTTGAATAGGGGTTGACGATAAGAGGTAATACATACATTGCACTAAAAAATAGCCGGGGAACTTAAACCAGGCTTCAGGAACCCTAAACCCCACTAGGAGGAACCACAATTGTTTCGAGAGTTCACACGAGTTTACAGGATGAACCAATACCAGGAGTGGACGACGTTGACGTCTCTTTAAGAGGATCATCAGCTATTTCATTAGTGTATATATGAAGAGGTTACCGAGTGGATGAACCACATGGCTGAAGCATTGTCAAAAATCCACATGATATTCAATTCTAGACCGTGAGTAACTAGATTATTCAATGAACATCATTGGCTCATCCCGTTTCAAAATATTTCGATTGCCGTGCGAAGCCACGAGAAAACAATGCTCGACGTTTACGGTGGAACTCTTGTTGATTTCCTAAAAGAGACGATATCCCGGAGATATGACCTATAGCAGGCTACCGCTGTCCATACTGCGCCCAATACGGATATCTGATGGAGCATCAGGTTGACGCTTCCACTAGGCTGGGTCGTTAGCAGATGTATGTGACTCCGGTACTTGTCGCTAACAGCGGGCTTTACCAGGAACGCCATGACGGTAGGGCGACCCTTGCGGTAGTCGGCACTAGGTACCCATGAAACCGAAAGCCTCCATCGATTCATGCAGATGGGGCCCCATCCCCCTGATCAACCCTCACATCTTCCAGGCTGAGTACTGATTTGACAGCTGACAACGCGGCTCTGATCCGGATGGGCGGCGCCACGCCCAGCATTCGTCCATTTCCGTGTTAGGTAAGCTCTTCGAGCTTCGGTCGTGCATGCACGAAATTGCCTTACCTGCTTACGCGTGTATTCACAGCCAGACCAGGTTCTTCGGAGACTGCCATGGCCACTGAGGGTGAAGCCCAGTTTGAGGATCCGAGGGAACGGAGTTGCGGAGCTACCATGCAGCAAGCAGGCATTGAATGCAGCTATTGAGCCCAGATGGGTACAGAACTTCTCGGCAGTCCCGAGACTGCGAAGAGAAGATTCCATCGTTACAGGCCTGCGTCCAGTAACAAATTCGATAATTAGACTGCGTATTGCATTCTGAGCGTCGAACATCCCACTCGTATTTATCTCCTCTTATCATGAGGCCCGAACGAAGAACAGTCGTAAATGCCAGGCTATACGAATTACCCGGGCGTGCAGTGTCCGGCACTCCTACTTAAAGCTCGATGTGTCCCGGGAATCTCGTCGTTTCCGAAGGATGGGTTCCGGGTGGATCTCATGTCCGAAAAGATTTCCAATAATAGATATCAACGAGCTCGATAACTATCTATTACGTCCTTAGTCGTCTGATGCCACACAACCGGTTGGCAGAAGTTTCAATAATCGCATGGATTTATAGCGTCGAGGTTACACAGTACCCCCGTGGCCGTATCGAGAAAGGACCGCGAAATCCGAGATTTATTTCTTCCAAGGTGTCCCTCACGTCTCTACCAATCACTCACCTGAGAAAAGCCGAGGCTCGTAAATATCCCCGGAGAAACCTCAACCCTTGCTCGAGATGCCCTTGGAACTTCCGACCGATTGGCCTTGAATCATGAAGACGATAACTTATACGATGGCAAGGGGTGTTCTCCACGAGGTCGAGGCCCTTCTTCTCCAAGTTCTGACAATGCGATGAAAGAACGGCTACATGTTCATCAGTCTGTCGTACTCTATACGACGCTGGAGGGCGAATCAAGGGACCCATCAGACACCCGTAACTAAAGTTCGTTTCGCAATCACTGATACCAAGAGTATTATAATCATTCGAGCCATAATCTCCGAGTGATGCTTGACATGCATGCCTTGCAAAGCCCATGTGGGACATACAAAGGGGTGTATCTAACGATCCATTTCACGCCGACGTCAAATCCGGGCTTACGTCGCGAATACCTCACGCCAGTCCGGGAGGGAGTCCGCGGAAGAAGCACCACATGAACGGTACTGGGACCGTCGAGACGAACCCCATATCTATCAACCCGTCTTGTCCAGCCCTTGTGCATGTCGAATTCGCTCCTGTTCGGCCTGCGACGCCTCGACGGCCGCGATATCTAAGGTGTCCTTATTCCGGCTGCCCTTGAAAAGTGAGTCGGGGAGGGCATTGAGCGCATCTTCCTCCCGGTCGAGTTTGCGGAAGCTGAACCAGAAGCCGAACCCACCCTGAAAGCACCATCGTACGTCAGTAAATGCCATGATGCCTCTATAAATGGCACTGAAAAAAGGAGTATATGATATAGAAACGGGGCAAGGTGGCGAGAGTTGGGGCCGCCGGTGTGAGCGAACGTACCAAGACGGAGATGATAGCCACGGTGGTGTACAGCCACACAAGGAGCGGGTCCTCGGACAACCCGACGAAGGCTTGGGAGATGGCGGCCGAGAAGGCCTGCGCGAACCAGAACATTCCTGTGACGAAGCCGCGCATGTTCTTGGGCGCCTTGGTGAAGGCATACTCAAGGCCCGTGATCGATGCGCCGATTTCAGAGAACGCAATGAGCACGTATGCGGGTGTCTGTCACCGCCACCGCGATATCAGCATATGTCTCAAGACCGCTTCTTCCACGTAGGTTATTTTGCGAAGATATCCATTCAGGCTTCAGGTTGATATAGAAACAAGTGACGATTCGGTGCAAATAGAACCTGAAATGCTTACCTGAACCCACACAGTCAAGTCAGGCGGATTTTCACAATCCTTGACATATCCATACCCATCCGTCGCTCTACAGGGTGATAGCATGTATATATAGTGCTGGATGATAGCAGCAACTACCATCGACATCGAGCCGAGGAAGAAGCCCGCCGTTATCTTCTTAATCGGGGTTAAGTTGATTTTGGCGCGTCGAAGGGCCGGGTAGAGGAACTTATCGCAAATGGGGATGAAGATGAGCAGCGCGATGGGGTCCAGATTATTAACGATGTCATTAGGGACCCCATCCAGTCGGAGTGTCGAGGCCTGAGAGACGAGGTTGTTGTTCAGTTGGTTGTAGGCTAACCAAAAAATCGGGGTCCAGACGAAGACTGTGCAGGCTTTGAAACCACGTCGCACCTCATCCACCCAGGCGTCGTCGAAAGTCATCCAGGCCGGTCGCTCCGACTCGGGGATGTGGCTTGGTTTGACGGCTTCCCACTACGAGGCTAGAGTCAGCGAATGGGTTACAGAATGCAGAACGGAACATAGGGTACTGGTGCCTTCTGTACGTACAGCCGGGCCGCAATGGCAAGGCGAGAGCAGGGTGATAAAAAGAAGGGTAATACTCACAAATCCAACACCGCTTCGCAGCTTGTAACCATTCTTCTTCCATGCCAAAAAGAAAAGTCCTAGAGCTTTTCCAAGCACTGAGCCAGTCGGCGGATGGCGCACGTACTTGCTCTTGAAGGCAATGAGGACGAGGGGACAGATCACGAACAGGATGGTTGGCAACGTATACGACAGCCAGAACCCAACATACTTCTCCGCGTATACTGGATCGCTTTAAGTTAACAACCCGCTTAATATAGAGCTCATTTCAAAGGGGCAAATAATCGGAAGCATGTTGGAAAGTCTTGCACTCGGGCTATGAGCTGACGAAGACGCCCTTCCAATATTATAAAACCGGCTACTGAATGCACGAAAAACGTACCCATGGAGATCTGGCCAACCAGAGAGCCGACATTCACGAACATGTAGTAGCGCATGTAGATGACGGTAAAAGTGACGTTGGGGTCGACGATTACACGCTCGCCGGACTTGAGGACCTTGATGATGGCGCGGGGCTGCTGAGCTTCGGCCTGCTCGCCGATCATGGGCGAGATGTTAGCTTTAAAGAAGCCGACGCCGATACCGAAGAAGATCAAGCCGACGGAGAAACATCCCAGGGCACCGCTCGGGTGCTTTATCACGGGTGGCAGCGCCGAAATGATGATAATCAGATGTCCAAACATCGCCACCACTATCGCAACGTGGATCGTCTTGTATTTTCCCCAGTAGGAGTCCGAGACGTAGCCGCCTAGTATGATTGATGGTTTAGCCTACCCGCCCCAACTGCCATGCTGTGCTTGATGTGTATAGAACACCACCTGGCTTGTTACTTTAACATACCGACGAGGGGCATCAAGTAAGCCCAGAAGTTATTGAACAGAACCAAGCCGGTCGAGGCTCGTTGGCCTTGGCCGAGCGCACCCGCCTGTCCGTGAGTCCCGCTAGCACCGGTGGTGCTCCCTGGAGGGAGTGGTTCAGATATGAAGTTGACGACTATTATCACTCGGTCAGAATCACCCATCAGTCTTTCCTGGACTTCGTGCAAGGAGCGAGTTCAAGGAATACGGCACCGTCCCTTCGCTTTTACGTACAGACTTGCGTGGTACCATAGTAGGCGAAGCGCTCGCAAAGCTCAATGAAGGCGATGGTGTAAATAATCCAGTTGATGCGCCCCTTGACGCGACGGAGTGTCTCGAGCTCCCTCGCGGTCGGGTACTCCTCGCCGTTGGGGCCCCTCAGCACCTCCTCGGCCGCGATGTCGGACTGGTCGCCGGCGAGGATCCCCTGCTCCTTCTCGCTGGGTAGAACCTGGTCTTCACTCGTCGCGATCTTGGAGTCGGGTGGGGCCGTCGTGTCGCCACGTGCCGACTCCACCGTGTCGCCGTGCACACCGGTGGACATCGTCGCAACTCGTCAAGACAGGATATAAATCGCCAGAGAGGGAGATCGACTGCGCTATATACAAGTAGAAATGGCCGCGAGAAGAACACTTCACTGTTTGAATGTGGAGGCGCGAAGGTTGAAGATTATAGACACTCGTGCTTCTTCGCGATGAGATGCGGACGAGTGAGATGTCTCACCTTGACATTCGCGTAAGACACAGGTGGGCAGGTGCAATAGGGTTGGGGTGACGAACTGATGGCCAGCTCTGCATACTTATGGTGCCGTACCGGGCCCCTGTCTATCTCCTCCCCCGCCTACCCGCGATCAGCGAGATGTGCGGAAACGGCACAAAACGGCTTTAGGATGTCACCATAGATGCAACAATCTGCAGGGTAGCATGCGATGGAGAAGCATATGCGGACACTTGTACTAATACGTATAAGGATGTCACCTGCCCACCACATTTGGCAGGTCGCTGAATCAGGGTTCGGTATGGGTGGGAGATATCTACGTCTATGTAATGTAATATACATGAGTGTGATTGATAGGGATAGAATACCAACCCCCCTGCTTTTAGATACTAAAGCTGCTCGGCTAAATTGCCTATATACAAAGAGCAGGTGCAACTTGCCAGGGCAACGTTTTTCGGTGAAGAAAAGACTATCGCCGGCGATTTAACATTAGAGTTATGAAGGGACCCAGGATGACTTGCAATTTGGAATGTTCTATTAGAAATGCGACCGTATAAAAAGGAAGGGCGGTAGGTGCCGCAGTGCAACGTCGCACCTTCAACAAAGCGCCGTCTTCTTCTGCGGTCTTATATTCTAGCGAGACATTGACACAGCTAGGTTCATGGCGTGATCAGGTTCGCAATTCATGTTTCTTATTTAGTGGTCATAACTTATAAACACGACTTCGCCGCGCCCGCTCCTGGAAAAAGCGAAGAAGCACGAAAGGCGGCGACAAACCCTCCAGGATTTCATATGCATGCTTATGGGCTACCAAGGACATGGATATGTGCCCAACAAGTCTCTTGGCCTCCAACCCGGCCAAAAACAGGAAACAAAATTTAGACGACATGGCTGGCATGGGCATGATAGGAATAAGACATGATAGGCCTATCATCTCCAAGTAATGTAACGAGGCGATAGGCGTTGGGGATTGGTCGGCCAGGGTCGGTGCACGTAACGACTACCCTGTCAGCTTGCTGTAACAAAAGACGGGCATTGCGGCCGACCCTCTCATTGCGCCCTGTCAATCATAACCACAAGGGACGATGACAACCATATTTTTTGCATTTCTGCTTACAATACGTCGTCGTGCGTTCCTCGATTCTCAAATAAGCATACGATCTTACATAGATAGTAGTAGTAGATAAAAAACTAGCAATGAGCCTCAAGGATTGGCAAAGCTTAATGATGCTTGGGGCCGTCTGGAGGTGGCTGAGCAAGCCGGGAGGGTGGAGTCGGGATTCAAGCCCCTGCCGGGTGATCGAACAGGCAGGCCGACAATGTCAGCGTCGAGACTCAAGAAGAACCTAGTTATTACACGACCTGCGGGATTACGAGATTCGAGATTCGAGATCCCGGTTTGGATAGGACTGGTGATTGATATCCGGCGACCAAAAAGGAGGAATAGCGAGTCTCCCCCTCGAAGCTGGCCTTGCCCCTCTCTGGTTACAAGTCGGGCTGAAAAAAAACAACAGAGCGGAATTGGCCGGGCTTATACAGGCAGACCTCACATCATAATCCCTTCCCCCCCCCTCCCCCCCCAAAAAAAGGAACTCCCTCCAAAATCCCGTAGGTAACCCCCTTCACATGCGCCGCCAAGACTGCACGTCTTACATGCGTACATAGATACATGTCCGATACGTAGCTCTAGATAGATATGGGATGGTCTATTGTCCAACCAGATCCCGCGAAGGGCATATCGGGGCGCATTCCCCTTTCGGCCCGTCCTGAACTTGTGGCGACGTCCCCCCCGGCCGTCTTATCGCGGTGCTGGGTTGGGGTTAGGCCACCGGAAGGCAAAAATTATTATATCTTCTGCTGACACCAAGATAGCGAGGCGGCTTGATTATGCATGGAGTCCCGTCGCGCAGAAAACCAATCACCCTGTTACTTACTGTGCTGCAGCCTGCTTAGGATTTTTGTTTGGTCGGGAATACACAGGCTGGAGGCATTCAGGTAAGCCAGCATCCGTGATGAGTTTATCGAGTCTCCTTAGCTATCTATCCGAGCACGCGGTTTAGCTGCGCATGCGCGTGCGTCGCCGTACGGCAGCGGCAGCGACAGCGGACGAGGTAGGCATCCGCGCCCGTCTTGCATCCGACCATCATTACCTAGGATACAGATCGGACTACCGGCGGACCGGCTTTCGAGGCCGAGGACGAGGCCGAGGTACCTGTGATAGGCCCGACGATGTCGAGTTTTTAAGCCGTGCTTTTTTTTGTATAGTATTATGGATCGAAGTGCGGGATGGTAGTGGGTCAAGGGTTAGTTATGACGAGGCTGCATTGACTCGAGGCTGCGCGGGCGGGCTTGCGCGCCTCGGCTTCAAAGAGAGTGGGAGTTGAGGCGGCTTATTCACCACGTAGACACTAGCTGTCTATTCATGGTATCTACTTATCTCTTGATCCCAGCGAGGAGACGCGTACCAAGAATTATGCGGTATCAAAGAAGGGTTTACTAACACGGTCTCTGACTGCGAGGAAGGTACACATATCCACCTCAAAACATACTCTCCCACATAGGTGTGCGTCAGCCCATTCATACCACTCTTTACCGGACATCCGTCTCCGTGTTCTGATTACTCCCATAAAACCGCAGTAGGATCTACTACAATACGATGCTACAGCCCACCGTCATCGCGCCCGCCACCCCCCCCCCCCCCCCCCCCGGAAACTTTGGAGGGAGGCAGGAAATCGACTGGCTTGAGAATGACTGGCATCGCCATTCCCACCTTATATATCCATGAACTGGAAGAAAAAAACTGAAAAGGATAGACAAAAAAGAAAGAAAATGAATTCGGTTGTTGAAGGGGAGTTCTGCCAATTTAATCTGTAGCGTGTGTGCGTGTGTTCGGACAGAAGGCAATAACTTCAAGGCTTGGGGAGCAAGCTCTGGTCGCTAAAGCGCACATCCTTGAAGTCTTCGAGGGCCAGCGAGACGGAGAAGTTGTTGTCCATGGCCACGACCTCCGGGCCCTGGGACCAATTGAACGCCTGCTCCAGCTGCGGGAAGTTGATCCAGCGGTCTTTGCCGGAATGCCAGCTGACGAGCCTCACGGCCGGGTCGCGACACTGCGTGCGGGTGAAGCGGATCCAGTGGCCCCCTTTGCTTTTGTACCACTCCCGCTCGCCGCTGTTGTGGTACCAAACCAGGATGATGCCGCCGTAGTCCTTACCGGCCGCGGCACCGGTGGTCGCTTGGAACCGGAGCAGGAAGTCGGTGTCGCCGGGGAACGGTATCACGCGGGGATGCAGCCAGATCATCTCGAACGGAGGCGGGAAACAGTCCAGGAGCCGCCAGCCCGCCTCGTAGGGGTCTTTGTAGTCCACGTATAGCGTGTGGTCGCCGGCTTGGGGCACCGGGGGCAGCGAAAGCATCTGCAGGTAATAATACTGTCTCGCCGCGTCCTCGAGCCACGGTGAGTTCCGGGGGAGTAGGAACGGCCTGCTGCCGACCAACCGCTCGGCCACCGAGGAGGTGATCGTGCTCTTTTGCACGATGTGTAGGGGTAGCGCGATGAACTCCCCAGTCCGCATCTTGCAGTCCAGGATTGCGGCAGCGTAACTCTCCCGCCCGACAGACCCCAGCTGGATGACGCGGATATCAATGTGAATCCCGAGATTTGTCGGGAAGCAATGGCCCCCCGGTTCGGTGGCCTGGATTTCATTGTAGCCGTCCCCTAAGAACCCATCGGGGGAAGGGGCGTACAGTGTCGTGGCCATTGGGGAGATCAGCGGTCGCGGGCTCAGCCCCCACGCCAGCAGAGTGTGGTCATATTTCTCCTTCATCAGCTCCACCTGCAGCCGCATGAACGCCTTGGTCCCCTCCCCGTACAGCAGCGGCATGTTGATGTCTAGCAGGCCCATGAGACTGTAGCCTCGGTCCTCCGCCCGCGCCGTTTCCCGAGAGGCGGCCCACGAGATGCGCTGGGCGGCGGTCGTCGTGCGCTGGGGCTCCGCCCACGGCGGCGCCACGAACTCCTCGGGGATGCCGGTGATCTCGCAGATGGCGGCCGATAGATCGCGGGCTCGGATGCGGTTCGACAGGCCCACTTGCGCTAGGTGGCGCGTGCCGACCTCCAGCGCCGTCTTCGACCCGAGGTACTTCTAGGTCGAGTCGAAGAAGTCTATGTTGAGGGGCGCGAGCATCTCCGGCAGCGTCCACCCCCTCGTCCAAAAGCGGCTCTTTCGGAAGCTGGACCACACTTCCTCTGGGTCCCCGTTCATGTCTACGTCCGAGAGATAGGCGTAGCACTGGTTCGAATCTTTGTACCAGCGCCACATGGAGTTGATTGCTAGATTTAACGCGCTAGAGGTGAGTGAACTGTACGGTACAACCGCCCGAGACGATTTTTTTTTGGGCGGGGGGGGGGGGTGGGGGGCCGGGCAGAGAGTTTGCGAGAGGGTAAAAGGACGGGGGAATATTGCGAGCGAATACATACCCTCGGACAACTCGAGATAATTGTTCCTGTTTATGCAGCACATGTCGATCCAGACCCAGGAGTAGCCGTCCTTGCGGGCCTGGGCGCAGCAACCCCAGACCTTGGGCCAGCCGGGCTTCCCGATGTATTCCCGTCCCGGGCTCTGCATGTTCTCGAAGGTGACTTCCTCTCGTGCCGCCCAGGTGTGCGACAGGATCGCGTAGGGCGGCCGGTTCTGGTCGTCGAACTCCTGGAGCTCCCCCGTCACGGTGTGTAGGAGGCGCATCGTGGCAAAAACTGGAGTTGATGAGATAGCTTATAATGGAGATTTATGATCACGGTTGATAATGATTATGATGATGTCTTTCTAGTTGCACTACTTTGAAATCGACATATGTGAATGGATCAATAGTTGTTGTTGAGAAGGGGGAGAACCTGAGTATGTGCATACTGAACTAACTACAATAAACAAGGAATACTTAATGACTACACTAGAAGCATCGCGCTTTCCACATCCTAAGAAAATATTGAATTTGTCTCTTTGCATCGATCAGTCACTCATCGCTCCTGCCGAAGTATGTGAATTACCTTGCCCGACCCACCCCTCGCCCCTGTGGCTTCTCAGATCTGCCCATGGGCCTGTAACTTTTAAGGTACCATCCAGTTGATTTAACCTTGATGTCCGCTGAGTTTTCTTCCCTGAGGATCGAGCTTACCTTAAAACTAATTTTTCTACATATATTACCTCGCCCATTTAGAGGGATGTATGATACTGTGATGGGTTCGAAGCGGGGTAGACATGAGTACGGGATACGAGATTCGAGTATCGAGGAAAAATAGAGGAACAACAGTTCATAGACACCCGGGGAATCATGTTCTCATATTCTAGATGAACCAACCGCATTATCTACATGCTTTCGTGGAATTATCAGCCATCAAAAAAAGAAGAATTTGCCCCACGCCGCCAACCTGCTTCATCATAACGTCATGCCTCGCCGGACCCGGACCCGAACCATCGCCAGATCGGAAAGGAATGAGGTCCCAGTAGTAGTCAAGCTAAGAAGAGAGACGTCACCCTTGTCCTGTGTCGGGATCGTACGTTGCGGGTGCGAGGTGTGAGGATATGTACACGTCACCCACTCGCTCAGTGGGCCATGACCTCTTGCGGCTTGGCGGCACCGGCGGCAGGCTTCTCGTCGACCTCCATTGCGTCGTCGCCGCCCTCGGCAGCCTCGCCCTCGATCTCCTCCTCCTCGTCATCGCTCTCGTTCTCGAGGTCGACACTGCCCTCGTCGTCGGACTCTTCCTCCTCCGCCGCATCGCCGTTCTCGTTCTCCACACCGCCCATCTCGGCATCGCCGTCGGCGGCGGCGGCAGCGGTAGCAGCAGCGGCACTGGATTCGCCGGCGGCGGCGGCGGCGGCGCCCTCCGCAGGCTCCTCCTCCGCTTCCTCCTCCAGCTCGTCTGCGCCGTACTCATCGTCATCGGGTTGAAGATCGGCCTCAGGCTGCTCAGGCGGGAACTCGGCGGGAGCGGAAGCCTCCGAATCCCTGGTAAGACAGAGAGGTTGCTTAGTATAAAAGCCAGAACTAAGAGCTTGTAAAAAAACAGGAAGGGGGAGAAACATACCACTTTATGGCGAATCGCGTTACTCTCGGCTTGTCCGCAAGAATGTTGCGGCGGATCTTGTCAATAACGGGCTTGGCCGGGGGATCGGCGGTGAGCTCGTCGGTCTCGTATTCATTGTTGACATAGTAGCCCACGCGGACGAACTCGCGGCCGTCGTAGGAGCAGGTCAGCAGGACGACGGTGACGCCGAGGATGTCGGCGTCGGGGATGCGGCTGGTCTTGGGCGCGTCGGCCTCGAAGACGAACTTGTTCACACCGACGGGGATCGGGCCGACGAAGAGCGAGTCCAGCTCTTGGTCATATTGATCACTGCAGGCCGTAATGCCATGTTAGGTAGGGCCTCGGCCATGGGGATAGATAGTCTGCGGTATATTGAAGGGAGGAGGGAGGGCTTACGATGTGGCAGAGCCGACATAGGTTAATTTCCACTCGAGATCTAAGGAAGAAGAAAAAGAAGAATTGGGTCAGCCCTCGCCGGTTTCACCGCAAATATCAGAGATTTATTTACCTTTTTCCAGCTGCTCGAGACATTCAAAGGTGATCTCGAACTCGTACTTATCGGTGAACTTGGCTGGGTTGTTGAGGATATTGACCCCAAGAAGAGAGACGACCGACATATTTATGGTCGGTATAGAGGGTGACCAGAGAGGTGTGTATAATTTGTGAGTATGAGGAAGTAGTAGTATGTCTCAAGTTACCCTGGTGAGGTTTCTGGTTTGGGGGGAGGGGGAGGGAGAAGTTGGGGGGGTTATGATGAATCCTACTGGAAGAAGAGTACCTGATTCCAGGGAGAGGGAAAAAGAAAAAGAGCTTTTTTTTTTTAAAAAAAAAAGGAAAAAAAGAGAGAGGAAAGGGTTGTTGTTGTTATTGTTGTTGCTTTGCTATTGGTGTTTCTTTTCCAGTTGCTACTACCTCTGGACTACTGCTGTTGCCACGGTGCTGCTTCCTTCTTTCAGGGTTTACCCGTTGAAATTATTTGTATATCTGTATTTTGGTTTGTTGGTATCTTTGGGCTCATGGGTAAGTGGGTGGGTGGGTGTAGTGGGTAGCTAGGTAGGCAGGGCAGGGAAGCAGGGCAGCTTGGTAGGGGTGTTACACGCGCTATCTGCTAGACTAAAATGACTGATTAACTGATTAAGCGTTGGCGCCTTAGACGCGACTCCAGAGAAAAAAGCGCGTTAAGTGATGTTTAAATGGATCGCACCTGCACCCTTGAGGATGGATGTATTCAGGTAGAGAGCCCCGAAGACTGCAACTATCTCAAGTTATGAATACGCTTAACTGTAAAGAGTATTAAAAAAGACGCTAAGATATCCATGGATGTGAATTTAGATGTGGACCGTGCACTTACGATAGGAAAGCTCTCTTTACCATCGGGCCAATCACATAATCACATTGAATGATATTAAGTGGACCATCTATGGGTCCACGGGTAGCTTTTTAGATCTTTTCGTACCGAGCAATGGAAGTCACGTTGAAGCATCTTAATACATACATAGCATAGCAACCAAAAAAGCTCGTACTTTCCTTCCTTCGTCCTACCACCGGGGGAAAAAAAAAGGCAAGCAAGCAATAATAATTCACAGGTGAAGGAAGAGAAGGCTGTCTGTCTGTCACTTTTCCTTATCACTACCTAATTATTACAATTATTACCTTACCCTCCTCCCATTGTCATCCCTCAACCTCGTAACTTCTTTGTTAATAGTGAAGTCATCTGTGGGATTGTTTGTTACAGACAGTACTTCTACTTCTACTTCGTATTGACCTCCAAGTCTTCAAGGTTCTTTCCACTCCCATTCTCCATTCCCCATTCCCCCAATTTCCTCATTTCCTCATTTCCTCCATTTTGTTCTGTTCCTGATCCCAGCCGTGATTCGATATACGTTAATTTTTCTTTTACTTTTTGTTTCCCGGCCTGGAACTATCTCTTCTTCACTTTTCTTTTTTCACCTGCATCATCATCATCGTCATCATCATCATAAGCCAATCTCTCTCTTCTGCGACAGTAGGATTGTAAATCTCTTTTACCTGTCCATACAAACTACCTGGTCAATCTCTAGATCATTGATACCCATACATATCTAGTATTCTTAAACGAATAAATCCCATATCCATAGTCGCTATTGATTCAATCTTCCGACCTCCCTTCCCCCCCTTCATTGTACTGTCGACATTCCAACAGTAGACGACGAATCTGCGACCCTCCCACCATCCATCCTCCTACCGTCCTTCTACGAACTGCCTACGCGATCGGGGTCGCGTCGCCGATAGTGTGCCTATAACCCTCCCACTTAACCCCCCGATCGATCGATTTCTTACATCTTAGGTATCGCCTCCAATATGTCTTCTGAAGCTATCGACAATCCAGTCGCCGTTTCGGAGGGCCAGGACCAGTCTGAAAATAATGTTGCGCATAATGTTGCGGCTACGGCTACATGGGAAGAGCAAGGATGGAATGAACAATCTGAAGATTTGACTGCTTCACATATTCAGCATAGTGATCAACATCAAGAAGAACCTACCAACTCTGTTGACCCTGCTCCCAACTCTGCTTCTTCTGGTGAATCACCCTCCGATGATGATGACGAGGATGCTGGAGAGTATGATCCTGAGTCTATCACCTTCACTACTACTACTGCTTCTTCTGCTTCTGCTGCTGCTGCTTCTGCTGCCCCCGCTCCTTCACTAGCCGTAGAGCCGGAGCTGGAGTCGGAGCCAAAGCAAGAAGACGAACAACCACAGGAACTTCCCCGTCCTTCTAAGAAACCGAAGACCGCTGGTGGTTTTCTTGTTGGCTCCTCAGATGATGAAGATGAAGATGATGATCCCATCCCACCCGCGCCGGATAACGCACCCGATATTACTACTACTCTCAAGCCTGCCCCTACACCTGCGCAAGCCCAACCATTTAGTCCCTCTCCCCTCCAGCAATCTACTTCCGCGCAAGAACTACCCGCTCATATACCTGCTCAAGCGAGCAATGGCACGGGTTCTGTCGATGGTGCGCCTGCCGCTGCTGCTGCTGCTGCTGCTGCCGCCGCCGCCTCCGCCGTTGCTGCCGCTCCTGTAGTAGAACCTGCCGTCGATTATGTTGCTAATCTCGAGGATCGCATCAAGGAGGATCCGCGAGGAGCTGTAAACGCCTGGATTGACCTAATCAAGGAACATCGATCGCAGAACCGGATAGACGATGCCCGCGCTGTGTATGAGCGCTTCTTCAAGATCTTCCCCCAAGCGGTAAGCTCATCTTCCTATTCACTAATTCTTGTGGCATGGCTTAGGTAAAAACTAACGTCTTGCAGGCTCCCATCTGGGTCGATTACCTGAAGATGGAACTTAGTCTCGACAACTTTCAGCAAGCGGAACACATTTTCGGCCGTACCCTACTTTCGATTCCCAATGTCGAGCTCTGGACCGCCTATCTCGATTACATTCGACGTAGAAATGGCCTGAATGACCCAACAGGTCAAGCTCGTCAGGTGGTGAACCAGTCCTATGAGTTCGTCCTGGAAAACATCGGCCAGGACCGCGATTCTGGCCAGATATGGCACGACTACATCCAGTTCCTCAAAACGGGCCCGGGCCAAATCGGAGGCAGCAGCTGGCAAGACCAACAGAAGGTGGATGTACTTCGCAAGGCCTACCAGCGCGCCATCTGCATACCCATACCGAACTTACACTCGCTCTGGAGAGAGTATGATCAGTTCGAGCAGAGCTTGAACAAGGCAACAGTTAGTGGTAATCCCCGAATAGTTGATGGTAGAAAATTCATTAACCCTTATAACAGGCTCGGAAGTTCATCCAGGAGCGATCGCCTTCGTACATGACTGCCCGCACTGCCAACACGCAACTCGACAACATCACTCGCAACCTGAAGAAGTCCGATCTTCCTAATCTACCACCAGCCCCGGGCTTCGCCGGCGAACAAGAGTTCCACGAACAGGTCACTTTGTGGAGGAATTGGCTATCATGGGAAAAATCAGATCCCCTGGTGCTACAGGCTGACGAGCCGGAGACTTTCCGTCAACGCATCCTCCTCGTTTACAAGCAGGCGCTGATGCCACTCCGCTTCTATCCCGAGATATGGGTCGATGCGGCGGAATGGTGCTTTGAAAATGCAATTACCAGCAAGGATGGTCAGGACATTGGTCTTCAGTTCTTGATAGATGGCGTAGCAGCGAACCCGGAGAGTCCACTCCTCGCTCTTAAACACGCGGACAGAATCGAGTCCACCTACCCAGCCGGCGAAGGCGACGAAGGCAAGGCTGCGCTCGCGGAAGCGGTCAGGGCCCCATTCGACGAAACCCTTGGTCACCTCTACGATCTGATACGCATTCAGAAGGAGAAGGAGAGTGCAGCGTTAAAAATGGCTAGGGAAGAACCGGATGGCGAGAACGCAGAGGACGACGAGGGAGAAATCGCGAATATGTCACCCCAGCAAATGGATAAGCAGACGAGAATCAAGGCTCTACAAGACGCCTTCGCCGCACAAATCCATCTGCTCTCGCAGCAAATCTCGTATCTCTGGATTGCTCTCGCGCGAGCGTTCCGACGTATACAGGGCCAGGGCCAGCAGAACCCTGCCACCGGCGTGCGAGGCATCTTCAGTCAGGCTCGTGCCAAGGGTCGCCTGACCAGTGATGTTTACGTGGCCATCGCGCTCATCGAGTGGGAGATATACCACGACAAAGTGGCCACCAAGATATTCGACCGGGGTTGCAAGCTATTCCCCGAAGACGAGTACATCATCGTTGAGTACCTGAGACACTTGCATTCTAGACATGATTCCATCAGTAAGTACATTATTATCCTAAGCTGTATTCTCCATCGACGATTTGCTAATGTGTATTAGATGCACGTCTGGTCTTTTCAAAGACTGTCCGGGCTTTTCGGCAGAAATCCGAGGGCAACCCTGCTCTTCTCCAGAAGCTAAAGCCCCTCTACGCCTATTTCCATGGCTATGAGGCCAAATATGGCGAGCTTGCGCAGGTCAAGGAGTTGGAGAAGCAGATGGCGGAGTTGTTCCCCCAGGACCCAGCTCTGTCTCGATTCGCTGCCCGGTTCGCCACAGAGAAGTTCAACCCGATCACTACGCCTATCATCATATCTCCAGCCACGCAGATGCGGCCCAAGCTCCTGCCATCGGTCGAACAAGGGGCCATGTCTATTCGAAGCAGCCCCGCGCCGATGGCACCAGTCGATCGCAGCCCGCGACCCCAATACCAGCACATTGTCAACTCTCCGAAGAGGCCTTACCCTGGCGATGACCAAGACGACTATAATCCCCCGCGGAAGTTGGCTCGTGGCGTTTCGCCCTTAAAGGGAGCCGCGGGTCGACGGCTCGACCAGCAACGGCGAGCACAACACGGGCAGGGTGCTGCCACATACTCGCACAACCCTGCCCCGCTACCTAGAGACATTACTTTCCTGCTGGGCTTGATTCCACCCGCGAACGCCTTTAATGCCCAACAGTTCAGCCCGGACGGCATGGTGCGTCTGCTTGGTAGGACCAACGTACCCGACTACAGTGATTGGAAAGCCAGGCCAGGCCAGGCCAGCCGCACCGACGCGCTCCAATCCCGCGCCCACACCCGTCAGGCATCCTCGGAGTACCCGCCCTATTCCTACGCGAAGGACACGCCGAACCCTACCGGCCGCCCCAACAGTCCGTACGGCGGTGGTTCCCGCCCTGGGCAGGTAGCGGCAGCGGCAGCAGCGCCGTACCGCAACTCCCCTCTGCGCCCCGGATCTAGTGGATCCTACGAGCCGCCGCCCCCGGCCGCCTACGCGCAATTTAACCAGATGGTGCCTCATCCCCCCGCCAACGGCGGCGGGTTCCCGGTCGCTTGGCAAGGAGGCAACTTCGCCCCGCCGAACCCGTACGGCGCCGCAGCCCCGACGCAGCAGCAGCAGCCGCCCCCCCAGTACGGAGGCTGGAATTAGGTGTAGCCAGCCTGGCTTCCCTTCTAATGGGCTTCCACGGGGCGGCTGCGCGTCACTGGTGTGGGGAAGATGCCTACGCCAGGGTAGTAGTATTAATTCATTATGATCGGATGAAGGATAAAAAGAAAGGGAAATCGTCGTAACATTACAGTATGACGCGGAAGGTTTAGTGGGGGAATTGGAACTGAAACTAAGGAGGCAATGACGGGCCGACGTTGATTTTTCGTGTATCATGGCGATGGTGTTGGGGCTGCGTGTGTGTGTGTGTGGCTCGTGGAATTGCAGTATCCGTTGCGTGCGTGCGTGCAGTGCAGCATTGTGCCCGTGGAATACAATACTGGATCTTTCAAAATTCTTTTTGGTTTCTCCTCGAGGCAGAAGTTGGGGGAGGAAGTCAGCCCGTTAGGGGTTAGGACACCACCTCTGTTGATGATAAGGAGAGACGCAAGATTCTGTCTTCCCCCCCTCCCTACCAAACCGAGTCGCAAGAGGTATACCAGAATACAACAAAAAATACAACATGCCCTGTCCTACCCTCTCCAGTTTCTAAACGACGATTCGCGAGGATATTTATTTATTTTGCTAAATGCCATGAGCAGATTCTATCTCATCTCGGCCGCATGGGAGGGGTCCCGGGATGTTTGTTTTGTTTGTTTTCTTTTTTCGGGGCGTTGGATGGGGGTTCCATGGACGGTTGGATGGATTCGATTCATGGTTGGAAGGATAGGATAGGATAGGAGGAGATTCTATGCTTGCTAGGTATGGATGGATCGACGATGTCTATCTGATCTGGCCTTTTTTCTTTCTTTTTTCTCTCCCCTACCTCTCTGGGTTTGGGGTTAGGTCTTAGGGTATAATGAATGAAGAGTGAAAGTTGAAGTTTAAATTGATTCGTACTTTATCTGGGGTTTCAGTACTTGAATTGGGGGTAAGGGAAGGGAGGGGGGTTGGGGGGCAGAGAAGTATGGATAGAAGGGGCTAACTCCGGAAGGAAGTAATTGACGCTCTCGATATAGTTTGTTTGTTCAGTTCTACGCATATGCGCGCGGGAATCAAGACTATGGCAGCATAAGCTGAGTAAGTTAGTTTGTTGGTTTATCTGCCGCGCTGAACTCATCTATGTTAGGGGGTTTTAAGGACCATAAATTAATCAACTTTTTCTTCGATTCAAATGTTAGAATCATTTACGGAAAGCGATTGGCGATTTGTCGACCTCTCGTATTCCTCGGACCTTTTGTAGAGAGTTACAACAGCTCCTGGTGTCGTACACCGCCATGTCCCGAAGGTATTATCGGGTTGCATGATAGGTGTGTAAGCTCTACGTCACAGCACAATCGCATCACGACACTATTGAGCCAATATATATTCACTATCACTCTTATTCGGTCTTGCCTCGATCAAGTAGAAGAATCAAGAAACAGATAAAGGTGTGAAGGGCAAGGGCACGTGCAGCATGGCACAGACTAAAAAGTATCTCAAATATGAGTTGAACACTTGGACGGCATGTCGATTATGCTCTGTGACTTTGAGAAGATTACCTTATTTCCCGGCGAGGCCGCATTACCTTACCCTTGATGCTTGTTCAGTACGTCTCAATGCATCGCCTATCAGATTTCTCGTCTCCTCACTCTCGCAAGTCTCCTGCGACGCCAATAGACCGCGCTGCCATCCCTTCCACATCTCGCGCGTCATCACCGTCCCGGGATCGTCATCGCCTCGCCGACCAAACACGCGCCCGTGTTTGATATTAGCCCAGAGCCTATCAGCTGCATACGTCAGCCAGAGACCGGCCACGCGCACCGCGGCGTCTGTAGGTGCCGGCTGGCCTTCTGAGCGCTGCTCGAAGGCTTCCTTGAATGCGCGCGTCGACCAGAAGGAGAAATCCATCTCCTCCACCACTGGGCTCTCGTAGTTGACCTCCGCGGCCCCGCTGAGCTGGGCCAAGAGGGCGATGAAGTTTTCGTACTCGCGCGCCTCCTCGGGGGGGATGCTGGGGTCGAGAACATCTATACGATGAAATGGGTTAATATGAAGGTCCGCAGTTTGGACAGGATAGTAATACGAACCAACGGAATTCCACTCATCAGCGGCGACGTAGCCGAGAGCTGGGAGTTGCGTCCACACCAAGTAGCCCTCATGCTTCAGCTGTTCTCCCGTCGCGGGATCAGCGAGGACATGCTTCTGCAAGCGCGCGACGCATTCGACGAGCTTGCCCTGGCGCTCGGGCGGCGTGCGCTTTGCGATCTCGATGAGCGAAAGGAAAGTATGATAGGGGTGATCGCCGAGAGCGGCGGGCTTGTCCCTAGCTGGTGCGGCGGGAGCCAGGCTGAGGAGTTGCTGGACGGCGTCGTCGACGGAGGAGTCGGGATCCTCAACGAGCGCGTTGAGGATCCTCCACTCGGGGTATTCGCCGAGTTGCCCGGGATAGTTCTCCCGAGCGCGTTGCTTGGCCTGCCGCGCCTTTTCGGTGCTTAATACCATGATGATGTTTCGTCGCGCTGATGGTTTTGAGGGCTTTATTAAACGTTGATGATGTATGGATGGATGAATGACATTCGGTGGGGAAAGAACTTGGGTTGTTATGGAAAGTACAATTATAACCTCTTAGACTGTAAGGAAAACGGAGTGGTTACCAAAATATCAACTTCTGCTTCTTGTCGCACAGTTTACGTCATTTCGTCGTGTGGTTTTTGCCGATCGGCCGAGTTCCGAGGAGATACGGGTCGTAGGTTATAAAAGGTGCGCTCAGCCCTTCTTGAGTAAGCCTCATAATATATGCACATTTTGGATACACTGTTTCATTCAATTAGTCATCTCGAGAATGCAAAGCCTTCGAGTGGTTCAATGGAATACTTGCATAGAGCTGAATTTTGATGTATACCGCTGACTGATGCACAGAGCTGACTTCGATGTTACCCGTGGAGATCCATTTGTGACCAAGCCAGCCAGCCACGCAACGGCAATCGGTATTCAAAGACGGCGAACCTTGAGGAATGTAGGGTCTCTCTACATGAGACTTGGCTGACATGATCAACTATAAAGCATAATATGGGAATGATCGTCTGATATCCACGTAATCGTCCTGGAAGGGCAATTTAATAGTCCCCGAGGGATCAATGAGGCAGCCAGGTAGTTCCGCGGATCTGCCAAATTCCTCAATCACGTCTATGCTTTGGGCTTCGCGGAGGCCGATTTGATTATGGAGGTTGGATGCTTATAAGAAGCCCTCAATGTCTCCGCCCTGGATCCTTCCTGCACATCGTTCAAATCCTCCATATCCAAACCCATCAAACCTGTACTTACTCTTCTACTGTAAACTCAATACACAACGTACTTGAATTTTCAAGATGATGTTCAACCTGAAGGCTGCTTTCCTCCTCGGCCTTGCGGCTGTCTCGGTCGCCTCGCCAGCTCCCTCCTCTGATCTTGTGGTCAGAGCTAAAGTGCCTGACTCCCTCACCTGTGATGGAAAGACGTGGAGCAAGGCACAAATCAACGCTTCCAAAAGCCAAGCTAAAAAGCTTGAGAACGATGGATACGCCTACCCGAAAATATTCATCAATACCCTCTTTAACGTCCAAGGTCAACTATGGGAGTTCCCCTTGACCGATCCCGTCTGGAAAAGTCAGTAACCCGGTGTCCCGTATTCCCCATTCAACCAATTAACTAATTGCTTACATCATTCAAATATAGATGCTGTTGACCCTGGTACCTTCCGCGTTATCATGAAAGACGACTACACTTACGTTGGCGTCACCAACAAGAATCCCGGCACCGGCAACGTTGTTCACAAGTGCTAGATTAGGAAATCCAGCATCGTTTAGCCGACGCTATGGAAACGAACGTGAGATCTTCTTACGGTTTGACCGGTAGCCATTTGTTGGGCTTGGACATCCTGTGTTTTTCTTTCCGTCGTTCGTTACGAATAGCTGTAGCTATGGACGGTTATGATACTACGGTTTCTATCGAAACTGCTCGGGTTGATGGGTGGATAGGACACTCTTTTTGAATAAAATGCATTGTTATAACTCTCTACTGAGAACTAGACCTGTGTAAATACGTCAGCAGTCCACCGGATACACTGTAAAAATGATACGCTTCTAGTCCTCACGTGCTAATAGGATGAGGACACTAACAGCCGCCTTCCCACTTTTAACCCAGTCGCCAACATCTTCAGTAGAATGGCAAGTCAACATAAGAGACATCACCTTTACCAACGCCTTCTACTCACTTTGAACCATGCTATCCGAACCACAACCCTGTAAAGGGCTAATAAGGTTTTATTCGCCAGTTTCATCGTTATCGCCACTATCGCTCTCTTAGGCGCCGGTATAGTTGCCGCGGACAGCTACAACAGCAGCGACATCTACCGTGGCTAAGATCTGCTGAAGAAAGGTAAACAGAACACTCGCATGTCCCTTTAGCTGTGGAAACACACTACACCGGGGACTTCCACGGAGACGGCCTGCTAACGTACCCAGCAGGAGACTACATCAAGAAAACTACCACAGACCTGCGAGCCAACGATGTGGGTGACTCTGACTACAACACAGACCAGTCCAGCTGCCTGTGCCTCGAACACGGCGACACCTCGTTTAAGGAGCTGTGTCCCGCCGGCTGCCAGGGAGGTGATTCCAACGATGACTACTGCATTGACTCGGGTAGCTCCAGGAAGCTGGTGCAGAGGCTGCCAGGTACCTTAAATTAACCAACTGCGAAGGCTGGTTTCTCTCACCATATGACGACCCGGAAATCAATATTGACACCGGGGGAGCAAATGATGTCTGTATGATATCGGTTTATATAGTCGAAAAGCAAATGACATGATTCGCCGTTTCTAGGCGAGCGAGATCTTGATAACGCCGAACCTTTTTTTCTTAGGTGTGAGCGTTTGAGCGCTTTGGCTGTATTGTCAAGACCATAAGCTCATTGGCTGGAAGTTGTGAAGATTGTCAGATGCCAACGGAGCCGTTTGGGCCACCTATTTGTATGGTAGTTTTGTCCCAAAGGACACTCTCTTCCAACTTAGTAATTCAAAGAACTTTAGAGCCACAAGTTACCTGATTCACGTACGATTCTTCACATAAGCTTTTCATATGCCCCACTCCCATTCACCCTTAATCTATCTTCGTCCCTCTGACAATTCTGGACATATCGTATCGCTTGATGTCCAAGATGTAAAAGCGACATGTTCTTCGAGAGATGTGAATGAAGTCCGAGCCAGCAACCCTCCGATGTCGTGGTGGGTAAATCGAGGGGCACTTATTTAGTTCGGATGCTAGCACCTCCACTTAATCAAGGGGAGGGAAAAGGGGTACGGTCTTGGCGGTGGCTTGATGGGGCTTGGTAAGGCTGAGCAGAGGAGCTGGCTCCAGAATATATCGAGTCTAGTTGTAGGGGCGTCAGAACAAAACAACACGATTGATTATCTATTTCCTACAAAGGGACCCAGTTAATGTGAATCAGAGAGGGGAGAATATATGTCTAGTCCTGGTCACGTATCCCTCATATCCCATGCTACAGCCTCCGATGCTGTCCAGAGACTCGTCTTTTATCACCCGGGATGCCTGCCAGGTTATGCCACAGCATGGCATGTAAACCATGGTTTTCTGCTTATAGCCATGTATCAACCGCTGTATGAATATGAATCACGCCCAAGTGTAATTCCAGACCTGAAGCCTTAGTTGTATCCATATGCTTACATCCACAACCATATGAACAATGGACAATCGGATGAAAGGAGGCACCTAGCTACTTCTCCATGTTACACACGAGTAATGCCTAGGAGCTGTTCTAAGTAGCTGCCTACCTACCTATCGGAGATATAAAGATATCAGCATCGGATCAGGGATATAGTTGCTGTCTTGTTCCTTCCTGCTACCTACCTCATCTACCTAAGCATTACCTATGATGACTAAGGTTCCGTGGGTAATTCCTGATAATTTAATTAGATGTAATTTCCAAGGTTCCTCATACCTCTTCTGACATCTCAGGTGTAGTTCGTCGCATGAAGCTTTACCTACATAGGGTACACAGTGTATAAAGTGGATGAAGCTATTTACCTACCTAGGTAGATAGGTAGGTACGACCCATCCTATAGCGGGTATGTCTAAGTGGTTTTATATCTGCCACTTACTTATATTCCAAGGCTGCTTCATCACTTCCAAGCTTTCTAGGTTCATTCAACATTCCACCACCTGCATAGTCTGTCAACCTGGACGATCTGAGGATTACATGATACCTAAGGCACCGGCACTATGCTAGATGCCTCAGTAAGTTGGGTATTAAGTAATCTTCATCTGCCTAGCTACCTAAGTACATACCTGAGGTAGGTAACCTTGGAACACACCTTCCGTAACCACGTTAACCATATTCCAACATCCATTACTTCTACTACATCTATCACACCTGCCACTACCACATCCATCGTAATTACTTCCACTCCCACTCCCACCACTTCCACCCACCTGCCAACATCTTTCATCCCCAACTCATCTAACAAACCTCCGTATTAAGACACCTGAGTGCACTTCTCGGAATTGGAATACAGCAAGAATAGTTCGCCTACAGTGGCTTACGGTAAGTTTGAACTTCGCAAGTATCGCGGATAGATGCCTAGGCAGATACTCATCTCTTCGTCTCTTCCTTCCTTCTAGATTAGCCTATTTCCTCATCCACCTATACACACTCAATCCTTCCCACTCCCGAGGTCATATCTACCGCGTCAGATTCAAGGTCGGGCTGACTCTCACTACTACTTCACCTGCAATTACCCCCATCAACTTGAGATCGCGCTAGCAGCAATACCAACGATCAACCTATGTATGTACAAGATCTCAAATATTGACTTGCTTGAGATTTCTTCGTCTGATCTTACACATAATGGTGACTTTCATCATTCAACGCCATTGATCTCCTATGCCCCGCGTCACAATTTCAACCACCCCTCCATGCCTGGTACCCGCCCGCAGACCATTCATCATCATAAAATCAACCTAGCTCCGTTAGCAAACTCCGGCTAGGTCGAGTTCTGGTTGTACTTACATGGTAGAAGCAACTAACACATGGACCAGAGGTGATCAGGTACACTTCATGAGCATTCGCCGTCACGGGTTAGTTTGACTGCCTCCATCCCCTCCATCTCCTCTATACCCCCATTTAGCAGGAAGGTGCTTTGGACTCCAAGTATAGCCTACACTACCATCTTTCCCGTCTTTATCTACCCTACCAACAACCAACCCCCACCGTGTTTTCAAATTTAGCAGACACTTAACCAGAACCTTATCACACACCTGCAATACAGATTCTACATCAACCAACACCCTTTACTCCATTCCATCTTTCGCCCTTCCACTCCTTCTATTCCCACGATCCAGCATGACCGGTATTCGTTAGTCAAGAGTTGATCTAACTGTCATCAGTGACCCTAGAAACCGTTTCATTTCTCTCGCTCACTACTCCACTACTATCATTGCCAATTTCATCATTTGCCTCCAAGCAAGAGATCGTAGCAGTTATTCCTCAGGTAGGTGGAACGCTCGGCTTGTATCTACACTTTTATTTCCTCACCCAACATCCAGATCTCTCTCTTTCACCTTTACATCAACCTCTCCATTCCCGACTACTTGAGTTGCGTATAACTAAATACCTAGCAACAAGAATATCCCAGGCAAGGACCGCACCTGGTATTAACATAGCTGTGTTCAATGTAAGTCAATATCAACCCAACCTAGCCTTTCATTTTCCCCATCTGCGTTTTCCATCCTGCCATAATCCAAGATTATCCTCCATTTGATAAATCATCAAAAGCGCCACCGAAATCGGCCTCGTCATCCTTCTGTTGCGTGTACCTGCCACTGGTGAATCCAATTCTATCCGGTCGTAACTTCCATCTGGTATGGTTATCATACATCATACACCTGTTTTACACAATTGCCAATATCATCTCCATCTCCATTTCAGACCCTGCATCATCAGCCCAATCACCAGCTGAAAAGTCCAAGCCATTCAGTGACATACCCAGCACAAAGTAATTACAACATATTATCTGGAACAGATTTTACAACTTGCTGACGATCAGGTGGAGTACAGACTACCCGATACCTTTGTGTTCCGCAACTATCACTGTCATCCCTCTCAGCTATTCCTCCTTGACTACGACCATCCCGGCCAAAACTCATACCCTCCAGGCCTGAGTGAGTAACTTAACATTCGATATTTCAAGATTCACATACAGCCTAGCTTTATTCACATTTAGGTTTTCTCCATCTACGTCCCCAGTTTCACTACATATGCCATTCGAATCAATCGCTCCGTAACATCTCCCTCTACAATAACATTTTCTTCATATCACAAAGTACCTTGCAAGGGCCTCACAAGTCCTCATGCCTTCGGCGGTTCAAGCCTCTTTCATACCAAGCTCTTGTCTCCGGATACCCCAGTCAGGGGTTGCATGAACAACATCCTGGCGTTCCAGTACTAGAACTGACCAGTTTCTATAGCGTCATTGACGAGATGTCATCCCATGCCGGGTCTCAATCCCCGCGGGGATCGGGCTCGGGATCGCGACGAGGTTCGCAAGCGGGATCCCGACCTGGATCGGAGGCTGGAGGATCGCCCCGGAAGTCGAATCCTTTCGGTTCCGGTCTTGGCTTTGATCCTGCACGTGATCCTAATAAACGTGAGATGACCGAGGCCGAAATTATCGGTAAAAAAGTCGATTTGCCCCCGGACGCTTATCATACTGTGAGTATACCCATCCATTTATTCACCCTGTCGTGTATCAGCCGTGATGTTTTACCCAATGCTCATCATGAACAGGGAAAGGAGGTGACCAGATTCGTCCCTCGGCCGGGCCACAACACAGATGGCAAGCCCATCAAAGTTCAATTGAACATCTTCCAGGTGAACCGAATCCCGCGCGGCGATATCTTCCAATACGATGTGAGTTTGACCCCATCATAATGTCGCGCAGTGTACTCACCAAACTAGGTCTCCGTGTCTCCCAATGACAGAGGCTCCAGGGCGCTAGTCAAGAAGGTTTGGAACTCGAAGCGGGTACAAAGTGTCCTTGCCAAGGTCGGAGGAAAATGGCTATGTGACGGAAACAAGCTTGCATGGTGAGTCCCTTACCTTGTGATATGTTAATCATGGACTTACACGTTAGAAACAGGTCTTCACAGAAGCTCCCCAAGGGAGAAGAGCGAATCAATGTTGACCTAGATGCCGAGGCTGGAAAGACTGGGGCCCCTGGTCGCCAGAGCATGTACTACTGCGTGATCAGGCAGACGAAGACGCTTCATATGGAATATCTCGGAGCATATCTTCAGCGCAAGGTGTCCTGGGACTCAACGGTCTTGGAATGCATGAATTTCCTGGATCACGTCATGCGACAGAACCCCTCCGAGCAGCTGATCTCTATAAAGAGGAACTTCTACGCTCCTAATGCCAATCGAATCCCACTCGAGAACTACCTTGAAGTCATCAAAGGCACATACGCTGCCTTCAGATTGGGTGATTCTATCCTTCGAGGCGGTACTGGATTGTCGGTAAACGTCGATATTACCAACACTACCTTCTGGCAGGGCCGTCCTTTGGCCGAGGTAGCCCTTCGTATGACCCAATCCTTCAAGCCAGAGTGGAGGACCATAAACATGGGCCGGCTGCAGGAGGAATGTAGGCCTCAGATGATCAAAAAGCCTAATGGCTCGACCGATTACGCCCCTTCAGACGCATTCAAAGTCCTCCGCCGCCTATCTAAGATCAAGTTTCTCGTGAACCATCGAGGGAAGATGGGCGATCCCAAGATGTACACAGGCAAAAGTCTGGTCTGGAATGTCGCAAAGTATGGACCTCAGGGCGCCAATGCAAAGACGATCACCTTCACCCAGAAGAATCGGGAGACTGACCAAAGCAAGGAGATCTCCATCTACGATTATTTCTACGAACAGTATAAGCTTCGCCTACAGTTCCCTCATCTACCTGTCCTGGAGACCTCGAAGGGCTCGTTCTTCCCCTTAGAAGTCTGTAACATCGCCAGTTATCAACGCTACCAGTTCAAACTAGACCCGCAACAGACTGCCGCCATGATCAAGATCGCCGTGACCCGCCCCGACAAAAGGAAGGCGGACATTATGAACGGCGTTCGCGACCTCAACTGGCAAAACGATCCCTACCTTAGGGCCTTTGATGTTCCTGTAAGCAGCGACATGGTTGTGACCAATGCACGACTGTTACAGAACCCGGAAATTACCTATGCCAACAAGAAGGAGAACCCTGGTATGTCAGGTCGCTGGGATCTGCGAGGAAAGAAGTTCTGGGAAGCCAATCAAAAGCCACTCGTATCGTGGGGCATGGTCGCTATCGGCAATTCTTGCGACAAACAGCAATTGGAAGCCTTTTCAACCAATTTCTGCAATATCTACCGAGGACATGGTGGTAAAGTTGAGAGACCACCTGTGATCTTGAACGTCTCGAACCAAATGGACTATGGAACGATGACGGAAAACGCCTATAATACCATCAGCAGTAGGAACAAAGCCCACGCCCAAATGGTGTTCTTCGTGCTTGAAAACAAGAACCAGCTTGTTTATGAGCGTATCAAGAAGAACATGGATTGCAGATGGTGCGTGGTATCGCAATGTCTCCAAGGATTGCACGTTAAAAAGAACCAAGGTCAATACTGCAGCAATGTCGCAATGAAGGTTAACGCGAAGCTTGGTGGTGTCACATGCAAAATCGCCGGTCCAACAAATAACCCAGCATCGCCGCCATTCTTTAAGTGCCCAACCATGATCATTGGGCTCGACGTAACTCACGGCGCACCAGGTAGCGGCCAGCCGTCCATGGCAGCTATGACCATTTCGATGGATAAAAACGCAACCCGCTATGCTGGCTCCTGCGAGGCCAACGGTTGGCGTGCCGAGATCGTCGGCGAGTCAAAGATGAACGCACTACTTACGCGCCTACTCGGACACTGGGTTTCTACCCATGGAACGCCCCCTAAACACGTCTATTTCTTTAGAGATGGTGTGTCAGAGGGTGAGTTCCAAGACATCATCGATGAAGAACTCAAAGCCCTCAAGCGCTGCTTCCGCGAAAAGAACTACCCGGTGCCTAAATTCACTGTCATCGTCGCCACCAAGCGACACCACATTCGGTTCTTCCCGAAGCCTGGAGACCGAGGTTCTGCAGATCGCAACGCAAACCCGCTGCCCGGCACTTTGGTGGAGCAAGACGCCACCCATCCCTTCCACTGGGATTTCTACCTCTGTTCCCACGTGGCCATTCAAGGGACTGCCAGACCGGTTCACTACAATGTGATCTGTGACGAGTTTGGGGTCGACGCAAACCTGCTGCAGAAAATGATCTACCAGCAGTGCTACCAATATTGCCGCTCAACAACCCCAGTGTCCATTCATCCTGCAATCTACTACTCTCACCTGGCGTCCCAGAGAGCACGGTCCCATGAGAACATAGCCTCATCCCAAAAGGAGATGACGCCCGTGGGTAAGGCTGGCTTCCCTATTGGCAAGGGCGGCTCGGAGGTCTATTCGGGAGATCAGCGGGCAGAACCTCCACCCCTGCTGCCTATGTCGAACAAAACTGCTTTCCAGGAGAACGTAAAGCATATCAATACCACCATGTGGTATGTCTAGAGAGTGATTATCTTGGATGACATCGACTTCACCTGCCCCTCTCGGTTTCGGCTTCACGGCTCACGGTTTCTGGAAGTGTCATTTGAATGATTCCTTCCGCCTACTGTATCTCGGAAACAGTTCCACTCGATTTGCTTATTGCAATGTTGTTACCAGGCGTCCGGCACTCAGGCGTCTATAGTGGACGGCATCTGCCCAGTGTGCGTGCCGAAGGCACCCTCTGCGTTTGCGTTTGACTTTTCCATCACTTTCGATTCTAGCACTTACTAGCACAAGGGAAGCTCAAGGGGAATTTGGACGAACGTGAGCTATGTTGCGATGCTTTGACAGGTTTTGACACCCACGAGGTTTTTCCTGTCCTGCTTATCAGGCGTAGATCCATAAGTAGCATAGAAAACGAGCCACATAACCGTAGTTCATAATACTATACTATTGGTTTGCTCAACTGAGACTTTCCATACTCACATGTGCATGTCTGATCCCAATGTAAAGGTAGGGAGGGTGTTGAGCCAGGTGGTTTCACTAATATCTGTATTGCCGACTAAAGGTAAAAGAGGGGGGGGGGGGGGGGCAGACGGTAAGCGGGCGATGTAGTAAGTGTGTAGATTATATACGTTGGGTTGGGTGTTTTCGCTTGGTTGATTCCTGAAGTGGATGGACGCCTGTGTTTGGTGGAAAGCGGTGGGAGGAGAGACGAATGACTTATGAATATTCTACCACATGGTGGCGCCGTTGGGTTTCAAGTGTGGATTATCAAAGTCAGCTCAAGACTGTTATATACTATTCTAGGGCGACGTCTTGCGTTGAGTGGTCGTGTTCAGCTACAGTTAACGCTGTCGGTTCTATTGGGATCAGGGGTATTGTAGACCCTGGCCAGCGTTTGCAGGAGAACGTCTCCGTCACTATCGACCTAATGGCTGAGCCTATCTTCTTCGTCTTGGAGCGACGTCTGGCTGTTTGTGGTCTTGCGAACCCGAACGCTTAAAGAGGGTTCATGTAAGTAATTAGATCGATGTCGCTCGCGGGTCTGCGGACACTCACCCTGTATGTCGTCGGTGGTGAGCCTGTTGGTAAGTAAGGTAGTCTCTTGACGATCGATGCGATTGCAGCCCTGACCGAGAGGGTACTTAGAATTAAAGACGCCATTCTTGAACATTGATTTCGATATAGATCGTTGCCGTGTTACATTGCATCGCATCGCATCAGTCCATGATGCTTTATAAGGAATACATAGCCCCTATAGTGGGGCGGGCGGGCGGCCCGTGCCTCCAGAACGGTTTGCTCAGACATGCGAGTATATAGATCGGATATGGAACCCCTCAGTATAAGACAAAGCTTCGAAAAGTAAATTCCCCTTCCTAGTACTAAGATCTTATGTGATAGTCCTTGTGCATCTCGGGCTCTCGCCCATTTCCAGTGTATATTCAGGCATACCTCCAACATGAACGGTGCGTCCTCCCACGCTTTCGGGTACGTATGTTGAGGTGTTCAGGCGTGCCCTAGAAGAGTGTTTTCGTGGAATCCGTTGTGGAAATAGTAAACTAACTTGGTTACTTAGATGTAAGTTGTTTCATGGGGTTTAGTAGAGGGCCCCGGTAGCTCGGCGGGAGGGCTGTAGACATATAGAGCCCACGTCTCTACCTCGGCACACATGCAATTCACCCCTTGAACAACTAAGCATAAATACAGACTTACTTAGACAGCCCTTGCTTTAGAAGGCTACAATAATACTTAGGACTTCATCTGGTAGAACCTATCCAACAGTTGCGAATATTTACACGAGTCTCTGTCTTCGAGCCTAAGCAACCATGAGTGGGCAGGGATTAACACTACGGTTTTTCGGACTTCATATCACGATCATGCCGTGATCCAATTGGTTTAAGCCTGGGCATGTTACAAACCACTCATTCCAGGGTATTGATAAAGGTCACGTGGATATAACTGCGTCGCCAAGCCTTTCTCTTGGCGACACTCCCTTTCTTTGACTCTCCTTTTCTATATAAAGGGTACGGGATCACTCCCTTCTAGATAGTCTCTCCTTTAGCTAGCCAGCGATCAATCTAAGTATTTACCCTTCTACGCCCTTTGCTATCTAAAATCAAGACCAGTGGTGACGGCTTCGTTACATGACATCAAACTCCACAAGTCATTCCGGCTCTTCAGCCCTCTCGTCCTCGCAATCGCCACCTGACTCAATGGATTGCGCTGCGGCATCATCACCATCCCCTGATATACACAATGGGGAGCTTGGCGCATTTACTGAGCCTGAGCCTGGAGTACGACGCTTTCTGCTATTCTGTGCTAGCAGCGGAGAGTTCCATACATCACTTGATAACATTGACTTGACTGGTGTCTCAGATGTTGCAGTTATCTGGGGGAAGACAAGAGAGTCATATAAAAATATATTAAGAAGGCGGACGCAGACTTTGTCTGGGAGAATACAGGTCCTGTTCTCAAAGCCACAGTACTTTAAATTTCTAAAGGTAAACGTCTCAATACCATCCAGACGAAGATAATCAACTTACTTAGATAACTACTAATAATCCCCACAACCTCAGTTTACCCTAGTGCACCTTACGCTTTCTGGGCCATCCGTCAAACATATCCGTCACCCAGCCTTGCCACCCCAGGAAGAAATAAAGAATGGCAACTATTGGTTCTCGCCATGTACAGTGGATGAAGCAACCCTGGATGGGTTTTCCCCATTCTATTTGCACTGCTTCCTCAATCCCGGGGATCATACAAGAAATGGCGGTGCGGTTCGCGCTCTTCCGAAAAAGCTGCACCAGAGGTTGTGCGTATCTCAGAGTGGCTCCTCGTTAGATCCGGAAGTCCCCGCCTGGGGCGTATGGGTCGTCGATGGGCCTGACTACACTCGACTGTCACTATTTGCCGCCATCGGCGTCCTAGTCACCACGATCATAACGTGTGTCTGGTCTGGAGTCATGGGTGACGTGCAAGGCGCCACAGGAATTGGACAATATCTGCTTGCACTGGTTACCGTTATGAGTGCCGCGACGCTATGGAACCTCCACTTTACCTATTAGATAGATATTTGTCTAGGAATTTGCATATGAAGTGTTTTAGTTGAGTAGAAGCTGAAATCTGTCCAGCAAGGTTTGCGGACTTAAATGTTAAATGCAGTGTTCGTTTGAACCCCTTTGGATAGCGATTATATCGTATTTCGCGGGTATGGCTGGAAGCAATGGCTCTTATGTTACACCGTCACAGCATCATAAGCTGGGATTATTTCAGGAATTGATTTGCTTCTATGAAACACAAGAGAGATCCTGAGAAATATGCTGAAGAATTGTTTCCCAGCAGTTAAACTTCCTCCTACTTAAGGCCTTGAAATATGTGTGTGGGCGTTGCCTCTGGTTCACAGAGACCATGGATTACCATATTGAATCCTTACGATATTCGGTTACTTGTGTATCTTAATAAAGGCTTCGAACAAACAATAATAGCTACCACTAAAGAAAAATTAACAATCTAAAGTATAGCTATGTCGTAGTATTCAGGACCCCTTCAATGGCAAGATAATCTATGTTTTACACTCCTGCAAATGCCACCAAGATCATTTCCACTACTCCACCCTGCGGTCAATAACTCTCGTTGCCAAATATGTACTGATAAGAACACTTCTGCATCGATTACCGAGAAATCGAAAAAGTATCATGTCCTAGTAGTTGAGTATCTGCTGTTGATTCTCTTGAAAACCTGCTTAATTCCTATCTTAAGTCCTTGTCTCTTTGATATCCTCATCATAACCCCTCTCAATAGTTTTGGAACGGTTAGAAAGATTACCCCGCACTGACATAACTACAAGTAATCATTATTGGTTCTAAAGTGTCACTGAGCGGTTTATGTAATTATTGTTCGTGCCTTCCTAAGTCGTTCCTGCCTCCTTCCAGTTTTCCTCTTTCCTACCAGTGCTGGTAATTTAACAACGAAAATCCTTCTTGCGTACTGCAGGCAAAAATGGCATTTAATTACAGCGTTAGAAGCAGCATTATTGTTCTTGAGCAGTTAGCGGCCCCATTGAGACACTTCCAGTCATGGTAAGTAACCTTCCTCTTTCTATCTGTATTGCACATCAAGTATACTACATACTGCTGATCACACAAATATTTCAATGACAACTATTGCTCCCACAGCATCGTATCCAGGTACTTGAAACTATAACAAATATTCTACTACCTATGTGTTACATATGAGAGGAGATAACCGTATCTCGCTTAGGTTTCTATTCACAGCAATCCCCCAGGCAATGGTAGTATCTGTTAGCTTCTACACACATCTACCCCGCTGTCAACAAAGTCCATTCTATGACACGGAATTTAATGATGTATACTTATTAACATAGCTGCAGTATCCAGCTCATGTTTATGCCCCAAACCAATTCACCTTCTCACTACCCGAAGTCCTTTTCCACATGTACATGCCATATCCCTTCCCTCTCGAAACCTACTCCATCCTTTCTCTGTCCATAAATCCCATCGTTAGCTCGACACTCACTTCAGCATCTGCACTTACTCCTACCAGAAGTCAGGACTGTATTCTGTAAGATCCTTATTCATACAATTATATCCCACAGGAAAGCAGCTCCCAATACCGGCATGGCCTCAAATGACCAAGAGGTTAACGTACCCCAAGACAATGGGCCCATGGTTATTCAGTATGTCTGCTCCTATTTAGCGATCATATAATGAAGTCTTCTAACGATATGAATTAGGCCTGTCGCTTCCGTCGTCTTGGCTGCCAAGGATTTCATCAGAATCAATGGCGACTTGTACCAAGTCGCGGGAACATCCCCTCTGTATGTTGCCATTAATATTAGGGCAGAGTTGCACATAGCTAATTCCGTTGCACAGGTTTTTGATGCAGTACAGAGGCATTCCTCTTGCTGAGTGTGTTCATATCTCGAATCCATTCCCCACAACCACTAACAAACGTCGTCAGGGAAAGTTCCAATGGCCCTAGTGCTATCCAGAAGCATCAGAGTCCAGTTCCGAACCCCCTTCCAGTCAATGAGAGGTATATTGCTCAGTCCCTTCTGTCTAGCCACCTGTTTCTCACAAATTTCATAGAGACGGCTCGCTCCCTGTGCCGATGAGCCCGCGCGCACCCCAGCTTGTTCGCGATAATGATAATACTACGTATGTGGATCCCAAGTTGGAACTTCACATGATTATAACCACTGATAAAATGACCCAGTGAGAATGCTGCCATCATTGATCACACTTCGTCGACTCCAAGCACTGCTGCTACTTTACTCAGTCCCGCGGTGGATTCCGGTCCTACTTCTGATCCTGGTTCGAGCAATGCTCCCCATGCGACTCTTGACAATCCACCGGCAGCCAAACGCCGCCGTCCTCTGCCCGATCGTCGGCCCCTACCTGCCCATCAACCCCCGGCTGCTGCCCCTCTCCGCCTGACAAAGCTAAGCGCTGCTCGCGAGTCTCGGGATGATGCCCAGGTCCTTGCCAAAATATCCACAACCGCTGAGAAGGACGCCCTAGCCGCCGTAGAGAAGGCTCAAACGACTGCACCGAAAGCTCTGAATATCGCAGTTCACGCTGAATCTACTGTAAAGTCGATCCATTTTACTGGGAACGAGGTCCAAGCTATGTTTAATAAGATCAAAATCATTGCAGACGATATCCAAGCTACTGCCGGCGACGCTCAATGGATTACTCGCGAGACCCAAGAGATCGCTGACGAAACCGAGGTGTTCCTTAGTGGGATCCGAGTTGCCGAGCGCAAAGCCCTAGCCATTATGGACAAGGCTCAGGCCATCGCAGATGCAGCTTTCGACGCTGTGGATCCAGCTAAAGTCCAAGCCCGTGAAGCTGGTATCCGAGCCAAGAACGACCAAGCAGCCCTACGCGTCGCAGAACGGAAGTACCACAAACTCGCACGGGGAAATGGCCAGTCGGATGATAAGGACAGGCCATGGGGCTGCAAGGCGTGCGGCCGAAATTATGCAGACAGAAATACCTTCAAGTACCACACTTGCAAGCCGCAGGATCGGGCCGCGACCTCGGGCCGTTTTCTCTGCCATTCTACGGGCTGCACAAAGTCGTATCTCACGAAGAAAGCCCTTGAAGAGCATCAGAAAGTCTGTAGCAACCAGCATTAGCTAGACACGGAGGATAAGGACTACGTCCTTTGCCCAAGGGAGGCACCATCACTATGCGCAAAGCCAGGGACACGATATCAGGGTGTGCTTCGGGGTTCTTAGGGATATGACTTTCGGATTCTCTGTCTCTCCACTTCTTTTCTCCCTCTTTTGGGGTTGGAAACGGATAGATTCCCTGTACCGTATACTATACCCTTAGACCGATTAGATCCTTCATTTCCGGTAGAAAACCGAGTCACGATGATGCTATAATAGAGCTAGAAATCCAAGGAATATCACAAGTGTGTTTTTCTAACAGTATTAATAGTGCATCTAACCACCTATAAACCGTAGGAATCGTGACATCCACACACTCACACACACATTCTCTCTCTCTAGCTCTCGATGACGGGGCCTGAACATTGTAGAGATTGTCAGTGCAGCCAATATCGACTAAAATATGTGTCGAGACCCGGCCTACCAAATTACAGGATTTACTTGTATGTAGTAATCCGACAGGATCAATGCATCTAGGGCGCTAAATAGTAGTTCGCCCCCAGCGCATTTAAGGGCTCTAGCCGCTGGCGCTAGACACAATTACTGAGCCATTCCTGTCGAAGAGCTATGTATGTACAATATAACGCTTCGTTGAGGGTTTTTATCTAGAATACCTACAATAACTAAAATCATAACTGTTTGACAACGGACCGAAACATCCCGCTTAATCCAAAAATCGAAGTAGATTATGTTACTTTTCGAATTGTTCAAGGCCGTCAAATGCACTGTCTTGGAGCAGGCAGTGGTAGGGGTCGCCCAATAATTTTAGTGGATTACATAGCAGTAATTAGGCCTAATCCGCCCGCCTACCTACTGACTTTCTTGGCGAACTACTCCGTACTTAGGTATCGACGCAACAATAGATTCGGCATAACCAACTTGCTAGCACTACGATTTCATTGCTTGTTTACCAATGCTGTATGTAGCATGGGAATATTTGGACAGCCAATGGACGTGAAGCTATTTATTGGGTTTCATTGATGGAACGGTTTACTTACGCTGAATGTTGGGGTCAGTGGCTGAGGACATAGCACATGAGGCTGCGTAGTAATTATCGCTTAAATACCAGACATATCCCCCTACTAAGAGACATCTGGGTAGTAAGCTAGATCACATAAATCACTTAAGATGTCTATTCTAATCGTGTCAACTTCCAGGCCCCAGCCTTTAATATACATAGATGTAGATCGAAGAGAATAGTCACCTACAAGTGTATATCTACAGACTGGTCCAACAGATCTCACATCCAGTAGGCAAACATGGTCATTTGAACCCCCGTGAAGATCCATATAGGCAGACTAGCCATTTACCCACTGGAATACATGAGACAATTTATGAAAGGCAGTATGAACTTTTGCACATTACACCGACACTTCGTATACATGTGCCAAGAATCAGTACCACTCGCCCCCAAACCCGTATCTGTACGAGGCTTGCTAGGTAAAGAGTCCTACGGTATCACCAAAGGCTGCATATCCAGAGCCCCGTCTTCCATATTGAACTGGACATGCGAACATTGAGATGAGCTAGCACCCGTTTTGGGAATAGAGCTTGAAGGTGTTAAGGTTGATGCGGATGGGATATGTAATAGTCATCATGTCTTGCGTCGAGAATGGTACCAAACTTAGAAGATGGCACTTCTTCGGCTTAATAATTGCCCAGTTGAGAGTCTAGACGGGCATAACCTATTAAACTTGGCTTGTGAGGGCTAGGACCGGCGAGGCATACCATCTTGTTTCAATCATGTATTCCGTGGCCAATATATCAGCCTCCTTGACGCCTTATGCATGTCTCGGGCCCGATGTTACAGCACAGTTATGATGTAACACCTGCAATTTGTGTCACTTTACTGAGCCATCAGGCTTTCAAAGACAAAAAGGGAAGTGGTCACCCCGCATACCGGATCCACTCGAGTTCCTCCATTCCTCGTCCCATGTAAGGATAGCGGTCAGTCACTATCGGCGGCTTGGGGCATCTATGATCCAAAAGTTCTCTAAGCGACTGATCACAGCCAATTATCGACTAAGGAACCCAAATCATTTCTAATAGCAAATGGATCTTGAGCAACATAGCACGCCCATTGACGAGCTGCAGCAGCATGGACAGTTCGAGCAAAGGAACACCACGAGACCGGTTCATGATGAATCCAAGTCTTACAAAACGCGTATCACCATAAGAATTATTCTTAGGGTGTTGAGCTTCATAACCTGTATGGTCCTAGTTGGCTTGCTCGGGGACGTCCTTCACCTCTGGATAGAATGGATAGAAAATGACACTTATGCTTGGTCTTGGCAAGAAGACAACGTGGCAATTGTTGCCGGCCTGACATACGTGAGCGGAGCTGGGAAATACGATATCTTCAAGAATTCTAACTGTCGTCTACACAGGCACTCTCTTCGGTGTGTTGGGACATCATCGATTTGATTATTCTGTATTGTCGAAAGCGGATAACCAGCATGGCCCTCCTCGGCGTTCATATCGCTGTCGAAATAATTTTCTGGGGTGCAGGCGGAATCACCAGTATAATCTTTCTGTCCATTATAGAGCAATATACGTTACTAGCACTTACGGCACTTTTAACGTTAAGTATCTCGGAGGCCATTAAACTTCTATCACTATGCTAACTTCTCATGACAGCATATTGCGGTTTTCGTTCTTTGTTCTTGGATGCATCGAGGTTCACAAAAAGAACAGACAGAAACAGGTAGAAGAAATCCTCGAGGTTCTACACATGAACGGGATTGGGGTCCACGGAGACAACACCAACATCAAGCTGCCTGGCAGATACGCACTTCCTAATCAGAACCATCCCCAAGGCGCCCATGTGGCATCCCCTGCGCAATACCCATTACAGGAACTCCAAGGAGACCGGCCCTCGCCACAGGAACTGCCGAACTCACCAGCTTTTATACCGGAGATGGCGACCGACAGGAATTTTGCCGTTGAGATGGGCACCGGCAGAACTGACCGTTAACTGGAAGGGTGCGAGGCTAACCTAACTGTTCCTTGTTCTGGTGTTATTAAGAAAAGGTCTAAGGGAGCAAGATTCCTATGAGTGTGGTTATCTTCAATTGCTAGGTATAACAAAGGCCCCTATAGTGGGTCCGTCAGAATAGGGGTGAGACTAGTAGGGTAAATAATCCTGGTTTTGGGGATGCACTAAAAAACGTGGCTATATGAGGTACTGTAGATATTGCCTCCATAGCTTATATCTATATGGCTACAATTGATTCTAGTCCCACCACCACCACCGTCCAATAATCAGTCCAACTCGATGAGACGTATAGTTTGATTATTACGACGCCGTTGACAATATAAGAGCCGGATGATACAACTGCAACTGCATTGCTATCTTTTCCGAGCTGGCGACGCCAAGTGCCAGTGAGCCTTAGTAAGAACCGGTTGGAACAGGGTACCGGGAATAACCTCCAACGTGCGCTCCCACCGTCACTCCTTCTCGCCATAGGCGGCGGGGGCTGTTATAATGTCGCTTGTCAGAGGCCACTTTGTCGAAGCTAATGACCAGATATATCTACTAACTCTTCAATCCCTGCCCTGGATCCCCCCAGAAGAATCACGACGTTCAGCAGTCGGGTGCAGTGGAACCTGTCCCTGCTGTCGGAATAACCTGATCTGTCATATTTGCGGGCTAGATTGCCTGCGATCCCGACAGCCAGCGACGGCTTTCCATAGACTCATAACCTCTGCCAGGGGCACCAACACGGAGTTTCCTTTCCTCGGCCTTAAATAGGCTAAAGGAGGTCCCTAGCTCGGCTCGAGCTTCGTGGGTAGGGCTAGGTCGGCCACTGCGGCAAACGGGACGATGGAGACTACGGGTAGCGACAGGGCTACTAACATCAGAGACAACGCTGAAGCATGAGTCCGGCAGTCATATGTGACTATGGCCGCAAGAAAACGAACGAGCATGTACTCGCCACTGATTTCATGAGGCCCATCATCGTGAAGGCTGACGTGCTCGTGCCGATGAAGTACTGCTGGGCGCAAGTGACATAGGCATTGCTGAATGAGCCACTTCAATGTTAGTGTGAAAGTACTAGCTGCAGGCATTTCTAGTTTAGTGTTGCATCCACCAAGAATGGCGGGCTCGAAGATCCCATTCCGGTATGGGAATACGCAGATTCTTCCGGTTTATGGCTTAACTGGCTATTGTTCGGTCCATTGAGTCGAAGATGGAACTGATGACGGTGTGCAAGAGCTCCCAGTGTCATCGACTATAAGACCTATATCTATATTTCAGCCCCCGGCAACGACATCATCTTTCGAGGGCAGTCCGCTGAGATCTTCATAGTAACTCGGGTTCAAGCCGGCCTGATATCTAGCCTCCGTATTGAAGGGCCCTTTGACGGCACCCTTGAAGAATTTTTGGACATTGCTGCGGAAGATCTGGACAGGGTCGGTCCCCTCCTGCTGACAAATCCACGTGAGCCAGCGGTGGCCGGTGGTGACGTGGGTTATCTCATCATTATGGATTATATTGAGGCTGTCGACGCTTTCTGCATCGCCGGCTGCGCGGAATTTCTGGATGGTCATAGGGTTGACATCGAGGCCGCGAGCCTCATGGACAAGGGCGATGACGCTAATGCGGGCACGCAGGTCGTGCGAGGTGCGTACTGCCGATTCCCAAAGTGCGTGGTGTACTGGCAGCACACCGAACCGACTTCCCAACTCCTCGAGGCGCGCCCGCAACAGCGAAAAGTGCTTCGCCTCGTCGTTGGCAACCTTGAGCCAGTCGTAGAAAAACGTCCGCGGAAGCGGCAGTGCGGGTCCGTCGGCGGTTGTAATGGTTTGGAAGGTCGCGAACCTGACACAGATGTCGATGGCAAGGTCGATTGCCCACTGCTCGATGTTGGCTAGCGCGTGGATGATATTGATTCTGCTCCTCAGGGTACCAGCTTTGCCCGGCCTGGGCATGGCGCCGGGTTTGATGACTGTAAGCTCATTCTCTCTCGGTGGCTCGTCGGGGGCTTGGGCGGTGCCGGCGCCTATTTCCATCGGCGTCGAAGACTGCTCCCTCGTGGCAAACAAGGAGAACAGGTGGGTAGTAAGCTCGATCTTAAGCTCCGGGTCGGGGGTATTCAGGATGTGCACACACCAGTCACACAGGGTGGCATTTTCGTCAAGATACTTAGGTCGTGTAGATTCATCAAGTCTAGAGCCATGCTTGAACTTAACCTTCTCGCTGACGGCATCGAGCCCTGCCAGCTGCAATCCGGGTACATCGGGAATTCGCAAGCTCACTCGACCGTCGTCCTCCACGGTGACGGGAAAGGTGCATGCCTTGAGGCCATAACTAGACTCGCCAGTTTCTACGTTGAAATCATAGGCATGCCAGGGGCAGGACGCGATATAGGAAGAGTCCTCGATATCAATCTGAGCTTCGGCCATAGGACCGCCCGCGTGGGGGCACTCGGCCTCCATTGCATAATATGTCCAGGCATGACCATGTTGGGCTTTGCCGCCCGGACCCGATACCTCGTCATGTGAGCGGATGGTTGGTAAGCGAAATAGCACAAGACGCTTGCCGTTGGAAAGCGAGACTGTGTATCGGGAATGGGTGAGATCCGAGATGGAACCCACGTGGATCGTTGACATTTTCCTCAGAGCCCTCGATACGAGTAAGGGCGGAGGTGCCAGGGGGGCTCTGAGTCTAGTCCTAGTAATAATATTGAAAGGGGCTGCCGAATAAAATTGGCGGGCAATCTGGGCAATGTGGACGCGACGGAAGATCGACGAACAGAGGGGCAGGGTTGTTCTCATTTTCCGTAGCAAGTCAAGGTCACTCAATGATCCTCCCTCCTCAATCAAGCTTTGACAACATGGAGTTGAATTTGTTGTTTGCCCTTGGCAGGACTAGAGAAGAATTTGAGTCCATCAAGAGAATTTTGATGTGGCTTATCTAGTATCATGCCTGTCTAGGTAGCCTAGCTACATACAAGCTGTTAATGTGTGGCTAGTGCCTTGAAAAGCTACGGTTTCTACGGCTAGGTGCTATTTTATTGACGGCTGCCATCAGCTGGGAGGCCGGCCTCTCGGTACTTTCTCCGAGTTTCGCTAGCTGATCGAATACGGTTAGGTACAGTAAGTGCAGTACGGGGGTTTTTTGGGGGCAAATCTCAACACCATCACAAATACAAATGCCCCGAGCTTACAATCCAGGAACGATACTTGGTGAGTAAATGCAGGAGTTTTTTTTTTTTTTAAAAGGAAAAAAACTTTTTCTAAGGTAACCATATGCTCATTCGTGACGTTTCAACGTTTCAGCATCTAAACCTCTAGACAACTCTCAAGCATGTGGCTGACGAAAGTGTCGCGTCGGGTCTGTTTCGCCGCCCCGTGCCCAGCGATGGAACACGGAATGCTCCAGTGCCGAAGAGGAGGATCAAGGCTTACAAGGTAAACTAGATTGTGTGTAATAAGCCCGTGCCTTTCTACAAAATGTGTCACTTTATTGTTCACAATTCAATCACCACAGCTTCTTGCGGCTATGATCGCCTTCTCCTCTGGCAGTCTGGTTCCGGCATTGTCTCATACCCCTGCACATCCTGCCTAGCCTCCTCAACCCCTGCGCGCCCTGGCGCCCAGCCCTGGATACGCTACACCTGAAGCGCGCGTTTTGCGTAAGCTATCATGGATGCCAAGCCAAAGTCAAGATCCTTGAGATCTCGCCGTGGGTGAAGCCCTCTTTCGGAACCTCAGAAATGACGAATCTAGACTATGCCCCAGGCGACTAACCCACGTTCGTAGTATCACCCTGGGCCCCCGGCTCGTATGGAGCTTTGGAATCATGATTGTTTTGTTTTGAAAGCTTCACGCAGCCAATCATGTTACCTTGTAACCCCGGGCCCGGCGCACTTGTCATCCTTGGTCCTGAGCCCCTTAGCGCACATCGCTACCACCTCTAGCGCTGCGGTCATGGGAGACTGTTGCGCCTGGGGATCTGGCCAAGCAGCCTGTCTGTCACAGCTCTTGCACAGAGCTGAAGATCTTTTCGGAGAGAAGCGCTGTACGAGAGGTCTTGACACCGGGACGGTCGTTTCCCTAGCGGAGCGCCCCCTGTCATCAAACATGGGGTCGAGGATCGGCCTTGACGCATGCTATAAAGGATATGCCACCCGTTCGTGAGGTTGTGGCCATTCCTGCTTTCTCTCTTTATCCTCTTCAGTAATCTTTCAACTTGCCTCAAACGTTCTCTTCTTCGCACGTACCAATTGCTCGTCGCCGGCCGACATTTTAACACTCACTTACAAGCTTTTTAAGTATTTCATCAATCCAACACTACACCAGTCAAAATGAAGTTCTCCGCGATCGCCTCTTTTGCTCTTTTCGCCCTCGCCTCGGCCGAACTCCGTATGTGCATCTCTTAACTTACCATGCCCATATGGAACGTAGAACGTATGCTAACAAGTATTCTTTACAGGCAAGGTGCCGAGGTCGAGCAAGGACAAGGCCGTCTTCCGGCGGCAGACCAACGTCAACGTCCAGACGGCTGCCATGACCGATGGCAATGGCAACGTTGTCCCGTTCGATACTGCCGGCGTCGTCCAGCCGATGAAGGCCGCTGGCAATTAAAAAATCCCAGGGAACGAACTCCCTCTTCAACAAAGTCTCCTTCGGTGGAATTCAGCGACGCCTACGAAGGGGCCTCTTTTTTTAATGCGCCACGTTTACAATCAGCCAACCTGTTTTTTTGGGGCAAGCCTGTCAGGATCAGGAGAGAAAACAGATCACACCTCAATTGGCTGGACTTCGCACATATCGACGACGCGTGGAGGATATATAGACTAATGAAGACGACGCGGGCTCATAAGCGTATCTGAGTATTAAAATAATAAAAAACTCTCCCCATTCCGGGGACCCCAGTCAGTGGTCTTGAGTGTCTCTGCATGCATGTTTTAAGTCTGACTTCGGTGAGCGCCATTTTGGTAGTAAAACGCTAGAACCCATTCGGTCTGAAGTGAGATGGATCGTGACGGCGTTCTAGGTGTCCACTATTAGCTGCCTACGACGCCAAATTTACGAAATATTTGGGCGATTCATAGTAAAGTTCTGTATTGCGTATCGCAGCAGTCGCACATCTCGTACAAGTCTTTCCAGAACGGCGTGTATCCATCACCTTTGAGTGTCTAGAGTAGCTTCTTGTCATCTGGACCACCACTGCTACTGGAAAGGGGCAAGTGAGCTAGGTTCATTCCCCGGGATAGCATCATGACAGGCCGGGGCGAAGATCTACCAGATTTGGAGTGCCGGCAGTATCTACTTATACATGACGAGGTATCTATATCTGTTATACGCCACTGCGTAAGCATCGGTTACAGTCTTCGTCTTGAGAGGCTACACATGATAATGTCCAACGTCACTGGCCACCCTTATATTCGTAACTGAATTCCCTATCGAAACGAGATACGATAGTTTCCCTTATAATCCTAATCTCAAAAGAGGCCTGATTCATGTACAGATTTGCTTTTGAAGCATGGGAGTAAATATACACGTGTCTCTGGCTTAGAGGCCTCCTCATTGCACTTTCGCTGAAACATTCTTTTACTCCAATGGAACCGGTGTCATGTCTTGAATTGGTACAGATCAAGTAGGGTCTTCACCTGTTCTAATATAGCCTACTCGTAAGATAACTACTCATGCCATCTGAATCAGTAGACATCCGCTTCCCATCGAAGATAGGGGCGTGCGCTGCTGAAATGGGGGATATGGCTTGATTGACTTGAAGGTTCAGCTACTCTAATGGAGCAAGACGTCCTTTGTGATATGCACGTGACGATGTCTCAGTCTTGACACTAAACTTCAACATACGTCAGTGGGACTTTACACAAGAGGAAGTCATATCTAAGATGAGATCAGTATCACTCACCTACGCGGAAGTTCTGACTTGACCCAATTGCACTTTACCGCTGGTATGACTCCCAATCCATGGGGCGTCAGACAGGCGGATGGATAAGGTCGCCGTCCCCTTCTTCTACGGCGTCTGGACCCGTACACTGAAATCAAGGTCTACGTTCATACACTCCCTGGGCGTTTTGAAGAGTCCCCCTGTCCTGGCTCTCTGTTAAAGAGTGACATTATACCTTAGGGTTGTGTAATACCATAAACACGCGAGCGAGACACGATTTGGCATGAGTATCTCGAACAATGCGGCTATTCGGAGTATAGATTATAAGCTGCTCTACGCGGTTTGGTCGCTTCCGCTTCCAGCCTTCTCGTACTGCTTTGCTCTCTAGCTATACATATCTACGATCTAGGAAATCCACATGGAGAAAAGGACTCATTGATAGGCATTGAGATCTTAAAATAGGAGTCGTTATAATTGACAGAAGCTTGAACTAAGGTGCCCAAGGGCTCATACACCATGTGTATGAAGCCTTCCCTCCGCATCTATGGAGGGGTAAATAGTTCTTATGCATATGAGATAGCAAGATAGCTTGACACCTACTCCTAGAGGCATAAACACGACACACCAGACAGCAGCAACGAGATCCTATTTCGATTTCGGATCCAGTGGTAGTCTCGAACGCGATTCTATATCAGGGAATTCTAGTACCATTCGTGACTTCTACTGTTTTGCTGTTGTGCCGAGCAGCTACATAGGAGCCTATTGCAGAGGGCGTGGATTTTCCAGCGCCAGTATCACTGGAATAATGAGAATACCGCGACCTACAAGGGATGGTCGAAGAGCGTGAAGAGAAAGAACTTGATTGCTGAAGTAAGGTCATGACTTATCACCACTCTACGGGACGAAGTGTCTGCTTATATACGCGATACCACGATGCCTACACATCATACTTCCAGCTTTGGCCCTCAACTTCAGTGATTGACGCGTCGACTTCTGCATTACGTCCCCTTAGTTGGAATATCAGAGCACGTGTCACGAACGCATAAATCCTTTGATGCTCGCGATTGGTAGTCTTAAACGCGCGACGTGATGTACCTGATTGGTCCTGCTCGGGAAATAGGATTGGTCACTATATGTAGCGGTGCCTAACCGCCCAACCTCCACGTATAATCATGCCTAAGTGACCTGGCAACGGCCGCTTACGATTCTATACTTATATTATCCTCTTTCTGATCGTACTGACATAAGCGCCAACTTCGGCTGTGCAGATTTAGGCGCAGTCGAGCAGATATTAAGGCGCGCGCTTTTAACGCGATGCTAGTGGTGATAGTGAACAAGAATGCACGTTTAGCGCTAGGATCGGAGATCGCGGTTTGCTAAGGATTCTATCCCACGATTGTTTTTTGCCAAGGCGATTTGCGGGACGATAACTATATTACTCCATACCGCTTCTCGCTAACTTTGAACCTTAAGTAACGAACCAGCTACCCACTCATCCAGCAGATGGAAGATCAGTAGAGACAGGTCCCTGGAGCTGCTCCGGTCCTGCCGAGAACCTCGCAATGCTAGGGAAGTAGAGCAAGCGGTGACAGTTTTCCGAAGTATCCTTCTACATGAGTAGGCATCGATAAATAACTACTACTTCGTATGTTAGCAGACAACGCATGTTAGAGATCTACGAGAAGCACAAATCACTATATGAGCGGATACCAAAACAATAGCATATTAGTCTAGTACCCCATAATAGCTCAAGAGGAAAGAAAACCCAGGTTATAGTTGATTAGCTGTGCTCGGCCTTTGTCGGTCCTGGTGTGTCAATATGTAATATCTATTTTTGGGTATCGCTAGAGCCCCACTAAGCAGACAGAGCCCCCTGCCCCCAGCAAAATCGGTGCAGATACACAGTGGAGGATCCCTCCCGTGCCACAGGGCGTATGTAGGTCAACGCTGCGCTAGGGGATGCGGAGGGTTACGTTCGGAGAGAGTTCCGTGCAGGGGATGGGGGATCTCCTCACACTGGTTTTCTCTAGAATCTTCAGAGAAGAACGGGCGAATATTGCTCTGCGGCACCTAACAGGCATTCGAGTATCGTCCACAGCCCATGCGCTCTATTATCCTTTAAAAGTGACAGGGTAAGACAGACTTTGACTACTTAAGTAGAGAAAGAAAATTCCGACATGTACGCTGTCCATACAGACAAGTTGGGTAGTATTCAGGAGTTTGAGTGAGCTGTACGTGCATGCGCATGTGCAAATAAACCGGGAATTTGTACACACAAGTATGTAAGACACGGTCCTGGGTAGCAATGATACCACCAACTACAGCAGCATTTAGGTAAGTTGGTTGGCTGCTCACTTAAAAGGCCTCGCCTCGCACTAGGCCCACCCTACCGCCTAAAAAACGCGAACGTTATATGTACTTACCTAGTTATGCAGATCGTGATGCACACCGGTTGCATGATCTCACATTGTCTAGGTAACCAAAAACACCGATTACCATTTACTCCGTATATTGCAATGTTTTGTAGCCCATGACAAAACCGATGACTCGGGACAGAATCGCATATAGCTAGGTATGAGAATACTCTTCCGAAGCAACTAAACAGCTACTGCTGATTGTCCGCAGGCCTATGGAGGCAGCAGTGTCACAGACGATGTTATGCCAACCCCTGCCATAGCGATGTCGTCTGAAATGAGTTCGGCTGTTCCCGTGTCACGAAAAAGTGGCTGGCTACTAATAAAATAAGCTGGTGGTATTCATGACTGTCAGCCACATCGCGAGTATACATAGACCTGGCTCGTGCCTTAATATTATGCGGATGACTTTTCTTTCGTGGACAAAGCAAGGTTGAAGCAGGGGAGTATGTAAAGATGGCCGGCTTCCAAGCTGTTCCCGATATAAGTAAATAAGGAAGGAAATTCGGGAAGCTCGCTATCCCGTCAGCCTCCCCACTCGCTCTCAGCATCCTATCTTAAGAGTTCTTTCTCCACCCAGACTAGGGCTCAGCCTCAAGCCAGCTGAGACCGACCTTCCCTCATAAGGTGAAGCGCCTCTCGATATACCCAGCCCGGTTCCCAGCCCGGCCCATTGCTCTTCGCATGGGCGGTGATGAGGCCAATGAACATCCCACGTTCGGGGCTCAGCAGCGACACATCTATGACCCACCGCCCAACTCCAGCATTCGGCCCCGGAAGGCAAATCATTGGGTAAAGGCCGCAGGACAAGCCTCTTTGGCCTTTACCAGTCCTGGGCTGACAACTTGCAGACCCTTTGCGTCTAGCAGTGGGGCCCTGGGCTTGAACAGTGTGCCTGAGCTGAACGCCAGCGCGCACTGGAGGCTGCGCCGGAGGCACTCGGGGTACGCCTCCCCTCTCCCGCTGTTGTTGGTCCTTAATTCGATCAACCCCCAACCCGCACTTGAAGTTTTCAATGCTGACTGGATGATTTCCGGGGGGTGGATCTTGGTTCCACCTAGAGAGGAGGGGGATGGGTAGTGGTGCTCGTCATCCGATTATAAGATGAGAGGCGGCCGCTTCTCACTCTCCTTCGCACCCGCGCTCTTGATTTTTGGTGCTACCGCGTTACACCATCACACCCGTTCCCGGACCCCCCTGTGTGACCTCGTCGCTGAGTAGAAATATGCATGGGGGATTTTCTATGATAAAGAGTTTGGCTTAGACGGAACTACAAAAATTTACGGAGAGAGAACCAGGACAAATATTCATCAAGCACTTTAGCAAAGGACCACGACAGTTGCGAAATATGTTCAGCTCACACGGTTCCCACCGCGACCAGGCGAATTTCGGGCGGGCAAAATGGAGGAAGAGATTATTACTTCCGTGTTGGATCGCCCAGACTGGTCTGCTCTGTTCGCTTATGGGCTTGTTCTCGTACCGACTCTCCCGCACTGTCGCAACATGGAAGGAAGAAGAGGATATGGGTCAAGTGCCCATCGTGGAGTTCGTGTAAGTGTTGGATACGTATGGTACTGGATATACCCAGAGGTTATGTTGCTAACGATGGTCCAACAGATGGGAGAGCGTCAACATCGGCTTCTCATTCATTTCATTAATATTAACGCTCATATCTATCGCCAAGTTTATCTCGGAGACCCTCACGCCAAGCGGGATGCTGTTCAACAACGTCTTGAACTCGATTTTCGCCCTCGCGATTATGGCGCTAGATATACTAGTCTACGTCCAGCATGCCGACAAGCATTATTCATTGATTGGCTTGATCATAGATAGCGCTCTTCTGTACGCTTGCCAGCCCCGAAAAATCATGTGCCTCTTATATGTGTAGACTGCTAACAGCAATAAAGGGTGTTCACGATCATACCAGTGATCTACGCTATAGTAGTATATCGCCGCCTCCTTGCCTACGATGATTACCATATCCCGGGAAACATCAAGCCATATGGATACGATGCAACTACGGAGGTCACTGAGTTCCCATCCATTCTATCGGCTCCAGAACCGTACGACCCGACGAATCCGAAGCCGGCCGCTGGTTCACGGCAGCGTTCGCTGTCTGCTCTCTCGGCCAACTCCTTCCGTTTATCGTTCTCATCGCGGCCGGTATCGGGCACCTACGTACCGGCACAGCAGCAAGAGCAACAGCAACAGCAGTTAAAGACGCCGACACCCGAGTTGGAGCGCAGACCTAGCTACGACCACAGGAGAAGCACTCAGTTCGACCAGTACGTGGCGGCGCGAAGGTCAAGTGCGGGTGCCATGAGCCTCCGGGCGAGCGTTGAGAACGCACTGGATAACGGGTTCGGATGGGAGGAGGATTCTCGCCTGAAGCAGCGGGATAGCGCTGTGAGCATGGGAACCGTAACGGCGTCAAGACCAAGGGGTAGCTCGAACCCGCTTGGCCGACAGCCGAGCGTTGAGGCCAGTCTCAGCGCTGTTAGTACTAGCACAGTTTCCCCTTCCCCCATCCCTGGCGAAGCGGACTCTATAACCACCTCGGCCACCCCGACGAGAGAGTCTAGCCTCAACTCTGGCGCCACAGTGCCGCACAGCCTCGTCAGTGTACCAGAGGCGCACGAGGAGGACGAGGCGTCACTTCACCAACATCACTACGAACAATTAGAATATCAGCAGCAAATCCTGAGCTACTTCCCAGATAATCGGGCGTCAACAGGCGGGCTGAAGATGGAACTGGGGGATCTCAGCGCCGAAGACCGCCAGGCGCTCTTGGGCAACCATAACCGTTCCGAGTCCGGCGGCTCCGGGAGCCGCAGCCGTCAGGGCTCGAGGACTCCCCCACACGGCGGGAGCAGGAGCGCGAGCAGGTTAGAACGCCTGGAGGGTCTTGAGGATGTTGAGCTGGAGAACGATAGGCGGAGGAGAGGAGGAGCATGACCATGATACCCACATTTGCCTTCTAGGAATAACGCGATATGGAAATGGAAAAGGAATGAATAAATCTGATTCATTTGTGTAATTGACCAACCGTTGGTCTGTTCTCTATGACATTCAGTGACGCGATGATGCGTAGTCCCTCCTTGCTGGATATTCAGACACTACCTTACGGGCTACTCATACACTGCCATTCGTTTAACTACCTTGTCCCGGATCTCATACGTATGTTGCGTAAAGCCTAGCAAAGGCAGGGAGAAAGCCTCGTCTTAGCCCTTTTACACCTTCTAAGAATATCCTCAAGTCTGTCAATCATACAACCCGGCAAAAGAACGGCAAGAACATTAGGCCCCTGGGTAGGCTTGTATCGCTACACAACGCGTCAAAATACGCAAGAAATTGATTGCCGTAGCCTATTAAGACGGAACCAGCATGATCCGTGCGGTCATCCCGGTGATTGGTTCGACACCCTGCTACCCTCAGACTTGACTATCCAGTTGTGTATGACGAAGACCTCATTCACCTCAGATGTAAGCCCTAACTCTCTAGAGGCGCTAGAGTATAGCCGCTAGGACGCCTCCTACTTAACAGCGCTAATTTTAGCAAGAGATAGGGGACTCCCCTTGCTGCCTACTAGCTACCCACTCATGCGAGACACAGTTTTGTTTACCAAATTGTGTCGAAATAGCAATTACATACGAAGTAGTCTTGCGAATTCCACTTGAAGCTGACGCATTTATAATCCCTCCATCTCAATACCCAGCTTGATGACCATCTTAATAGTGTGCCCAGTCAATTGTTAGACAACTAAGTGCCCATAGCGCCAATGAACGTGGAGATGATGCGAATCTCATGTGGATATGTGAATTACTATCTATGATGCTTTGAACTATCTCTACACGGCCATAGCGCCCTTCAAGCCGTAACTTGTTGCCCGATCACCAGAAACGGAGATACTCTCTTCTCTAGAATGTATGTTCTAACTAGCAAAAGTCTGTTTATTCCGTATGGCTGTCACATTTTGCGGGGATATGTAGCCCTCACATTGATATTTAGAGAAAAACACGAATAGAACGCTTAGGAGACAGTCCAATGCTATTCAAGCATACCCTCACACTATGTAGCGGGTCTTTCCACATCATCGCATACAACTTGGATACATCGTACTAAATGCTTACAGCATTCACCGCCAGGTCGTTGATGTCGATGCCGTGTGAAGGGCACATAACCTCGCGTACTTATTTCGTTCACGAAGACCCGCCCATTTAATACGACCATATCCGTTTCTCTCCTCGGGCGTCTAGGGCACCGATCCTGTTCATCCTCGCATACCACAGCCGCAAGCCCGTGGCGACAGCGGCGACGAAGAAACAGCACGCCGCGCAGACGAAATTCCCGGTCGGGTAGCCAGTCTCTTCCTCGTCCGCCTTCCATATCCACTGGGCGATGATCTGGCCAATTCCGGCACAGGAATTGTGCAGGGCGATAGCGAACGGAATGGTCAGTAGGCTCGGGGTGTTGCACGTTACCCAATTCGTCATCGCCGGTGCGCATGGGAAGGCGCCTGCGGCCGCCAGGCATAGACACCCATAACGCTGCACAAATGCGTCGTGTGGCAGTAGGCCGGCGGTTAGCCACCCAACGCCGCCACATATTGAGGCCCCTGTTATATGCCAACCTCTGGCATCGAAACGATCGGCCGAGTAAGAGAGCAGAATTGCTACGCAGAATCCGACCACCCACGGCGGGACAGTCATGAGTTGCGCCTGTACAGACTCGTATCCGAGGCCGCTCACGATAGTAGGGGCGAAGAACGTGAATGACCCCTGCAGGACCACGTTGGCAATCTGCGCACACAATAGTGATTAGCAAGACGCATGGAACAATATCATGGACAGTCGAGTAATGCTCACATAAGCTAAATAATGCGCGAACATGCGGGGCGCGAAGAAGGTCTGGATGATTTCTTTGCGAGTGGCGTGTTCACGATTGTAGCCACCGCCTCGCTCCTTGAGGCGGTCCTCGGCGAACTTCTTATCGGCGTCGCTCAGCCACTTGTCTCGTGAGGGATAATCCGGCAGAATGAGGAGTGTCGGAAGCACGCTGAGGATCGTGACTTTTTCTACATTAGATTCATGATATTTTCATGCTTTATTGTGGGAAACCTACTTATGCCCTCGATAATGAAAAGCCAACGGAAGCCTTCCAGGCCACCGCCTCCGTTGACGTGCCCAATGCCGTACGCGATTGTGCCGCCGAACGCCCCCGCCAGGTTGCAGAACGCGATCACTAACGCGATGCGCACTGCACGTTCGTCGTGTCGGTACCAGATGGTGATGATGTAGACGATGCCGGGGAAGAAGCCCGCTTCGAACTATAATATATTAATATGATTAGCGGACAGAGAGCCTGTTTTGAGATGAGAGGTATTTAGAGAACCCCGACCACACTTACCAGACCAATTAACAACCTCAAGGCTAACACTGTTGGATAATTCTGAACACCAGCAAACCCCACTGTCACAGCTCCCCAGCAGCCACTTGTTGATGTCAGCATTGCGCCAGAACTGTTTGCGTGACACCGCTGCTATAGTGGTCAGATGTCTAACGTACAGGAGAAAGGCCAGCCAGACTGATGGCCGCACATAATGCTTCATGACCCAGTTTGACGGGACCTCGAAGACGGCGTATGCTACGGAGAAAAGCGTCAGAGTGATGGCATATCCCTGCGGTGTCATGCCCGTCTTGCTCATCAGGTCGTCGCCGGTTTCCTTGTTGAGGATTCTCGCATTGCCAATGTTGCCCCGGTCGAGGAAGTTCAGCAGGTAGAGCCAACAGCATAGCGGGATGATGCGGAGGTCAAGACGCCTGTTCAAGCTCTTATTGCGCTTTTCGTCAAGCACATCGTTTCCAGCCTCTGTGGATGGCCCCTCTCGCTCCTGCAGCAGATTGATCAGCTAATTTTCTGTAGTTCTTGGTATTATAGCAAGACTTACCATACGACTACCTTCGAGGTGCTCTACTGGATCTATCTTTTCTGCCATTGCGAGGTGTGGAGTGAAGGATAACACTAAATGGTGATCTGTGAAGAGTAGTAGAGATGGACTTATAGGGACATCTCCCGGCGAAGAAGACCGGTGAATGAAAACGAGGGGAAGGATGGGCGAGTCGATTGGCATGCCTTTATCTCAAATACGGAATCATGCGTCGCAATCGGCCATCTCGCTGAAAATGCCGAATCCTACATCATGATATCTCTTGCATCACCTAATCGGGTGTGGGCCATAGTGACCCTCCTTCTCCGCATGACCCCCCCCCCCCCACGTTATTCCCCAGATCTGGTCGGTTTCCAAACCGGGGAAATAGGAAATAGACCCAAGTGGGCCGCCATGTTGGAGTAGTAGCTCCTGTTCGTGGGGATCGTAGGGGATTTCTCACTTTACTACTCCACAAGGCGTGGCCTCGTCGTCTTGGAATTCCTATACAGAGGTCAAGGGGACCCTTGGCCTATACCATAACCTTCATTGGCTTCATGATAGTTAAGCTAATTCCCTTTATTGGCCGCATTCATCCCTAGCTTGGCTACTGCCAAGGAAATACTACGGCCGTGTCTAGTCGATAGGCACGCGGGGAGTATGCGACTATAACGAAGCCGTTACCACGGGTCTTGATTTTAGATGACAGAAGATATAGAAGGGATGAATACTTAGATTGATCGCTGGCTAGCTAAAGGAGAGACTATCTAGATGAGAGTGATTCTTATTCCCTTTTATATCTGAAGGGTCACCACCAAAGGAGATGGATCGCCAAGACAAGGTCTGGGCAATCCTATCGCCACGTGATTTCTTTTATCAGTGGGTAGGTCTATTCTGGAATGAGTGGTTTGTAACAGCAACATATATTATCGTCTACATAGTACTATACTCCGGCTGGATATATGATGCCAAATTTGATGCGGGAAACTTCGACTCCTAGCAGCATGCTCTGAGTTACGTGACGGATCTCGAGCAGTCTCGACTGGTAGACACACATAACTTCATCCAACCACATGATGATAGACCAACGGTAAGACTTGATTGGGGTAGAATGATGCTATTCTAGTAACTCGTTTGATCGTTTGAATAATCTACGGCGACCGAAGGTTGATATCTTATTATGTCACATTACGGTCTTTAGTTAACATCAAATAATTCGGGTTTATGGGCTTACGGAATCGTTTCAATTAACTACAATTATCTTCATTTTGAACTTTTTTTTTTAACTCTGTGAACGCCGACTCAGAGAGACTCACCTTCCTCTACGCTGGTTCTCGCACGTTGGACACCGAACACTAACTTGAACATCTTCCAGATAGATCTTTCGACCAGGCGTGTAGCAAAGTTTACTGGGTCGAAAGCTGCCTGGTCCATCTTGGGTCGTTAGTCCACAGCAGTATTTGACCCTCCGTCCCTCGCGACAGCCACAGATGCTGGAAGGATAAATGTACCAGCCGCAAGTGCACTTGTCGCGTTTCTCAAGGTGAGGCTTGACTCTGTTATATATGTCGGCACCGGTTTCATGAGCCCCAATGACTCGGATCTCCGTTGACGGCGGTCTATTAGGAGTCGGGAAGTTCATGTCTGAAATCTCGGTGACTTCGACACGGCGGGGCTCGTTTTCTCTCATTTGTGACACTAAGCGCTCCACGGCAGGGTCTTGGGTCTGTTGACCCTGTCCAGGTTTCCTTCCTGACTGCTTGGAGACACTGCTCTCGTTAGGACCAGAGGGGGCCATCTTGCTAGATTTCAAGTTGAAATTGGGATGTATAAAGCGTTGTGCGTTTGTCTTGTGTTGTGATTGGTTATTGGTGTTTGATGGAGAGTTAGATTTAAATTTATTCCTATCCTGGGATGACGCTGCCTTTTTATAAATGTGGAATTTACAAAAGCTCATGAGTGTTGTGAGATAATGGTATTGTTTCATGAACAAATACCTTGTTAGGTTATCGCCGTGAAGTGTGTGGTACATAACAGCAAAGGATCCTGTAGGATTATGGCAAAGTTGAAAGAGCGTATGTTTTCTTCTTGGCCTTCGACTGTTATCCTTTGTTCATTGTAGCTGAGTGATCATTGATATTATTTGTGGAGTTATTCTGGAATAGAGTGATTTGTCTAGCCTGCAATCGGAAAGCATGTGGCAACCATACAAAGAAGCTATCTTCGGGTCAGATGTCGTTATATCCTGGAGGGAAAGTTACTTTGTGTCTCCCCACACTTTAGTGATAATCACATATGTGACCGCCGTCAATACTTGTTCTATCCTACAACCTTGTTCCGCTTGGGATTTTACAGTAAAAAGATGATTGAGCCGGTTTTCAACTTCACGCAAATGCTACAGGTAGACCATGGACACACAGTGTCCATGTCATTCTTTGACTGTGATCGACGAAGATGGTTTGAACTATTGGCATCACCAGAGTGCGTCCCGCCGGCGTCCCCGGAAGATGAAGAGGAAGACGTTGGAGTTTCGGAAGCTCTTGATGTTTTGAAACGTTACCATCGCCTCCTATCACCGAAGGTCAATGCAATCCAGGTCGATGAGAAAGGGTTATTGGTGTCAGTTTCGTGCGGAAACTATATCACATCTCCCACTGCATACCCATCCATGAGCTCTTCAGCCCATCTAAAAACGTACCCCACAATCGACGTGCGCGATCTCGTCGAGATTGACAGACTCTACTTTTGTGTAGACCGCGTTGCCCCCAAAAGCAATCCAGATAAGGGGGTAGTATTCAAATATGCTCTATTTGATGCACAGGCATTCAGAATGTGGCGCGAGGTGAATATTCTAAGTGCCATTGCCCCCCACCCGAATATTCTTCCTTTGAAGAGCTTAATCACGGATGGTGGCGAAAACGACCCACGACTTCTGGGGTTTACCACAGAGTTTATTCCAGGTGGGACACTTGTCGAAAACACAAGCCGGCGATTCAAACTCAAGTGGCTCAATCAACTTATATCTGCCGTGGATTTCCTGAACATGGAAATGGGGGTTGTGAATAATGACATCAGTCCGAAGAATCTCTTAATAGACCCAAGCACAGACAACCTAAAGTTGTTCGACTTCAACGCGGCTGCGACAGTTGCGCAAGATGGAAGCGCCTACGATTTAGCGGGAGTAATATTAACCATGTACGAAATCGTCACTCATGACTTTGATTTCAGGGACGACAACCGCCGTGTCTGGCCCGAGAACGCTATTGAAGTTACGGGCAGGAAACAATGGCCAGTGAGAGGGAGGCTAGGCTGCAAAGTGACCACTATTCGGAAACGGCTGGTGGAATGGTCTAAAGTTCAACGTACTGGAGGAGGAGACGGACCGGTTGTGCCTCCCTTTGTATTGGCTGCTGCGGACGAGAAGACACAGACTCCGGAAGTAAAAGTGGAGACGGATGGAAGCAAGCATACAGCGGAATGGGATTTCAATTGTTGGGAGAGACCTGCGCAGATGAAAACAATTCCATCAAGAAGAAAACGAAAGACAGAGAGTCAAGACGAAGAAACAGACACGTCGGCGTCTGAGTAGATTTCTAGCAACAACACCACGCAGGTTCCCTCGGGAGGGCTCGATTTCATCACCAGATTCCGTCAAGACTGCACTAGTATGATAAAGTGATTGACAATGATTACTAGCTTCTTCAAAAAGTCATTTGGGCGTCTTGAGCATCTCCAACCCGTTCCCTTTCGTGAGTATGTAATCCTGCAAGACAGTAGTCTTCATATTAGTAGACTCCCCATGACAAAAGAAGGGTTCCTGTGGGTCTTACCATTAACCCATCCGGCATGAAGTAACTCATCAACCAAGCTATGGTCGTTAAGCCGCCTTGCCAAATGACTCTCTTCACCGATGGACGCAATAGCTCGCTGACTACACTCTGTGCATATAGGCCCGCATCAATGTAGTGACTACCTTCCAACATCTTACGCCCCTCGATCTGTTTCTTCAGTGGCATATAGAGACTATGTTCGGGCAGCCTTTGCGGAGGCGAATTAATGAAAAGGTCAGATCTGACACTGCCAGTCTTGACTATCACGACTCGGATCCCGAGAGGCGCTAGCTCGGTGCGCATGGTAGCGCTCAGAGCATCCAGCGCGGCCTTGGAGGCGTTGTACATGGCCATGAAAGGCGGTCGGACGATCGTGTTGATGCTTCCTAGGTTCGCCACGATAGAGTTGCTCCCTGCTTCGAGGAGCAGTGGCACGAAGGCCTGGGTCACGGCAAGCACGCCTAGGACATTGACGTCAAATACTCGCCGCGCATCGTCGATGGATGTGTCAGTGCAGGGCATGCAGTGATACACGCCGGCGTTATTAATAAGAATGTCTAGTTTCCCATCTGCGAGCTTCCGGACGTGTGCGACGGCCTCGGAGATCGAAGCCGCAGATGTGACGTCCATTACAACTGTATCCAAGCCTAGTTCACGGAAACCGACGAGCAATGAATCCGACAACCCGCAAGCGAAAACGCGGTGGCCGCGCAATTGGAACTCCTTCGCTAGCGACCCGCCGATTCCATTCGGTCCGCAGCCGGTGATGAGAACGTTTTTGCGAGGCATAATTGATCCCATCTACAAGGGAAGGCGACGCTACACAGGTATGGTAATTGGAAAAGAACGAGGAATCTGGGATTCGGTGTCTAGGAATGGGAGCCCATTAATTGGTCTACTATGGAATATGAAGGATTATATCAACGAAGGTAGTGTTCAAGAGTTTTTGGTGTTTGGTGATTAATGGGTGATCCCCCAATCAGACACTATTACAGCGTTAGACCTGCTAAAACGGCCTTTATGGCAGACTAACGTAGCGGCGTAATAGGGCTGTTAGCGGTTATTCTAATCGCGTCTGTGCATATTCTGGGGGATATTGTGAATCAGCGAGAACCGAAATTTTTAGAATCCTGCTTCATTTTCCCTGCCAGTCAGCCAGTACATTATTGAGTACAAGGTACCTACATGTTGGCAAGTGTGAGTAATGAGGAGTAAGTAAGTTATCAGCCACTTAGCACTTTGGCATTTGAGCCACAGGATTTGCTTGGCCACTTTGACACTATAACCCATCTTGCTCATGCTGTAATGCGTAGTGGCTACCACCAGTTGTACTTTTTTCTGTGACCAGCGTGACCTAGATGCTCGCCACCTTTTTGTTCAATTCTAGGTTATGAGCATGATAGAGTTCGATGTCGATTGAGCACAGGCTGGGCTTGAGTTAAAAGTTTACAGGGGTGAATGCTCCGCATACCTAAGTAACTCTAGAAGAAAAATCTGTTGACAAGGTTTCCTTATTCTCCAATCAGGTGTCATAAATGCTGAGGTATATGATATATGTTGAACATGGTATGCGACCTCGGCGGTTAAATTATCTCGACGTGATAGAACACAGCGACCCAGAATGCGAAAAGCCTGTTCATCGGAAAAAGAAAAAAGGGGAGATAAGGATGTAATATGGCGACTTATATAATTGAACAAGACCCAGGCTACTTAGAGTAGTGCACAGAAATGATTTAAGCCAAGACCGTCGGCCATGCTATGTAGACAATAGGAAATTAATTACCGTGGCATCGGAGCGGGACCCAGTTTTATCAACGGGCTCCTGGTAATTGGCTGAGCCCCTTTTAGTGTGTGCTTGCGTAGCAGGCCGGGTAAAAGCGAACCTTAATTTGATCTCTTACAATATACGTTGCTACCACATGGCTGGTAACGAGTGTATCATCATTAGTCTTAACTTTATTGGATATCCTCGTCGACCGCTTTATATACTAGTGGCTGGAAATGTCATATACTAAGAGTTATTATATCAAGCTCCTGCGGAACATTAGCGGGCTAACATGGTGTATCAGATTGGTGGTCTAATGTCGATATTGTGACTAACTTCCAAGCAACAGCAAGAAGAATCCTGCTGAAACTGTTGTTAGGATATGTTGGCCTTGTGATCTAACCCTATTACTTTGATGACGGTATCGATTGCTTTCAATCTACATATCGCCGATCTCGTCACTGCCTTTACAGGTACTTATCGAGAGCGTTAAGCATATGATGGATATTCAGTCAGCTACGCACCGATAAACTAGTGGGTTCAATGGTAAAATATTCTACTAGACACCTCGCTAAATACCTGTCTTCACGAAGCTTTACAGCTCCGGATCTATCCAGAAGCCTGCGTGGGTGTGAGACGGTATCAGACCAAGCTACCGTGGATAAGGCTTCCTAGCCTTGGTAAGGACAGTTTATAGATGCATTTATTGTGCATTTATTGTGACTAGTAGGACACATGTGCGAAGCGGCTCTAGGAATAAGGTTAGAATGCAATGCATAACTTCCTATGATTGCGAGATATATGCCGGAAGGGATGGTGTGCTATGTAGACTATGAGTCTATTGAAAAGGTTTCGAGCAAGACACTGGCTACTTGATTAGGTATAACGGAACCATGCCAAATATTGGACAATCGCCTTAGGTTTTCAACGTTTCTGGGGAATGGAAGCCTTATACTGTGATATGGTGACCTTTTCCCTACATCATACCTGAGCACGATTTCTAAAGTCGTAAATACGCCATCAATCTATACTATTTGTATCAACCCTTCGCCGACTGAATATCATCGAATTGATTAATATAATTTGGAATGTCGTTCTAGGGCATCAACTAACTTACGAGTGGCGATGAGACGCCCCCGGTATACGAACCCGTGGCTCCTGCCAGTGCTCGCGCTCCCCCTTTTTAGCTCATACGTCTCCTCGAAAGACGTCGATCCGAAATTTACCCTCGACTTTCCAGATGAGAGGGATCATAACCATCAAGATGCTTCTGACGTGTGGCCCTTGTTTCTGCAGGCCGGATGGGTCCGTGTTGGTTGCTACTCCGATAATATCCGTTCAAGAACATTGAGACGCGAGATTGGTTCTGTAAGTCGCCCTTGTACTTTTGCCTTCGAGCGTCGCAGAGTGCTTGATCGAGGTCATGCTGCAAACCAAGATGATATTCATCCTTTGGGTTGAGCAATTTGACCGAGGCTGACTACCTTGTCGTATGCTGACATGTCTGTGATACAGTCTTACGGAATGACCATTGAATGGTGCGCGAAAGCCTGCCATGATGAGAAGTTTCCTTACGCTGGTGTTTCGGACGGTAACCAATGTTTCTGCGGCAACGAAATCCACTACGCTGAGGAGCGCTGGGTAGACAACTCACAATGCAATAGTAAGCATCCATCGTATTTGTTGAATCTCTTGCCGAGTGATTTAAATCGCGGCCGTTGTGCCTGATTTACAAGGCTACAGGCAATCACCTGTTGACCTCACGCCACTCCAACCCCACGCAAGGCCAATTTGAGATTTCTAACAGCAATTTTCTAAACATAGTACCGTGCAATGGGAACCAAACCGAAATCTGCGGAGGTCACTGCAAGCTCACTGTTTATAGGTCCAAACGGCACGCCCGAGATCATTTACCCGACCGTCCGACGAGTCGCACCAAGGCCGCTTCGGAATATCCGTCACACCTTTCGCCCCACCCTCATCAACACCCCCACAGCAGTATTGATTCCCGCGACCCAACTAACCCGCGGGCATCGGAACAACCAGACCACCCAGATGATCCAAGAAACCCGGCCCATCCTGGACCACCAGGATACCCGGGGCCACCCGCACATCGGGGACCGCCAGGCCACCATGGACCACCCGGACGACATGGACCGCCAGGAGATCATGGACCACCAGGGCACCCGGGGCCTCCAGGCCCTCCAGGGCACCCAGGCCCCCCGTGGCGCCCGGGGCATCCTGGATTTCCAAGCAAGTCGCCGGCTAATGTGACAATGTCGCCAAAAGACCAGCCACCTATAATTACTGTGTCGAAGACGATCATTTATCACACGTCTAATGCGCTGGCTGATTATGTCACCACGACCGGACAGGGTTCCATATCGGAATTGACAACGATAACAATACCACCGAGCGGAAAGAAGGATCCCGGGACCATCCTAGTCCTTACGCCTGCACCAACGACATCTTCAACTTCATCTTCATCTTCCTCAACAACCACGGCTATGTTCATCACGATCACGCAGGGAGCACAAGTCCCTTCCAGGACGACCGTCACTATCCCACCAAGTGGAAATGACCCTGGTACCGTTTTGATCTTGATACCAGGGCCCGTCCCGACGGCACCACCTTCTTTTGTAACGTCTATTAGACCATACTATGGAGCAACAACTGCCACTGTCACTTTGTTCCCGACATTACCTGGCGCTTTAGGCACCGTCCTGATTTTGACACCTGCCTACATCACGACCACTGCGCCGGGTGCTAACGCAGCAATCCAAACGATCACAATACGGCCCGCTGGGACGGCTCCTGGCACAATTTTGATCCTCACGCCGAGCCCTGGAGCAGCGCCTGTGCTGCGCTATGTGACACAGACACAGACATATACAGGTACGGCTGTATCAACCATCACCGAGCTGCCTGGCCGAGCCGGCGACCCAGGAACCGTTATCGGTATGTATAAAAATCCCCCTTGAGCCCCAGAAATCTGTTTATCTGCCAAGTTTGAGAAGCTAACAAGTCCGTAGTGAGTATTAGTTTGATTGCCCTTCTTTTACGAACCGTATACCGCCTGGTGTGTCCTAGTACTCCACACCTTGGGATCTAACGCAGGCCATTTTTTTGCAACAGGTTCTCGACCCAGCGCCAATATACATCACGACGACGAGCACAGCAGAGGCTGGTACGGACCCTACGACAATCACCGTGCCAGCGCAGGGTACAATTCCTGGCACGATAATTGTGGTGACGACGCCTGTAGTGTTTCGTTTCGCACGGCCTCTTTTACGTTTTGCAACCGTGGTGACTATGTATGATGGAGAAGACACGACCACCGAGTTAATCTCACCCACACAATCTACAGGTGACGGGACCGTCACCGAAACCGTAAGGATTTGGTCTCCGAGGAGCAATTACGTGAGGGTCACCAGTTACTGGACAGGCAACTATACCAGAACCACCAGAGTAAGGCGTTCCTCCAGCGTGTCTGGGACTTTCGTATCCGCCATCTCTGGGACTGTCATAGTACTACTACCGAGCCCCACCTACGTCACTACTACCGAAACGTACTCGGGCTCCGTAGCTATAACTACAACAGTGCCACCATCCGGCTCCGTGTCGGGGACAGTTGTGATATACACGCCAATGCCTACGGATATTGAATGGGTAACAGTGACAGCAAACTATACGGGTTCAGATCAAGGCACTTTGACCATCACGCAAACCCCCACGTCTAGCGGCGCTAGGGGTACCATCGTCGTTGCTAGACGGGCACTGGCAGCTCGGGCCGTGGCTGGTACCGTGACGATTACCGAGGCCTACACCGGGACAGGCACATCCTCAATCACATTACAGCCAGCGGAGTCGGATTCTACGGAAACTGTCGTAGTTCTGACTGGGTATAATGCGGAACCCGGGAATAGCTCTATATCAGACGTTAGCTCCATGACTAACTCTAGCTCTACATCCCAACCAGCTTCGTCGTCAGATACCACTTCCTCATCGGGGTCCAGTTCTTCCACAGACATCAGTACACCACCCTGGCTCAACTCTACATCCACGTTGGATTCTACATATGGATCAATTTCTATGACTTCGACCAACTCATCGTCTGAGCCGTATACACCATGGGTGACCATTACAATGAACATGACAGCCTCTGCAAACTCAACAACGACCATTACGATGTCGCCAACAAGCAGTGGAGCCACTGGCACCGTTATTGTGAGGCCTGTCCTACGAAATGCGGTTGTTGTTCGTGTTACGACGACGACAACGACTCGTTCGGGAAATGCTACAACCACCACCACACTACAACCCTCCGGGAATGCCACTGCAACAACTGTCGTTGTTATAGTACCTTCGACATCGTCGCATTCGTCGTCAGTAAGGTGGCCGAATTCAACCTCGTCTTCGGTGCTGTGGTCTAATTCAACCTCATCGTCGGTGTTATGGCAAAACTCAACGTCTTCTTCGTACCTAGATTATGTCACTAGTACTCAATACACAGGGTCCACCCTGACGACTACGACAGTTGTTCAAAATGGCAGTGTTCCAGGCACCGTAATCATTCAGGAACCCACATCTTATATCACAACTACTGAATATGATTACACTGGCTCAAGCCCTACGACGCTCACAATTGCTCCCAGCGGATCAATTCCTGGGACAGTTGTCGAGGAATACCCCCCGAGCTATGTCAGCAGTACCCGATACGATTATACAGGCTCCGATCCCACTACTGTCACAGTGCCGCCAAGCGGATCTGTCCCGGGTACTGTTATTGCCGAGTACCCTCCGAGCTATGTGACAACTACACAATACGATTATACTGGTTCAGATCCCACTACTGTCACAGTACCGCCAAGCGGATCTGTCCCGGGTACTGTTGTCCTCGAGAACCCTCCAAGCTATGTGAGCACCACCGAATACGATTATACTGGTTCAACCCCAACTACGATTACCGTCTCAGCAAATGGGTCTATCCCGGGTACTATTGTCGTCGAAAATCCTCCAAGTTACACCACCATCACGGAATACACATATGCAGGTTCTGCTCCAACAACCACCACCGTTGCTCCCAGTGATTCTGTTCCGGGTACTGTGATAGTCGAATACCCGCCATCCTACCTCACAACTACTCGGTATGATTATACGGGCTCCTATACTACAACGACCGTGCCTCCAAGTGGTAGCGTTCCTGGGACTGTCGTAATTTTGACCGCCGTGGGCTATGTAATGAGCACTCAATATGGATATACAGGGTCATTGACAACAACGACAATCCCTCCAAGTGGCAGCATTTCCGGTACTATTCTTGTGAACACCCCGCCAAGCTACGTGACAGCTACACAATATGGTGGATCGGCTGCAACAACGACGACGGTGTCGGCTAATGGGACTAATGCTGGGACTGTCATCGTCATGTCTCCCACAGCGTATATCACGAGTACCGAGTACCAATATTCAGGGACCCCTACAAACACCACCGTTTCGGCGAGTGGGAGCAAGGCTGGTACAGTTATGGTTCGAAAGCTGGTGGCTTTTGTTACCACGACCAAGTATTCGGGATCCCCAACTACGACGACAGTTTCACCAAGTGGCAGCGTCCCTGGCACTGTGATCATACAACCCGAGCCGAGTTATGTAACTACTACTCAGTATGAGGGATCCAATCTGACGACGACAACTGTGCCTCCAAGTGGCAGCGTCCCTGGTACCGTGATAGTCGAGGTTCCGACAGCGTATGTTACCAGTACTGAGTACGAATACGGCGGGACGGCCACAACGACGACTGTGCTTCCAAGTGGCAGCGTCCCTGGTACTGTGATCATACGATCAGAAGTAGATTACGTCACGACCACGGAATATACCGGATCTTCCGTCACAACGTATACCATCAATCATAGTGGAAGCTCTCCCGGGACTATCATTATCCAGACGCCTGCTGAGTATGATACCTCCACTCAATATGCTGGCTCCGTCGACGCAACTTCTACTATCCCCAACAGTGGGAGTGTCCATGGTACTATTTTGATACAGCAGCCAACGTCATACACCACAACGACAGAATACACGGGATCTAATCTAACAACAACCACAGTGCTTCCAAGTGGCAGCGTACCTGGGACCGTAATCGTCCAGGTCCCTACGTCCTACGTGTTGACAACCGAATATACCGGTTCTGTTGTTACCACGAGTACGGTGCCTCCAAGTGGTAGTGTGCCGGGCACCATAATCGTGCAGAATCCTACCTCATACGTAACATCAACCGAATACGCAGGATCCAATCTTACAACTACTACAGTTCCGCCAAGTGGGAGTGTTCCAGGCACTGTAGTGATCCAGGTACCTACTTCATACGTGGTGATAACGGAATATACCGGATCTGTTGCTACGGCCACTACGATCCCTCCAAGTGGGAGCGTCCCTGGCACTGTGATATTCCGAAGTCCGACTGCATACACCACCTCGACAGAATATACTGGCTCCGTCGTGACGACGATGACAATTCCACCAAGCGGGAGTGTGCCAGGGACTGTCGTTGTCAGGACCCCACCATCGTACATCACGTCGACACAATACACATACACAGGTCCTAATGCTACAACAACAACGGTCTCAAATAGTGGGAGCATTCCCGGTACTGTAATCGTTCAGTTACCACCATCATACGTAACAAAAACAGAGTATATGGGTTCCAGTGCTACAACGACTACAGTGCCGGCGGATGGGAGTGTTCCTGGCACTGTGATTATCCAAAACCCCACTGGATATATCGTCACTACGATTTTTAGTGGCTCCGACCCGGAGACGACAACCACCATACCGCCAAGTGGGAGTGTCTCTGGTACAGTGATAGTCGTGACACCGGCTCCGTATATAACAACTACCCAATACGCCGGTTCTGTAGTAACTACTTCCACCATACAGAACAGTGGAAGTATTCCTGGCACCATCATAGTGCAAAATCCCACAGGATATATCGTCACTACCCTGTATAGTGGTATGATCGTGACGACTACCACTATCCCACCCAGCGGCAGCGTTTCTGGAACGGTTTTAATCGTGACGCCTCCACCTTACATCACAACCACGGAGTACATTGGCTCGGTCGTAACCACGAGCACCATACCGAACAGTGGGAGTGTTCCTGGCACGGTCATAGTTCGAAACCCCACAGGCTATATCGTCACTACCCTGTACAGTGGTACGAATCTAACGACCACCACCATCCCGCCCAGTGGCAGCATTTCTGGCACAGTTCTTATCGTAGCCCCGCCGTCCTATTTGACAACTACACAGTATGTGGGTTCGAGCCCGACAACGACCACGGTGCCGAACAGTGGTAGCATCCCTGGGACGATTATCATTCAAAGCCCTACTCAATATGTCACAACCACGCAGTATATGGGGTCTAACCTATCTACGACCACTATAACCGCTAGTGATAGCATACCTGGCACAGTTATTGTATACATACCTCCAGGTTATGTGACGACAACAGTGTACACTGGTACCACTGTAATGACGAGCACGGTGCCAAACAGCGGGAGCGTGCCTGGCACTATTATTATCCAGACACCTCCAAGCTACGTGACAACGACGGAATATACCGGCTCCGCATCTCTGACGACAAGCACAGTGCTTCATAGTGATAGTGTGCCCGGAACCGTGATAATTCGGAGCCCGTGGGCGTTTGTGACAACAACGGAATATATGGGATCGACTCCGAGCACGACCACCATTCCCCCAAGCGGCTCTCAGCCAGGAACCGTGATCATTGGAGTCCCGACAGCTTATGTCACAACGACGCAGTACATGGGCTCCATCTCCACTACGTCCACCGTGCCTCCAAGCGGCTCCCAACCTGGCACCGTGGTGATTGGGATCCCAACGGCCTATGTCACCACAACACAATATATGGGATCGGTATTCACGACTACAACCGTGCCACCAAGTGGACCTCAGGCAGGAACGGTGGTGGTTCAGATACCCACGAGTTATATCCTAACGACTGAATATACGGGAACGACGGTAACTACGAAGACGGTAGCACCAAGTGGTGCACAGCCAGGAACGGTTATAGTTCAGACCCCCCCAAGCTATGTGACCACGACGCAATACTCAGGGACCGGCATTGCCACTACTATGACTATTCCCAACAGCGGTTCTCAACCAGGGACAGTACTAGTGCAAAGTCCTGCTGCCTATATCACGACAACTCAATACACGGGCACAAACACTACAAGCTTCACGATTCCCAACAGTGACAGTGTACCAGGCACGGTTGTTGTGCAGATTCCCCCAAGCTACATTACCACCACTCTATATAGTGGCACCAATTCTGCCACCACAGTGACAGTCCCCAATAGTGGCTCCCAGCCAGGAACTGTGATAGTCCAGAATCCCGCGGGCTACGTGACGACAACTCAATACATAGGAAGCAACACAACAACTACTTTCACAATTCCAAATAGTGGAAGTGTTCCAGGCACGGTTGTTATCCAGACCCCAGTCGTCTATGTAACAACTACTCAATATGTAGGATCCAGTGCCACCACTACTACAATTCCCAATAGTGGGTCACAGCCGGGCACCATTGTCGTACAGTTGCCTCCAGGATACGTAACAACTACGCAATATACAGGGACGAGCCCAACTACTTTTACAATACCAAACAGCGATTCACAACCAGGAACAGTTGTTATACAGACACCGCCAGTATACGTAACAACGACGCTATATTCCGGAACGAGTCCAGCCACTTCCACCATTCCGAACAGTGGATCTCAGCCCGGGACGGTGGTCATACAGACGCCTCCAAGCTACATAACAACTACCCAATATACAGGGAGCAGCCCCACTACGTTTACGATCGCCAACAGTGGTTCACAGCCGGGCACAGTAGTTGTACAGACACCACCCGCGTATGTCACAACTACCCAGTACACCGGCTCAACACCAACTACCATTACCGTCCCCAATAGTGGCTCCCAGCCAGGAACCATAGTGATACAGACGCCTCCTGGATACGTTACTACCACTCAATATGTTGGAGCGGGAACCAACGCCACAACGAGTACGGTCCCTAATAGTGGGAGCGTTCCCGGTACGGTGATTGTACAGCAGCCTGCAAGCTATGTTACAACTACTCAATATGTTGGAAGTAGTCCGACCACCTTTACAGTTCCCAATAGTAATTCACAGCCTGGGACAGTGGTGATACAAATGCCACCCGGGTATACTACGACGACCCAGTACGTGGGTTCGACTGTGACTACCATCACAATTCCGAACAGTGGCTCGCGGCTTGGGACTGTGATCATACAGACCCCACCGGCATACATTACCACCACTCAATACGCAGGAACCAGTGCCACCACAAGCACTATTGCCAATAGTGGCAGCGTCCCTGGTACGGTTATCGTACAGATACCCCCAAGTTATATCACTACGACACAATACGTGGGAAGTACCGTCACAACAACTACGATCCCGAATAGCGGCTCGCAGCCAGGCACAGTTATCATCCAGAACCCCCCGGCGTACATCACCACAACCCAGTATGTTGGGAGTAGCCTCACTACTACTACGGTCCCAAATAGTGATAGTGCTCCAGGGACTGTTATTATCCAACAACCGCCGGGCTACGTAACAACCACCCAGTATACCGGCAATAACCTCACAACGAGGACGATTCCCAATAGTGACAGCGTTCCAGGTACCATCCTGGTTCTGCAGCCACCTAGCTATATCACAACAACCCAATATGTGGGAAGCAGCCTCACAACTACTACGGTTCCAAATAGTGGCAGCATCCCCGGTACCGTCATAATCCAGCAACCTCCCGGCTACATAACATCAACCCAATATAGCGGCAGTGTTCTCACAACAACGACGATTCCAAATAGTGGGAGCGTAGCTGGCACCATTCTCATTCAACAGCCACCCAGCTATATAACCACGACCCAGTACGTTGGGAGTAGTCTGGCAACAACAACGATTCAAAATAGCGGCAGCATCCCTGGTACCGTTATAATTCAACAGCCGCCAGGTTACGTTACAACAACCCAATACACAGGAACAAGCCTCGCAACAACAACTATCGCTAATAGTGGCAGCGTGCCCGGGACGGTAATCATCCAACAGCCGCCATCATATATCACGACAACCCAATATGTTGGAACTAGTCCGAGCACAGTAACTGTGGCGAATAGTGACAGTATTCCGGGCACCGTGATATACAAAATACCACCAAGCTACGTGACTACTACCCAATACGTTGGAAGCATCCCAACCACCAGTACGGTTCCAAATAGTGATAGTGTGGCGGGTACCGTTATAGTCCAGCAGCCGCCAAGCTACGTCACAACAACCCAATATGTTGGTAGGAACACCACCACCACAACGACTATAGCCAATAGTGGCAGTGTTCCCGGTACTGTAATAATTCAACAGCCAGTTCCAGACTATTTCACTACCACTCAATATGTAGGGTCTAGTGCAACCACTACCACAGTGCTTCATAGTGGGAGCGTTCCCGGTACGGTGATTGTACAGCTGCCACCCAGCTACGTCACATCGACCCAATATTCCGGAAGTTCTCTCACAACGACCACTGTTGCAAACAGTGGCAGCATTCCCGGTACAGTCATAGTTCAGCAACCGGCGCCAGCCTATGTGACGAGCACTCAGTATTCAGGATCTGCCTCTGCAACTACGAGAACGGTACCGAATAGTGGCAGTGTTCCAGGCACTATTATCATTCAACAACCGGCGGCATACGTTACTTCCACACAATACGTTGGCACAAATCAAACTACTACGACGACGGTCCCTAATAGCGACAGTGTGCCGGGTACAGTCATCGTCCAGATCCCACCCAGTTACGTCACCACCACGCAGTATACTGGGAGCAGTGCAAGTACCGTTACAATACCGAATAGTGGGAGCGTCCCTGGCACGGTGATCTACCAGATCCCACCTGGGGGATACGTGACAACTACCCAATACGTCGGCACAAGCCCAAGTACCACTACTATCCCAAATAGTGGGAGTGTCGCCGGTACGGTGATCTATCAGGTTCCTCCCAGCTATGTGACTACGACGCAGTACGTAGGGACCAGTCCAAGTACGACAACTATTGCCAACAGTGGGAGCATTCCCGGGACCGTGATATACCAGATACCGCCGAGTACTGTCACCACAACGCAATACACGGGGACGGGGACTAATACAAGTACCGTGACCGTTCAAAACAGCGGCAGCGTTCCTGGCACAGTCATCGTCCAGATTCCCCCAAGCACCGTCACTACCACCCAATACGTAGGATCTACACCTAGTACCGTGACGATCCCAAATAGCGGGAGCGTTCCCGGCACAGTTATATATCAGGTGCCCCCAGGATACGTAACCACTACCCAGTACGTCGGCACCAGCCCCACAATTACAACCGTCCAGAATAGCGGCAGCGTGGCCGGCACGGTCATATACAGGATCCCACCCAGCTACATCACAACTACTCAATATACTGGCTCGACCCCTACCACATATACCGTACCAAATAGCGGGAGCGCCCCCGGGACGGTGGTGTACCAGATCCCTCCGGGATACGTGACCACCACTCAATATACGGGATCTACACCTACCACGTATACCGTGCCAAACAGCGGGGCTGTCAATGGGACCGTCGTATACCAGATCCCTCCATCATACGTTACCACGACGGTGTATTCCGGGTCTGCTACAACGTATACGGTACCGAATAGCGGCAGTGTTGCTGGGACTGTGGTGAACCAGGTCCCTCCAGGATACGTCACTACCACCCAGTATACTGGATCTACACCTGCTACATACACCATACCAAATAGTGGGGGTGTCAATGGGACTGTGGTGTACCAAATCCCTCCGTCGTACGTGACGACCACGGTGTATTCCGGATCTGCTACTATTTATACCGTTCCCAACAGTGCGAGTGTCCCCGGGACCGTTGTGTACCAGATCCCACCCGGTTACGTAACTACCACTCAATACGTCGGCACCAGCGCCACAATAACCACCGTCCCAAATAGTGGGAGCGTAAACGGTACCGTTATCTACCAGATACCTCCGAGTTACGTGACAACTACGGTGTATAGCGGGTCCGCTACAACATACACAGTACCAAATAGTGGGAGTGTTCCGGGCACGATAGTTTACCAGGTACCTCCTACGTACGTCACGAGCACTCAATATGTTGGAACCAGTGCCACCATGACCACCGTACCGAATAGTGGGAGCGTTCCTGGGACTATTATCTATCAGGTGCCTCCCAGCTATGTTACTACGACACAATTCACTGGATCTACCGCTGCAACATATACGGTACCGAACAGCGGCAGCGTACCTGGCACCGTTGTGTATCAGATCCCTCCCGGAGGGTACGTTACGACTACTCAATACGTTGGGACCAGTCCAACCACCACAACCGTGCTAAATAGTGGGAGCGTACCTGGTACTGTGATTTATCAAGTGCCGCCGAGCTACGTCACGACAACGCAGTATACGGGATCCACGCCGTCAACCGTCACAATCGCAAATAGTGGCTCTGTGCCTGGCACGATTATCTATCAAATCCCCCCCAGTTACGTGACGACGACCGTATACAGCGGATCCGCTACAACGTACACCGTTGCGAATAGCGGGAGCATCCCGGGCACGGTAGTGTACCAGGTGCCTCCCGGCTACGTAACCACCACGGTCTATAGCGGAACCAGCGCCTCTACGTATACGGTGCCCAACAGCGGTAGTGTCAACGGCACTGTCGTGTATCAAGTGCCTCCGGGCTACGTTACGACGACGCAGTACGTGGGTACGAGCCCGGCCACCACCACTATACAAAATAGTGGCTCTGTACCTGGTACGGTGATTTATCAGGTGCCCCCCAGCTACGTAACGACTACGATCTATAGCGGATCGGCCACGACTTATACGGTTGCGAACAGCGGTAGCCAGCCAGGCACTGTCGTGTATCAAGTTCCTCCCTCCTATGTCACCACTACAGTGTACAGCGGCTCTGCAACGACATATACGGTACCAAACAGTGGCAGCGTGGCAGGTACTGTTGTGTATCAGGTGCCGCCGAACACCGTGACCACAACGCAGTACGCAGGTTCGACGCCCACAACGGTCACCGTCGCCAACAGTGGTTCGATACCAGGTAGCGTGATTTATCAAGTGCCCCCGAGTTACGTAACTACGACGCAGTATACCGGTACATCAGCCACCACGTCCACGATCGCAAACAGTGGCGGCCAGCCCGGTACCATAGTGGTCCAGATACCGCCAAGCACCGTAACGACAACGCAGTACACAGGTTCGACGCCCACAACCGTCACGATCGCGAATAGTGGCTCTGTGGCTGGCACGATAATTTACCAGGTCCCTCCTGGCTACGTAACAACAACGCAGTACGTGGGTACGAGCCCGGCCACGACCACTATCCCAAATAGCGGCTCCGTAAACGGTACCGTGATTTACCAGGTGCCCCCGAGTTACGTGACTACAACGCAATATGTCGGTACATCTGCCACGACGTCCACAATCGCAAATAGCGGTAGCCAGCCCGGTACCGTAGTGGTACAGATCCCGCCAAGCACCGTGACCACAACGCAGTACGCGGGTTCAACGCCCACAACGGTCACGATCGCGAATAGTGGCTCTGTGGCTGGCACGATAATTTACCAGGTTCCGCCCGGGTACGTGACCACAACGCAATACGCCGGCACCAGTCCAACCACAACCACCATCCCGAATAGCGGCTCCGTAAACGGTACCATTTTGGTGCAGATCCCGCCCAGCTACGTGACTACTACGCGGTATGTCGGTACATCAGCCACTACGTCTACAATCGCAAATAGCGGTAATCAACCCGGCACCGTAGTCGTACAGCTGCCCCCGAGTACCGTAACCACGACGCAATATACGGACTCCACGCCGACTACCCTAACCGTCGTAAATTCAGGTTCCGTGCCAGGCACGGTAATTTACCGTGTCCCGCCCGGTTACGTGACGTCGACGCAATACGTAGGCACCAGCCCGACCACGACAACCGTACCGAATAGCGGTAGCGTAAACGGCACGGTTTTGGTGCAGATCCCACCTAGCTACGTGACTACGACGCAGTACGCCGGCACGGCGGCGGCTACGTCAACTATCCCGAATAGTGGTAGCCAGCCCGGTACGGTTGTGGTGCAGATCCCGCCGAGTTACGTAACAACAACGACGTATACGGGCACGAGCCTTACCACGACGACCGTGCCAAATAGCGGCAGTCAGCCCGGCACTGTTGTCGTGGCGGTCCCGCCGAGCACGGTGACGACGACGCAATATGTGGGCACGAGCCCTAGCACGGTGACAGTAGCAAATTCTGGTAGCCAGCCCGGCACCGTTGTGGTACAGATCCCGCCCAGCTACGTAACGACGACGCAGTACGTCGGCGCCACGGCGACGACTTCAACAATCCCGAACTCTAATAGTCAGCCCGGCACCGTGGTCGTCCAAATCCCGCCTTCGTATACGACGACGACGACGTACGTGGGCACGAACGGCAGCACGACAACTATCCCGAACTCCGGTTCGATCCCCGGCACCGTTATCATCCAGCAGCCGCCGAGCACCGTGACCACTACGCAGTACGGAGGGTCGGTGACGTCGACGACGACAATCGCAAATTCAGGCAGTGTGCCGGGCACTGTACTGGTTTATACCCCGGCGGTCTACGTCACGACGACGCAGACGGTCGGTACGGTGTATACTACGACTACAATCGCAAATTCTGGGAGCGTTCCTGGCACGGTCGTGGTCCAGACTCCTATTCCATCAGCAACGGTAAGTTATCATCCCCTGTTATTCTGTTCTTGGCCTATCCTTAGCGGGGAGAAGAGACGATGCGTAAAATAGAACCTCATGCTGACGAACACACCTCGATAACAGTGCGACCCCAACGGTTATCTAGTACAGATCCAGAATCTGTACCGAGTTAACATTTCGACGGGATCAACGACACTCATTTCGAATAGCGTAGGCACGGCAGTCAACGCTATGGGTTTCAACCCGTTCGACAACTACCTATACGCGTCGAACAACGTCAACGGGACGATGTACCTCATCCGAATCGGCGGCAGCGGCGCGTGGCAGAACCTGCTGCCGCTGAACCGGACGGGCACGAACTACAACTGCGCAGACTTCGACTCCAACGGGCTGTGGTGGGCGTCGATTGGAGGCGGGGTGTTCACGGCGATAGACTTGAAGCCGGGCTCGCCTACGTACGGGCAGACGGTCGTGAACGGGACGGCAACACCGCCGTACGTCACGATCGATTGGGTGCACGTGCCAGGGACAGGGCCGTACCTCTGGTCGGTGGGGTACTCGGTGAACCCGTCGCAATCGCACTTGATGCGGTTCAGTCGGCAGAACTACACGTGGACGGAAATCACGAACCTGGGCAACGTCACGGGCCAGAACCAGTGGGGCGCCATCTATCCGGGCGCCAACAAGACCTTCTACGCCTCCGAGAACAACAGCGGCCAGATCTGGCGCTTCCCGCTGCCCAACTCGACCTCCGGCCTCACGGGGCCCCAGCTCCAGGCTTACGGCCCGCCCTCCTCCAGCAACGACGGCGCCCGCTGCTACCTCGCCATCGACCAGTCCCTCGCTGCCGTCGCGGCCGCCGCCAATCTCCGGAGGAGGAAGTTCATGGAGCGCGAGCTCCGCAGTCTCATATACTACGGCGATCAGGATGGGTTCCTCTAACAAGTCGGGTCCCGTTCTGTTGGGGAAGGGGGGGGGGGGGGGTTTGTTGACATTGGGTTTGTATTGTTTTATAACAGACGCAAGCGAGAATGTTTGTCCTTGTTTATCTGTTGGATCTGTCTCGGGCTATTTCTCTTTTGTTTTTTCCCCCTCCCCCAATCCCCCCTTCTCTCCTATGTTCGTAAAAGTTCATTCCTGAGAATTCCATAAGGCTTCGGGCCTTTTGGTATAATTAGGTCTTTCATCAACTACTTTATGAAGTTAGTTTGCTATATAATTCGGTAGTTAATCAAAAGGTTTTTGGAATTACTAATAAGTTGCGCGTAAACAAATCATCATGAAGGCCAGGGTGATACCGCTCTTGGCCCCCCCTCCTTGCACCCCGCGTCTCCTATGCGATATCCTTGAGGCGGTCTGTCTTGCTATTGGCTCTCTTCACTTTTTATGTTCAATTTTTTTTTCTTAAGCTCTTGAGGCGGTCAATCAATAGGGATACCTAAGAGACGACGTAGGATGTAAATGTCCTTGAGTAGCAGTAAGCGACAGTAAGTAATACCGTGTGACGGGCGTAGTGGTATTGCATTGAGACCCAATGTTCCTCCTTTTACATCCTTATTGACACACTTGTATCAGCAAGGGGCATTGGAGAAGAATGAAAGGGGGTTTGTCACATCTGCGGAGTATATCGTGGAAGTTGGAGTTGGAATGGGGAGAACAGAAATCGGGCACCAAGGAGAAGATGATGAAACGGAATGAATTCTGTATCACGTTAATGTACGCCTCGTGTACTTCGCAGAGCCACATGGTGAAAAAAAAGTATGTACAATGTTGGTTATTAGTGGTCACTGGTATGGACCCACATACCAATAGGAAGTACCTATATACCTATCTCCCGTTTATATAAAGATACGGGCTTCGCCCGTATCCTTTTTAAATAAATAAATAAACCTTAAACCAGAATATAACACCAGTTTTACCACTTTTTATATTATTATCTTTTTTTTTTACGTACGTATTTATTAATATTAATTAATATTATTAACAGATTTTTATTATTACTTTCCCCTGTCCGTTTTTTATAATAAATATTAATATAAAAAGTTACGGGAAAAAAAGTTATAAACATATGATTACGGCTTTTTAATTATTTATTATTAATAACTTTAAAAAAACCGATAATTAAAGAAATTTTCGAATAATAATAAAATTATTTTTAAAAGTTTATAAAAGCAAACTTTAACACTATATTAAAAACGTTTCGGTTTATATTAAAAAATATAACGTTAATTTTGTAACGGTATTAATTAATTTTTAATATAAAATTTTAATAAACTCGAATTAATAAAAAACCGATAATTTAACGCCTTAACTTAAAAGGTTTTAATTTATAATACGGATTAAAAGCTAATTTATTTATAAGGTTATAAAAATTCCACCCGTTTTATAATATATTTTAAATCCTTTACGGAAGTATTAAATAATTTTTAATTTTTAATTTAAAATAACCGGTTAAAAACTTTAATAGCATAAATTACAATAAAATTAATAACTTTTATTAGCTTACTTTTTATAACTATATATTAATTTTTCCCCCCGGTTATAATTAACCTTTTTTTTATTATCCGGCGTTTTAATAAATAGCTTTAATTAACTTTATTTTTAAATATTAATAATAATTAACCGGAAAATTTTAACCCGAACCTTAAATATTACGTAATATATTAACGGTATTAATTAACCTTTTATTATTAAAGTAATTATATTTTTAACCCTTTTTTATTAATATTCGGCTTACCTTTATTACTTAACCTTTTCCTGTTAATATTTAATTATATCTCGGTAATATAAAGCATTTATATTAATATCTTTATTTTTCAAGTTATTTATTATATCTTAATTACTTTTTTCATTTTAATTATTACCTGGGTTACCCGTTTTAATTTACGGGATATAATTAATAACTTTTTAAATAACTTTATTTAATAATAAAAAGGGATAACCGGACCGTTCCTTTTTTAAAAATTTAAATTAACCCGTATATTATAAAACTTAAGTAATATAAAACATATTAACTTTTAACACCGCTTTTTTTAACCGCTGCTTTAAATAAAAAAACGGGGCTTATAAAAACCTTAAAAGGTTATAATTCCTTTTTTTAAATAACGTTTAAGTTTATCCCGGGACTTAATTTATTATTAAAATAAACCTTTATATTTATTAATAATTAATAAAAATAAACTTATTATTTTATTTTATTAATTAATATTTTAAATAAATTATATTTATCGATTATCGTAAAATAATTTAAAAAAGCTTAAAATAAAAAAAGTAATTATACGGAAAAAGTTTATAATATTTTAAAAGATAAATTTCGTTTTTTTTAAATATATATTATATTAACGGTATTTAATAAACGTAATTTTATATTATATTTTTAATTATTTTTTTAAAACGTGCAGTATTATATTTTTTTATAACGTTCTTTATTATTTAATATTTACCGATATATATTTTATTATAAAACGTTATTTTAATACCGAATAAAATAAGATTTAATATTATTATAATTTGGTATAACCGGTCGGGCCATTAGGCCGAATGGGGCTAACATAATAAAAAAAGATCCTTAACTTTAGTTCTGGAGAAAAAAACAATTATATTAAAATAAACCATATACGTTATACGATTAAAAAGAATGGGTTATATCGATAATAATTTTAACGATATTAAATCGTTATATTCGGATATAATTTTAACGATTTAATAATAACCATATATTTTAATATTAAAAATAAAAAATATAAATAATATATAATTATATTTATTACCTTTTTTTTAAATAACTTTTAAACTTATTAGCTTATAATATAACTTAATTATTTAAAACATTTTTTTATTATTATTATTAAACGTAATTATTTATTACTTAAAACCTTTAATACTTTTATTAATATAAACCCCTTAACTGGATTAATAATTAGGAATAAACCGGCCGTCACATAATTAAATTTTTATAACTTTTTTTAATATTAAAGCTAAAAACGCCGGTAAAAATGATTTAAAAATATTATAAATTATATTCGATAAATTCTTTTTATATTAAAAAGTATTAAGACCAGATTTTTTAAAAAAAAAAATAATTAATTGCTATTATTTATCGGGTTTACTGAATAATTCCTTAACTTTAATATGTTTTTTTTTAAAATTTATTATTTGTTTTAAAAACTTAATAAATAAATTACGAGCTTTAATTAATACTTATAAGGTTATAAAAGGAATTAATTAATATATAGCTAATAAAAATAATAACGATAATAATAATAATAATACCGTTTTTTATATTAACCGTAAATATTACCGGAATAATAAAAGCGGAAAGTATTATTAAAAAAACCCCGACCGATAATAAAAACGTAAATGTTAAATATATAAATATGACGGCCGGTTTATTCCTAACTATTAGTTTAGTTAAAGGGTTTATATTAATAAAAATGTTAAAAATTTTAAATAATAAATAATCACGTTTAATAATAATAATAAAAAAATGCTTTAAATACTTAAGTTATATTATAAGCTAATAAGTTTAAAAATTATTTAAAAAAAAGGTAATAAATATAATTATATATTATTTATATTTTTTATTTTTAATATTAAAATATATAGTTATTATTAAATTGTTAAAATCGTATCCGAATATAATAATTTAATATCGTTAAAACTATTATCGATTTAACCGATCCTTTTTAATCGTATGGCGTATATGGCTTATTTTAATATGGCTATTTTTTTCTTTAAAACTGGAGTTAGGGATCTTTTTTTATTATATTAGCCCCACTCGGCCCAATGGCCCGACCGGTCATAATAATAAAAAAAAAGATATTAATTTATTAAATATTTAAAACGGGAACATAAAAAAGTAAAAGTATAATAAAAGGTTAAAAAGGTATTTTGCTGTAATAATTATGCCGTTTTTTTATTAAATATAAAAGAAATAATGTGACAGCCGGTTTATTCCTAACTATTAATCCAGTTAAGGGGTTTATATTAATAAAAATATTAAAAGATTTAAATAATAAATAATTTCGTCTGGTAATAATAATAAGAAAATGCTTTAAATAATTAAATTATATTATAAGCTAATAAATTTAAAAATATTTTAAAAAAAGGTAATAAACGTAATTATATATTATTTATATCCTTTATTCCTGACATTAAAATATATAGTTATTATTAAATTATTACCATCGTATCTGAATATAACGATTTAATATTATTAAGATTATTACCGATTTAACCGATTTTTCTTAATTATATGGCGTATATGGTTTACTTTAATGTAGCTGTTTTTTTCTTTAAAACTAAAGTTAGGGATTTTTTCTTTTATATTAGCCCCACTCGGCCCAATGGCCCGACCGGTTATAATAAATAAACTTATTTTAAAATATAAAAAAGAATACCGTAAAGCATTTTAATTATTTAAATAACGGGTAATATTTTACAGCTATTTATTTATTTAATTAAACTTTTTAATATTAAATTAACCTTTTTTTATTAATTACTGAAAATAACGCTCCCGATATTATATTCGTTTTAAATAAATATATTAAAAATATATTTTAAAAATTTATGCCGGATATAAATATTGTTAAAATGTTTATTATAAGGAAAGAATAATGTTTTATTTTAATAAAAAAATATTTTAATTAACGGTTAAAAGTAAATAAAAATCGTACGAAAGAATTTAATATTTATTTCGGAAATAAACCCCGTATTAAATTATTCGGCATAACTTCGGTTAATATTTTTATCGGCTAAATTAATTTTTATATAATAAAGATAAATATTTTATTTTTAATATTAATTAAAAATATAAATCGACTCGGTATATACTTTAATAACGTTATTAATTAATTAATCGGTAAAAACGGCGTAACGGTTAATATTACCCGAAAATAAAAATATTTATAATTTAAATTTAATAATATTATTTATTTTATAAAAATAAAATTATATAAAATTTATATACGTTTTAAATATTTATTTATTAATAAATTATATAACCTTTTAAATAAAATAAAATACGATATTAAAATTAATACTTTTAAAGAAATTAATAAATTTTATTATTATTATTAAATTAAAAGAAAATTATTTTAAAGGTTTAAATTTAACTTAAAACATTTAAAAGTAAATTTTAATTTTAAGATAATCGTTAATATAATGTATTTAAATTAAAAGCTTATTTTTTATATTATTAACGTAATTACCGGATTTTAAGCAATACGTTTTATAAGGAATATATTAATTAAAAAGATATAAAATATATTTAAAAAATATTAAATTAATACGTATTTATAACATTAATATAAATTTCGATAGCATTAGGTTCCGTAATAAAATATGTTTTATCGGAATTATTTATTATTAAGTATTATTAAAAGCATATTAATTTATCGGTAAAATAAAAAAATATTATGGTTTTATCTGAAAAATTTATAAACTTATTATTAAAAAACTCGGAAATATTAAATTAAAATTATTACGTTTATAAATAATAATAAAAATAGTTAATAATATAATTAATTTTAATATTTTTATTTTTATTTTATTAATTTTTAAAATTTACCTTTAAATTAATATAAATTTATTTTCTATTTTTATATAAACTTAAAAAACTTAAGTAATATAAAAAGTTATAACGGAGGATAAAAAGATTAAGGTATAAAAATCGGTTTAAAATATATTAAATATTAAAAATAACCCGAATACGTAAAAGATTTTTTTAAAGTTTTTCCCGTTAAATAATAAGGTATTTATATAAAAAAAAAGGTGGAAAGGATTTTTTAAAGTTATTACGGTTATTAATAAAGACGTAATAATAAATTCGAAAGTAATAAAAAGTATAATAATTTTCCGGAGCTTATATGTTAAATTTTATACTTAATTAAAAAAAGTTAATAATAATTTTTAATAAAGAGGTTAAAATAATATAAGTAAACTTTTAATACGTTAATATTAAAAAGAAAGACAATAAGGCGTTAACTTTTAAATTAAAAGTAAATAAGAAAATTATAACCTTTAAAAAGTTATTTAAAGCCTCCCACTTTAAAAAATTAAACACTTTATTCGAAAAAAGTATTTTATAACCCGAAATATATAATATTACCGTATATTAAAACATAATTATAACGGCCGGTTTATTTTTAACTCTTAATACAATTAAAGGGTTTATATTAATAAAAATGCTAAGGGTTTTAAATAATAAGTAATTACGTTTAATAATAATAATAAAAAAGGTGGTTTAAATAATTAAATTATATTATAAATGAATAAGCTTTAAAAGTTATTTAAAAAAAAAAGTAATAAATATAATTATATATTATTTATATCCTTTATTCCTGATACCGGAATATGATATTAAATATTAAATCGTTAAAATAACTGGTTATTTTAACTATTTTAAATTATTAAAATAGCTAATTATCTTAGTTAGTCTTTTTATTACGTAACTTAAATATGCCTTATTTTATCGTGGTTATCCCTTTTAATGCCATGGTTAAAGATTATTTATGTTAATCTTATTTAAGCTTAATAACCTAGCCAGGTTATAATAATAATAGTTTTTAAATTAAAAATAATTTACGAAATAAAAAGTAAAAACATTTTATTATTATATAAAAAGTTATAATTAATTATTTAAAGTTACGGAAATCTCGATAAAACGTTTATTATAATATATGTATTTATTATTTAATAAGTTAATTAATGTTTTATTTTAATAATAGCCTTTATTTTACGGCTTAACAGGATAAAAATTATAATATAAAATATTATTATAACTTATATTTAATTTAAAACGTTAATATAATAAATTATTTTTATACGATTATTTATTAAATTAAAAAATAAATACCTCGAAAAGATACTATTACATATTATTAAATTATTATATAATTTTGTTAAATTTAACACTTATTAATTTAAAACTTATTCGTAATATTATTAACGGGAATTATATATAAAGCTATTAATTTTTAACCTTTATTTATTAATAACAGATTTAATATTATTCGGAATTACGGGATTTTAAACGGATAATACGTTTAATATCGGCATTACGGACTTTTTAACTTTAAGAAATATTAAAAAACGGATCGACAGAAAATTTTAACGGCTTATAAATTATTATTTATAAGCATAAAGTATTTATTATATAAAAAAATAAATTAAAAAGTTAAAACTTTTAAACTTATAAATACCTCCCCCGAAATTAATAAAAAAATATATTAAATAATAAATATACGAAGCTTATATTTCTTTTATTTATTAATTAAAAGCCGTATTCGATTATTTTACGGCGGCGTAATATATTAAGCCCGGCTTTAAAAAAGTTAAAATATTAAACATTAAAATTAAATAATAAATAGATAATAAAAACCGCGGATTTAATTATATTAAATTAAACCTTATTAAATTAAAACTATATATTTTTATTAATAATTTATTTATTAATAATAAAGATATAAATTTATAAATCGATTATATTATCGTTTTAAATAATAAGGAATTAAAAAATTACGATAATAAATTTAATATTAAAAGTAATATTATTGATTAATTATTTATTAAATATAAACGTGTTATACGTAATATTTTAATTAATAAAATATATAATATAATTTAAAGGTTTAATATAAATGTAACGGCCGGTTTATTTTTAACTATTTATAACGGCCGGTTTATTCCTAACTATTAGTCCAGTTAAGGGGTTTATATTAATAAAAATGTTAAAGGTTTTAAGTAATAAGTAATTACGTTTAATAAAAAAAAAAAAGGTGCTTTAAATAATTAAATTATATTATAAATTAATAAGTTTAAAAATTATTTAAAAAAAAGGTAATAAACGTAATTATATATTATTTATATTTTTTATTCTTAATATTAAAATATATGGTTATTATTAAATTATTAAGATCGTATCCGAGTTATAACGATTTAACATCGTTAAAATTATTATCGATTTAACCGATCTTTCCTGGTTATATAACGTATATGGCTTACTTTAATATAGTTATCTCCTTTTTTAAAACTTAAGTTAGGGATTTTTTTTTATTATATTAGCCCCATTAGGCCTAATGACCTGACCGGTTATAACAATAAGTTATATTATTTATTATATATTAAATATTATCTTAACCCGATTATTATTTCCTTACGCCTTATTAATTTTATATATTATTTGTTTTATATTAATACTTTATTTAAATAAGTAATATTAATAAAAAAAGATTAATAATCGATTTAATAACGTTACGGCAGTTTTATAAAAATATTTATTAAAAATAACCAGATTATATTAAAATTAAAAGGTTAAATAAAACGGGAATAAAATATTATTAATATTCGTTAATTAATTAATTATTTATTTACTTTTATTTTAATAACATTTCGTAATTAATAAATTATAAAAAGAAAATAAAATAAATATTAATTATTAATAATTATTAATATAAACTTATATATTAATAAGAAATATTTATATATTTATTTCCTGTTTATATAAAGATACAGGTTTTGCCCGTATCCTTTTTAAATAAATAGATAAACCTTAGACCAGAATATAACACCAGTCTTACCACCTTTTATATTATTATCTCTTTCCTTTACGTACGTACCTACCAACATACAAGTAGATGTACGAAGTACTTGAGGTCAACATGTTTTCTATCCATACTTACTTGTAATAGGATCATCCCCCGCAGTCCTGCGGCTGCTGTCACTTACCCCACTAATCGGCATATGACGGGGCATCCATTTGTTCTTGTTTGCTTACTTAAGGAACTGTACGTAGTACGGGCGGTACCTTCGGAGATATCTATCATGATGATGTACATAAGTAAACCAGGAAGCTGTATCAAGTATGCAAGTTTTTTAGACGTTTTTCTTCTCTTCGCATGAAAGATTTACGGCTATACTTACTAAGACTAGTTGGTTAATATCTTCGGGTTTTTTTATATTCTTTCTTTTCATAACTTTTATCTCGAAATTACAAATGTTAACTATTCCTTCTACAGGCTTTCTTTCCTTCTCTTCTGCTTCGAGCTTGTTTCCACTGGCAGACTTGGCTAGCTACCTAGCTAGGGGGGGAGGTGCACGGAGTTACCGACATCAAGGGACGGCGCTTAAAATAGTATCCATGGAAAGCCCCGCCGCGCTAGTCCCTCCCGAGACATGTGGATAAGTTCCATCTAGGCCCCACGCTCCCGGGCCCTCAGGCACTTGGTCCCTTCTCTACCTAGGTACCTAACCCTTCTAATCAAGAGGGGAAAAAAAGCCCTAAAAGGCTAGGTACCCGAAGATGGTTTGGCTGGCGCATGGATGGAATCATGAAATATGGATATAACTACTAGAAGCCTTATGTACATCACCCCTGATACCCCGGAGGCAATCTGGGCAATGAAAAAAACCTAGGGCCGAAGAAGAAGGAAAAAAAAATAGTTCATTAGATCGTTATGCGAGTGATAATGATGCAAATCCCCCCCAATTGCCTCATTCCCGAGGCATTGGCCCCAGTCACCACGCAGAAAAGAAAAAAAAAGGGAAACAGCTAAAACAGCTACATAAGGGCCAACCAATAATTTCTCTCTGTTATAATCAAGACATTGCCGGGTTGTTGACGTTACCAAACCAAACCCACGCCTCCTCCGCCTCCCCCCCCCTCCCCTCCCCGTTCCGTTCGCGTCCGCGAGCTTGATGTGATGATTACTTGTGTATGCATGTGTATATAATGCATGCAATCCTAGAAAGTCGCTGAATGATAAACGGTTCTGACACCTGGGCAGTCTGGCAAGTGTCCTTAAACCCCTGACTCCCCGGTCCCCCCCCTTTCGAGATCGGCATATGCATGTGAAATATTCCGTGCAATGTTCACATACTGACTTACCTCCAGATATATACCTTCTTAGGTAAGTAGGTAGGTATGTATCATGAATAACTCTATACCCGACTTCAACTTTTCTTAACAGTCAGACTGTTGAGTAACGCTGTAACGAAGGACTAACTAATTGACCAGTCACTGTGAGCAACAAGCTGTCAAACAACCATAAATGGGCTGTCAAACGTGTCAAGGGTTAACAAGGGTTTTGAGAGGGTCCAAATATTGTCTGTCAGGTACCAACATGCCTAAGCTATATACTTAGGTATTTGGGCCCGGGGATAACTGCGTAGAGGTATAATACAGGGACCGTGTAGGCGAGGTACCCACATCTGTGCGGACGTGATCCAGTCTAAGCCAATAAGAGACAGTCATGCACTGCCTGTATCGTATCTTTTGACAGGTTTCCAGTCAGGTTTTAAAGCAACAATCTTAGCGGGAAAGTAACTACCTAGGTAAACCTTACCTTACCTTGCCCAGAAGCTTTACCGTGACGGGAATTTCCCGCTAATTTTAACCTTGTAAAGCTGTAAAGCTGTAACTAACGGTTTATTTACTAAACAGCTCCAGCTCTCTTTCTCTCTGTCTCTCTCTCTGTACAGGTAAGTATCGTAAATTAAACAACACCAATCATTCCATTCCAAGATTCCCATTCCAAATCTGTCACAATACTTTATTTTCTTTCGTCTCGTTTACATCTTCTCTACCTTTTACAATTCTTCATTTCTCGCTTTGCCTTTTTTATTTTAACTCCCTCTTCATATTTTCTACGTACACTATCAGCGCACTCAGAGACTCGAACATAATCGACTAACGGGGAGAAGCCACCGACAACGAGGACGACGACAACCTGGACCTGGCATCCCTGGATCCCTCCCCCCCCGTGTTTATTTAAAAAGCTGCCAGGATCACCCAGGGAAGAATCAAGAGGGAGACAGAAGAAAAAAAAATTAAAAGTTAAGAAAAGAATCACCGTGACAGGCGTACAACATACACACAACCTCCCTATCAGATCATTCGCTCAACCTCACCTTGTCACCGGGGCGTTCCCAATGCCTGCACGTAATTGATATTTATTTAATTATCAAAGATTTCTCATTTTCCAAGGATCCAAGCTTTTCAAGAGTTGAAAAATTGCTTTTTTCTTTTCTTTTCTTTTTTTCTTCTATTATCCCCCATTCTACTTCCCCAGATAACCCCGCTGCCGACACCCGCTCGCCCGACTTTGTCTCTCTGCTTTGCCCACCACCAACCAACCTACACCGATACATAGACAGGCATACACACACCGACACCGACACCGACAACTAAGCGATCCCTTTAACGCACGGACTTTGGACCATAAGTTACAGCCCTGAAATCTATCCCATATTTAGCTCTCCTCTCCAACCGGGACCAACTGGGGAATTGTCTGTTACACATAACTCTCTCTTATCTCTCTTTTGCTAGCAGAGAAGAGAGAATATCAAAAAAGGAGGGACAACGCAAGAACCACCAGTATTTAAGTCCCTATATCAAAAGTAGAGAAAAGGGACTCAGAATTCTCGACAACAAGACGAGAAAAGAGGAAAGAAAAAAAAGCAGCGAAGTGTGTTTGTGTGTGTGTTTTCTCTCGAATTAGACGTGTCTAAGCTTCTTCTCTAAGCTCGAAAACCCTCATCCTGGTTTGGTTTGGTGGCGTAAAATAAAGGAAAGAGGGGGAAGAGAGAGACAGACAGAGAGAGAGAGAGAGAGAGAGAGAGAGAGAGAGAGAGAAAGATTAATTGCTCGGGTTTGTCGGTTTCGGCTTTTCGGTTTTGGGTTTTCCGTGTGAGCAGCGGATCCTAGGATCTGGGATCTAGGATCTGGGCCAACCGTTACAAACCGAAACAGGACCAGACCCGGTAAAAGGGAGAGGATTAAAAAAAAAGGAAGAAGAGACGAGACGGGTAGGCACATTAGACTACGGGCGGCGACCACGATGCATAACTCAACAACACACAACTCAACACCCCCGACCGGCCCGCAGCCACCGGTACCTATATCGATCACGATCTGCGGCGATGGCGGATGCGGCAAGTCGTCGATCACGCTGCGGCTGGTGCGGTCACAATGGACGTCCGAGTACGACCCGACGATCGAGGACAGCTACAGCATCACGCGGCGGATCGACGGCACGACCTACCACCTCAGTCTGACCGACACCGCCGGCCAGGAGGAGTACCGCGGCATGTGGGCCTCGTCGAACCTCGGCGCCGACGCCTTCCTCCTCGTCTACGACATCACCTCCCGTTCCAGCCTCGACGCCCTGCAGTACTTCAATGACATGATCGACATGGAAGCCGAAACCCGCCTCGACAACGCCACCCGCGCCCGCCGCGCCGGCCTCACCCCCTCCGGCAACCGGCACCACCGCCGGAACCGCGAACGCGAGCGCGAGCGCGAGCGCATGGAACAGTACCATCCGCTGCAAGGGCTCGACGCGTATAACACGTACTCGAGCAGCGGGACGGGGGCGCGGACGATCCCGCCCGTGAAAATCGTCGCGGGAAACAAGTGCGATCTGCAGGAGAGCCGACAGGTACCCGCGGCCCAAGGCCTGGATTGGGCGCGCAAGCGCGGGTGCGGGTTCATGGAGACCAGCGCGCGCCTCGAGGTCAATATCGAGGAGACCTTCGCCCTGATCGTGCGCCGCGTCGCCGAGGGCCGCCGCCTCGCGGAAATGGGCGTCCTCGATAATACCGAGATGGACCGCCGCGGCGTCACGAAGCCCCTGACCCCGCTCGGTAGCGAGCGCGACCGCGGGCGCAGCCGTCGGGGCGACAGCCGCGCGGGTAGCGGCGGTGCCGGTGGCGGCGGCGGTCCCGAGGGAGACGACTTTGAGAAACGCGGCGTGGGACAACGGGGCCTCCGGCTCGGTGATGGTCAGAAACTCGGCAGGAGAGACGGCTTCTGGAAGAATCTAAGGTGTTGGTAACGATGACGAAGGCCCCCGCCTCGCCTACTCCCTCGAAAACCTCTACTGCCGTCATCGCTAGCTGGGATTCCTGTCCCGCTGCCGCCGGTCAGCCGGTGCGTCGATAAACCAGAGTAGTAGTTCCCTTTCACCACAACGGCTAGGATACTGGACGCAAGGCAAGGCAAGGCAGGGCAGGGCAAAGGGGAAAATAGGGGGGAAGTTGGACGGGGCAGGGGAAGGCAGAGTGTGGCGTGCGACATTGCGTTGATGATGCTTACGAACAAGATACCCCGAAGATTTTTCCTTTAACTTGCGACCACGGGAAGATTTTCTTTTACCCCCCCTCCTCCGCGCACTCCAATCACCACCACTACTACTTAAAACCCCTCTTACCAATTCGGAGAAAAAAAAAAAGAATCAATTCACCGCAACCTCAAACCTCGGGCCCAGTTTCTCTCAAACCAGCCCGGGCAAACCTGGTTTCTGATCGCAGAAGGACGCCCTGTAGCCTTCTTTTTATATGTTATTTTTGTACCTACCGATGCTTTTCTACACATGGCACATTACTTTTTTGCTTTTTTGCGGACAAAATCAATATATCCCATGGGAGAGCGAGCCAGCCCCAAACGCGCCTTTTGCTTTTTTCTTGTTTTGCTTGTGTGTGTCTTTTTCTTTCTTGTTTTCTCGCTATCTTTATTTATTTATTTAGTATCGTTTTCTTTCGCTCTGCGTCCCGGCGTTTCTGCGGGTGTCCTCGAAGCCAAATCTGATCAGCTTCAGGGTCGGACACTGTTGACTTTTGAAGGGAGCTATCGGTCGGGCTGGTTTTTGGTTGGGGTTCAAGGGGTGGTTCGTAACGTGGCTTTTTTTTTTACTGGCCGAGTTGGGGGGAGTGGCGGAGTGGTGGTGGTTCTCAATTGATGGACTGTCTCTGTTTTTGCTTTGTCTTTTTTCTGTGTTCAACTTTCTTTTTTTTTGCCTTGTTTTTTTTATTTTTACACGATCTTCCCGTTCACAGGTAGCAAGCGAATGAAACATACATGGTAAATTCTACAAACGGTTTGGAAGCGCGCCCCGCAAGGGCGAAGGGCAGGGAGAGTAGTGTCCTGTGTAGGGGTGAGAGGCGGGGGGACGATAGGTTCCGGCCGCGGAAGGAAGGAAGGAAATCCAACATTATGTAGCGGATCCGAAGTTAACCAACCAACCGTAATGTATCGATTTGACTACCAATTGCATGGAAAAAAAGCCGTGCGAGTTTGGAAGGGGAAATCCAGTATCCCATGGTGGAATAAACACTACCCTTCTCCTTACCCAGCCAGCACCTTGGTAGGCGGGCGCATAGGTATGGCCACCGGTGCGAGAAAGGACACGATCACCAGCCGCGAAGTCGATTCTAGTGAGGGTTCAGATGGCGGAAGGGGCCGGTACATGGAGTCCTACATTCCACACTAGAGACTATCTCACTGCTGGTGGAGAGGACAGGTTTTCGTAAAGTCATCGCTATCGGATCATGTAGTATGAACCCTCCTAAATTCGTGGTTGACTCGACCTCAGCTTCGAAAGAAGTCCGCGCTTTCTACCTGGGCCTGCTCTGTTAACCGCATATCGATGTTTGAATAAGGCTGCACTGTGCGCTGTTACTTTCATTACTCTGTTAATTCGAATACTATCAGAGATCAGCTTTGCGAGCATGCAAAGGCTTATTATTATTCCCGAGTAATCTTGTCTTCGGACCGACATAGCGGCCCGCAGTGCGAGACGGAAGTCTAGCCCACTGCTGAAATTCGTTCTCGTAGATCAATCTGGTACATATACTGCAGTGTACATTAATGTGAAATGTGTGTGGGGGAGAGGGAAAGCACGGCGCTACATTCGCGGAAGTGACGAGGGGGAAACGGCCGGATGCGTTGGTAGGACCGGGATAGACCCTTTCTGGTCCCCACCTTTTAATGCTTGGCGGGTTAGTCAAAAAGGGGCCCCTGAACTAGGTATGGACCCATAAATTTGAGTACGAGCCGCCTCTGATATGCAGAGAGTCTGATCGAGTATTTTAGCTACCATATGCGATGTCTTGGGAATAGTTAGAAAGGTCCGGCGTCCTTTTCTTTCGTGTCACATTCGTATTGATAATCTTTAGGAGCAATTATTCATGTGTTAAATAGCAGATTACTATGCCAAAGAGAGCGAGGAGGTAAGCGTATGGGAAAGTAATTCAAAAATAAGTCTATCGACGAACAGAATGATAATCTCAGCAGAAACTCATAACTTCCTGAAGGCCGTCCCCTTCTCTCACGAACTCCTATGAGCACCCCCTAACAAGAAGGATGCCAGTATGACAATTCCCGGATCGCGAGTGAGAACACCGATCCCAGCTTAGCAAGCGAAGCCGCAGTCCATCTCGCGGTTCCCATCCTCGTACCCGCCGGTAGCGCAGCCGTTAGCGCTGGAGAAGGTGAAGCCCTCATACACGAACTTGACGGAATCGGCGTCGACAGCGCCGGCAGTAATAGAAATATCCCCATTCAAGCCGCTGGTGAACGACCTGGTCTCGAAGTCGGGCACCGCTAGTCGACTAACGCCCCCGACGCCGTTGCCCACACCGTCGTTGACCACCACGTCGAACTGGTAGTCCGCGCCCACCCCGTTCTCGTTCTTCTGCCACTGCGTCACGTGGATTCCGCACCGTCCCGGTACGAAGTCTCGCGCGGAGTGGGCCGGCGGCGGTGCAGCGGTCGAGAGACCCGCGAGCACGGCGCTGGTGATGGTGATAAGGGTGCTGGTGAACTGCATCTTGGCGTGGTTGAGTGAGACTGTTTGGAGGTAATGAGGCTTGAAGTATTGTGAAGATGGTTTTGGTGTTTCTGATGGTTTCTTTGATGTCCTGGATGCTATGGATGATGTGGAGCTGTGTGGATGCTGGTGGTTCATGAGTAGGAGATGTCGAGGGCAAGTCACGGTTTATATACGCAAATACTCAGCCGTCTACGAGCAACAATTTAGCATCCACCTCCTTTCACTACTGCCCCTTGGGCATTTATTTCGATATCTCCATGGTTCGCATGATTGCGCTTAGCATGAGTGGTCGACTCTCTCGGGCCCGATCATCATACACACAACACCAGCCGGTCGCATTGTCATAATGAGGATCAGCGCCCCCATGAAGGTGACCGTCAAAAGACGCTGCCTGAAACCAGGTGTAGAGTAGTGTTGTGATACCGATGATCACGGATCTTTTGCATTTACCGCTATGCTGAGAAAAAGGAGAATCTTGACAAACAGTAAGATACGACATGCTTTTCTCACTTTGGCACACATTCAACCTATAGAATGGCAAAGGCCGAACACGCCCTCTAATCTCAGTCTTACTCCTGTCTGTCGTAGGATTGAGTGCCACCTCCTCGCATCGCAATAAAAATGTCCGGCGTTGAGCTTACGCGGTGGGGAACCCCTATATCCCCGGCCGCTTACCCCTTTAAATGGCTGTTACACAGAATCCTACTATTTGAGTCGGGTGCTCCTTTGTAACGACGTGCCCCTCTGCCGTGTTCCCACATTTGATAGGCGAGGCTAAGGGGTAAGGCTAGAGCGCATAGGCCCCCGCGAGGTAAGCTGAAAGCGCCAGCTTACCTAGATCATGCCGTGTCACGCGCCACGGTTCTAATAAAATCTCTAAGCGTGGGGATCGGCAACGACGGAACCAAAAGCATCTTGAATCCGATAAGTTAGAAAGCCAAGAAGATAACCGGCAGTCAAGTGGAGGGGTTGATCATCAGGCTGCGTATAACTACCTGCCAATTTCATCACGGAGATTCGAGAGCCGAATTCCAAAGGCATCACTTAGGGTTTAAAGGCCGTCTATGTTTCATTGCATCAAAAGCTATAATTAGGCGGAGATGAAGATCTCCTTGTGCTATGGAGGTTTGCATAACGTTGGTATGAATCGGCTTAGTAGATGAGTACTGGAGGAAGGCTGAGAAGGCGGATGCTCACTTTATATAGTACATAAAGTAGAGAAACACGAAAGCCAAGTCGGAAAACATTCCTGTCAGGTAACGGAGTGCAGAGTATTACACTTAATATGAAAGTCGAACTGAGAGGGTGTTTAGGAAGGAAAATATCAATGATCTATTATAGAAAGCCTTAAATACGTTATTCATCAAGTAAAATGAGCTTCATAGATGCTGGTATTTAACATACAAGTGAAGGACTTCGAGATTAAGTGCCAGAGCTCATCAACATACAATGGCACAGAATCTCTCCTATGCGTAATTACAATACTGTCATACTAATACTAGAAGCTATCAGATCTGAATACGATAGGCGAACGTCCTTTGAACTAGACCGGACTGCACTAGGATTACTCATCTAACTAAGGCATTTAATAAACTGCCTGTTTCCTTACATAGGGCAGGTGTAGTAACAGTCAACATTATTAGCTTGCACTGAATTTTGGGGATAGAGTGGCTATCAGGTGGATTCCTAACGATAGCTAAAAGGATGGTACATTCTGTAAAGTTGGTATATAATAGCCAGCCACTTTGAAAGAGCTTGGTTTATGGTAAGGACTTCCTAAACTAGGTAGATATTACCTAGGTAAAGTTTCCCTTTGTACGGACAATAGGAAGCTATGCATGTATGCACATAAAGAAGTATAGAGGGGCATCATAACAAAGAATACGGAGCTCAGGAAGCTACCCCTCGCTTACCAGGCATCCAGGGAATAGACCTTATATACCATAATAACAAAGCTCACTACCAGCCGGAGCCGTGAGGTGTAACTGGAGAGCATTGTCTCGTTGATTGGGAGCCGAACGGTTAGCTCGACGGTTAGAAACAATCCAAAGGGGTTTTTCGTACCACTGTGGTTTAAGAAGTCACCCGGTGGAAGCTTTTTTTGCCAACCAGAGGACCTGGGTTCGAGCCAACCTAGAACAATCTTTTTTTGCACCTAATTTATTTTACATCCTCACCTATCGAAATATGAAAACCGCTTTTGGCAACAAGATTATTTCTAACTGCGAAATTCCCCCTCTATTGAGCAGTGGCGTATTCTACTTCTATTCTACCAACTCGACCTCCACACATGGGCAAGTTGTGCAGGAGCTATCGAGGGACATGGAACATATCCCACCAATTGAATTACATCGTGCCATACCCAATGTACGAATTGGAGACGACTTTTGAGAGACTCAGACGAAAGTGATAAGACTACTAAAAATATGATGAAGATGTTTATTATTACCCAGGTATCAATATCTATGCTAGTGATAATTACACGCCGAAAACGCCAATCCAAACGCCCAATGATCACAACAAGCAATGATATGCCAAGCCAGCCAAAAATGTAGCAGGAACGAATGCACACACGAATCCTACACATTACCAACAACAACAGCCGACAACCCCCCCAAACTATGACAAAAGAAAATATCAAAGCTCGCATCACGACCACAACCACGCGGCCGCCGACACCAGCATGACGACAGCGGCGCCGCTTATCTTACTCCGCGAGGCGCCCGCGACGACGGGCACGCCCGCGGTGGGGGCGACGTTGACGACGCGGCAGGAGACGCAGTCGGGCGGCGCGGCGACGCCGTTCGCTGCGCTGCTGTTGGTCACAGGCCAGCTGGACCCCACACTTGGCGCCACACTCACACCCGCACTCGAACCCTCATCCTCGGCGACCTCGATATCGACGAGAACAGCAGGCGGGGGCGCAACGCTCGTCATGATAGCACTGGGCGCAGGGACGACCAAGACGGTGGTAGTGGTTGGCAGGGCGGTAGGCGGGGCGGGATTAGTGACGGCTTCAACGACGGGGGTTTCAGCGGGCACGGGGAGGGAGAGGGAGAGCGGGAGCGGAGCAGGTGCAGAATGCGCAACGGCTGCGACTGCGGCAGTTTCGGCAGGGGCGGTCTGCACGGCCTGCAGGGTCCGGAGCTCGGTGATGACGCGCGTGGTGCTCATGCCGACGGTGCAGTCGGGTCCCGCGTCCGCTGCGCACGCCGTCACTGCGTATGTCTCTGTTGAGCAGTGCTCCGTTACTACGTCTACCGTCACCTCCGGCTGCGCCTGCTTCAGTTCTATGTCTGCGCTGCCTTCTGCCGTCGGCGCTGCTGGCGGTTGTGGTGGTGCTGCCTCGGCGTCTTGCGGACTCTCGTCCGCTGCCGGCGGTGCTGGTGCTGGTGCTTCCGTGGGTTCTTGCGGCCCCTCATCCGCCGCCGGCGCGGCTAGTAAGCGACCCCCTGTTGCTTCTGGTCCCGCGCCCGCACTGCAGTACGTAGTGGTATACGTAGAGAAGCTAGTAGCGAAGCGGAGCGCGGGACCCGTCTGCCCAGTAGCATCCGCACTGGTGTCCGTGGCGGTGTAGCTGTAGACGACGGCGGAAGTGAGGGTGCGTGTATAAGTGCGGGTAGCGGAAGCGGAAGCCGCGGTGGTGGTGGTGGTGGTGGTAGTGGTTCCGGTGCCGGTAGGCTGGGGTTCGATCGCGGGCAGACGGCCACGATCCGCTGTCGTCGTGGTAGATGCGGAGGCGGACGTCGAGATCGCCTTGATGGGGCTCACGCTCGAGACGCCGGCGACCGAGGTCGCGCTGATGCTGCTGCTGCTGGGCGCGGCAAAAACGTTTTTGGCGGCGGGAGGCCGGCATGCGCCAGGGATCCGGGCCGCTGCGTCTCGGCCCGCTGGCACGGGCACTAGGCTTGATTTCGTGTTGCACGAGGTGTAGTTCGTCATGTACAGCGCGTGGTTGTCCTGGTCGAATGCCACTATTTATTGCATTGGCGTTAGTGGTAGATGAACTTGAGGGGTGAGCCGTTACTGGCAGTGCGCACGTGTGCAAACTCCCAGAAAAAGGGAATTGGGGGGGGTGGTGGGGGTGGATTAAAGTAGAATGAAAAGGAAACGGAGATGATCCAGCCCAACTCACCATAAGCACCGCGCAAGAACGTGTCGCCGAGGATATACACGCCGACATCGGGGGTATACCAGGCGCCCAGGAAGCAATTACTGCCGCTGCGCCAGATGAAGTCGCGATAGGCGACGGAGATAGAGACGCCGGGGCCGAAGGCGAAGACGACGCTTCCGTCGCGGGCCTGGTACTCGCACGGCACGGTGTAGCCGCCCTTGTTGTCGGACTTGGCGCCGCTGAACTGCGCCGCTAGCGACGCCACCACCCCCTTCGGCAGCAGCGATAGCGTCGTGCCCGAGTCCACGATTATCGGCACCGGGAACGACGCCCCTAGTACCGGCTTCGTGGCGCTGGATCCCGGTGCCCGGTGCGATATCCCTGACAGTGCCACTTTGTAGTGGCTGTTGTTGTTGCGATGGTGGTTAGCGTTCTGCACTGGAAACAGAGACTTGACTGATGGTAAGGGTGGAAGTTGAAGGGATGAGGGACTAGGGATGAGTCGCAGGGAGGGAGGGAAAGTACTCACGCGTCTCTTGGATCCGTCGGCACCTTGCGCAGGTTACCAGAATACTTATTCCTATCTACGCCGCCAAAGACCAGCTGGCCAGTCTTGGCGACTTTTTATCAAAACTGTCAGTTACGTTGCTACCACCCTTGCAGGTATACTAGACCAGATTGCCTAGAGCAGAGCCGAAGGGAAAAGGGCAACAACTCACGTCCGGACGGAACCTGCCCGCCGAGGTCCAGGCTGAACAGCTTGCTCTGCGTGTAGTTCTGCGCGGCGAGGGAGTCGATGACGGTGGGGTACTTGAGGAATCCGTTGCCAATCCCGTGGGCCAGGCCCATGATGCCGAACCAGACCGTGTCGGATTTCGTCGAGACGCCAAATTGTTGGTTCTTGATGCGCGCACCTAATGTTTTTTTTAGATAAGCAGTCAGCTCCCTCTCCAAACAGCCCCTATCTACAACTTCATCGAATTGAAGAATTGGGGGGGGGGGGGTAAGGCAAAGATTAATACTAACCGTTGATATATATATCGTCCCGGTAGTACGTCCCGTACGTGGTGCCAGAGCCGTACTTGATAGCGAAGGGCTGATTGAGGTTCCGCGACGTAGACGGCCGCGCGGGATCGTAGTGGCCGAAGTCCCGGCACAGCTTCGGCACGGCCGACTTGTCGCAGTCCGGGTTCACCCACAGCTCGAACGACCCCGTGTCCAGCAGCACGCTGAGGTTCTGCTTCTTCGTGCTCGTTCCCACGTCCACTGCAGGTCGCGGCGGGGTCAGTATTTTCGTGGGGCAGAGAGGGGCAGGGGGGAAGGGAAGGGGCTTACGTTGTGCTAGGTAGGCCGCGCCATAGACCCCGAGAACGTCCGTCTTGAAGAAGCGCCTCGCTAGGCTCGGCGTGCCGACGCCGTACTGGTCAACGCGCCGCAGCGGGACGGCCAGGACCTCCGCGGGATCCTGGAAGAACGTCGTCGGGTCTACGGTAGCGTTTGAGAACCCGTTTGTCGTATTCCCGGCGTTTGTTACGTTCCAGGCGTTGCCCGGACAGAGCAGGGCCGCGCCGACCGCGGACCAGAACGCTAACCTTGGTGGTGGTGTCATGGTGTGTGTGCGTGGTCAAATGTGTAATGGAGGAAGTTGGGGTGGTAAAAGTCACGAGAGAGAGAGAATCCAGACGAACACCCCCAAGAAGGGCCCGGGGCGGCGGCCATTTTGACCTCGTTGACGAAGGGGCTGGAGGGGGGTTGCCAAGATGCCGACGATACCAGGGCAGAGTTTTTCTATTGCGATGCGAAGAATGGAGGCGACAATTAATGGGGTGGCTATCCTGGACGTAGTAGGTGCCAGTTTAGGGATAAAAGGTGAGACAATTGCTGGGGTCTTCGAGGGACCGGAGGGGAGACGTGGCGTTCAGGAACAGGATAAAGATAAGCCCTTCTCATTCCAGGCACGGGACTTAAAAAGGGCTGGCATGGTGAAAATGAACCACTTGACAAGGTGATTACTCCTTTGAAACGCACAGAATATCGAGTCGTGGAAAGGACAAGGGTGAGTGAGCTCAAGACTGCTTGCCAGCCCAGCCGAGGCGGTGCACCAGGACCTTCCCTCTCCCTCGCCGAGCATCCAGTGATCAGGGAGGACTTACTTCCCTTGATAATTTATTACTAGTACCGTTCTGCGGAGGGAGGATTGATATATCTCCGGGAAGGAGAAGTCCATTGAAAAGAATACTACGAGCTCCAGGGAAAGAGATGAAGATCTGCGAATAATAATGTGTATAGTCCCATAATATGAATTCACCGAAGGTCCCCATCTCATCTGCGTAGCGTAGAGTAAAAGTAAAGTGAAGTGTCTTTCTGAGCGAAGTTGGCCAAACGGATGAAAATGGTTGAAAAAAGAAAAAAAAGAGAACCGCTCTATCTGCAAGGTAAGGACAAAAAAACAAATGCGAACGCAAGCTACATGATTACCGCATCCTTTCCCCCTCCTTTGCCACCTGGCAACCAAACCCAACCTGCCTTATTACCTACGCCCTGAAATGCCGGCAAATGTGAATGACCGCATTGCTATCTAGAAAACGCCGCCAATCGTGTATATGCGTGGTTGCATGCGCCTCTATTGCCCTGCCTGCCCCTACCCCCCGGCCCTCTCCCCCCACGACGCTCGACGGCCCTCCTCTTCTTCTTTCCCCGCGCTCTACGCCGCCTGCTGCTTATCGACCCAGTCGCGCCAGTGCTTGTACTCGGCATACAAAAGCTTATGTTTCTTACCCTGGTAGCGGACGACGGTGAGGCTACTGACGTCGTGCCACCTGTCCCTCCTACCGACCCAGCCGGCCTTCCGCATGAGACTCACGAGGGTCTCCTCCTTGGACCAGCCTTGCTCGGGAGCGACGTCGGGCAGGTAGGTGGCGCCGTAGCGGCGGCCCTTGTCGACGAAGTTGATGCGGATGCCGTGGGTGCCGAGCTCCCAGTCCATGGCGTCGTCGCAGTCCTCGAAGTCCGTCAGTAGCGTCACGGCCACCTCGAGAGACGGCAGCTCCCGCTTCGCTATCGGATCGAACCGCGTGTCGTGGATGGCGGACGTGATGGCGTAGTCGGAAAGCCCTTCGTCGAGGTCCTGGGCCTCGAAGGTCCCGATGCAGCCCCGCAGGGAGGTGTAGCCGGACCGCTGAGACACGGTGTTCCAGGTCACGAAGAGCGGTGACTCGGTGATCGGGGGTTCCGCCGAGTCGAGGGATGTGGTGGAAGTCGCGGCGGTGTCGGTGGAAAGCGACAAACTCGACCCCGAGGAACCGGTGGAGGAAGAGGAACCACTAGAAGAAGAGTCGGCAACCCGACGCAGGGCCGGAATGGTCTTCTTGATATTCTCCAACTTGGACTTGGTAGAGTTTCTTCCTGCTCCCTCCTCCTCAGACTCGTCGGTGGTGTTGTTGCTGCTGCCACTTCTGCCGTTATACTCTGCATATAACTTTTCAACCTCCTCGAGGGTCAGGGAATCCCTTCTTTCGAGATACGAGGCGAGCGACTCGAAACAATAGAGGCAATGTACGGCAGTAGCCATTGTTGGGTACCTGGGTAACCTGGGTAACCTGGGTAACCTCTGGAGGTGAGGAATTCGGCCAGCAGGAAAGGTAGGGTAGGGAGGGTAGGGGGAGGCGGGGTGTTTTGTTGTTGGTATTTGGTGTTTTATGTTGCCCGTATGCTGTTGTTCCTATGGTCTTGTTCTTGTTCTGGTTAAGTCCTGCTTATTACTCAAGTGTGAGGGGTAATTTACTTACCTGTCTGCCACTTAATGTACCTAATGTGCTACGTACTTAATGTCATGTCGGATATGTCAGCTCCAGCTATTTGGATGGCAGGTACTTTGGTTGTCTTGTACCTGGGAAAGTCGAGGGGAGGTTGGGCCGCTGTCCGCTAAGGCCTATAATTGCCTTTGTATGCGGAGAGGTCTGAGGAGGCAGGAGCCGCTCGAAGGTATGAGGCGCTAACTAAAGGTGTCATCGTAACATTCGAGGGTATTCGAGGGGGTTGGGTCCGGGGTTAGTGGGGGCTGGTGGGGTGGGATGATTGTGGGGCCTTAAGGGTTCTTATCGATATCGTGAGCCAATCGGAATATTTAGCGCTAAGATAAGCTTCTAGTTCCGTAATCCCCCGTACACCCGTATAATGTACCTCTCTTATCCCGCCATCCCCGAGATCGAGCCCCGGGCCTTATCTCCGTTCATCACATTCCTTATCTCATAAGAATCTACCGAGGATTGGATTGACTTTGTTCTCACATAGGGGCCCATCTATTGCCGGCGAACATTCAACTTGTGCAGTGACATCTAATTAAAAAGGAGAAGGGAATTCCCGAGCCAGATTTGTTCTTCACAGCCTTCATTGCAACATCAATTATTTGGATGTTGCGTCGTATCTACCGCATGGATCAGCACCAAAAACTACTTCATGATACAGTAGACGGACGTACATAACTTGTAGTAGTGATGATGCCAAATCCGTACATCCTTAACCACCAACTTCCGAGGCCCCGTCCGATGCAGCAGCATCGTCTCAACCTGCATACAGCAACTCAACCCAATTCGCATCACGCGCCAGTTGCCGCTTTGCTTTGCTTTTCGAAGCTAAACAGTTGCCTGGCTATTCCGAGATTATTATGTTAATGGGTGATATGTGGAATGAATGTGTACTTCGTTAAGTATAGGAGACATGAAGATGTCATATATAGATAGTCGGCTAGAAGCAAGATTGAGAGGCCGAGGGTTCCAGCCAAGTCAGATACAGACATACCAAAGACTTTTGAGTATCGATTATATTCGGCTCGTAGATCACCGGGACCCCTAGATGGTTTTGCCTCTATTTTCCCCACACCCTCGTTGGTTAGAATACATATTGGTGGAAGGAATCACAATTTTTATATATAGGGTATCTCGATATTGTGTCAGGATAGCTTTAGTTGCACTGCCTAAGCACGCAGGAAAGCGTCTCCAAGTTCCCAAAACACACCCTCCATAACCGTAAGGATTTCTTAAACGCCACGCACGCAAGATAACTAAAAAAGAACAAAAGCTGGGAAAGCGACCTCATCTACGCCCCCCCTCGACCATTCAATCATCATCCAAGACCTCGACAATCCCCCAACACATATCGAGGAACCGCTGACGATACTCCTCGCTCTCGGTGGTGATACTCATAGGGCCCTGTTCGTCCACGACGCGGTAGGTGTTGACAAGGCCCGTCATCGCCTTCGCGTGGACCGTATGCTTGGCCCAGAAGAAATCGAGCACCGCCGCGCGGTAGACCTCTGTGCCGTCGGCGGACGCAATCCCCGTGCGCCACGTAGGCGGGCCGGGGAGCGCGAAGGACGGCTTCCTTGGCGGGATCGGCCGACTGCTGCTGGCCCGTCCCTCCTCCAGCAACGACGGCGGAGCTTCCGGGGGCGCCGCCGCCGTGTCCCCGTTCGCGTCCGCTGCCGACACCCGCACCAGGAACAGCGAGTAATCAACCGCGTTGCTGTTAGCAAGCAGCTGTGTGTCTATCTCGAGCTGGGCCCGGAGGTCGTCGAACTGCGCGCCCGACAGCCGGAGCTTATCGGGGAACTCGTCCGCGAGCTTGGACTTCGTGGCCTCGGTGGCCAGGGCGCCGCCCGCAATGTCGCGTTCTGGGTAGAAATACGAGGGGGGCTTGAGGTCCCAGGACTCCCACTTCGCTTCGCGGGTGCCGCCGGTCGGCGGGTTCCGATGGTGGTGGTCCTGCCCGTACAGGATGTTCTCCATAATGATGTGGTGGCTGGGTGCGAGGCCGAGGAGCAAACCGATGCTCTTGTGCGCGCTCTCGACGAAATCCGTGATGCGGACGAGCAGGCTGGCGGGATGGGCGCGCATGTGCGCCACGTAAGGGGCCAGCAGCTCTTGCTTGAAGAACTCGTGCTCCGCATGCCGCGGCACCGACTTCACCAGGTACGCGCCATCGCTGGTCCGAAAAAACGTGCTGCCGCTGTACCCCATGTCACCCATGGGCTGCAGCGGCCCGCTCCGGAAACTGCCCTTGTACTCGTCCTCGCGCACGCCCCAGAGCTCACGTAGCGAGCGGAAGAGGTCAGAGCGCACGAGGCGGAAGGTCAGCCAGAACAGGTGGAACAGCCGGATTGCGCGGCGCCAGAGCGAGAGCCGCCGGTAGGGTCGGCCATCTTCGCCGGCGTTCAGGATCGTGTAGACGATGGATCGCGCGATCAGATTCTCACGGCGCGCCATCTCTGATGATGCCTTTACTTCATTTTCTTCTCAAGTATGTAGGATGAAAGTAGGCAAAAGAAAAATTGAAAAAAAAAAGTTAGATGAGGCTGCGTTTGTCACATAAGGCAGTAAGTTGTTGTTGTGGAGGATTGAAGACCAACCACGTGTTACCTGAACGTAAGGTCCTTGAGCTGTCTTGAGCTGCCAATATGAAGGAGTGAAAGCTCCGGGCCGCGAAACAATGACGTCATAACGCAGCTGCTAAGGTTCTTTCACCAGTCGCACCTGAAAGTAAACAAAGGTCCTACATTTGCATGTGATTACTCAGTATGAACTGAAATCCCTTGATAAAAATATCAACGGGCTATATACGGCGGGCTTCAATGTTTTGCATCGCGGAATTAAAATGTACCTAGGGGATGCGGTAGACGAGTCCTTTCCATCCCAGCTATTTTAAAACTTGATTTTAATGTTCACTATTCCTAGTCTCTTCCCGACTACTTTTATTCCTTAGATTATTCAGTCGTTTGTAGGGATTGTCGTAAGTTCCTAAAAGCCATACCTCATCCACCCCCAGTCCCAGTATGAGATGTTACAGAACAGCCAGCCTGGACCGGAACAGGCTCTTGTACGGCTGTACTCAAACTGAAACATCAGTGTTCATGAACAATGGAAGTACGGTGCTGGTATATAGGTAGGTAAGACGTCACCTTGACCAGGTGAAGGGCATTACAAAGCATACCCGCACTTAGGTACCCTTTTTCAAAGAAAAGAAGACCACGACAACAAAAGGCACAACAGAAGTCACGGCAACAGCAGTGACAATGGCAAGAGACATGCGTTACTACCCGATCCCCAACCCATGGGGGAGAGTTTTTCCCGTCAAAAACACGCCCATTTTCAGACAGGCACAGATCGGGCGGCTGACCAGCTCGCTCATTCACCTCGCGAATGGCGGCGACTACCCAGCCATGTCATACCTGCCGGAGCTGCTCAGCGCCTTCAGTTCGAGGGAAGGACAGATAGAGAAGGGCATATGGGCGTACTTCCACCCGCTGCCGAAGATCCCGCGGCTGGACGAGATCCGCGACCTCGGGCTGCCGCCGCCGATGGTCGTACTTCCGAAGGAGATCGTCGACGATATCGATAGACCATGGGTATCGGTGAGCCAGGCGCCGGCGCGCAACAATGCCGAGAACAACAAGGCGCCGCGCTACCGGCTACTCTTCTTCCTGCACCGGTTTCTGTACCCGAACATCAACGCGCGGAACAACTCCCCCCACGAAGTCTTTGGGTTCTCGGTCTGGGACCGCGAGCACAACACATTCCGGTACTATGATTTCTGGCCCGAGGATTCGGTCACGCGACAGATCGCGGTGACGACCTGGTGGGCGCGGGCGCTGATCATGGAGCCGAAGGCGAAACGGACCCGCGCTAAGCGCGATCTCCACCCGCCGCCGCCGTGGACGCCGCCGAACCTCTACCCGATGATTCGGCAGAGCTACAACTCGGAGGGCGCATCGTTCGGGGCGCTGGCGACCATCGCCTCGCACGCCAACGGCCTGCCGCCGGCCCGCATCAGTATGTATGCGTGCATCGGCGCGGCGCTGGAGATGATGAACCGCATCGCGGACCCCGCGGTGCTGGTGCCGAGTGACAACGTCGAGGTCCTAACGGGGCTGCGCGAAGACCTGATCCCCAAGCTCTTCGACGAGGTCCTCGCCATGCTCCGCGATCAGCCGAAGCCGATCAAATTCGTTAAGCGTTTACCGCGCAACGCCCACGAGCTCCACCATGACGGCCAGCCGTTCCTCGAGGATGCGTGGGTTAAGCACGCCCTCAGCATCCCCGACATTCCCGTTAACGCGCTCCTAAGACTGCGGCTACGACGGCTGCTATCGGCTCGTGCGCGGAACGGTAAGTTGGATCTTCGGTACGTCCTCGCGATCGTTAGTTTGAATTAGTTTACCCCTTCCTGGATGTAGGTCCATGACGGTGATGTAAGTTGTATGCTGATTATTCCGTCCCAATAACCGACCGTAACCTTCGGCCCTTATACGGTAGTATTCCCGGGGTGGCTGAGGAGAACCAGGAATTAACCTGTCACATGGTTTCTAGATACTCGGCTTTTGCCTTTTTCTCAACGCGGATGATTATGTAGGTGTCACTAATAACAATGAATTATTAACGAAGATAAAATATGATATTATATCATTTTACATGTACTTCTTAAGTTTTCGAAGCAGCCAATCCGGACCACCAGCCAGACAGACTACTTAGGGAGTGAGTTCATGGGGTCAGATGGATATAAGGTCACGATGAGGCACTTTACAAGAACACTGGGGTCCTGAAAAAGAGAGTAGAGTTTGCCACGTAGATTTCAAGCATACGAGCATTTCCCCATCCTGTCACAGGAATGGCGAACCGAGAATGCCGGCTGGATAGTGTCATGTCATGGATAAAGGCCACTACAGCTAAGTCGGTCCCTCAACTCTCCCTAGTACACCCTACAAGAAAGCCTTTTGCATATTCTTTGTTATAGACAGGATTCATCATGACGGCTTTCTGGTTACTCGAAGTAATCTTTTTTTCTTTGTCAGAGCGAAACTTGTCAGGGGTCAGGAGCAGGGATACAGACACGTGATCGCGCGGGGTCTATACATGGCTGAAATCCCTTTAATCCTTGGGGTTTCCTCTTTACAGGTTTTCAGTTCTGGTATACCCTCAATATATCTTCGCGATGGTTACCTTATCACTCTGATACTGCTGTTACCGAAAGGCGTGTAAATACGGGAGGTCGAGGACATGTAAGATAGGGGTGGGGGGTTCTTCTGCTGTTATATGGATGTAAAGCGGGTCTCTCTCGCGGCTTATATAAAGATCCAAGGATGAGTGTTTGGATGAGTAGTTTATATCTTATTCAGCAATAGGGACCCTTATAACGCTTTCATAGCAGAGAGTCGGGACTGGGTAATACCACATGTTATAGAAAGCTACTCTTTAGTTATTGCAGCCTACTCTCTTCCAGCTTCGTTATCCAGACGCACTACCTAAGTAACCCAGTTTTATCAGTTACAGCACTTGAGTCTGTCGGACAAATCGTCGATCGCTCCCTTCAAGTCCATCACCCAGGGCACCAACAGCAGCACTGATGTCAACATCACTTGCAGACCTGATCACCTGCATCTGTAGTCCGTACAGCTTGTCCAAGGCTGTTAGTATTAAGGACCGCCCTTGTTGATGCATCGGTCTGTGTCATCTGGCTTGCTACAGCGCCCTCCATTTGCCTATGTCTTTGCCTCGAAAATACGGGATCCAGTCGGGGATGCTTCAAAACCGAAATATCTAGCGGTGCAAGGTCTGTGTGGTTTTTCGTGGTTGGAATTTCCTCGTCTGCGGCATCCCATTCGCCAATGCCTAGCTCTTCATGGGCTAGGCGTTGAAGCTGAAATGTTCCGTTCGTGCTCCATTCCAGTCGGGAGTATTGATTGAGTTTGGCGCGGGTCTGCACGAACCGGGCGATGGGTTCTATCATGACCGCTGTCGCGATGATGCAGAGTCCCGAAACAAAGATAAACGAAAGGCCGAATACGCTGAAGGATACATGGACGGTACTGATAACTTTCTAATCGTCGATACTGGTCAAAATAATCGTCAATCCGACCGGGGTGGGACTTGAATACCTGGTTTTGACACATATTGATCTGTCCCTCACCAACAGGCCGCTGTACCCACTCCTCTGGGTACGAAGAAGGCGGGCCGGCTGCCACATCCGCAAAGATCTTCTGGTAACCTGCTATAACAATACGGTACCAGTGTTCCACCTCTAGCTGCCATTGGTTTCCTGGTAAAGCCCCTTGTATTCCTCCACTAAGTGTTCTCCTTGCAACGAGCGATTCGCTACCCATGCTCCTCACCACATCGGTAAGGTATAGCCATAACCTACCTAATACCCAGTCCACTTGATCCGGAGTTAGTGAGTCTGTCAAAGTGCTTGGAGCACTGATTTTTGCATCGTGGTGTGTCCCTAGTGACGTACAACGACTGTCGCGCGACGCTGTCAAAGCACACCACTGCATTTTCTGGGTACAAGCCATCGGGGATCCTGGGTTGTCTTGGCCGTAGACAGGCAGACTGATGTTATCTCGCGTGCCATTAGAATAATCAGGTACTACACGGCCTTCAATATGGGTTGCCTGGTACCAAGGATCTATTTTTTTTTCATGAAAAAGAACTCCATTTGCGTAGAGGTAGAAGAGAGAGATGTCCCCGCCGCTTTGCCGGAGTTCCTGAATAGGGTCAAATCCACTCTCAGTGGAGTTGAGCATCCCATTCGAGAATATTGCATCGAGACAGCTTTAAAGGGGGCGGGGCGGAGCGGCGAATGAACGATTAGTCAAGCTGCAAATACACTTGCAGATGTGATACTCACCCGATTTGATAGCGATTCATGGTTAGCGACGAATTCATTTCTTTCTGTTCGGCATAGACGTAATTGGGCACCGCGTATGTATAATTATGCGGGGAAATTCTTGAGTAAGAGTAGGTGGTGTAAGCTCGGTCTTGAGATATATTTAGTGAAGCTTGATACCCATCTGTCTTCAGCGGTGCACACTGGGCAATGATCCGTCTCGAGAACCGTTTACTCTCAGGGGCATTGAGCCCCAGATCTTCGTGGCTGTTTTGGAAACCGGTGTCGAGGAAAAGATTACCGTGCTTGCTGCGGCATAAATCCCCAAAGGGGCAAGATGCATTCCGATGGGTTGATAGAGCTAGTCGAGGTTTGATGTATGTCCTGCAGCCCCCCGTGAGTGTCGACGTGCTTGAAAAGCATTGTGTTGCTTGTATTGAGGCCGCCGTCGTGAAATCTGATACATATGGCCTGAAGATCGATAAGGCTGCTGTGTAGTTAATGCTAGGGTTCACTCCTATAACAAATCCGCAGTTAGAACCATCAATGAGTACATCATTATGGATGGCGACTCGAGAAGAGAAGCCGGACGCAAGAGAGAGAAGAACGGTCAGCAGTGATGTGCATATAAGCAGCGGCACCAAACGCCATACTACTTTCTTGCTCCAGACCCGTACTAGCTTAATCAGTGTGAAAGCACTGGAAGCAGGGCCAGTGTTGTTCCTCAGAAGAGCCTGCCGTTGGTGATGAAGGACATCCCTGACCTCTGATGTAGAGAGGTGAGCGTGAATCCCGAAGCATATAATCTTCCACAGGTAACTGGCCGTCAAGGATACAAATAAGGCAACAAAGGCAATGAGAAGGTTGGCGTTGCTCTGCTTCACAGTGAGAGTGGCACCCACTACGGCGACAGTCTAGTATTAGTCATACGGGTCTGAGTGGCTCGTTAGTAGTCCTGGGGTGCTTCTTACAGATTCTTCCGTGAGACCAATTTGTCCACAATCCCGTGTATATTGGGTAGGGGGATTGGGACTCAGGTGAACTTTCGGGTGCGCTGTTCATCTTGTTCAATGTGAAATTGGCGAAAACTGGTATTTCGAGTATTATCTGATAATTCAAATGTGTCTCGAAAGACTTAGAGTTAAGGTCTACAGACACGTCGGGAGATGACAAGATAGAAGACGTTTATAGGTTGAAGAGGATGTGGTTTAGGTAGATCATAAGTCCATGAATTATCGGACTATATGGACCTTGGCTGAATTGAGGTTTAGTTACCTACATAATCGGAGGAAGACGTCTCTCTTGTATATAGGCCGATCTTGATGCCTCGACCTTAACATTTAGCAGTAATGACCGTTTACTGCTACTGTGGCAATTCTGTGCTCCTTTTTGGGGAATGTATGACAAGTGATGGGAGTTGGTCATGCCGAAAGACAAGGTGACATTAATGGATCATCGATGCTACCGGGACGAAAAAGGTTGCAATCGACGTAACAATTCTTCGCCGTTGATTAATACTACATAAACTGACAGGCGAAGCAGGCTAAGCAGTCCTTCATGGACAGACGCCCCTTCGGGCTTGAGTTGCTGAATAAGTTGTGGGATCATGTATAAATAGCCCTAGCCCAGCACGGCGATATGCCCCATGGGAGGCTCTAGTAGAGGGCTGCGTAGCAGCCCTCCCACGCTGTCAAATCAAATACTACAACAACAACATCATACACAAACTGACGCGATACCATTTTAATTATGGTTTTCATGTGTCAAGGGGAAGGAGACCGTGAGGAACATCGCTGATGATGGGCAATGTTGTGCAGTGACGTAATGTGGTCAACTATCTGTATTCTTTTGATGATAGTCATACTCTACCTGAGCACGAAAATCATCCGATCCTAATTACGTGCGTTAATAACATGCCTATTTAGATATATGCCGAAGAAATCAGAGAACACCCGTTAGATCCCGAATTAGATAAGAGCCTCGTTAGGCCCGGGACTTCACGCTGCACATATGTATTACCCCTATTCTTGACAGTTCGAGCGACATATACAGCGAAAGTTGACATGAAACTGTTTTACGTGCAAGTCGGTGTCACGATCAGGACTTGCGATCTGCCGCTGGAATTCCTCACAAGTGAGGCGGTTGCTTCGGCCCCTGAAGACTGGACGACAGCGGATAACCTGCTTTGGCACATCGACCGTCGACGTACATTCCTGGATTAACCCAATTGCCATTCGCTTTGTTAGAACTGCCTCTACAATGTCCCAAGTCACGTACCACCTACCACCTGAGTAACAACGATGCCGTCTGTGTCCGAAAGTCTCAGGACCGTTATACGGTTGGTATCTCCAAATATGCCGGGGAGAATCGGCAAGTAAGTTAGTATTACACTTCAAAGTTCCCCTGTCTCTAAAGCAAATTTCCCGAGGTGTATAATGGCTACTCGGGAACTCATCTGTCTTCAGAACTAGAGGCTCGCTTCGTGCTGGCGCACGAAGGTGTTAAGGCAAGGGCTAAGGTGCTATAGTGGATGGTGTGGCTGCCTATCGCGACTTATATACGGCGTATCACAGCCTATCCCATGTATCCCATCGAACCCATGGGTTCCATATATCCCATCTATCCCTCGTAGCCTACCGCGGACTACCGCAGCCTGTCCCGCCACCTATCCCACCATCTATCCTATCCACCCTATCTAACTTATCCCGATAGCAACCCCGGTGGCAGCCTCGGTGGCTATCTCATCTATTCTATCCCATCCATTCTATTAGCCCTCGAAGTTATCATAGTTATAAACGCCACCGATTTGGTTTAACCGGGTGTGGTCTGGACTTGAAATACGTTCAAAGTGGTATTACACCTGTTACAACCAGACGGTTTATAATAATTATAATACGGGACTCTTACACTACTCCGGAACAATTGTTACATGTTTTGAAATAAAAAAACTGTTTAATTGGTATCAGAAAACAATAAACTTTGTATACTACTTGTCGCCATTTTTACATGCGAATATAACCGATAGGCACAAAGGGTGCGCAGATGATTTGTAACGGTAAAAAACACACATTCCAATGTGTGCTACTGTAGCCAGTATAGTTCAGAGAAAATTGCAAAAATATAACAATAGACTACAAAGCCTTCTTTACATATACAAATTTTTTTTACTCTCGTAGCTTCTGTGGTTGTGAGGATACTAGGCTTAGAAAAGGACGATCTTGAGGTGCGGTGTTGGTACAGGCTTGCGAACCCCTTAAGGGGTTATACGATCCGCGCAAGTAATTGATTTGATTGGTTAAGAAATTGACAGTGCGGCAGTTACGGCAGTGGGGCTAGTAAAATAGCCACTTAGCCACAAATTATAATGGCACCAGCCACATGTGACGCAAAGCTACCACGCGAAGTACGAAGGTACATGTGGGTAGGTACCTAGGTACTTCGTTACTTAGAGCTTTCCAAAAGCTCCGACAAATTCCACAAATTCCTGGAGTGCCCATCGTCAAATCTCAGATTCCTAGGCTTGGAAGTCTCGAAAATAGACAACCAACCCTTCTTCTTTTGGCCATGCGCGGCGCAACGCCCCCTTTAATATTAAGACGAGCGCGAGCGCGGTCGAGTCTTCGATTAGCGCTCCAACCTAATATCTCCTCCGCGAAGACAAATTCGAGCCCGTGCGCCGGCCCCAACTACGTTTGCCGGCAATGCAGGTCGATACAGATTAGCCAGTCCCCCACCACCGAGACGCCGGGTTTCGGCGGAGGGGTAGGGGATGCGTTCGGGACCCCAGCCGATGCTACTAGGGATGTCGCCGGTATGTCTTGATTATCGTGGTGGTTCCGGTTTCTTGGAGGGGCAGAAACCGTACGTCATAAAAGAAGAAAAAGGATATATGTAGCTTAACTGTGGTTGTCTCTCCTTCAGATGCAAAATTCGAAGTCCTAGGCACGCCCTACTCCCTCCTCTCCGTCTCCCTCTCGGCCTCACAGAAACTCTATACCCGGAGAGGGACTCTGGTGTCTGTGTCGGGCAAAGCTCAAAATGTAAGGACTCGCGGTTTCATGCTCTACGGTTACTCCTAGGCTGCTGGTAGTTACGGGTTTACGCTGACCCGTTAACCAGGCCCAATCCACCCTCTCCGTCCTCTCGCCCTTCACCCGAGCGCCACTCGGCGTACCCTTCCTATACCAGCGCATCACCTCGACGTCGCCCATAACCGCCCTGATAGCCACGAGGTCCGCCAACACCACCTTCTCCGTGCTGCACCTCGACGGCCGCACGGACTGGATCGTGGCGCAGCGCGCCGCCCTGCTCGCCTGGACCGGCCACACCCTCTCCGTGACGCCCCGCATCCAGCGCCAGCTGCCCCTCGCCCACTGGGGCTCCACCGAGCTCACCGGCCGCGGCCTCGCTGCCCTGTCCGCCAAGGGTCACATCTACCAGCTCGCGCTGGCCGACGGCGAGGAGCTCGTCGTCCACCCGTCGAGCGTCGTCGCGTACAGCGTCACGAGGCACGCGCCGCTGCCGTTCCGCTTCAAGAGTACGAACCTTGCGCTGCAGGTACCGTCCGCCGTGACGACCTGGCTGGCCGGCGTCAAGTTTTTGCAGGAGGTGCGAAAGACCGAGACTTGGCGCTTCCTGGCGCGCCTGCTCTTCGCCTTCCGCACCGCCGCCCGTCGCACCATCTGGGGCGACCGCCTGTTCCTCCAGTTCCGCGGCCCCACTACCATCCTCATGTCTAGCCGCCCCGCCTCCCGCTTCCCTGGCCGCGATGTCCTCAGCGATGATAATGTCAATGAGATCGCCGACGCTCCTGCTGGCGCCGTCGAGAACGCTGTCGAGCGGGCCGCTACAACGGGGACGAGTCCGGGCGCGAATACGAGCTCAGCCGCCGCCGCCGCAAAGACGACGGACGTAGCGGGCGTCAAGGTCGGTGCGGCCGCTGCAGGCGGGGACGGCAAAGTGAAGTTCGAGGACGGGAAGAACCTCAAAGACCTGGAGAAATAGAGAGCCGGAGCAAAAGATACAAGGGGGGTAAAAAGAAGTAAGGGGGGGGAAGACAAAACGGAAAAGTACTATTTTTACTTGCATTAGCGAGCTCGCGGGGCGTTGAGCTATAGCAGCAGCGGCGGCATAACTTACTCTTTGCATTCTTGTCAACCCTCTTCTCTACTGCATTGCATATTTGTCTGTCGATTAAGTAGACTACTTACTTAGCCAAAGAACCACGGCGAAACCAGCCTGTACACTACACCTCCTTACCTAACTGGGCAATTATGGAGAAAATGAAAATAAAATAAAATAAAAAGGTAGCAGCAATGCCGGGGATGGACAGAAGTCCCCAACACCCCGTGTCTTGAATCGTTAATTAGTCCCGGATGTATACCGTGATCTCGCCGGCGACATTCCGCGCCAAACTGGACGCGAACGTGGATCGCATCACAACCTCGTAATCGTTTAATACATATCACATCGTATTATCCCGACGCGACATACCGAATACTCACTCACTCATCACCTAGACCAAATTATAGGAAGGGGGCAATACACGGCGGGACAAAACGGGCAAGGCTTACCAGTCCCGCTTTCTCGGAGATACGCACGGGCGCGGCGAGCGAAACGCTCGGAAGCCCGGCACGGTGCGAGGTCCCGCTGCGGACATTAAAGCTCCCCCCCCTTGGCGATCGTCAAAAAAAGTTGTCGCCAGCTCGGCGATTAACTATTTCCCGGGGTAGAGATTTTCTACCAGTTTAATAACTCCGACGAGGCCATTTCCGAACGAACTGCGCGTCAGTCCAGTCTAAGATCTTCAACCTCCCGCCAGCCAGCCAGCCTGCCAGAGCTACCTTAAAAGCTTTAAGAAGGCGCGCCCGTAATTAAGGTACTTAGTAGTTATGGGGCTAAACAGCGGGTCGGGGCGGCACGTGGAGTGGAGACAACCTTACCGCAATCGGGGAGCTGGAAGAGGAAAGGCGGGAAAAAAGGGGGTTGGTGAATATACTGGAAAAGCTGAAAGGCTACTTTGTAGAAGGAGCGAAGGATAGTTTTGTAATAGGTAGCTGCTACCTACCTAGGTAGATATTAAATAGGACGGCCGCAGATTCTGGAAGATTTGACTAAGTAGCATTATCTCTTTGGAGGGAGCCTTGGAAGAAAAAAGGATAGGGGAGAGGGAGAGAAAAGGCTTAGTTACGGATATCCAAACATGGCAAAATCTTCCCTTCATCTCACTTGCTTACCCGAACTAGGTATTACTAACTGCGTGCAGGCGAACAGGTAGAGCACGATATGGCCTAACCGGGCCTTTTAAAAGTGATCATCAATTCATCACATCAGTATCATGGGTGAACTCTAAAGGGCACCTAAAGCTCTATACTTTTTTCGCAAAGCCTTATTTCCACGGTCTAGCCTGTCTAGTTTGGCACTTACCTATGAATGTAATTTTCCGCCTGTCTACGAAGTAGATTATCCCCGAGTTATACCCACCTCTGCCTTTTCAAGTAAACGCACATACTGGAAGTCTCACTGCCAATTGGTGTTTTATGTTTCATATCTTCTGTTGATTCCGCGGGTCCCTTCATGCAGCCGAATCACCTTGGTACGAAAGTATGGTAAGGCCCTGAGTAGCTACCCTGTCTTTATGTATCTACCACTACATATCTCCGGGAAAGAGTCATACCGGCCCTTTCACCCCTGTTTATCAGCTCACTAGCCCCCTCGCAGGGGACACATCCCAACAGTGGTAGCCCATGCCAACTTGTAAGTATCTGAGGATAGTTATCGCCAGTACCCGATAGTCTGTCGGGATCGCTTACTGGTGTGTGTGCGTGTGGGCGTACATGCGGTATGTGGCGAACGCACGCTTTTGCATACCTACGGCGCATTCGTCGATGATCCCACGGAAATTTCCCCTTTGTCTTTCACAGGTAAGCCACCCGGATCAGGAAACCATTCAGCGTCGGCTCAGGCACTGATTGGAGCGATCGCTCATCCTAGTTTATACCTAATTGGAGCTCAGCGAGAGGAAGACTCGCCGGATGTAGGGAAGAACAAAGATCACAAGAAAAAAAAAAAAGAAAAGAAACCGACTTGCGAAGAAGATAAAAAAAGGAAAATTACTATCCGAGCGCACGCACATTAAGTCCGCGCGAGATTGATGCATCTTCCAGTAAATCCGTCCCATTCTTGAATATTCCAAGGTTAGGGGTTTCGGCTCCGGCCCGGCGTGTGTATCCATCTGGTCCGTTCTAGGGTGACGGCTATCCAGTCATCTTACACCCAAACCTCCGAGGGATCCACCTCCAAATCCGAGCTGGGAAGTTATACTACCCAGAGATCATGACGCTACGGCGTCATCACTAGCCGCCCAGTCTGACAGCCCAACCAACAAGGTAGACAAGACACATAGTGAAGTAGTAGTTGCTGGCATACATACATCTTACATACATCTCACAGCCGCAGGTAGTAAGGTAACCAGGTAGTTAGTTAGCCCACCTGCGGTACTGCATGTCAGCGACACCACCTGTGTACTGGACTTGGCGGTCAGGACACGCCCCTGTTCGTATGGCAACTTGCTTCAATATATAACTAGATGAGGCATTCTCTGGATCTTCCTCATGCACCTGCCCGCATGTCCCTTCTGAAGCACATCCTAGTCACGTACATAGCGCAACCCTCTTTTTCCGCCCATTTGGAGTACCATAACCCAAGCGCCCGGCACGGGTGTTGCCACCCTTCCCATCACAGTCATTCCTATAAGACTGGGCAGGAGGACCGCGACAGCCACGGGTTTGAGATCGCCACATAGAACGGCTAGGCTTTAAAGTTGACAGAAAAACAAGAGAAAAAAAACGCAGAAAGAGGGAGGTTTTCAAAAACGATCCGCCATTTGAACCCCTCAGTAGTGAAGACGAGAACATGTCTCCGTCTGAGACGGGGACGTCCACCACCATACGGGATGAGCCGTACGAGGCGGATAACATCGACGTCGACGTGAAGGAACCATCCCCCGAACCATCACGGCAGCCATCGCGGCGGCCCTCGTCGGCGCAGCTCAGGCGCATCCCGTCCCCGAAAGGGGAGACGGACGCGAACATATGGCCGAACCCGGCGAACGTCGTCGAGGCCGATATAGAGAAGGAGGGCGCGGCGTCGCCGCATAAGGTCGAGCGATCCCAGTCCACTTCCCTGTCGCCGTCGGAGGAGTCCTCGTCCGCGCCTGTGCCCGCGCCCGGCGGCACCGATCCTGCTGATTTTCCCGACGGCGGCCTCGAGGCCTGGCTCGTTGTCCTCGGCGGCTGGTGCGCCCTCTTCTGCACCTTCGGCCTCGTCAATTGCGTCGGCGTTTTCGTCCAGTACTATTCCAACGGCCCGCTCGCTGACTATGGCGAGTCCACCGTCACGTGGATTACCTCGATGCAGGTCGCTGTAATGACTGGCGGTAATGCAATAGTAAGTCCCCGCCATACTACCCTAATGCATAATCAAGGGAGAAATTCAGGGATTGTAAGATGGCTGATCAATTACGTGACGCTAGTTTGGCCGTCTCTTCGACAGCTACGGGCCCCGGTGGCTATTGCTCGGCGGAACGGTAGTATACGTTTTCGGCCTGATGATGACGTCGCTGTCGAGCCAGTACTACCAATTCATACTAGCACAAGGGCTATTAGCATCGCTAGGGTCCAGCGCGGCGTTCAACGGGGCGATGAGCAGCGTGATATCGTGGTTCTTCCGCCGGCGGGCGGCGGCGCTGGGGATCATGGTGTCCGGGTCGTCGGTGGGCGGCGTCGTGCTGCCCATCATGCTGGACCGGCTGACGGCGCGCGTCGGGTTCCCGTGGGCCATGCGCGCCGTCGCCTTCCTCTTTCTCGGCCTGCTCGCCGTCGCCTGCGCCACCGTCAAATGCCGCCTCCCGCCCCGCCCCCGCCCCGTCGTCCTCGCCGATTACGTCCAGCCCCTCTCCGAGCCCGCCTTCGCTCTCACCGTCGCCGCTGGCTTCTTCTTCTACTTCGGCATGTTCCTCCCCTTCAATTACCTCATCGTGCAGGCTCAGGAGGCCGGCGCTGATCCCGCTCTCGTTCCTTACATCATCCCTATCTTGAATGCCTTCAGGTGAGTTACCCTCCGTGTTGAATTTCGCAGGCTGCCTCAATCCTTCTCCTGCCCAGAGCAAAACTATCTTACTAATAACGCGGCAAATAGCATCCCGGGGCGTATCATTCCCGGCATCTTCGGGGACAAAATGGGGCGATTCAACATGATCATCCTGATCTCGGGACTCAGCGGGCTCGTGACGCTGGCGCTCTGGATCCCGGGAAGCAGCAGCACGGCGGCGATCATCGTGTTCGGGGCGGTGTACGGGTTCACGAGCGGGGGCTACATCTCGATGGCGCCCGCGGTGATCGCGCAGATCAGCGATATTCGCCAGATCGGCACCCGCATCGGCATCACCTTCATCATCAACGCCGTCGCCGCCCTCGCCGGCAGCCCCATCGGCGGTGCTATCGTCACCCGCAGCCGCCACAGCGGCGCCGGGAACCCGTATCTCGGCCTCCAGCTCTTCTGCGGCGTCGTCATGCTCGTCGGCACTGCCGTCTTCTTCGTCGCCCGCTACGCGCAGGTCGGATTTAAGCTTGTGAAGATCTAGTGCTGCTTCCGCTGCTTGTATTGATGTTTTTTATTGGTTTCACCGTGGCTAAATGGCCTGTGCAAAACAAAAGGGGGGCGCTGGGGTTGAAGGTCATAAGCGTGCATATGCGTTTTGGCATAGCGTTCTGCATATGGCGCATGGGTAAAAAAGTAAATATAGTATAGCATTTTACCGCGTCATTCTAATAAATGTATCCCAAACCCAGCATCAACCTAAAATCGGTAAGAACGGTACTGTACTTCCAAGCCATGTACTAAGGCATGATAAATGGCACTATAAGAAAACTTATCCAAAAAGAACAAAATGACCCAACCCTACTGCAGCACGACCTCGAACTCGAACTCCTCGCAGCGCAGCGCGTACTCGTCCCTGGTCTTGGGGCCGCAGGACCCGGTGCCGAGACCGTGGTGCGCGGCGTCGAGCCTGATCACCACGTTCTCCGTCTTCTTCCTCCGGAGCTCGTAGGGGTGGTTGGCGGCCTCGACGTCCAGCACGCGGTAGTGCGAGGCGTTGAAGTCGAAGAGCTTCCTGGTCCTCGCGCCGCCGCCGCCGTTGTCGGAAGCCAGGTCCACGAACTGTGCTGTGATACCCGCATCGCCGTCGCCGCCGAACCGCACCCACCGCGTGTCCGTGCGGTTGCCCCCCTCCTGCGGGAACTCGTAGTCGACCCAGAGCTCGTCGATTGTCGTCGCGGCGTGCACGCCTGCCCGCTGCGATAGCTTCTTGTCGCGGTAACTCTCGCCGGGCCCGCGCCCGTACCAAGTGACGCCGCCTGCGGCCCAGTCGGGCAGCGCTTCGAAACTGAGCCCGATGCGCGGTAGCGTCGGCGGCAGGTTCAGGCCGCGTGGGACGCCACGGACCCGGACCGCGAGCGTGCCCGATGCCGCGAACGTGTACGTGAACTCGAGGTCGAGGGACCACGAGAGCACGGGGGGCGCGAAGCGCTGGCTCACGCGGACCTCGAAGGAGGAGGACGCGCTGTCGTTATTGCGGAAGCCCCAGGTGCACGCCCGCGTCGACACCCGCGCCGCGTCCAGCCGCGCCTCCTTCCACCCCCGCGCGTCCTGCGGGAAGTCGTTGTCCGTCGGCGCCCGGTACGCCGTGAACTGCGGCGCGGTGGCCAGGAACTCGCGCCCGTTCTTGCGCAGGCTGTTCAGCGCTCCGTGCACCGGCGAGAAGGTCCATGACGTCGTTGCGCTGGTGATCGTCAGGAACGTCGACGTTTCCTTGATGCTCAGCTTCCCGTCGTCGGTGGCCGTTGCTTTCGACGGTTGCAGCCCTGGCAGGAGCGGGATTGCTTCGCTTGTTAGGGGGATCTCCTCGAATGCGATTTCGTGCCCGGCAGGCAGCGACGCCGTCGCGGTGCGTTGCCGGAACGACAGTTGTAGGATCCCCTCTCCCTTGAGCTTCGATGGCGGTGTTGGCAGGGTGAGCGAGGCTGTGGCACCAGGCTGGATGCCTATCGGGATGTTGATTGCGCCTTCGTCTACCAGCTTTCCCTCGTCGAGGATCGTGTAGTGGCCATCTAGGTGGTCTAGGGTAATGAAGTCGTAGCGATTCACGATGGTCGCCTCCTGGGGAGAGTGCGAGACGACTTTGACGGGCTCTAGTCCCTTCTTATACTCGATGAGACCCGGGGTCGGCGTGTGGTCCGAGTGCAGCACACCGTCCATGACGAAGTTGAGGTCATTGGGGTAATCGCCGAAGTCGCCGCCGTAGCCGTAGTACTCCTCGCCGGTCTCCTTGTCCTTGGTGAGCAGGCCATGGTTCGCCCACTCCCACACAAAGCCGCCCTGCAGTTTCGGGTACTCGTAGAACGCGTCGATGTACTCCTTGATGTTGCCCGGACCGTTGCCCATGGCGTGCACGAACTCGCAGAGCACCAGCGGCTTGTCCTTGCTGGCGTCGCGGCCGAAGTCCACGATCAGCTCCACCGACGGGTACATCTTGGAGTACATGTCCATGGTCTCCGCGTAGATGTCCGCCTCGTAGTGCACCGGCCGGCTGTCGTCGTACGACTTGATCCAGCTGTACATCGACTTGTGGTTTCGCCCGTAGAACGCCTCGTTGCCCAGAGACCAGATGATGACACATGGGTGCGGCTGGTCGCGCCGGACGAGCTGGATGGCCCTGTCCACGTACGCGTCCTTCCAGTCCGGGTTGTCGCTCGTCCACTTCGCGGCGTCCCGGCGTGTCTTGAGCTGTCGCTCATTGAACGGGAGCTTCCTGTCTTCTGGAGAAAGCGCAGCGTCGCCTATACCGCCGGGTTAGTGTATAGAGCTCCAGTCAAGCATACGAGATGTGGGACTAACATATGGACTCGAATCCGTGACACTCAAGGTCTGCCTCGTCCATGATCCAGAACTGCAATACATGAATTAGCAAGCGCGCGCCCCCGGATGTTGACACGGACAACTTTACCCCTAGCTCATCTGCGAGGTCGTACAGACGGACGTCGCTGGGCTGGTGGGACGTCCTGATAGCGTTGATGTTGTGCGTCTTCATGAGCAGAAGGTCTCGCTTCAAGAACTCGTACGGCACCGCGCGGCCCAGGGTGGGATGGTGCTCGTGTCGGTTAGCGCCCTTCAGCACGATCCTCCGGCCGTTCACCTTGATCAGGCCGTCCTTCATTTCCACCTGGCGGAAACCCACACGGTGGGCGACAAAGCCGGCATCGCCGAGGGAGATGACGAGGTGGTAGAGATTCGGCGTCTCCGCGGTCCACTTCAGGGGATTCTCTACTGGGAGCGAGAACTCCACGGGCCCGGATGAGGCTGCTGTCTTTGATGCGGAAGCGACGGTGTTCTTCTTCTCGGTGTCGAAGAGCTCAAGCTTGAGTTCGCCGCCACCTGTGACGTCGACCCGTACCTTGAGTTCCGCATTCTTGTACTCGCTGTCGAGCTTGGTCTGGACGAATAAGTCCTCAATGCGGGACTCCTTCGGGAACCCGAGAAGGTAGACATCTCGATAACTAAATTCAGGTTAAGTTATGTCCCCATGTGCACATGTAGACGATGATCTTACATTCCACTCATTCTCCATTGGTCCTGTTAGTGTTGCTCAGTTAGCTTAGAGACATAGACCTCAAACCAATCGCCGTTGGATAGGAAAATTGCATACCTGATCTTCAATATACGTCCCGTCGCAGTACTGATATACCCTAACAGCCAACGTGTTCTCGCCGTCCTTATCAACGACATCCGTGATGTCGAACTCGGAGGGGTTCCGGGAGCCCTGGTGGTACCCGACCTCCTTGCCATTGACCCACACATGGAACGCAGAGTCCACGCCCTCGAACCGCAGCCTCAGCTGAGACCCGCGGAGATCCTGCGGGACCGCGAATTTCCTCACGTAGGACCCGGTCTCGTTCTCGTCGAGCGGCACGTTGGGCGGGTCCACGGGAATCGGGAAGTTCACGTTGGTGTAGTGGGGGCCCTTCCCGTAGCCGTTCAGCTGCCACATGCTCGGGACGGTCGTGTCGTCCCATCCCGCGGCGTCGAAGCCTGGGTCCGCGAACGCCGCGGGCGCCTCGAACGGGTTCTTGGATAGATGGAACTTCCACGTTCCCGAGAGCAGGTGCGCGGCTGCTTTTGACACGTCGTGCGTCAGGGCGTCCGCGGCCGACTTGTAGACGTAGAAGTTGGCCCGTGGCGGGTGGGTGTTCTTGTGCAGCACGGCCAGATTGTTCCAGTCCGGCTGAGCGGCCGGATGAACCTTGGTGGAAGCCATGGTCGCCGAAATTCCGGGGGAGTTGGCGAACGTAGATTGGGGATACTGGAAAGAGGAAAGACAATCAGAGTTTCAATACAGCTTCCAACACCGTTTCCGACGGCCCCTTTTAACTAATTGTACTTCAAGATGTCCCCTCGTTCGATATGTGCCCATCAACCCGGAATGATTCCGACACGGCGCTAGGCATCCCTAGACCCACTAGTAGTGCGGAGAAAAGGGGGGGAACGCCGGTTAAGTACGCGGGGAAATGCATCTGCGGCCAATCCGGCTCGGTTGCAGATTGCCCGATTAATGTATCGCTCCGTTAGTTTGCGTCGCAAGTCTTGGAGTAGGGGCCGCCTTCGTGTGCATTGTTCATGGAATCACGAGAATGGCAATCCGGTTCAAGGTAAGGCTCTCCCTACTTAGGTATAATAGCGACTATTTCACTCGAGGGGCTCTTAAGCGTGCCAATCATCGACGCGATAGATGATCGTTCAATACTGGTATTTCCCGTGGTGGCTTTTTCTCCTAATATCCAACACTTGGTAATTCAAAGCTACCTATTCGTATATTGCTTTCCAAAAAATGAATTGAAGACTGGACTTGGCGCTAGGCGCCGTAGATTCCTACCAAGACCATACTTTTCGGTACATCAATAAAAAGAGTAAAATTGTACTCCAGAACTGTAGACTTACCTCTGCTGCCACCCCGTCCACACTATTAAGTAGAAATCCAACCCTAGAATGCCTACATCGTGCACCTCCTAAATTACAGATAAAGCGACCTATTAATCCATTGACTAAATGAAATCCCAACCGTGGCTCCACGTTGACCCCCCAATTTGGTACGATATGATGATACCACCGAATCATCTCCCGATTTTAACCAGCATTCAAACTATTACGCTAGCGGTAGCGATATCGTTGGCGACATCGTCGCCAAAGTAGAAGAGCTCACGGTTGAGCTCTGGAACGTAGATAGAGGCGACCCAGACGACGTCGTGGACGGAGTTGGAAGCCGGGTCGCTACTGACGCAGCTAGAATGTTCGAATTACGCAGATCATCAGCATATCGATTCATCGACTCTGAATATAACTTAAGGAACGAGCAAGGGAGAACGAACAGGAAAAGGGTAAAGAAGCGAGGTATAATAGGGCACCCTGTTAAGAAACGAAAACGAACTAACCAGAATACATATGGTCCAGCCTTACGCAGTAGAAGTAGCCCATGTACAGGGGCCGACACTGCCGATCGAGGGCCGGGTTCATGGCGAGAAACGCCTCGATGGGAATGTGGTGGGCCTGGCAGACGCCCAGACAGGTGTCGCTGTCCCGGACCTCGTGCCACTCGACGCAGTCGGGCGCCAGCGTCGGCAGCATGGATTGCGTGGGCGTGGTCTGGAGTCCGGCGGCGGACGCACCCGCGGCCACGGAGATGACGAGCGAGAGGAGTTTGTTGCTCAGCTGCATTGCGAGGTGGAGGTGGACATGGTGAAAAAGGTTTGAGGGAAGAGGTGCTGCTGTGGCAGCAGGTATGGAGGATTTGTCTTTATGTATGGGAGGTATGTCTACCAACAACTGCCTCCATGTTACTGTCCATTTATTTTTACTGTGCCGGAGACAGGGCACTCATCTATACTGGCAGTCAGTCAGTTCGGTGCTGCAGGGTGATTCGTTAGCACATTTGGGACGAAAGTCTGGGAAGGGGGTGGAGAGATCGCTGGTGATTCCATACTTCGCTACAGGTTGGGGGGGGGGGGGGGGGTTTACCAGCGTTTCGTGCGGTTGAACAAGTACAGACCTGACTCTCTGGTTAGGGGCTTCATACTCGAGACCCATCTGGAGTGCGCTGTCTGGTATACATAGCACTTTATGGCCTCAAGGAAGGTAAGGGCTCATGGGTTGCCAGTTCCTCGGAGCCTCGAGTATTACACACGCTTTTGAGATTGTCTGAACTAACAAGCAGTGGGAAGTGTCACAAATGTGAAGTTAATGGATTCGTGGAACCCTACTATCGAATGAAAATGCGCCGGCATAGGGATTGTTAGTCGTCACATCTTTGGCAAAGCGGTATGGTTGTTAACTGGATAAGGAGTACCTTACCATCAGAGCGGTATCACTTCTACTGTGAACCTGGTAACCTGTTATCATGGATGGAAAGCTGTCGGGCCAAGCTGTGATTATTCTCGTTCCCGCGCAGGATGCTGGATGTAAAAGATATCACGGCATGAATTGCACAGGACTTGGACATTGACCACGCATACGGTAGAAGATAAAGCGAAGAATGCCACTTAAGCGCAGTGACATTCGGTCTATCAAAATCACACCTTTCGTTAACTAATGAAGATGTGAAAGCAGCTAATTTAATGTGATAACTCTAACCTTGGACCAATGTTGGAGAGTGCGGCCATTGTGAGATTTGGCACCAGTCCCAGGGCAAGGGCAAGGGCAAGGGCAAGTGAAAGCCCATTTGTGCATTCCTGAACATGACCACTTCGCTACTTCATCCCTCTGTCCCGGCCTTTTCATACGGCCGTATTTGAACGGACTAAATCAATCAGTACAAAGTTCGAGCGGTAGTAACTAAGTCAACAAGTGCCTATACTTACTTGAATGGGATACCCTGTCTTTAATCGAAGCAACATGTGTTAAACACCATACGGTCAATATACAGGATAAAAAAAAAAAAGGAATGACCGCCAATACAATAGGGGCTTGCGATTGGCATGAACTGGAGCCCCCTATTTGTGGTGGGTCGCCAGGGCTTATTGAAAGTTATTGGTTGAGCACATGCCAGCATTGTCAGACATTGCCTAGAAGTCTAGCGTTGTCTCGGCAACTAGGATGTGGGTAAGCAGGCAAAGTTGGTGGAAAATTGGGGAACAGTTATAGTGGGCGGTTAGTGAACGCTTAGACACATTGACCCCCTATGTATGTACGTAAGTAACTAAACTGTAACCAGTAACTAGACCAGCCGCCCAGATGTAATTAGGTAGACAACCAACCCTGGAGCTCTTAGCCTAAATCTTCACCTCCCTGAAAAAACTCAGCTGAACCTTACTTACACTTACCGACTTACAACTCTCACTACGCGTTTTACAAACCGCCATCACGTTATATACGGGAAGTTGCCTGGGCATAAATCACGCCTACGAGCCGAGCCAAGTCGAGTCGAGTCGAGTTGAGTCGAGAGCAATCAAAAGGTAAGTCGGGGATTACTTGGTAATTCGGATAATAATAACTATCCTGGGTTACATTCGTTAAATTCGTTACGATCATTCGGTGTCACCGTCACAACAATCGTCACAATAATCATCACCAACCACACCGCATCCACGCCTACACCGACACTGACACCCATAATCGCGGTTTCATTTAAATTGGCGTGACAGGTAACGCGTCGATTGAATTCTTCATTAATTCTTACTTTTCCCCCCCTCTCCATTCAGTTCATGTGTGCGATTCGTTCCGTCTACAAGCGATATGTCTGTAAGAGTGGTAGCGCGTATACGGCCATTGTTGGAAAAGGAGCTCGACAAAGATGTCATCGTTCACGCCGTTAGCAACAACAACAACAACAGCAGCAGTGAAAATGACAGGGCCCCTTTCAATGTTGTCAAGATCCCGAATCCTAAGAATGAGGCTGAGGAGTTCTCCTTCGCTTTCAATGGCGTCTATGATAATTCTACCACACAAGAGGCTCTGTTCTCCGCAGAAGGTACGTACGCATACCGTCTTTCCCATCCACGACAATGGCCCAATTATATTGGCAGCACCCCATGATCATTGCGACGCCGGTGACTTCATATCGACGAGGAAGAAAATATATCTCGAAAACCAGGGGGGTAGTTGTAGGTGATAGGAAATAATGGCTGACTCTTCGCCTGTCGGCTGCCCTACAACAGTAAACCCCCATCTCAAATCTCTCTTCCAAGGCCTCGATGTCACCATTTTCGCCTATGGCGTTACCGGAACTGGAAAGACTCATACCATGCGAGGCGGTCTGAAGCTGGCCGACCGAGGCGTCATTCCCCGGCTTCTATCAGGCGTCTTTCGTAGAGCGAAGAAGCTCGCCAAGGATACCAAGGGGGAGACCACGGTTACCGTTGCCCTGTCCTACTACGAGATCTACAACGACAAGGTCTACGATCTGCTCGAGCCGCCTGAGAAGCGTACGCCCTCGGGTTTACCCCTGAGGGAGGCCAACGGCAAAACTCAAGTGGTGGGCCTATCGGAGCGCGCGTGCGAGGACCTCAAGGATTTCGAGCGTCTGTATATCGAAGCCAACACGAACCGGATTACTGCCTCCACGAAGCTCAACGCCCACAGCTCTCGCAGCCACGCGATTCTGCGTGTTAAACTGACCCAAACTACCGGCGACACCATACGCGAGAGTACGGCGTCGGCCATCGACTTGGCTGGTTCAGAGGACAACCGGCGGACCGAGAACGGGCGAGAAAGGTTGATCGAATCCGCGGCTATCAACAAGAGTCTATTCGTGCTGAGCCAGTGCATCGACGCCATTTCTCGTGGGGATCGGCGAATCCCCTTCCGCGAGTCCAAGATGACACGCATCCTATCACTAGGACAGAACAACGGCATCACCATCATGATCCTGAACCTGGCGCCTCTGCGGAGCTACCATCTTGATACCCTGAGTAGCCTGAACGTCAGCTCGCGGGCCAAGCGCATCGAGGTCCGCGAGATCGAGAACGAGGTCGTCTTCAAGCAACCTCCCCGCAGCACCGCCTCTACCACGGGGGCTACCGCTCGCCAGCCCCTCCGTCCTCTCGCGAATGCTCACAACATCCACACCGGCACCGCCGCCGCCAATGCCAACAAGCCGCCCGCCGATCGCCCCGTCAAGGCGTTCAATGTCTACACCGACAAATCGAAGCCCGCAACCGCGCCTACCACCACTACCAGTGCCACCTCGCGATCAGCTAACACGGCTATCAAACGCGTAACCGCGAGCAAGCGACCATCCGACGGGGAAAGCAACAACAACCGGCCAACAAAGATTACACGACCCGCCATCCCAGTCCCGAAGTCCGGCTCCGCCCCCAAAGCCCCGTCCATATCCGCCGCAGATATCGAGGCGATGGTCGAGAAGAAGGTCCAGGAGATCCTCGCCTCGCGGACCGCCGAAGCCGAGGCCGCAGCCGCCGTAGCCCCACCGCCTCCTCCATCCCCGCCGCGCGCAGAGATCGACGAGGCGGTGCAGCGGCGTCTCGAGGCGCTCGAGCGCCGCATCGAGGACCACGATCGCCACCAGAGCAGTCGGGACGGCGGCCCGGCCCGTTCCTCCGACGGCCTGCGCTATCTCCTGCAGGCGCGCCAGTGCAAGGAGCGCGGCGATGACCGCGGCGCCCTCCGCCTCTACGAGATGGCGCTGCCTTTCTTTCCCGGACAGGCCAAGTTGCTGGGCAAGATCGAGAAACTCAAGGCGAAGATCGCTGCCGGCGGCGGCGGCAGTCCGTCCAAGAAGACCAAGAAGAAGTCCCCCAAGAAGGCTGCCGCGCCTCGCCCGCGAGACGATGAGGATGCATTCGCGGATGCGGACGCCGACGGAGATGCTGATGCTGATGCTGATGCTGATGCTGACGCTGACGCGGATGGCGACTCCGAGACTAGCGGTGCCGAGATGACGGATAAACCGCGGCAGAGGTCGCGAGGCCGGAAAGTCGGTCGGGGGAAGACGAAGAAGGCCGCCACGACCACCACAACTACCAACTCCACCTCCACCGCCGGTGCCACAACAGACAACGACAACGACAACGAGGACTCCACCCCCACAGCCCGCGCCCTCCTCGCCATCGTCAACTCCCGCGACACCGCCGCCATCATGGGACTCCAGGGTTTCGGACCCAAGAAAGCGCGCGATCTCGTTGCGTACCTGTCCGGGTCCGGGTCTGGGCTTGAGGGTGCGGGTGAAGGTGAGGATGCGGTGAGGAAAATTGAGTCCCTGGCTCAACTACGCGCCGTCCCCGGCATGGGCGGTCGTGCCATTGCGCGCGCGTGCGAGGGCCTTGTTTCTGTCGGCGAAGTGGGGGTGTGTTGACTGCGAGACAGAGAGGTCTGGATGCGGTGTGTGCGTGAGTTTTGGACGGGATCGTAGTGCTGTTCCGATCCTGCTACATCGCTATGGGACGCTTCTAGGCATCTACACAGACAGACACCCCCACCCCCAGCTTTGTGTTTGTTTTTGTTTTTGTTTTCGCTGTTGACTTTTTTGGTCTTTGGCTCATAAGTGGTGTTTGAAGGCGTTTAGTCAAGCTTACACTTTATTTCTCTTTTTTTTTTTTTGCTTCCCCGTTCATCATTTACATTTTCTGCATTAAAACAACGGCGTGGAAACGGATCGGGAACGGGAAAGGCAATGGGAATGGTTGGGACCGGTACAGGAGGCGAAGCGTTGGGTGTTTGATTACCTTTTTTTTTTTTTTACTTTTTACTCTTCGAAAAAAAGAGAGGCGGCTGCATCGGCTGCCCCTTGAAAGGGGACCAGGAGCAGATCGATAGATAGACAGGCCTTGTCTTCGCGGAGACTTGGCTTTGGCATTGGTTTTGGCATTTGGCATTGGCATGGATATGGGCATGGGCATAAAAGTAAAAGCATTGTATTCCCGCCTCCTTCCGCTGCATCGCATTGCATTGGCATAGCCTCAGCATTCAATCCAATCAATCATCCAGTTATATAAGCATGCCACGTTTTCATCTTTCTCCTAGTGTTGCGTATCTTCACTCATATGTCTTGATCGAGTCTTGATACGTAATTCCTAGGCGGGATCAATCACGCTGTTTGGTATATGTAGTGCTGTCAAAGCTGCATTTTGGGCTAGAAGATTTATCTAGTCTTGGATTGATACTAGGTAGCTTGGACTAGACAGCACAGTAGAGGCGGTGGTTCTAAATTGAGTAGGACGAGCTAAGATGGTGTCTATCTTATCCAGCAGCTTACAGTCATTTCTAGCATTCGAGCGTATTGGAATCCGACTGCAACTAGCTAGGTAGTATCTGCCCGAAACATTCATCACAGAGCTGCAAATGACAATGTACGAGAAAGAGCAAATCACCAATCACCATCTTCAGGGAGAGAGCCCCATCCATAATATCAGCAAAAAAGAACAATCATGTTTCTATGAGGGTATCGACTATAAAAGTGAAAGCAAATGCAACCTATAGTGGGAGTTCTTGTTAGTATATGACTGAGCTGCGATGCCTAGGTATTCCCGGGGCAGAGCTTACCCGAGAAGCCTCCTAACGCCTTCTAAATGAACCTTCTGCAACACAAGAAAGGTCGCAGGAAACAAAAAAGGTGGACGAGGAAGTAGCGATCGTGAGAGCTCGACTTCGATGCATAACGGGTGCATTGGACTCAAATCCCGGATGTCTCTATCCCTCGTGACGACAGACATGAACTCGGTATCACTTGAGGGTAGGGGTAGGTGGGCCGATGCTACCAGTGGGGAAAGTGGCGGCAGCCCGGTGCAGACCGCGCAGAGCCTTAGGAAGCTGGCCAGCGTGCAGGGTTCCGAGGTGCTCTCCAATGGTAGCTGGGATATCTTGGATAGTCAAGAGTTTCGTGCGGGTCAACCAGTACTCGAAAGGACCCTCTGTGCGTAAGGGGTGTGTAGGTTAGCAATTGACTCGGAAAAGGCATGCATGGCTTGAAGTATCACGGGGGCGAGACATACGGTTCTGTTCGAGGGCAGCGCCCAATTCTCGGCAACGCTCCTCCGGGCTGTGCTCCGTGTGCAGGTCGAGGTAGTGGTTCATCATCTTGGAGATGTCCTTGAGTGGCCATTTGCCAGGCTCGGAGGGCACTCGGGAGGGGCCAGCATTGAGGTACTTCTGCGACACGCACAGGCGACACTTCCAGAAGCCGAGGCGCTGGACGGAGGAGTTAGTGCCGTTCACGGGCGTGCCTTCCGGGGATTCGATCTCGGGAGTCTCGTCCTCCTCGCCTTCCGTCTTGGCGCGCTTGCGCTTCCCACCCGCGCCGTTGGGCGCCGGGGTGGCACTGCCGGTTCGCGGTGGCAGGTTCTGGTGGCGGTAGGTCACGGCTTTGGCACGTCTGCCCACACCATTGACACCTAGTCGTGACTGCGCCTCTATCACTTCGAGGCGGTGCCTGCAGTGGCGCAAGTGGTGGCTCGAGTCTAGAATGCGCACGTGCAGGGACCGAATTTCAGACGGCGTGATATCCGGATTGGCCAACATGGCTCGAGTGAAGTCAATGTCATATCTATAGGCGCTGACATCCTCTTCTAGCTGACGGCGCGAAATGGCATCCAAGTCGTCACTATTCTCGTACATTGGAGCCTGCTCGCCATCTGCATGCCCATTTTGTTGACCGTTGACAGCCGGCTGCTCAGGGGAAGGCGGGAACTAAAGTTAGTGTTAGCGGCGTTATGTCGCCCCGAGAGTCTGGAAACAGCGATGGGGGCAATCTGGGGCAGTTGCGGGCACGGATGCGGGCACGGACACAAGCACGAGCGCAGATCCGGGGGAAGGCCGAGCCGAGCCAAGCCGTAAGAGTAATCGAGGCCGGGAGTGAGTGGAGAGATCAGTGAAGGGATGTGCGGGATGGGATATGATTGGATGATTGAGATCTATAGAAGCGACAACATTTTTTCGGGCGAAGGGTCGCATGGATAATCGAATGGATGCCATAGCAAAGTCTCACTTACATCGCATAGCTTGAAGAGATCAGGCTGGTCGTTTCCGTTAGCCGCCGCCATGATTCTTGTTTGGTCCTGGTTCGAGTTGACGATTGGCTGGCTGGCTGGCTGGATGGATGGCGGCACTTAGTGTACTCAAGTATTTATAGATGGCTGCGACGGGCTGTGGCGGTGATCTCAGAACGTGATGCAGTCACAGAACCAATATAAATGCTCTATCTGGCTGCAGGGTCGATAAAGGTTTATTCCTCCAGTCGCGAGGATGTTCAAAAGGTGCACTGCAGCAAGTTCAAGTTCAAGTTCAAGTTTACGTTCGCAGGGGTGGCAAGCGACACCAGGCCTATTGATCGTGTAGGGCTGCCGTTTTCATTAGAATGTGGACGGAAGAAAGGAAGGAAGGGAGAAAGGAAGAAAGAGAAAGGAGACCTAAGAAAACCATTAGGGCTGGTGCGGTGGAAGGATGGAAGAAAGAAATGGGAGAATTGGGTAAAAGGAAAGTAATCGCAGTAGTCAGAGAGGGAAGGAGGAGAGGAAAAAAAAAATGTCGTGAAAAAAAAAAAGAAGTCCGAAAAGAAAAAAGAAAAAAAAAGACCACATTTTTCTTCACTAGTCTATTTCTCCTTTTTACGTCGTTCCTTCCTCATCCTAAGCACATTCGATAAACATATCACTGCCTAACCTAACCCGGTACCTGCAAAGCCGGCTTCTTATCACTATTGTTCAAAATTTAATATCCATTGGGCCTCCCAGTTCTATTCCAGCAGCATTGGTATAATACATAATTGTTAAGAATCTTTTCACGACGTCTACTAGATCTTTAGGAATTTCTTTGTGGGGCGTCAGCCTGTACGGTCGCACTTGCCTGAACTGAAGAACATCTAATCAATACACGCTAGGCTCGAATAGTAAAAGCCCCTATAAAAAGCTTGCATATACCTAGGTACGCTGAATGCATCTAAGTACCTAGGTAGCCGATGTACCCAGGTACACATTGGCAGGTACACATTGGCAGGTACACATTGGCAGTTGCTCAAATACCTAGGCTTGCCAGCTACTGCTATATTAAAAGATTCCCAAATCTCTTGATTAAAAGTGAGCTTCTTTGAATCAGGGTTCTAGTTACCGTTGTTACAGATAAGTGGTATCCATATGCAGGTACCTGTGTCCCCAGATGGTGGACCGGCTGGACGGGTAATATTGGTATGGGAAGTAGTTAACTAACATCTGTTGGTATCCAGCCTGCACCCGCGAAAGCGGAGGGTCCTAAACAAGGATTGGTGCCGGCTAATTCCTAAACTATGGAGACAGATCTGATAAACCAGGAGATCTTGAGTGTGATTATCACTAGGATCTAATGTAGTTATCGGATAATCTACCTACCTTGAAAATACCATGATGATACATATACCATTTCCATATACGGCTGATGGTGGGTTCCTATGGCTCTGTCGTATAGATTTCAATGACATAAGAACTGCATCTTTGGGGTTTTCCTCTTAACACATGATCATACTTTTCTGCTTGTCGAACACCAGCAAGAGGGAACTTTGGGTTGCAGCTTTAAGGAATACCTTAGATCATATTGCATGCATGCTGACTTGTTCCTTAACCTCTACTTGTTTGACTTTCTTGGCATGGTAGGAGGGTGGTTGCTTGTCTGCCATTGGTATAGGTAATAAACGCCATGGTAGGTATGTTAACGAACAGAGATGGAGAGAGTGAGTAAAAGGTGGCGATGTGGCTCTGATACACCAGGAAATAAAAAGTGAACTACATAAAATATCAATACTTAATTGGAGTTTGGAGTGGGAGCGAGTGGGAAGTGTCTTTGAATTATACAACAACAAGAGCAAATCACATGGGAACGAGGGCACTAGCATAGCTATACAGACACAGGCCGTGTGCGTTCAACACCCATTTGTAGTATTTTAGGATGGCCTTTGGTCATAAGAAGTGAATAATCTTGGATTCCGCATGAGAAGAGGGCATAGTAGAGCTGGGACCCGTAGCATATTTATGTGCACCCATACGATATGGGGCACAATTGCCACTATTTACCCCTATTCGTGGTAGGCGATGGCCCAAGCGTTATTGGTACTAGTATTCGAGGACCATAATCGTGTCGACGTTACTCTGATGGTATACTAATAGAGATCAGCGAAGATGAGACAAGGGCATGATAGATGACCCAGTGAACCATCAAGAATTGGTGGAAAATCCACCATTATTACTGTAATCCACTTTCCTCTCCGAGCCATGTCAAGCCTTACAGCGTTGTCTCTGCAACCGCCATGTAGCCGTAAGACGGATGACGATGCCTGACTTGATCTCCCTACGCCCCTCTTACTTTTTCGTCTTCCTCCTTCTCTGACGAACTGGCAGCCAGTGGTTTTCGCCCTGGTCTTGTTGCCCGCGGCTATCATCAAGCTGCAATTGAGTTTCACATCGTAAGCGATAGAGGTCTACCCTGATACACGTCTGACTTCTTGTCGTCCAAGCATAAAGTATTCTACGCGATAATTGGGTAAGACGGCGAAATTAAGAAATTTAAATTCATGAAACACCTAACCACTACTATAACAATCATCCCGTTTCGTTAGAAATATGTCGGAGCTGAGATACCCGGCACTGCATTCCTACTTCAATACTCTTGACATTTAATTCCGGTGAGCTACGCATTCATGCGGAGGCTAAACGATCACATCAGGAGCTAGTACACCTGCTCCTCTCGCAACTCGGACCATCAGAAACTTGTGCGAGAGTCTCTCGGGGAAGAGGATCATCTATATCCTTGTTGGCATGCTGGGCTCTAACATGGCTATAGTGGATGACTAGAAATTTGACCTTACTCAAGAGTGAAACCAGTATAACAAGGGCCTCATACCGTTGTAAATTGTGTGGCCTGGGGTATTTGTGATCTCTCTTTGGACAGAATGGACGGACGTAGCCAGGAGAAGAGTGGAGAAGTCCATGCCGGATCATCGCATTCTTTCTTTTGAACCCTTTACCACGTGAACGGGAACAGCCATTTACCGGAAAATAATACAACTGTGGTTTCATTGAAGTCTGTTGAGGTGGTGACTCCATCGGAGACGACCACACCATGGGGGGCAAGGACATCTGATCAGGTGATGCAGTCAGCGGCTGGTGACGTCAGCATCAATCTGAGCTCGTCTACGACTATAGTCTCTAGACATCGATAACTTGCAATTGAGTATTCTTGAGAATAATCATCCCATGGACGGGACTGGGTCATAGATAACGCATTGCCGTTTCGTTCTAGTTCTGCGGATAGACGTGCGTTTTCGCGCTGATCTTCATCATCTACAAATAGTCAGCCGACGTACGCTTCGGAGACCAGCATTTAGTATTACCATATTCTTCGCTGACAAAGTCAAATACCGCCAGTGAGTCATGATGAAAGTGTTGTTTGATAAATGCCAAAAATCTCCTGATATCATCCTATACCTTAGGCTTTTCCAGGTGGCGGATGGTGTTGAGAGTGGGCAACCCCCTGGCGTGAGGATCGCGTGTCATTAATGCGTTGAAGTGGGCGAGGATCTTATGCGTCTTCATTATTTCGTGACCGATGATGACCTTGCATGTGAACTTTTCAAAGACGTGAAAATCCAGCTCAACTACTGATTTGGATTTCATGTTTGACGTTGAGGCCGGGCCCAGCCCTGTGATCGAGAAGGGAATTCGCACTATTCCAGACGTCGTTTCGACGCTTCCATCCGCGAACATGATGGTCTCTTGGTTTGGAGATATGTGGAAGCCCCGTCTTCTAGCATATTTGGTACTAATGAGGTCAAGTTCAGAGCCTGTATCTGCGTTAGCGGAAACTTGCTTGTCCCCAAGCTGACACAAGAGGCGTCGCCTTGTTGAGCTTATCAACTGGATCCGATATGCTTGGTCTGTCGAGACATCGCTATATTCCATACGGTCAAGGTATAGGTCAAGGGTGTCTGTATTTTCGAAATATCCTGCCCCTGATGACGTCAGTGGTAAGGGTTTCAAAGACGTAGAAGCACACGTCCATGGGAGCGGATACCGGCGCTCCACGCGCAAACTCTGCCACCCCCGGACAAGAAGACCTTCAAGGCTTTTCGAAAGGAATTATTTGAGTGGGACTCTGTGACGAATAGCAATCTCTGCGTAGTCGGGAGGCACAGTAAACATCTCTACGACGAACCGAATGAGCTCGTTGCTCTCAGAAACAGGGAACAACGGGATAGGTTATCACAGTTCGCAGAAGATTACTTAGGCTACTTCTTCCAAGTAAGCCCTAGGACCGTGATCCCCGAAACCTTGTTGGACTGCCGGTAGAGGCTAACCCTGCCGCCATACAGGAAAAGACCAACACCATCTCGGTAAAGACGTCCCAGGTCAGCTACATATCCGGCCGGTCCATATCGACCTTTATCTCCTACGTTAGTACCTTCATCGCCACTGTGCAGCTAGTCGCCGCAGTATTAATATTATATAACGTCACGAACCCGAACACGAAGTTGGGGCTCCTAGCGCTCTTCACTGTGCTTTTCGCCGCGTCCGTCGGCATCCTCACCAATGCGAGGAGGGCTGAGGTGTTCGGTACTACAGCGGCGTAGGTCTACCATTCCAAGTGCTATGATATCTGCTAATGGAGTAATGAAGCTATGCGGCCGTCCTCGTGGTGCTTGTAAGCGGAGACCTAGGAGGTGGGAGATTCTGAGCGACACAATGTCTGCGACGCTCGGTTAGGTAGGTAAGAATTGAAAGATTCTAAAAACATCTTGGAATGCGAAGCTGCTAATATACATCACGGCGAGGCTCAGCCAGACTAGCCGTCGAATCACGCGGAAAGCTGGAGCTAGAGACAGCAGCATCGCTGAGGAGGGCAGTGGATCGATCACTCCAGACCAGGAGATCATAGACCACTGAAGTAGGCCCGTCGTAGGGGCGTGAGTGAGGAATTAATATGGACATCCACTCGTATGCTTTATTCGTGGCCACGATGACTTTTCCCGTTTTATATTTTTCGAAGGTTGAGCAGGAGTTGATACGTGAATGCTGCGGAATGCGGGACGATATCTGCAAGGCCCAAAGGGCACGGTGTAAGACCGGAGGCGGCGCGCTTGGACGATCATTCTCTTGAACGGCTACACCTGTATACAGAGGGGTTTAATTATGGCGTACTCCGAGATAAGCATGACGATAGTCTAGACGTGATAGGGATCTGATTGTGCGAGGGTCAATGATGATACTAACATGGGTCTTGGCGGGAGCAAGGCAACGGCCTAGCCCCTGCTGTCCCGGGCTATGCCCCAGCCAGTTTTAGCTGAAGCTGTGGGGCTCCGGAGGCTCTCCAGTCTTGGAATTGCATACAACCTACTCGTGAATGATGACTTTAGTCAGCTTTGGCCCGCGAGAATTGGTAGCCCATCCTTTATAATTATCTAGTTTCTAGAACTTGCGCTTTTGGTCACTGTCTCTAGTAGTATTTTTACGGGTAGTGTTGGTTCCACTTCAATCTGGCGATGTGTATTTGTGCAGCACCAGTATTCATTATCAGAATGGATTGCCTGACCTCCTCTCCCTTGCCCCCCTCGCAAGAGGAAAAAAAAAGCCATCGCTGCTTCATTTTCGAGATTTGACCTTATCTTCATTAGAGACCAGTGTACGGGCACTTCCGCAGCCAAGAACTGCGCATCCATACCTGGATACGAGACGCTGCAACCGTTATATCGGTCCTATAGGGCAAGGACTACAAGGGTCATCGCCCCGCTTACTTGCCAACCGTTCAAAAAACGTGCTTCGGGCCCTGCTTTAGCGAAGGGGAACATGCCCACCCGGGCAAGGCCGGAATGTCACAATGCATACAGAACCTCGAATATGGCTACACTCGTCCGAACCCTGTATCAAACTGTCGCTATCATGAGATATGACTTTCCGAGAATGGAAGCTCGCAACCTGAGGTGGTTTTGTGGCAGCGGCAGTATTGAAGCCGACAATCGCCAGATCCAAGGGACATGTATAAAAGGACCTGCACGCGCGTGCCGTATTACAGTATGCAACTACTTTGTGCTTAGCTAGTTCATCGATATATCAAATATGTCGTCGATTGCAAGAGTCGTTTTTACTCTAGCCGCGGCAGTGGGTGCGTTGGCTGCGCCCACCGCCGATTTGCCGCTCGTCGCTGGTAATGTCCCGGAATCGCGCGTCGTGCCCGGAAAATGGATAGTCAGCCTCAAGCCCGGCCTAGCGACGCAAGAAGTCGATAATCACCTCGGACTGGTTGACCAACTGCACAAGCGAAGTTTGAACCGTCGGCAGTCGGCCGGTGTCGAGAGATCGTTCGGGATCGGCGGCTTTCATGCTTATGTAGGAGACTTTGACGACGACCTAGTGGCGGAGATCGGGGCACAGGCTGAGGTATGGCAGGCTAATAACTCCCTTGCCTCTCGTGTTTCAATACGTCATTAGTTAACATAGTGTTCCAGGTCGCTTCGGTCGAGCCGGATCGTGAGGCTACTCTTACCGCGCTCATCGAGAAAACCGACCAGCCCTGGGGCTTGGCCAGCATCTCGTCGAAGACAGAGCTGGAGAGCACAGATGTAGATCATCAAACCTACATATACGACGACAGCGCAGGCGAAGGGACCTTCGCTTACATGCTGGACACTGGCATCCGCATCACACATGAGGGCTTCGAAGGGCGCGCCATTCGAGGCCACACCGTGTGGCCAGATGTCCCGTTCGATGACGACATGGGCCACGGTACCCACACGGCAGGCACTGTCGGCTCAGCGCGGTTCGGCGTGGCCAAGAAGTGCACCTTAATCGACGTGAAGACGGCGCGATCGGCGTACAGTACAAGCGCCAAGATTATCGAGGCCCTAGAGTGGGTAGGCCAGAACGTCACCGGCACTCCGGGCCGGGCCGGGAAGTCCGTGGCCAGCATCAGCTTAGGTACTTCCCCATCGTGAGCTACATTTTACTGGCGGCTCTGGTTACTAATGCTATCTTCCGTGTAGCCGTGCCAACTTCGGAGGCCTTGAATAGCGCCGTCGACGCCCTGACAGAGCTTGGCGTCTTAGTTGTCGCCGGGGCTGCAAATGATGGAAAAGATGCGTCCACTAAATCACCCGCCAGTAAGCCATCCTAAATCGACAACTCCTATTTTAGTTGGGCTGGTGTTGTGAACGAGAGAGCTCCTGATTATATCACCGGTTCTTAGGCAATGGCCTGTCAGCGACTGCATACCGTCCTAGTCGTCAACTGACTGCTCTTATTACAGGTGCTGCTTCGACATTGACGGTGGGAGCCATCGCCATCAACAACACACGACCGGAGTGGAGCAACTTCGGACCGTCGGTCGACGTCTTTGCCCCTGGGGTGGATGTGCGTTCCACGTCCCTCTACCAGGACGGTACGGAACTGCTCTCCGGCACGTCGATGTCGACGCCTCACGTCGCTGGCCTCGCACTCTACCTCATCGGCCTCGAGGGCTCTGCGCTCAACTCCCCAGCCGCCGTTAAAGCAAGGATTAAGGAGTTAGCTACCAAGGACGCGATCCCCAACCCTGGACCTGGTAGCCCAAATCTAGTTGCTTACAATGGCAACGGCAGACGTTAAAAATTCAAACCCATATCAAAAGGGGGAGGGGAGGGGGGCCTAAGTGGAGATAAGGGTAAAGGGAAGCAGTCATCTAGTGGTAATTGATCCTGGATTGGTTTGGAACCTTCTAAATTATACTAAGCATTAGACCCCACTCATATATAATACTTTTGGTGGCCCTGTCCCGCAGCTGTTACATCACGGCTGGCTAGGACTAGCTCGATAGTTATTAAGAATAGTCAGATAATTAGTCACCTTTGGTCTGACTTCACGACTGACTGTTAAAACTTCACAAGAAGTCCACACTTTCCCCTTATCACCTTGAACTATATCAAGACAATTCCAATGGACTCAACGAATACTTAAATATGTAAGTATATATCATCCCCCAAGACTAATCATACCCTATCTTTAGTTCCAAAATCCATTTGATTATGTATACTTGCCGTGAAAATATTAATTTGCCCCTTCGTGTGGAGTGGAACCCCAAGACAGACATCCAATAATCTTTTGCGGGGCTACGCAACGCTTCTACCCCTACTAAATCCTTATTCTCCCGGTGACATACTAGTTTTCGTTACTAGATGGAGATTGTTCGTGGCGGACTCCTTAATATTGGGATGGCTGTGGCAATGGCCGTGAAATATGAGTTGGCGTGAGACTACAATGACTGCCTTCAATGTTGGTAAGGAGTAAACTGTAGACAGGAGCATTCTAGTCATCTAACGAATCACGGCTGCTATATCATGTTCTTTGTCCATCTTTGAAAAAGTTTACAATTATACCTGTGACATGCCCAGTGCGTAGTTCATATCAGGATTATCCAAGACTCCTAGAGCTAGGATATAACCATCTTCTCCCTGATTCGCTACGGCTACCTTCCCAAGTTCCATGTCAACCGAAAGGACTCGGCATTCCGGTATGCTGTCACTTGCATACCTAGCGGAGGTGTTCCTGTACGAAGCAAGCAGAGTTGCATTCGGTATATACCCTGCTTGCCATAGTCTCCTATTCCGGAAACTGCATTGGTAACGTTCCTGCTATAGATGTACCATTTTAGAAACCGTGCATCGTGCTGCAAGCTTGATGGTATGATCTTAGTGTTATAACATCCATAAGGGAATAATAGTACCAAAACAAAAGGTCCGGAGGATACGACAGAGGCCCGCCCATAGTGATAGTATAGACCTCAGATATAGTAGATATGACGCCATGGCCCGTGTAAATATAAGTGGCTTCGCCCCCCTATATATAGCACTGGCTCTAGATGGCCACTCTAGGGGTTGGGTGGACTGTATTCTCTGACATAATCACACTTGGGACTGAATAGTTACTGGGAGTTCTGATCATGACTAACACGGTACGATCTCAAAGGCAGAGACGGTTCGTGCCAATTCTACGTTGCAGAATGAGCGCAGTAATTGAGGTAACTATGCCATCAACGTTACATGGTAATCTATATAGCAGCCTGGTATAAGCCCATATTCAACATTCATTGGAACATTACTTAAAATGGACTCAATATCATGGGAACAGAAGTCGTCTGATTTCATCGGGATAAAGACCTCACCAGCCAGGTCATGATGGTGAGGTATCTAGGTCATAGGACATGGTTACATACTCTGCCTCCATCCACATGAAGTTGGACTCCTCCAGGGCACTCAAACAATGACTATTTTCTATGACAAAGTGCTTGAGCAGCAATATTATGGTTATTGGCTGGAAATCATACCAAGCCATGCAATTACATGCACCATTCCCCCACTGAGAAGGGCGTCGTCGCCGAAAGCAGGGAATCATGTTCGGTTTTACCACGGCTGGACGATTTTTCATTTCCGTTGATCTGCACAATCACCTGCATTGCCGACTTCCCCTATATTTGGTAGACGCTGACTTCAAACTGACTATCACGAACCGGCCAATATGGTAGATGAGTCATCTACCCAACAGTCTGAATCCAGAAGTGTAGAGTAGAGCACGAGGAGTATTTTCCTGGAATCCAAAGTCGACTTCATCTTGGATTGCTGCATACTGTCCAGAAGCTCCATATCCCGGGTTGCTCCAACATGAGTGGCGCTGCATAAAGTTATAGAGACGGCGTTATATGATAAGTCAGATCCTTAGATGTGCAGTAGAATCCCTGGATTCGACAAATGTCGTTGATGTGCAGGCGGGGTTGAAGGAAATAAGGACTGGGCCGAGCAGGATCCCGCATACATTGAGCCAGGCCTTATTTGTCCGTCACTAGTGCCGGTGGCCAGTAAACATGCTGATAACCCCGCGAAAATGATATTCTGGGTATCGAATTGTGGGTATTGCGGAATTGATGGAACCAGGTCCAGGGCAACCTTGGCACGCCCCGTTCAATCATTAGCGCTCACGTTCAGCATCAGCGGAAGGGCACGGAATGCTACTTGCGTGTATGTATTGTACCTCTCCGGGAGAACGCCCGTTAACGGCGGAGATGGCACGGCTGTCCTTCCTAGGCAGCTCCTAAAGTCGGACAGGGCTCACGTGGTTACTTCTTTGCGCTGGATGTCCCGCTTAAATGCGCCAATGTCCGGGTCGAGACCACCAATAAGTCCAGTCCTAGTTGGTGGTCCACGGGTTTAGCGATGTAAACTGACAAAGATGGAAACCCGCACCCTTTTTGACTATTGACTACCTAGTCGCGTGCTGTTTTAGTACGATATTATCCAGCGGGCTTGGTTTTTCGGACCTCCCATTGACACCGCCCTTGGCTGGCTAGACGGGGTAAATGCTCAGGGTTCTGGATCGCGGTCCAGATATGTACCACTGTTGTTGGCAGTAGTTTTTTTTAGCAGCATATGACCAGCTAGATCAGCTATTTGAAGCCAATAATTGGCGGAAAGGCCGTCTACGCCCCGGGGGACCTAGGCGCACGATGTGGAGTCTGATGTCGAAGACTTCGAGAGGCCTGGGGAAAACGCCAGGGATCGTCTCCACCAAACACGCGGCAACCAGCGGTAGTGGTCGATGTCACATTCGGCCTTTCCAAATGAAGTATGCCGAAGCGCTGATCAGGCTTCGTGATGTTCAACCGAGATTTCCATGCCATCAAGACCACTAGTGAGATACGTCTCGGACTCAAGTGTGTATCGCAACCAAGTATAGAATCCGGTCTTAACCACAGTATTTAAAAGGACGACGGTATCTCGCTATAGAGAAGATGGAGGATTTGAATATAAGCAAGAGCAGGCAATCATACCCGCACCAAGTTTCGGGACAAATCACATAGTTACTACATATCTGAAACCCCATCAAAACGAACACAAAGATGCCCGCCCTTACGACTAGCGGCACTAACGGAACCAACGGAGCCAACGGCCATGTCAATGGACACGTCAACAGCAAAAGCGACATAGACAGCATCAAGGGAGATGCGACGAGCTTTCGAAACCCATCACTTCACGTAACAGCAGATCGACATATCAAGTTGATAGATGCACCCATCGCAGAGCCCGGACCTGGTGAGGTGACACTTCAAATCAAATGCTCTGGTATTTGCGGGTGAGTGCTACAAAGCGAAGGGACTGTGGCTCATGTTACTAATTATAACCCTGCCATTGCCAGGTCCGATATTCATCTTTGGAAGGGAGGAAGGATAGGGTCTTTAGAGGTCAAAGGCGACTGTATCTTGGGTCGTGAGTGAATCCCAACCCTTTCGCCCGCTCCACCCGGCCCTGGATGTGCATGCCCTAGACATGAAAGCATCAGCCAAGCTTCTCCCGGCTCATGTTATTTGGGTCACATGAGATCCTTTGCTTTCAGCCCATTGGTTGCACTTTGTCGACAAACGAATCATAATTACTGACATCCATCACCACTCATAGATGAGGCTGCCGGGGTCGTACTAAAATGCGGGGAAGGTGTGGAAGACTTGAAGATCGGTGGGTCTAATACCCCATACCCCTAAATGATCGGGACTGCCACCCGACCATCTGGATTAGGGGGGATACCGCTCAAAAATCGATTGGATGCTGATATATCGAATAGGGGACCGTGTCGGCATCGAGCCCCAAGCACCGTGTGAGAAATGCTTCCTCTGTCGGGAGGGTCGGTATAACTTGTGCGAGGATGTTAAGTTCTCCGGTATCTGGCCGGACCATGGAACAATCCAGAGATTCAAGGTGCATCCAGCGAAGTGGTTGTACAAGTAGGTATCCCCAAAATTACCGTTTATATCACTGGGCAAAAGATCACCTCGGGAACTTTTGACTGACAGTAGAATGACAGGATCCCTGATGAGCTCACGTACAGTGAAGGTGCCTTGCTTGAACCCCTCAGCGTGATATTGCATGGTATTGCAGGAGCGAATGTGAAGCTGGGTCGACCGACGCTCATATGCGGTGCCGGTCCCATCGGACTCGTTGCTCTAGCCGCCGCGCGGGCCTCAGGAGCATACCCTTTGGTTATCACCGATGTGGTTACCGAACGGTTGGAGTTCGCGAAGAAGTTCGTGCCAAGCTGCCAGACGTACCAGATTAATACTAAACTGAGCGCCGAGGAGACTGCACGGGAGATTCGGAAACTCTACGGCGAGGACGAGTACTCGATGCCTGCCTCCGTCATCGAGTGTACGGGAGTGGAGAGCAGTGTTTGTACCGCCTGCTACTCTGTTCGCAGGGGTGGAACCATCATGGTCATCGGCGTCGGCAGGCCTATGATGAACAACATCCCATTCATGCACCTGTCGTTAGCTGAGGTATGTCTTCGAGAGTTGAGCCGAGGACGTCGAGATCTATGCAAATGCTAATACAAGTTACACAGATTGATCTGAAGTTCATCAACCGCTACCGGGATACATGGCCTGCTGCGATACAGTGTATGAAAGGGGGTATCTTGGACCTCAATCAGATGGTGACTCATAAATTCCCGCTCGAGAGGGCGCTAGAGGCCTTCGCATTGCAAACGGACCCCGAGAAATTCAGCATCAAGATTCACATAACCGACGATGTTGACGCAACTCTATAGTCGTGGCTGCGGAAGCCCCGTGTCGGATGCGTTATTCTCCGCGATGTAATCGATGGCGAAAAGTTGGACCGCCGAAGATTACGATGTATATAGCGTAATATTAGCGATGGTTCTTTTCACGGTGATGTATCGATGCACTGTCATGGCTTTGACATTATCTTTGTATCAGACCAAGCCCCTCAATGGCACGATAATAAGTCCAGTTACCGCGAAGTATTTGTTTGTAGTGGCAGAAACTATAATATCGCACGGAATCCCTTTCCTCGGATAGGACCAGGCATCTCGGACATATCACAGAATATTACGTGTTACTAGTTTACAAAGCCTCTCGTATTAGCTGTGCTAATGGCTACCTGCATACCAAGCTACCCGACCCGCTCTATACTCCCTTTTCTCGTCGGACCCCCGCGCTTTATGAAGACCGTGTGCATCTAAACAGCCATGGCAGGTATGGATTAGTATTGTTCTTGAAATTCAAACTACCTGCCTGACCATGACGATGCAACCGGGTTGAACGAGCCAATCTCTGAGTATCGGTTAATTTACATTAGCCCCTAGAGGAATGGTTCCAGAGCAAACGGCTATACACCAATTCTCTGTAAAATAACAAAACATACGCTACAAAGCTTTTCAGAGATTTCCAGATTTCTATGAGCTAGCCCCAACAAAGTTCTGAAGATCCTTCTACTAGCATTCATATATCCGCGTTGTTCGCAATACGGTCGCACTAGCAGATCTCACCCTTGGCCACGACCCACCCACCAACTATTGAGACATTAGTCTAAAACCCATTGACGTTTTGGTGACTTCGACTTATTCCGGGGCTAGATCGCGCTCTTGCACCCATTCGCTGCGTTGTGTTTGTGTGACCTGATAAGCGGCACATTGATTGCTTGTTAAATAACAAAAGTCTTATAACATAGCTGTTTAATGATGGCAAAATACGAACAGAGCACACATTCTCATTTTTGAGTCCCCGAAGACTGTTTATTGTCGTCTGTAAGCTCCATATATTGATTACCCTGTATAGGAACGACCTCGATGACCGTTACGATGATTCCAAGTCTGGGTGCAATCCTCCAATCATAGCATATCACGGCTTGCGGAGCGGGAACATGCATATGTCCGTTACTTGATCCGCCCGAAGAATAAGCTTCCACAATGCTGTTCCCAGCCTAAGCCCACCCTGGTGATGGCATATTAGAGTTCCCTAGTCAGCCTCAAGTTTCTCTTTTTCTGATCGCTAGCTTGGAGACGTCAATACTAGCGTCAGGGGCTCAGGGGCAACTCTCAGCGCTGGACAAGATAAGGAGTCGTGTTTGCATTGCTCAGAAAAGGAATTTAACAGTTCGCGCCGGCCTCATCGCCATGTGCTGAAGCATAGCATCCATTCATGAAATCACAATTGGCCTTATCTATACGTCGTTATATATTAGACTTCCGTTAGCGGGACGGGCCATCAACCGACCCACCGAGCAAACTTCATGTGGGGTAACGTGTGTCTCCAATGAAGATATTCCGATCTTTGAACGTGGTGGAAACATCATCCAGGAAACAGGGAATAATGTGACCATGTTAGATGTTTGACCGGCTAGTTGCAATCTGGATGGCTGCATGTTGCCGCGAACCGCCCCTTTTTCGGGCATATCTAGACGTCAAGATGATGGTTACTCCGAAAGCAATAGCTTGTTTATATGTTGCATTATTCACAAATGACACGCAAAATGGCCGGAGAGGTCACTACTGTATGGGCGGACTATGTTATCCTCCATGATATAGTACCACCCCATATCTGCTTAGCCTCATAATGACGAGTTTGTATAGGACGGGCGAAAGGTTTGAAGTGGCCACATCTGTCATACTATCTGGAGCCAGGGCTACTCGGGGGAAATCAGCAATCAGAACTCAAGGGATTCTCACATCAAATTTCTTTGCAAGTGACGTTCATTGCTGTCCTCTAATCCTTATGGTCTTGTAGGCCAGACTGTATACATGATATCATTTTTTCGTTTTATGAAAAGCTATTTTGCGGAATAGCATCATTCGTCACACATGGCAAAGTAGTTCGGTTTTTATTCCAAAATGAGACTGCTTGACGTATGGGTGTTCTTGTGCATACTACAATCTGAGTTGTTTTCATTTTGCGATGCAATAGCCGCCCAGGTCAACCACAACTCATCATGGCAGCCACAGTATGTTCTTGTGGCGACAGCAGAAACTATCAGTCAGAATTGCAATACCCGTCGCTCCGTTGTATTCAATGGTACATTTCCAGGGCCAACTATTTACTTACGAGAAGACAAGACGACCTGGGTGAGAGTCTATAATCGCATACCAGACAAGAACCTTACTGTGGTGAGTTCACTCTTTGTTGTTGCCCCATAATCAGAGACTAAGCTATATTACAGCACTGGCATGGACTTACGATGAGAACTGCTCCATTCTCCGATGGCACGCCCCTGGTCACCCAATGGCCTATTCCATACGACAATTTCTTCGACTACGAGATGCGCCCAGACATTGGCGACGCCGGGACGTACACCTATCATTCTCACGAAGGTTTCCAAGCTATGACAGCACATGGGCACCTAGTCGTGCAAGACGCGGCCGATCCACCTTATCAATACACAGAAGAGGAGCAAATCATAATCGCAGACTGGTACACAAAATCGGACGAGGAGATCGAGTCCGCTCTGACATCCGCAAACTTTAAGTGGCCCGGGGGGCCCGAGGCATTGATTCTTAACGGGAAGTCGGGAACAAAGTCATCCCTAGATGGTTCAGATGATTCTTGCGGTCCGTCGATCATCGAAGTGAAGCCAGAGACAACTTATCGGCTTCGGTGGACAAGTATGACAGCATTAGCTTACGCGATCATTGAAATTGATGACCACACAGACATGACCGTAATCGAAGCTGACGGAAGATATACCAAACCTACTAAAATTGAACGCATGCAGTTGGCAAGTGGGCAGCGGTTCAGTACGTTGATAAACACAAAGAGCTTGAGCGAGCTTGAGGCCGACGGAAAGGCAGGTCAATACTGGATCAACTACAGAACTCCAGACGGTCCAAACGGTGTTCTGAGCGGAAAGGCTCTCCTCCGATATAACACTGGAAGCAATAGCGCAGCATCTAAACGATCGGTTGGCCATGGAAAGCCATCAGGTCCTGGTTCACGTCCTGGATCCGGCTCTGGATCCGGCACTGGATCGGGTCCTGGATCGGGTCCGCAGACGGGCTCCGGGCCGGGTAGTTCCCACCAACACGGGCGCCCGACAGCACCCGGTCATGAGAACATTCCAGGAAAACCAGAAGTCTCTGTCGATGACAGCTACACCACATGGCTTGAATACGCCCTTGAACCGCTGGATGAGGCGGATTACTTCCCACCGCTCGCTGAGGTAACCAGGACCATTCAGATCAACCTTACCATGGATAAAAATACGGAGGGTCTATGGAAGTTTCAGTAAGTAGAAACTTCTTGCTCCCGTTACAAGTGAGGCCCGGAGAAAATAGAGCTAACATCTAGTAGGATGAACAACCTATCTTGGGATGAAACTACATTTAAAGCTCGACCAGGCGCTGTACCCTACTTAATCGATGCCTACGTGAACGGTAAAACACCTGACTACGACGCTGCCATGGCCAACTTTGGATGGGACCCAAACTCTCTAGGTTTCCCAGTTCAGATTGGGGAGGTGATCGATATTGTATGGCAGCAGACCAATATTGGCGCCCGTCGAAATTACGATTATCACCCTATGCACGCACACGGCGAGCGATACTGGGATCTGGGTTCCGGAAGCGGCGAGTACGATCCGGTGGCAAATGAACAGCGATTTGAGGGCTACCACCCGCCGCAACGTGATACAACGGTTCTTTATTCCTACGGGGATAGTCAAGGGGGATCCAGCTCGGCGTGGCGAGCGTGGCGTATAAAAGTCACGAAGGAAAACGCGGGCGCCTGGATCATGCACTGTCATATCTTGCACCACATGGTTATGGGTGAGTACCTATCCACCATGGCCGTAATCCCTCCTTAAACCCCACTTGTTTTATTTACGTGGGCTTCTACTGACAAGCAAACAGGAATGCAGACCATCTGGGTGTTCGGCGATGCAACCACGATTCTGGACACATTGCCGCAACCCTATATCGCTGGGTATCTAGAGTATGGCGGTAGTGCATATGGAAATGATAGCTACGATCCTCTCGTACTATCCTACTTCGGTGATTGATACTTGTAGGGTTCATGCGAAGGCAGGCCGCTTAAGAATATGTGGGCGTGCTGGCTTGCTTTACATCGTCATCCCATAGGGACGAGTTTATACTGAAGTGTGGCCATATTGGCTCGAGCGGTGTATGATACGAACATTTAGTTAGTTTTTCATTTACCCAAAAGTTGTTTTCTGATTTTTACATAACTACGTAGGCAGTTAACTAAATGATGGTCAGTTGAGGGTCCTTAAGTGGGGCCAATATATAGGGGCAAGACTAGAATATAGTACCGCCGGGAACGCACCCTAGGCTCCAAGATTGATTGCCTGCGTATACAAATAGGGATCACCCTAACCTGTACATAGTGATCCTTGCCCTCCATATGGAAGTCTTATAATCCCTACCAAAATTTGTTACTACGACCTTGTGAACGGGACGCTGCTTATTATTCATTCATGAACTTCGCATGCTGATACAGAACGGCATCATGCTGTCGATGAAGAAGTACAACGAGTCCTTCCAATATACACCTTATGGTGCATTCACTCGTGACGGTGTTCAATTATTACGTAATTATTTACCTATGGACTGGGCCGCATGCTCTGTGAAGCGCCATGCAGATTTAACTTTCCCTGCACATGCCACGAGCTATCTACTAGTTAACTAGCAATTGCGGAGAAGACTTGAGTTCACGCCGGTAGCCCCGCAACCCTAAGAATTGAGTTCCGATAGACATCAGAGTTCTGCCTGGCGGCTTGCTTCTATAGAGCGAGTAGGTTCGTTTTTGATTGGCGTTCAACTAACGTGCGCATGTTCTCATGCTGGTGTCCTGTTCCTGCAGATCTTATGCATCGCAGGGACGATGCACTAGTGCCTACTGCGCAGGAAGTATGTTCTATGGGACATGGAACTTTGCTGTCGGCCTCATTACCTGGGACATGATGGTAAAGCCCAACCACTTCCCCATAGCCAAGAGTGTGGTTGGAGAAAAAACTAATTGTCTATCATGACTACAAGGCTTATGATGATATCCACCAGGGTTCTGATCCACTCATACCCATTGGCCTTTTCCATCCTAACTTCGTGATTAGACATAGTTAAGCGCCTCGTTATCATCATGCTACTAAAGTCCTCCATGCGACCTACGAGCCAGCCCATGACAGGTACATATATATATGGAAGTCCACATCTAATTCTTGTCATCACCTCTTCGCAGAACTTGGAATCCTCTACAATTACTACCTTTTACATCGGAAGCGACTACGACCAACAACGGGCCAGTATTTCTATAATTCAAGAGAGCTGTCGTATACCCATGTGGTAATTATGGATTATATAAAAGAACAGATGTCCGAGACTGTCTGTAAATGGCGTTACAAAGCCCAGTATCTCGGAAAGCCGACCGAGAAGGGCGTAGCCGACTACAATACTCGCTCTTCTACAGATACAGGGGTCCAGGCCGAGCAAGGCGAAGAGACTACTAAGGAACAGAATCCCGATTCGAATGACGCCGCCTTAGGAGCCCATCCCTGTGTGAAGACGTACTATGAAGGCCCAAGAAGCAGTCAACGATACAAGAACTGGGTCGAATACCCCCCCAAGCAAATGTCCAAGAGCGGCGCGAAAGCCCAAAGTCGAGTTGCAATTAAGGTCTTCATGGCCAAAGACTTTGACAAACCGGTGCTGGGAGGCCACTATTCGCTTAAGTGCCATATGATCGAAATCCAGAACCTGAGTCTAGTTGCTGCTCTTGAGCCCATTCTCAAAAGAGACGGAGTCAATTTGGACTTGTACTCGCTAGCCAGATTTAACGCCCCTTTCCGACCACTGTTCTTCTGCTACGATGACATTGTCGTTAAGTACAAGTCACTATCACAGGAAGACATCCTGAAGGCATTCATGTTCCTGCTCGTCAAGGTCATGGATGAGGTGTTCGAAGAAGTGAAGTTCAAACAAAGTAGCCTGCAAGCTAGTGGTCTCATTTCATTCGACATTGCCTGGGCCTACTTCGCCAAAGATACAGTTGTTCTTAGCCAGGGAGCGAATTGCGAGGTCATCGTCAAAGCTGTCAGCACCACCTATGAAGAGAGAGGTACCAAGATCTTCTTAATGCTCACGGCAAACATGTTGAAATTCAATGGCGAGGCCTTCGTGTGGGAAGAGTCCATACTCGAGATACCAGAATTCGAGGGGAATAGACCAGTCACAGATTTGCAGCACTTCCCTCTCAAATTCCACAAAGAACAGCGATCCGTCATCGATAGACTGACTGCACGGGGACGCATGGTCCTTGACTATCAAAGTGTTGTCTACTGCACATACGATGGGATAGCAGTCTACAGCGAAGGGAAGAAGATACAGCGATTCAATGTAAGGTTACCAAATCTTATCGCTACGAAGTGCTAACTCAAACATAGGTTGACGGAAGGATATTGATCGACGTTGTCGGGTATAATAAGTATCACTTGATGAAAGGGGAAAGAGAGGGAAAGGATTACAATTCACAAGCCAGCACGGTGAAGGGAACCGGCAGACAACAACTAAACAGTATGCCCGGGGATGGTACACACTTTTATTTGTCGCCTGATGAGATTTTACCCAGAAAGACCGCCAGCGATGACAGAACGCCTTCATTGAGAGGAAACTACCAGGGAGAAGACGAGAGGCGGTTAAGTTCAGAAGAACAGCAGAGGAACAAAGATACGATGCTTTCCTGCCCAGAAGACTTGAAGTTTATGACTCCTTTTTTGGAGGGGTTCTGCTTGAAGAATAAGATGTGGTGTAAGTTCTCACCACGTGACGCTCTTGATACTTTGCTAACGCTAATCCAGTCATGTTCTTCGTTGAGGACATTGGCCCTATTACATGGAATGATGAAGCCTTTGACCATCTAGTATACGACGAACAGCAAAAGGACCTAATTCTCTCATTCGTGGAAAGCCATGGTCATTCCAAGCAGAAGCACCTGGATGACGTTATTATGGGAAAAGGTGCTTTCGAACTGGTTTCTTACTCAATCATGTTCATAGCTAATGCTATCGTACAGGCCGAGGTCTAGTCATGCTTCTGAGTGGCCCGCCGGGAACGGGAAAGACTCTTACTGCCGAAGCCGGTAAGTCCTATTATATCCCGTACTTCAGATCATTGCTGACCATACAAACAGTCGCTGATCGCACCCGTCGCCCTCTATTCTATCTCCAGGCCGAAGACCTCGGTATCAACGCGGCGACATTGGGTGCGAACCTAAAGAATGTATTTGACCTTGCTACTGAATGGAGGGCAGTGATACTATTAGACGAGGCGGATGTTTTCATGGCGGAGCGGCATCCCCACGATATCGCCCGAAATGAGCTCGTTTCCATCTTCTTGAGAGAGCTGGAGTACACCCGCTGCATTGTGCTCTTAACGACAAACATGTTCCAGACTATCGACACAGCGTTTCGTTCACGCCTCAGTATGCATCTACTTTTCAAGCCTCTCACTTCCGAAGCACGCGCAGCTATCTGGCGTAAGTTCTTGGACAGGATTCCTGGCGCACTAACATCAGCATCAAGCACGGCCGACGCTGCTTCTACATCGCTGCTGAAGGGAACGGGGGTAGTGGATGTGAACGATGCAGACATTAAAGACTTAGCTCAATGGTCTCTAAATGGTCGAGAGATCAAGACGGCCGTCAAAATGGTGAAGTCGTGGTGTGACCATAAAAACCTCGACGTGACGTTGGCTAGGCTGGAGAACGGGATCAAGTTCACTAGCCCTCATGCCTCAAAGCAGTTGGCAAACGGCGACACCGATCTTTACGATGATTAATTGTCATCCGGAGTCATATTTATGGATCAGGTGTCGGTGTTATTCCTTCATCCCATCTATCGCTCTTTTTCCCAGTACCAATAACCAGTCACCCAATCCTGTGGGTCACAGAAATCACATTATTCCACTCGCATTGTATACTACGCACTGTTACTCAAATTGAATGAAATGCATTTAGTCTACATTGAATAGCTAATATGCCTTTCTGCAATATTTATTTAGTACATAACTAGCTTTTTGAAGATCTATCCCATAGAACTAGCTGGTTTGGAAACATGCAAAGTTGTAATTGCTGCCAACTCGTCGCTCAGCCAAACTACTTCACCACAGAAGACGAACATTCGACCAGGTGGGAAGAATACTAGGCACTTAGATGCGGAAACACGCCAACAGGGCCATCTCTGAAGAACCTTCACTGACCCCGTAGGCTTGTCTATGACCATGTACAAAGATAGCGACCTTATTGCAGCCTCCATCTACGCATCAAGGCGACAGTGTCATCAGCGACAAGGTAGTAATTACCAAACCGCCACCACAGCTCTAAACTCTACTCTGCCGCAAAGCCATAACCCGCAAATGGCGGATCAGGAGTCGGCTCTTCAATACCAGTATGTACCAACCAGCTGCACCGCGACAGTTTAAGTCCTGCCACCACTCACGTGCACACGCTAACATGGTGCATGCAGCAACAAGTCAGTTCACAAAAAGGAGAAAGATATTTCAGAGTCCGCCCTAGCAAGATACTTCATGGCCCTAGGGCTTCCTATCTCCGGGGGTTCGATACCTCTTTCTCTCCGGCAACCCAAGAGAGAGCCGTCTATTGATTTTGAGAAGAAGACAGCATACCAACTACATATGCAGCATAGTAAGTAGTCGCTCCTAGCATGTTACGGGATCAGCAGTTCCGTAATAGAGGCGAAGAGGAAGACGCAGAAGTCCAAAATCACTTTCCATGCCCAGGGGATGAACGTCACCCGTCATACCGCCGGCCCTATTCTGTCCCGAGAAAGTCATAAAGTAAGGGTCTCCTTTCAAAAGGGAGTCGTCGCCGCCACGGTACAACCATCCGGGGGAATCTCCTTCACGAGTTACCCCGACATTTCCGGCAGATCATGCCAAACAAGCTGTACAATGACAAGCCATTCATTCCTTTCAGGGACCGCCAGTATCGCGAACAGATCCAAGACTGGTACTCATACATGGAGTCGCTCAGAACAGCAACATTCTAATAGACGACGAATAGCGTAGTATGAGCGACAGGGGGAATGGTAATAACTTTGGGAAGGATCTGACAGCGCTAACGAATTGGTATCGTTGGCCGGTGGATATCGATTTGCTAGCTTGGCCAGAGGCCCAACGCCTAATACTGCGATGGAAGAAACTGGGATGTCCGGCATTGTAGGATTGAAACCCTGTCTAATTTTATCTATTATATCCCAACCGAATGGCGATGGGCGTGTCCAATTGCCATTTTTCTTATCGCAAGATGACAGCTAGGCCTAGGCTTGACTTCGCCCCTTTAGGGGCTCGAACTGTCTAGTCAGGGGACGCTACTGAATAGTTTCTGGGCGTTTATGACTGAGCATTGTCACAGACCCAGTGGACTAGTGGAAACACCCTGATCAAGTCTTACACCGCCGTCTTGGCGTCTGGAGTATGGAGAAAATAAAAATCTGCTTTACTGTACAGTATCGCTGCCTTGATACTGAGTATCCTGTCCCGTTCTCTATGTATCCGCCTAGAACTTCTTTACTGTACAATATAACAAGCCAATGGCCACCGGGATAATCTAGGTATTGTAGCTTCACTTGGTCACCGTTCCACCTGTTATAAGATGCACATATCTGTTCTACCTCACCGTTCTCGTCAGCATGAGTCCCACTCACATCGTTAACCCATTATCTAGGGAATTAGCCAATAATACGGAAAGGAATCAACCGTCATGCGGGAGACGGACTTGGAATCCACTACCGACTGCCGGAAAGTCTTTGCCGTGCCGATTTCTCCACCGTTGACCCAGTTCGCGATCGGTAAATCGGTCATGTTTCCACTTATTAGCGACCCCTGTGGGCCGAAGACGGAGCTATTACATATTTTCTTTCCATAATAAAAGACATGTTCCCGCCGGCTCTGTTACCGTTTCGAGTCCAAAAAATCACCGCTCGAAGGTTTTCAGTTGGGGTTTATCCGTCTACTGCCCAGCATGGCTGTCCCAGACGAGAGGCACGGGGTTAGCAGAAACCCTCCAGAGGATTATAGCCCTACAGACCAGAACGGCGATTCTATCGAAGCCGTAGAGAGAGGCCCACATGAGGTCGAAGACCCGGATCCCCTACAACAGGTGGCGACCAAGGAATCGCTTGCGCACCGAGCATCTCAAGATATCCGAAGAACTGCCAGTAATGTCATTACCAACGTCGCCTCCCATATCACGACACGATCATGGCCCGAACCTCCTCCACCGCCCGACGGAGGTCTGAAGGCGTGGACCCAAGTTGCGATGGGTTGGCTTGTTATGGTACGTACTTAATTCACATCTTCGGGCCCCTCGGGTCAGCAGAGCTACAGCGTCTTGGCTTTAAGTGGAAGCTAACCTATTTGTAGTATGTTTTGATCAACTCCTCCATCCATTCTGCTGATGCTGATGTCCACGATATAGATTCACTACGTGGGGATGTACGTCATTAGACCCTCTATCAATATCCCTTGGCGTTCTCTTTCGATTTACCCCTAGAAGTTGATATCCGACAGTTTGATGTCGGAAAAGGGTTAACGGACTGTAGATGTCAACTCCTTCGGTAGCTTCCAAACATACTATACTACCACAATGCCGCATTCTCCATCGACGATATCATGGATTGGATCAGTACAGACATGGTTGACCCTATTGATTGGGGCCTTCTCGGGTAGGATGCTAGACGCCGGCCTCTTTTTGCCGACCTTTTTCGTGGGCGCTGTTCTACAGGTTCTCGGCATGTTCCTAATGAGCATTTCAACCAAGTACTGGCAGCTCATGCTGACTCAGGGTGTGCTCACCGGGATTGGAGGCGGCATTTTTTTCACACCGTCTCTCGCTCTGATCAGCACGTATTTCCAGTCAAGACGTGGCTTAGCCGTGGGGCTCGCAACAACGGGAAATTCTACTGGCGGGATGATCTACCCGCTGGTTGTGCGGCAGCTCATACCTACTGTAGGATTTCCCTGGACTGCTAGAGTGCTTGCATTCATCAATATGACCTTCCTCGCGACGGCCTTGGCTTTCATGCGACCACGCTTACCACCTAGGAAATCGGGCCCTATCATTGACTGGTCAGCTTTCAAGGAGCCTGTATATGTGACGTTTGTGACTGGGCTATTCATAGTCATGTGGGCAAATTATTATACTTTCTATTATGTAGGTCGTGTCATTGGACAATTGGAACACACACGGTCTGCCTACAGAGCAACGCTAATCTATGACAGATTGCCTCATTTGGCAGGGAAGCTTTGGGCCTAAACTACTCCAGTGCTTCTCTTCTCATCATTGTTTTAAATGGTGTCGCGTTGCCTTTTAGGGTAATGCCAGCTATGATCGCAGATCGCGTTGGTGTCATCAATGTCATAGTTGTGGTAGCTTGGGCATGGACCATCGTTGCCTTCTCTTGGCTCGGTGTTTCGAAGATGGCAGGATACTACGTCTTCACCGTTTTCTACGGGATCACCTCCGGAAGCTTCCAAAGCATGATCCCTACGGCAGTAACTGGAATCACAAAAAGACTCGATATGGTCGGCACAAGACTTGGTAGTAAGTAACCTATCCAACCCTTAACCCAAATTCACAACAAACTCTTGCCATATCATTTGGTCTTTTCGTATATGGTATTTCATTTTCAAACTCGTAAACAGAGACTAATAGAAACAAGTGGCCTTCACCATCACCTCATTTGCTTCACTTACTGGACCGCCGCTCGGAGGGGCTCTCCAAGATGCGTCAGGCGGCCGATTCACCGGACCTCAAGCTTGGGCCGCCAGCGCGACTGCGGTGGGAACAATATTTTTCACGGCGGTGAGACTACTCAAGGCCGGCCGTAATCCTAAGGTTAAATGTTAAGAGTGGTAATGTTTGCGGTGTAACCTACATTGCGGAGCGGCAAGTGGAAAGAGAAAAGGGGAAGTGGGGCTAGATAGTATCACCACATAATACGACCAATTGCGTAATGAGATTTTTAGATAAATTGCATCTATGATACGAGATCTACAGAAACATGTGATTCAATAGAATGATATATACATGGCATTTCCCTCCATGCCAAATGGTAAGCTTTGTACAGGGAATGGACGGTGAGTAAAATCAGTGTCCCCATCCTTCCAAGGGGTTATCGCCGGGAAGCTGGTCGATCCACTCCTCGGTGGGATTTGGGAAGGCAGCCTCCATCGGGCAGGTCTGAGCGTTTATACCGCCGGGGATTCCGACGCAGGTCTCCATGCCGAGGGTTCCGGCATTACAAGTATCAATGATGTTCCGTAGTGTGTCTGGGTCCCACCCAGAGACGAAGTCGGCATGAGAGCTGAACCCGGTCCGATCTCCGTTCGAGAGCACGAAAGGCTGGTTCTGACCATCCGGCGTCCATTTATCCGCAAATTGGGGAGTGTCATAGTACACCTCGTAGAACATGTGGGGGAAATGCATCCATCCCTCCGGGCAGTCCTGCATTCCATCAGGGCCCGTGCTAGGGAATGCCATGTTGTTCTGATAGTCTTCGAGGCCCACTTCGGGGTTATAACACGAAGGCACTGTGACATGCAGGGTTAGCCCATTTACTCATCGACGCAACGACATTCTCAACGTGACAGAATACATCGATGTGATCCTAGCTCTTTACTAGGATCACGAACTGTACTGTTGCAGTGGATGGATCAACAAGTACTGAAAGTGACTCACTGTGAATATCTTGTCTTAGGGGAGAATATTGACCGTTGCAGTTGATGACAGGGAAGCCGGCCCCCGCGCCTTTGTTGTTCGGGTCTGCAATACCCGCCGTAGAGCCATCGGAATCCGGAGGATACCGATCCGGGTCACCTTCAGCCGGACAGGTCCACTGCACTGGCTGAATGTCGCCCAGTGCCGGGTCGAGCTGGAGCGCACCCGATCCCGAAGACGGTGCTTCTCTTGTCATAGCGTCGCCGCTGACCATGTGCAGGCCAGGTGGGAAGGGGACGATCTCATCGTTAGTAGGTTCGAAACTGGGAAGAGGATTAGTCACTATATATAAATAATAGAACGGTGGCCTTACAAATAGTAAACGTTCATATAGTAGAGCGGCACCTGTGTGAACTTCCCGTCCTCCGGGGACTGGAAGTATATAGGAGCGACCCAATAGTTGCTCTTGTCATTTGCAATCTTTGCATTGGTGCAAGACGAGTTTAGCAGTTGACCTCCGTGGATAGTCAGGTCGAAGTTGCTCCCTCCCATGATTCCATGTGTGTGTCCGGAAGCCTCACCCGGGCTAACGATGGGGTCCATACGACCCTCCGTAGAGAACTTCCCAGGTTCATTGTTGAAGTGCAGCACAGCAAAAGTACCACCGGCTGTAGTGAACAAGTTTTCGTTGACCGGCTTGGAGTCGCTAGTCGTCCAGAGGTTCTTCGACGACAAAATTCGGGATGACTGAGATTGAAAAGGAGCGGCAGCTGTCAACGAGGCGAATGCCGTTATAAGGAGTGACTGAGTTATGGATTTCATTTTCAAGAGAATGTAATGCCCCTACGAAGGAGACGAAAGAAAATAAAGGAATGACTACGGGCAGGTTTCACCGCAAACTAGCACTTACAGAATACATACTCTCCCATCCGATGCCCGAGCAGGACCATAGACTCAATATATAGGTGATTCATATCTTGGGTCTCAAGTGGATATCGATTATTTCCGCTGTTGGTACGGATAAGGCAGCCGCATAGGCTTGACTGATTCCTAAACCCCCAACATACAGATGCTGGGCGCGATTTCGCCCTGCAAATTTCGTTTGGCGCGAACCATTCAGTTGCTTACCCTCTATTTGACCTTCCTGGTGGAGAATGGTATGAAAAGGTCCAGTTCCGGATGTGGAAGGCGAAAGCTGAAACCACGGGCCCGTTGTCAACGAACACAACTTGGGAGGGCGGATTCCGATTTCACACAGCCTTAGCGGAAAATATAGATTGTCTAGTTGTAGAAGTTGTACAAGAATGCGCCACGTGCTGACCGCGATCGACGCTAGAGATTACCAAGTGATGACAAGGCCACAAGCTTGTCGCACTTCAGCCTCAAGGACTTCATTATTGTCTTAGGTGACCGCAAGTGATAATAACAATACTAACGCGACGGAAACTATGTCAAGTATGCTGTCAATCCCGACTATATTGAAGTAGTATGGCACTAGAAAATGATCGATGCAATGTGTGGTTGTACCTGGTTTTATAAATATCACGTTTCCGATGTTGTGGTCTTGCTGAGACGAGAAGTCATGAGTATATCCTAGGAAAAGAATACATTAGACTCGGTCAACGAGTATGATGCCCGGTTGACCTTGTCAGCGTCATTTCTTGGCTGCTACTCAGACCGCAAATTCCCAGGTGAAGATCAACAGCATATAGAATAAGAAAACCAAGCCGAAAAAAAGCTATCTGTTTACCGCCTTCATATGTTAGGAAATTTGACCAATGTTCTACAGGACTCAGCTGTGGAATAACATTCATATGATACGTTATTTAGACAACAAATTCCTGCTTACTATTCGATGGCACAGCTTCTTTGGCAATTCGCTCTAATATCAGTTTTGCCCTAGATGTCGATTGTGCCTGTTGTGTGTGTCTGAGGTGACGGTAAAGACTGACACAGTAAGCACCGAATCGTCCACGGACTTCGCCATGGAGTCCTAGAATTGGATCTTATCTGCAGCGGGTCTTGATCGGCGTGGGATACCGCTGTCTTGGGAACCTATTAACCTTGACAAGCTATTTTTGGCGTTGCGACCCATGAACCTTGGTTGTAATAGGCAATTTACGTATTGCGCAAGGTCTAACTACTTACCCTTTTTGGTCCGAGCTCTGGGGTACTTTAGCATATCTGAAATTACTATGTAATCATTACAGCAGAGAAGCATTGGCAAGATTTAGAAAACAATTGGTTGCTTCTAAGTTGCACAACGGTTCAAGATTCATTCTCGAAAGCGTCGAGGCTCGAAGACACCTCTTTGGGCCTAGTATGCTTGTTACACGGTTGGAATCGTTGGATTAAACCAAGATGATAGAGCAGTCTGACATTTCTGTATGCCACAATGCAGGCACCATTTACCATTCCCCTCGGAACATTGTATGTAAAATAGAAACGGATATTGTATGTAAATGCTTAACTACGGAGTGAGCTTTTGCATTAAATCTCGGCTCAGCAAGGTGAAGTAACCACAATGCGTATCATCACTGCATTCGGCCTTAGGGTGACATGCCAAGATAGATAAGACGTGAGTGGAGACTGACCGAGGAGCGCGGAAAGATTGCTCTAGCGGCAGTGAATGGGGGAACGGGGAGGGAGCAATTGCAGACATTAATCTCGACAGTGACGGGTTCAAAGATACCTATGCTTTACGATGAGATGAGAGAAGACCTTAATTGTCAGCTGTTATGCAGATCCCACATGATCGTCGCATCGGGAGTGTTCTAGGGTTACGGGCCGACATCAGTCTCAAGGAAAGACATGGCTTGAATGCTATGGAGTCGAATACCGTACAGCAAAACGATTAAAATGGTTTAATGAACCAGTCATAGAGCCGCCCAGGCCATCCATCACCAACTTGTCAAGGCCAAGTGTTAAACCACGTAACGGCCTGATAGAACGCCTGCTCTTTTCCGAACTTTTGCCTCGGATCCGAGACGTTAGCGCGGACGCCAAAACCATGCTGGGTACCGCCATAAAGCGCCACGCTATACCCGATTCCCGTCTCCAGGAGTGCTGCCTCCATCTCCGATCTCCGGGCGGGTGGCATTAATTCGTCAGCATCTATATTCAAGGCATCCGTTAGCGAGTTCTTCGCCGTTTGCCAGGTGGAAACCCGCAGTTCTAGTCGGGAGTAGAGTATGGCAGGGTCTGTGGGATCTTACCAGCAGCAGCGATACTTGCCGGGCCGGTGATTGCCGCGATCTCCTCATCCTCAAGCAAACTGGGGTGTGCGGCGAAACCGACATCAGCCCCCTTCCCCTCCGCTAAGAATCGGAAGCTGTACCGGCCGCCGAAGCAGTAACCCGTCACAGCGACCTTGGAAACGCCAGCCTCAGTGCGAAGGTATTCAATCGCGGTAGAAATCTTGGGATCTGTAATCTCCGGCCTGTGATCCTCTAGGAACTGCTCTTGGTCGAAGTTTGGGTCGTTCAGGTCCAACGGGGCCGGCTCCCCGTCGAATAGGTCCGGTGCCACGGTCAGAAATCCTGCACGCCCGAAGCTATCCGCCAACAGCTTATTCTCAAGCAATTGGATACCGAATACATCCGTCAGGTACAGGACTGCGGTGTCGGACTTCTCGCCCGTGATATAAAGCGTGACTGTGACTTGATCAGTAACCCCGCGAGATATCTCTCCAGTGATGACCACTAACGATTATTGTAGGTCTCCTCCTTGCCGACTGGGTCGCCCTCGTGGCGGATGATTGACCCGTCAATAGGCGTGGTTCCATAGCCTCTGGGCAAGGTGGCAGTGCCCACGCTTGCGACGCTCCAAAGAGCCAACAGTGTCGTGAATTTCGTCATGTCGCGCTACTTCTCCCACAATCTTGGGGCCTGTAGATGAGCGTGGATAGTCGGGTAAAAAGTCGAGACCCCTAAAAGAAAGATAAAAAAATACACTCTGCTGCTGTCCGGTATTTATATTGCATTGCATTCCTCTATATTCAAGCGGGTCCGCGGTGTTAACTGTTTTAGCCGAAAAACTTCGGTGATGGTTTCGTGATAGGCACTTGAACTTTCCTCATTTAGGCTTTTTTATCCCACGCAACACGGCCTACGTCACCTATTACTGACAGTGCTCCATCACCATCGTGCCCTACAATTAACTCTTGGCTCCCCGGCATTTATACCAAGCACAGGTGAAAACGGGATTAATGATTATCTCCGTATCCACCATGGAAACTTGTTTTTCCATTAATAATATCCTTAGAGACTAGGTAGCGGTCAACGGAACACGGAAATCGCGGAGTATATGGGGCCCGGTCGTAGATTGGTTTTATAGTTAACCAATTCATGCCCTCAAAATGCTTTGAAATCATCGAACTCTAGGCATCGAACTAGCTTTTATAGTTCTGCGTCTAGGTTTACTTTCCAGCATCATCACCTTAGACTAAAGATCTTGGCAGCTTGACCATGTGTGGGCGACAGGGTCGGCGCTGGGAACATGCCTTGAAGGTAAGCTTTTGATGATGCAGACTGTCGAAACGTTATCACGCCAGTTACGCCATACCGAACGCAATTGAAAACGTTCTACGCCATCGCAATGACCAACGAAATATTTATACGCAACATTGGATACTACACGAAATCATATGCTAGATCATAGACACATGGATGCCCCTCAACGTCGCAGCCGCGCAGCCCGATGCTTAGCCCACCCTACAGCTTGTCTACCAGGTTCTCCGCCGTGTATTCGATGTTAGTTCCCCAGTACTTCGGTATGCACTGCAGTATAACCATATCAGTATCAGTCCTGCAAGAGGTGTGCGAGTGCGTAGTGCGTAGTGCCTCTATGACTAGCACACAGATAAGCGTGTCGTACTTACCTGAAGATACAACACACCATCCTCAAAGACAGCCTCGGAGTACGTGCCCTTCTGGAGCGCATCGACGACCCGGAAGGCGATCTCTCCTTTGCCGACTTCCTCGTTGAACCCCTCCTGAAGGAGCTCGTCCTCGTTGAACTTCTGCCACTTGAGCTGCGTTGCGAGACCCTCAAAGTACATGCGCGTGAACGCGCCGATAGTACTGGCCCAGTCCTCACGAAGCTCTGTCTTGCCATCCTTGCTCGCCTCAAGGAGCTTTGCGTACGTATTCTCGAAGTTCGGGTTGAGTTTGATGTCGGGTCGCGCCAAGATGTCTGCGATTTGCTTTCGAACACTCTCGGCATTGGGCTCGTACTCGCGCCGAACGTCCATGCGTGCCACGAAGTTCATCGCCGCACCCTCTGGGGCCGGCGCATTGTTCAGAGCCTTGAACAGCACCGAAGGATCCAATGCGTCGTCGATGTTGGTGCCTAAGTTGCTCTCTTCGAAAAGGATGCGCAGCTTCCCCTCATGCACGTCAACGCCGCAGTACGAGAACTGCTTGGCCTCATCCACATCAATAGTGAGTACGTGGGCATGGCTGATGGCGTTCAGTTCTTTCAGTCCTTCTTCGCCATGAGTATCCACAAATGACTTGAGCCTCCAGATGGCACCTTCGAAGTAGCTATAAGCGACAGGATAAGTAGGCCGGCCGGAAACCGATTTCTCAAAGGAACTCCCGCTTACCTAGCCAAGCAGCTACCTAGTGATTCCTTCGCATATTCACTCTTGGCGTATGCATAAATCTGATTGGGGTTGACGTCAATCGTCCAGGGAACGGTCAAGATATCCGATATTTTCTTCTCGATATCGGCCTTCTTACTGTCCCACTCATCTCGCACTTCATAATACAATGAGCCTCTGGGTGCAACGAGGACGGGTTAACGGACTCACAGTTTTTGCGCAGAGCCAGGGGCAACTTCTCGACGGGAGGAAGCTTAGACATCTCGGAGATGGTTATGGAATTAACTAGACTTGAAATAACAGAGTTGGAGCTGTAGCAGTGAGTGAAGCCTTTCCTTGCAAGTAGAACCGGCCAGGACCCCTTCTTATGTATTTCGCTATACATAGTAGTTTCTTCTATCGTGCGCCCCTATTGACTCCACAATGAACACATGACGGCTTCACATTGCTATCGACTAGCTTCAAGTGTCAACGCCACCGGTTCCTGGCTAAGAAGGCAGATCTGTCCACAGTTCACGCCAGTGTTGCCTACTACGTACAAGTCAGAGGGCGACAGCAGAGTCAACCTCGCGATCAGCCTGCCTATCCTATGACTGAACAAGGTCCGGACACGGTTGCAAGTGGGCGTCTCATGGAATGATGGAGATGGACCCCAGACTAACTGATGGTCGCATTTGGTACGACCCTAACTTCAGCCGTAGTGCAAATCCTGAATGACGGGGGGCGATGGTGTCGGTTAGGGCGGGCTATCGCGGAATAGCGTAGGGAATTTTCCGCGATAACCGAGTGCCCACGCCAAAGACGCGATGCACTTGAATATACAGTTCTGCGATAGTCATAGCCCCAATAAAATAATTTCAATCAAACAAGGACTATGGCAGAATGTACTGGGTGGGTATGGCATCGTTATCCTGTTGCCCCTGAACTGAAGCAGAAAATGTCGAGCGGCTAAGGAAGACACTTGACAGCTCTGCACCGCGCTTGTCTGCCTAAGGTGAATGCCACTTAAATTCAGCTGTCCTTGGCAACCTCGGCAAGTTTCCTTAGGCCATTCATCGTTGCCACAAAAAGGGGTCATCAACTTGAGTTAGGCATGCGGCATCGGCCATGATTTTAAGCAGCATGGAAACCATGACCTGCCAAAAGTTCCATTCCTAGATATCTGCTCAATGACCATTCAGCCACCTCCCCATCCCCTTTATCACCATGTTTCAAGAAACAATCCATCAAGTCATGTTAAGACAACTGGACTATGTATAAGAGATGTTCATTTCGGGACCTCATATCTTCGCATTTAACAGTCTAATGGGCTTCGGATACTCCTCATCCCATTTCTCTTTAAGTGCCATCGCACGCTCGGACTTCTTAGTGAAGCCCTCGTACAAGGCCGGCCATCCGCCACCCAGTGTACGGATATCAACTGGGCGGGCAGTCTTGACATCCATATATGTTGTCGAGCCCTTAACGTCTGCGACTATGGCCTGCTGCTTCAACGAAAATAGGACTGTTGTGCCGCTGTTTCTCGTCGGCTCTATGAACTCTTGACGGAAGGCTGCGATTACCTTCAATGACGATCAGCGGGGCAATTCGAAGGAAGATGGATGTTGTAACATAAGAAAAAGCCACGCACCGCATCGGGATATTTGAGCTGTCTCCGGATGTTCAGCTCGTACCTCCGCACAGCGGGTATGACGCTTTTCCCTTGAATCAAGTCGTCACATTCTTCCTTACTGAGGTACTCGTCATAGCTCTCCATGACGCGGAAGAAGCACGCGCCCGCAAACTGCATGAACTGACTTTGCATGACATGACCGTACGGGTCCTGGTGTTCAGCCCAGAGGACACCGTGCTCGACCATGGTGTTCGGATCGAATCCCATGGCTTCGAGTGTCGACAGCGCCCGGGCGCGGAGTGGTGCATAGGGATCCGTATTCGGGTGCGGAGACGGGGCCCCGGCACGCGAGTATGGTGAGTTGTATGATGATCCGGCCAATCGTGCTGAGGTTGGGCGTGCTGTTGAGCCAGGCATGGTCAGATGGCTGAAGTCTGTTCTCAATGGCCTGATGCAATGAGAAGAAATGGGAAGCAGAGTCTTTGATCTATCTCAATAATATCGAGCAGATGTGATAGGAATTGATTAGAGATGAACCAGAAAGTATTAGAAAGACCAAATATCAAGTGCCGCTTTTATTCTCACGTATTACTGCGGGATCTTCTGCGCCGGCACTTGGAATGTTCCGCCGCGAATGAAAAGCGCATCCCCCTCTAAGCCCTTGATGTAAGGATCCCCCGAACGTCTTTATGGATGTGTACTACATACGCGTTCTGCAGTTATAGATTTCTTACCTTTTCCGTGGGAAGCCAGTACTTGCTTTGCCTGTTCTGTGCAGTCCCTTACATTACTGACCCCACATTAATTGGCCGCCCGGCAAGCACTTATTTTCCTAGCCACAACTACAGTGAGAAGCGTGGCGTCACATGCAATTCAATCTACATAGTTCCATGTTTTTGATTCGTTATTGTTGTTTGTTAGTCTTCTTGGAAATGAGCACAACTTGTACCTGCTTTATTAATGAGTATTATGACCTAGGTCTCTCTACGGAGTTCGTATGGAGACGCAGGATTTATTTCACATCGCCGGGGCAATTACCTGATCACAGTTTATAAGCGGCTCCTTTATAGACGTAGTCAGTGGCTCCCAGCCCAAAGTTCGCGGCGGTGATTATCGGCTTTGGATGTCCTATATATTGACTTTTGGTTTGACCTAAAGACAAGACCAAAGGGACACTGGGCAGCCCTTTCTCTACTAAGTGGCCTGCCATTAAACCCGACCAGCCACGTGAAGCTTGCCGATAAGGTGCAAACAACTTTTCGGAATCGTATCGGCATCCACCGCGGCCCACCGTTGACGAGTTGTCGATACCTCCGCCCCTCTGCCCCTGTACGAAGTAGTTATCCACTGAACCAGATGTCGCAGGGGCACCTTGTGGCGGCAGGTAGGCCACGACGACCCACATACGGAACCACGGGTTGTCCGCGGCCCCGTAATCCCGTCTAGGATGGATTTCGGCGTCAACGAGCTACATGCTCCACCATATTCACGCAGCTCTCTACCTTCTAGCCCAAGCGATGGGTAGAAGTGGAGTAGGATCACCCGGCAGTGCCTTTACTATAGACAGTAAAAAGAAGCGAGAACTTGCAAACATGCTGGAGAATTCAAATGGGACCTATAGAGTAGGCAGATAGAATCGCTAAGAGTAGTATGAACGGATGCGAAAAGTAAGAGGGATGCTAGTTAGCTCTACGATGTTCTTCGCTGGTCAACAACAGGCCGACTTTACTACCTCGCACACTTCGGGAGAACAAAATGGCATAACGGGATTGAGATAATACCCACACGCGCCTGGATCGCCCCCGCGACGACGTCGATAGATGGGTTGAAATAACGTTGATGCATCGAAACTGTTTACGGAAGCCATTTAATAGTGATCGCAGGAGAAAAAGTATAATGTAAAACATCGCCTGCCCCTAGCATATGTGCGTATAAGTACGTGTAGCACCAAATCGTAGGTACTTGGTCACTTTATTAAACAGTGTCACTAGGTACAGGCCATTCCTCAGCTCAGCTGAGTTTGGGCGTTGAGCCACACGGGAGATGCAGTCGGATCAACCGCCAATTCAAGTCCCTAATCACTGTTCCGATGTTTTTTATTCAAACACTAAGTGTGCTAGCCTTTCCCGTAGCTTGGTTACGATAGTGGGCCGGTAGGATGGTGGCGTTGGTACTTATTACACTGCCTAGAACTGGGTGAGTAACTCGAGCCTGCCAAGACGACCATCACATCGCGGCTCGTTCTGACGGAGGGTTTACTTCTGCTAGGGTGGCCTCAAAATATCTGCTACTTTCATCTTTGAGGGAAGTGACCACCTTTTCAGCATATGCATTCGTTATACTAAACTCTTGATACTCTGACGTAGAGCCAGCCCTAAAATCATAACGTCGCACATTATGGAGAAATTGTCAGTCGGAGTTTGCTTGATGTCATAGAACCTCTAAAGCTGACCCTTCGCAGACCATTGAAAGTGAAGGTTGGTCTGCGCGACTCGTGGGACAAGGAGGATGCGCCCGTTCAGCGAGCTCTGTCAGACTTGAAAGAGGTCCTCGGCATCGGCGTGGTTGTCCAAGCGGATTGGTCTCTTCTTCTTGCCGAGCTGGATAACTTCTATCCCGACAAGGGAACGTTCGTGCCTTCCATTGCTAGCTGCGTGCAAGCGCTGTTCGTTGCCCTCGGAGCCCTTCTGGAGGACGTGGATAACGCCAAATGGGCGGACGAGCTCCTAGAGCGCGTCGCTCGCCCTTTGACTGTTTTTCTTGAGGTAATGGTTTACTTTACTTTACCTACACGATCCGAACGAGTGACTAACATAAGTATTCGGTATCGGAAGGTGTCAGGAAGTGAAGAACCGGCAATAACATGGTCACAAGACCGTAGGGGCTTCGTACTCGGCCTACCGAAAGGACATATGCCCCCACTGACGGAGATGGAATCTCTCTTTAAAGGGGAGATTTTGGAGTGCTTTAAGGGGTCTACTCCTCTGACCCCGCTCGCGCAGCGACCGGCGCCCTCAGACAATTGGGCAGACCTAGCAGTAGACATCGCGACCGTCAAGCCAGCTATCGCAGATGGGCCCACCGCGAAGCCATCTTCGCAAGGGGCACAGCGCCGAGTCGACACGCTACCCAATGTCGAGATTCTGGCTCGCCCAGATGAATTACTTCTGAAGCCGCCTTACCATTTGACTGTCACAAATGCGGATAGCCTAGGGGTCGAGGTACAATGCAGCCACAGTCCAACATTGAGGCTACTTGCGGACTACATGAAGAAATGGTGCAGAACAAACCACCAGGATTCTCGGAACGTGAGCATGCCCGCATCCCCTTCCCTCGAGCCATGATTCAAAAAGCATGCGTAAAAGCTAAGCCAAAGTCGACTAACCACGTCCAGCCACCTTACGTCGATATTCAACTTCATCAGTCAGCGTTTGGACTTGGGCTCATGCACGACCGGCTGACGCTCAAGGTCAATGGGAGATCTGGGCTATTATCTGTTTCCCCGACTATTGTACTAGCATTTGTCGAAGGTGTTCTAGGGTATCAAAGCGTCTCTATCGACACGAATGGGAGATTTTGGCACTATAGGAAAGATTCGGAACTGAAGCCATGATCTTGCCATTGAAGGCAACCACAGAATGAACTCCAAGGAACTGGGCATTAATATAATCCCAGACAATAATATAACCTGTGGGATTCTCCCAACAATCGTGGCTGCAATTGGGAGTCTTCGGATGAGGCGTATTACCAAGGACAACTCTACTAAGCTCAAAGACCTGCACTAGTCTATTACCCAGATTCTGCTCAGGAGGGCCAAACCAAAGTAGCTGAAATACTTAAGCTTAACTGTACAATATGGATAATGGCACAGGTGATCCTCATATTGAAGTGAATGGCGTTCTAATTGCATTGCCGTGGGAATAGGTGCAGTATCTCGTCTGGCTCAATCGATACAATTATATTGAGGAAAGTATTAATACACGGCCTTCTTGTCTGGCAGTACAGAGTAAAGAGAGTTCTGCAGTAGGTCTCTATGTTGTGAACACAAGAAGAATAACTACTCCAGTCTTCGGAAGATTGCCTACACCAGTGATCTGAAACCTAGCCCCGAAAAATCAGGAAACCGACACATTACCATGACTTCACTCGCGATCCTCGCTACATTCTGGTAAGTATACACCCACCAATATTGACGGCGCACTGGCGAGTATCATGGTAACACACTAACACACGATCCAGGCTCTGGGGCCGCGTTGACCGCAAGCTCACCGAGTATTACCTCAAGAAGTACAAGCCGGCGCCGCAAGTCTCGCCCCCGCGATTCGTCTCGAGCGACGTGAGCATCGTCGTGTGTGTCAACGCTATCGATGCGCAACTGGAGTCCTTCACCACCAGCCTTCGCAGCTGGCTACGCAACAAGCCACGCGAGATCATTATTATGGTCGCCAACAGGGAGCAAGTCGAGCAGATAACCGCCGCCGTGGAGGAGGAAGTTCCCCCTTCGTCCATCACGGCGTCAAAGATCCATGTCCTCGAGGCCGAGCTCCCGCTACGACGTGCCCAGCTCGCCCAGGGTGCCTCTCGAGCCACCGGCGCCATAGTGGCCTCATGCAGCGAGGATGTCGTGTGGCCCGAAGCTTACCTCATGAATATGCTACCGTGCTTCGAGGACCCGCGGGTTGGCGGGGCCGGTCAGCCAGTCATCCCACATATCCCTGAAGAGCGGCGCGACGATTCTGTCATCACACCATCCGAGGCGGCCGCCGTGCGAATTGCTTACACCCGTGATGCCGCGGTTAAGGCAACATACGCCGCTACACGTTGTTGCCCTGCCTTGGACGGCGACGCGGCGCTCTATCGTGCGAATGTCCTCAAAGACCCATGTTTCCTGGAAGCATACGCGAGCGAATCCAAGCACGGCAGTGGTCGCACTCTCGAGGCTGGAGGAGACACATTCATCTCCCGTTGGCTGCAGCAGAATGAGTGGACCATCGCTGTTCAGGCAAATCCCGAGACTAGTGTCTCGAGGCCGGTGCGCGCGAGCGGTAGGCTTTTCCCAGAGACCCTCTCCGAGGGGCGCAGGGCCAGTTGTTTTGGTCTGAGGACTATTCTGGCGATTTCACCGATTTTGAAGTAAGCTAAATGCATATCCGGTTGTCGATGTACTTTTGAAGCTAATTATCATTTCAGAAGCGGTCCGGTTGCCGGAAGGATGGTCGAGGGCATGTTCAGGTCTATTCTGATGATCCTGCAAATATTGGCATGGATCCTTTCCCTGCACTCGTATCCAGAATTAACGTAAGCGATCTCCCATGTATGAACCTAGGGTTGACAAGTGAAACCCTTTGGAGATATCACTGACGATTATAGGGCATTGCTATTCTTCCACTACATCTGGGAGTCGGCATCTGACTACGCTTTGTTCTTGAGCAAGTACCCATACATGTGGCGGCAATTCTGGGTTATTGTCCTGGTAGACCACCTCTACGTGATCCAGGACATTTGTGGTTGGGTGACGCCAAGCAATGTGAGTTTTGGTGGAACCCCGTAGATTCGCTCACCTTTAGGTACAATACCTCTTGCTAACGGTTTATTCTAGTGCGATTAACTCTGATCTAAAATCAGAGCTCCCCGCCTTTGTAATTTTCCATTGTTTAGTTCATTACGCGCAAAAAAAGCGAGAGAGACCGTTAAGTATGATGTGGTCTGCGAGTCGCAGTGGGCCAATGGCAGCCCCTGAGATTGAGATGGAGTACGAGGGAGGCGAAAGGAGGTCAGCGATAAAGTTGCAAGTGGTTCTATTCATTTAAGCTTCAGATTCGTAGGACACCAAGAATGTACTTCAGCGATAAAAGCGATGCTTGAAAATTCCTAACAGCCTCGCGATATAATACCTTAGGTGAAAAGTTTCGACCGGATGATATTCCCCCATGTTAGATACGGTCGTGCACACTATCCTGAACTTACCATCTAGAACGTCATCCTTTCTAGGGCATGTCTAACTTGTAATATCCCCGTGCCGAGGTCTATATTGCCGAAGGTTTCATGAACAGAGACTATACAGCTGATTCCCAGCTCAAAGTTGCTGCTCGACGCCAAGATAGTCGTAGAACTTGCCCCCAGTCGCCGCACGGCTTGAACCGTCGATCTAAATTTACTCAAGTCAGTGGATAATGTGGCAAATGGATGTCTACTGAGACTGAAGGAAAGGGCTCTTATGAAGTGGAGCTTACCAGCTTGAGCAACCCCTCGACGCTGTCCTTCACGGGGGTGGGAGCCTCCGGCGCACCGAAGAATCGATGGGAGGTGTTTCCCATGTCGGTTTGGATAGAACTAGACAATGGAAGGGTACTTAGAACAGTGCCATTTACAGAGGTAAATCAGTGGTTGTTTACGGTACTCACCCGGGATGAAGAAGGAACGCCGTCAGCCACTCATTCTCCGCATGGGCCCATCGGACAAGAAAGTTAACGGCGGCTTTGCTAGCGCCATAACTACCAGCCATAATGGGCACAAAGTCCTGCAGATTCGTGATGCTGCCGACAAGGGAGCTAATTGCGATGAACTTGGGTTGCTTTTTGCTGGCGGCCTTGAGTAGCGGATACACGGCTAGGTAAAGCCGCATCACAGGAAATGTGTTGACCTGGAATAACTCCTCAAAGTCCTCCATGGCAACCGATTCCAGGCGGGAGAACTTGCCGGCGATGCCAGAGTTCGCGATAACGACGTCGAGCGACGAAACACCGGCGCTTTTAATGGCTTCGACGGCGTCAGCTGTGTCGGTCTTGGATTCGTTCGATATCTTCACTATGATAAGACGACTGCCAGCAGCTGGTTTGAAAGTTTTGAGGGAGGTTGTATTAGGAGAGGATTCATCCCGGACGCTTCCGATTACTGTATGATTAGGCCGCGATAGATACGATTCAGCTAGGGCGCGACCAAGGCCTGGACTTATCATTAGAACACACCAACCTAGCACAGATATAGCGAGAACGCTTGGAATAATTTACCTACCTCGACCAGCGCCGGTTATGAAGACGTTGGTTACTTCGTGCGACATGACGTTACTGCTGATCTGCAATGGCGAGTTCGTCGGCAGGGCGGATGTAAGTCGGCAGCAGACACTGAAGATAGAGATAATATCTCACCGAGGTTAAGCAAGGCCAACTGATGCGTTATTATAGGGATATCAACGCCGAGAGGGGCTCCGTGATATAATGCATGTTTTGTTTATCTGCCCGGTCTCCGAGACGGGTTACTTATACATGAACATGCAGAAGCCCGGGGCACCTTTGTAGCAGCCCCTTTTCTTGCTTAAGCAATGTCTCCACACCCATCCTTGAAATCAAACCGCTATATTTCGCAATAAACCACTCCTACTGCGCCAAGCAGGTGACCTTCCACTAACTAAGGGGAGCAGGGGGAGTATCCAGTTATATCTGTAATACGCAATCCAGAGTTCACTTGGTTGGTGAGAATATCGTGATGAGGTTCTAGTGCGAGATCTGGCCTATTCTCATGTCCGACTCCCCGCCACTACTGTCTTGGAGGTCAAAGCCTCCAGTATTGTGTACGGATGTTTATTACGTGTAAGAGTCCCGATTAGTCTGGGCACCGACTGCAGCTACGAAGGAAACCCGGCTGCTGCGGGGATTATTCCGGCCCGAAGACATTCCGGGACGGCGAACGGGGAGTTGAATGGCCGGCTAGCATCCGAGGCGTGTCTAGTGAGAGTGAAGAGAAGTTACCGATAATAGCTAGAGCCATGCCTGCGATATATAATCCTTTGTTAGCATTAATAATCAGCGTTTTCCACTACCGCCCTCAACTGGCTCTAGTCCCTTGGTATCGATACCCAATACGTCGCCAATATACTCCGGCGGCTTGGTAGCACCCTAAGTCCAAATGTGGGCCGGCAATAGCTTACCAAGCAGTAGAAGCGGATCTGATGAAAGCGAAACCCTTTGCTGACCAAGTTATACAGCTTGTGGTATGGAGTTCAGAGAAACATTTGTGCCCTGCCCAATTTCTTAATGACAGGGATGCAAGCCGTTTAAGGTTTCGGGTGCTCCCGGTGGCATGTGGGGTATACTCATAGACCTACCCCGCAGTGCTTATGTGATGTAAGTTACAGGCTAAGCATGTGAAGGTATTTCGTACGCAGATAGTTACTCCGTACAAAGTGTCCGTAGATGTGGCTGTGTCAAAAGTATTCCTAGATAGTGCAAAGCCGTGGCCGATATACAACATTTATCCAGCTAAGCAGAGACCATGAAACCGCAAAAGAAAGTTATCGCATTTGATTTATACGGAACGCTTCTATCCACGGAATCCATCGCCCACGAGCTAGCCAAGTACTACGGCGAGGAGGCGGCCGAGCCGCTGGCGGCGCTCTGGCGACGCTACCAGCTCGAGTATACCTGGCGTATCAATAGCATGGGTATGTGGCGCAGATAGTCCACTACATATAAGACACCTAATACGAGAATGTGCTAGCTGATTGTACGACTATCGATGGTCTCAGGGGAATACAAGCCTTTCGACGTACTGACGCGCAGCGCGCTCTACCACGCTGCAGCGGAGCACGGGCTCGAGCCCCCACCGACCGAGACGATGGATGCGTTTATGCGGTCGTATGACGCGCTGCGCGTCTTTCCGGAGGTGCCGGGCGCGCTGGAGTTGCTCCGCCACAATGACGTCGCGGCTGAGGCGTACGTCTTCTCCAACGGCACAGCCAGCATGGTGGAGAATTCCGTCCGCAACTCGCCGGACCTGGGTCCTCATGCCGCGGGGTTTCAGGCGCTCGTCACGGTCGATGAGGTGCGATGCTATAAGCCAGATCGCAGAGTGTACGAACATTTGGTTGAGCAGACTGGCATGAAAGGGAGCGAAGGGAGCGCGTGGGTCGTCAGCGCGAATCCATTCGATATCGTCGGCGCGAGGGCTGCGGGGTTGGATGCGGCGTTTATTGACAGGTCCGGGAAGGGCTGGATTGATCATTTGGACGAGGTCCGACTCCCGACAATAGTCGCCAAAGGACTGGATGATGCTGTAAGTTCCATACTAGATACCCTATAGCAGCCTACCCAGTCCTCATTGCATGAAGTTTACTTGGGTCCGAGAGTTCTTATAAGTATAGCAAGGTGGGCTTAGAAGTAATCGTGATCTCATAATTGGGGTATACGTCTATCTGCTCTCCCTACAACCTAACGCCATTTTTTGTCCACTCATTGAATTCGGTTAAAGCTTTCAACCAATTTGATGATCTCGTCGGCAAATAACTGGGCGTCGCCAGGATAGCGGGCGCTGATGTAGTTGTACTTCTCATCCTCCACGATGAACCTAGCACGGGTGAGTTAGCACGCGAAGCACGGGCCTAGTGGATAAATCAGTTACTTACGGGCCTGGGTTCAGCGTTGTCTTGAACTGAGCGGGGTGTGCAAGGGCCTTGATCACCTAGAGATAGCGCCATTAGCCTACCGGACGTCCAGGTGTCAATATGGCTATCGCGCATGACATACAGATTGTTCGACATCCTCGCTCTTCGCGCCGTAAGTCTTATAATAGTCGCCGAGGAACGCGCGCGTTCCCCAGTAGGCGGCCTGCTCCATCTTGGAGGGGAGAGTGGTGGTGAGACATTCGCGAATCACACTCCGGCCCTCGGCGTCCTTCGAATTTGCCAGAACCATCACGCCGTGGCAGATGGCCGCGACGATCTTCCTCCCCGGCTTCCTGGTCTTCGGGAAGTAATCGAGAAGGAGCTTGTGGAGACTGGCAGACTCGATGATCTGGCGCATGCCCTTGTCGTGGCCCCCGGGAAGGAGCACGATGTCAAAGGGGTCGAGGGAGAAGTCGGGCGCCGTCCACGAGAGCGGATGATGCATCTCCTCACTTCGCGACATTCGCTTATACATCGCGACGACGTCTTTCTTGGCGCCCTACCCAAAACGCAAATGTTAGAAGAGTCACCGCGACGGTTAACGGAAGCTTCGGAACATGAAATACCAGCAATCTCTGTGTGAACCCTTCCAGCATCTTCTTGTCGCATTGCGGCGCTTTTCCGGCCTCGGTCGCAAACTTGACTTCGTACCCGACATTCTTGAATGTTGTGTAAGGAACAGCGGTCTCTGAAGGTGTAAAAAACGGTCAAAATTAGCAGCAGACCATAAGACTACGCTGGTCCTCTCGGCTCCTCGAATGATGATACACACCTGTGGGATCATGACCGTAGTCGGCCATCACGATGAGGACCTTCGCCGTCGTGATGGACGTCGTAGGAGAGGTGATCTGGGGTTCCTCCATCATGTAGTTCTGTGCCTGATTCTCAGAGTAGCAACTTCGGGCACTTTTCATGAAGTTCTAGTGTTCCAAGAAAGCCCGGCATTAATTGTTGATGGTTGTAAATGGATGAGTTTAAGGTATTTCGTCATTTCAGAATGTACATACTTCATTACGTATTTACACAGATAAATATGGGTATTACCATTAAGTAGCTTATTTCCTCATACGGCAAGGTGCACTGAAGAACCCCACTGTGGTTCCCCAAAATGGGTGGTTTCCCAGCGATTCTACGCCTTACCGTTTGCGGTAATGCCTAAGGTTATCGCACCCATCTGGGTATATCAATAGATAGAATAGATCGCACAGCAGATAGATTCTTTCCCTTTTACAATGCCATGCAGACGATCCCTACGAATATCTAGTGTTTACTATCAAATAGTGACCACTTGGTATTATTGGGATCCTGCCAATAAGCACACCACCACGACCACTATATCGGGTACACAGGCAGCTAGGCTGCCAAGTACTTAATGCCTAACATCAGGTGGTAGGCTCACTGTAGCCCCGGACTTGGAGTGACTCAGTTAGTTGCTCTAGACATTATAGCATCAGTTTGAGATTTAGAGCTGATAGTAGAGATGATATTGGACAGTTCTAAAGTTTGATGTTACTCGTGAAGTTGGCTGTGCTGCGCCTGAAAGTAACTATGTTGCTCTTGTGGAAATCACGAAACGTAATTAGTAGGATACTGGGGTATCCAGAAGAACCATTACGGTGTGGAAAACCGACATGGTGTTCGCGTAGTCGCCTGTTCGGTGTATAATTGATAGACTCACACGCTACGTCGCATAGGACCGGCAGAGTTGAAAAGAGAAATGGAGTATGAGGTAGTTGTGTTCATCGCCAGTTTGGAGCCTGTCAGAGCTGGCCCTAACGATACCGAAACTATCAGCATTCTTACCCCTATTTGCCCCTATCCATGGATGCAAGCCCCACCCAGTCTTCTTCGAATTAGTGGGCCTAACTTCTCTCACGCTTTCTTATCAAGTATAAATTTCCAGGTGAGGTCACGACAAGCTACAAACTTGGAACGAACAGCATTTTTAAAAAAGTAAATGTTTGGGTGCATCATAGTTCCCGTATACTGCAGCTATCTTTTTTACAGTTATAATCGATGGACTCATCTAAGTATCGTGCATCGTGATCTCTTTTGATTCAGGCATGATCTTAGCTGTACATCATCACATCACTTCCCACCCGTCTCCTACGGTGCCAACTAACTACCGAATAACTACGGATAAACCTACACATTTTAGAGGGACCCAATATAGTATTACGCTTTAAAACCCTTTCGCATCACAGTGGCAACGAGTCAAGTATACACTTCAACAAGGCGTTAAGAGCCTTCGTCCAGGTTGCAACTCTAGCTTGACTTATTCGGCGTAATCGACTCATTTTCATCTTATGATGGCACAAATTCGTATCAACCCTGTTACTATTATATCATGGTTAAAATGATGGGTTAATAATGCCTTCTCCCACCGATCCGCTACAATATTCAAGAGCACGGGCTGATTAGCTGTGGAATCTCGGAAATTCACGTAGTGTTGCTGTCTCGGCCCAGACTGAATACTAGGTTCGTTAAAAAGATTATGTTGTTGCGCAAGGAAAGAAAGGAAAGATGAAAGACTCCCTAATAAGATTGTGACTCTAGATGTATCCGTGCGACTACACGGAGCTGGCTAGGTGGAGATCCGCCATCTAGTCATACTCGTACCATGACCGTGGCCATGGTTTAGGACTGAATCGAAGTCACCATCTATCAGGTCAAAGATCCCAAGTTACTACTCTTTAGGAATCCAAAGGATTCTGAGACCCCGGAAAAGGAGGAAGTGGAATCTTTGATCTTGGCAGAGTCTATACCGGAATCTTATAATACCGCCTACTGACCGTATAAAGGTCTCACTAGAAGCAAAGAATAATCAGCACTTAAGAATCAGTCCGTTTTGTCTAAGCTGTTGAGTCCCATAGAAGCCATTCGCGGAAACAGGAGATATCAAAGCCGAACACAGGGAGACAGTTAATCCTGCTTCCCAGTCAGAATGATCTGCTTGTAGAGCTTTCGCTATGCTTCTCTCTCTTTGCTAGAACCTTCCGTATCATAGGCTAATATCTCCCCTTTGTGATATAAATAGCACGTTGTATTGCGTCTCGCGTACCTGGAAGGTGTATTGGGACTGGAGAACTGGTTGATGTTACGTGACTAAATGATGACTGGGCTTCCAAAGTGTGCTTCTAATATCGCGACACTCCCGGGACTTCTGCTCGATATTAACGAAGAGGATGATTGGTCCATCTAACAGCCGTGTATAGCATCAGCTTTCCAAGATACGCCACCGAATTGCTAGGGCCCATTCTTAATTACAAGTTCCCCTATGCGCGCCAGGTCAGAGACTTGTCAATACGTCATCAATAGTACAAGCCTCTTGCGAGATTTACTATGAAAGTGCAAAGCCTTTCTCGGGAGGGGAACAGCGGCGAATCTAGTACTTTGCTGCTAAGGCTGATTGGACTTAGTTCTGCGCATTTATACAGCATAGACTTACTAGTGAATAGCAATGGACACGCAGAACGGGACTATTCTCGGATAGATAAGTTACAATTAGATATGAATCAAGTGCCGTGGACCGCCCTCGGTTAGGCTTTCAAATCTCTGTGTGTATTGCGTCCCAGCAGATAGAATTCACATGTTCACTCGCTCCCATTCCTAGCATCTCCTATGTAACTTATGGCTCGTGACACGTGATCCACTAAACTTATACCATAATGCTTGTTATGCCTTATGATGAGTATAAGATGCGACGAGAATATTCTACGACCCGGAACGGTTCATTTATGGTGAAAATTTGGAAAGAAGGCTAGGCTGCGGTAGGCTACGTCAACGCCAGCGCCGAGAATTCGGGGTGACCCTTTCATCCAGACAGTCAACATAATGGATGTAGAATAGACTCCACAGCCTTGTACAGCCTAAATCCAGGCATATCTAGACTCAACCTATGTCCCATGACATTCGGATAGTGTCGGGTGATCACTGTCCAAGATCTCTGGCGGGACCGGGAGCCTTCCATAAACGCTGATGATCATCGATCTTATATCTATCAGTGTAACGTCCAACCCGAAGAGGTTTCTTCGTTTCTAATTTTATCTCGCGTGAGTTCGGTCTGCTTAGACGCCACGGAACCCGGCACCTAGGGCCATATTGACCATCTGCAGGCCGTGGGTTAATAGCACCCTCGTACGGACTGAAGGAAAAGTTTTAGTAATGGGATTAATACGTTCGCCTAAAGTATTATTCTTCAAGTGTCAGCTACTGAATTGATAAAGCCATATGCTGGGATCATAGCCTCCCCGGCGACATGAATCTAAGCGCTGGCTGTAATCATCGAACTTGATAAAATGCTGAACTTCTCAAAGTATATAGTACCTCTTACGATGTAGAAATTGTTTGGTTTATGCATGAAGCTGAGAGATACCGCTATACATCGTGGTAATATAGGTACAGGATCTCGAATGACCCGGTTCAGAATGAAATGTCATAGATATCGGGCCGTTTTCTAGATTTCAACCTTGTCCAAAAATTGTGTGCATACTTCAGGGGTAGCAAATAAGCTGCGGTAGACTGTCATTCGCATTACATGGGCTATCCGAACAATCGACGACTAGCATCGTTGATCTTCGAAACATCTCGCCTGGAAAATTTTGACGCGCGCGAAGTCACCATATGATTTATTCATCTGCGCCCCGCGACACATGTAATATGCATCATGCAGCTCATAAATCCACATTCCTGTGCCCGAGTGTCAATATCCACGTTACCGAGCCCCATATAGCAGGGGGCGCGTATGCGCCCCGGTCTATAACACATGCCTGGTATTGTGGGGTCAATAACCGGTTAAAGTCACCTAGCCAAAGGGCAGGCTGAAAACCTTTGGGATCAATCAGCTTTCGGAGCCATATAAACGAATTACTTGATGCGGTATCTGGGTCTATGGGGTTGCAATGCGTTGCTGTCCAATAGCTGCACCAAAGCCAAGGCGGCCATATCAACCAGCAATTATGGCAACTTCGGCAGTTGTTCGTGGCGGAGAGGCGAAATCCAATGCCTAGTCCAGTATCGTGAGAGAGTTGGCCGTGTGGGATATATCTACCCTGGATAGAATGGTCGGTCGTTCTCAAAAGAGCCTTGCGATCCTAGGTCCACAAACAACTTGCTCGAATAAACTCAACATACTCCACCCAGTGCTACGAGAGTGAGATTCCACTTAGAGGCATCATCGTCAACAATTTTGACAGACTATCCAAGATGAAGCAGTGGGCTGCGCTCGCCAGTGCGGCGCTCTTCGCGCCTTTCGCCGCCGGCCAGTTCAATATGCTCCGGTTCGCGTGCTCACAGCTCGTTGTTGAGCGTACCGACCCCCTGGTCAACCCCGGCATGCTCTACACCCCCCATCTCCACCAGATCGTCGGAGGCAACGCCTTCAATGCCACGATGGACCCAGAGACGTACGACATGCCCGGCCTGTCCACCTGCACGTCGTGCAGCTTCGCCGAGGATATGTCCAACTACTGGACCGCCGTTATGTTCTTCCACCACAAGAACGGCAGCTACCACCGCGTCAAGCAGGTCGGCAACGGAGGACCCCAGGGCCGACTCATCAACGACGGTGGTCTCGATGTCTACTACATTCCTAGCGGCAGGGTCACTGCCTTCGCTCCTGTTAGTACCCTTTCAATCCACCGAGCAAAAGCAGGGCCGAGTTTCGGCAACAGAACGTGGTTTACTGATGGATGTTAACTAGGGCTTCCGTATGCTTGCCGGTAACGCCGCCAACACCGACCCAAGCAAGGTCGCGAAGAGCAACATCTGCCACCGTTGCTGGACTTCCACCAGTGACAACCCGTTCGTTGGCGGGGCGCCCTGCACTGGCAGCGACACCGTCGACATCCCGGCTAGCCCCTCTTGCAAGATGATCCGCCAGACCATCATCTTCCCCACGTATGTTTGACTCTAGCTGGTAATATCTCACACAATGAAAATGCTAACTATGCTATCAGGTGCTGGGACGGAAAGAACCTGGATAGCCCCGATCATCAGAGCCACGTCGCATACAGCTCTGGATCTGGAGCCACGGGTGGTGGTGCTTGCCCCTCGACCCACCCCGTGAAGCTTCCTCAGGTTATGTACGAGCTCATGTGGGACGTCTCTGAGTTCGCCGACCAGAGCTTGTGGCCCACTGACGGTTCCCCGCCGTTCATCTACTCCATGAACATTGGGTAAGTAGCACTATGCACTGACCGGCCCCAGCCATAATATTTGACAAAATCAATACTGACACCTGCTCGCAGTGGATCTGCTGCCCACGGTGACTACGTCTTCGGCTGGAAGGGCGACTCTCTCCAGAAGGCCATGGACTCCGGCTGCAACCTCAACAACGACTGCCCTGCTGCTGGCCTTCACGCCCAGCAGCCCAATCAGTACAACGCCTGCAAGAAGGAGCAGCAGGCCCCCGAAGACGTCGACGGATGTAAGTAGCAATTCTTTCAGAGAAAGTTTCTAGAGCAGGACTAACGAGGTACATCTAGGGCTGGCTGAGATGCCCATGGGCGCGATGGCCATCAAGGCTTGAGTGGGATCTTAATGTGGCGATCACGAGCTAATCCAAGGTTCTCCTTACAAATGTCACCGCGTAGTACTAACTTAGCGGTGGGAGACAATGAAGAAGGTGTTGGATTATTCGGTATATAGTGCTCAACAGTACACCACAGGCTTCCCACTTCTAGTTCATCTTTATTATACGTACTTGTATTGTCTGTAGACTTTGAAACTTTTGTATTCACAACCAATGTCAAAATGTCATGCATTTCATCCAACATGTCATCCATCATGTTGTCACTCTTGATCCACTTCGCCCGTGTATGAACTGTTTCTCTATAAAGCAAGGTTTCTGGTATAGAGAACCCTAGCTTGACTGACACGGGCACAAATCACACAATACAGCGATAAGCCTTTGTATCGCATCCAGTATACTCAATATAAGGAGCGTCGTAATACAGATGGAACTGATCTTGTATTTTCTAAGTTCTAACAAAAGAAAAGCTATCTAGAAAGCCTATATATAGAAGGGAGCGGAGGAATGTTACCCCGCGGCTCCATTTATGGGAGAGAGCCCCACAACCATAGTAGGCTGCTCTCATTGGTTGCGACACTTTGGGCACAAGTCTGATTTTATTTTGACAGCAATCATCGCATCATTGCGGGCCCTGGGAAGATGCCATTTATCAACCCATCTAGAAACTCATGTCGCCGTGAAATAGCACAGCGTCACGAAGTTGAAATCGTGTCCTATCCTAGTTACCAAAGAACGGAGAGTGCTGGATACAACTAAAGAACGAGGGCTATCTACATGTTATATACACTGACGGTAGCAGAAATTCCGCCGGAGCACTATATGATAGAGTACGAGCTTTAAATGACAGTTTGTGCGGATCTATTAGTTCGAACACAAGTGATCTTGCTTTCCAATTTTGAAACGGAAAGGGGTTCAGTAAATAGCGACGTGCATCTGTCGAAATCTAGCCATTCATCTCCTGTCACTAAACCCATGCCCATTGGAGAGTTAATACAATGAACCAGCTTAGAGATTGTTCTGCACTAGCTGCTCGAAGTTGGCGTTCCGCGCTCCGTTAAAGTCGTGGGTCCAGTAGTTAGTCACAGAGTGCACCTGGATAGGTGTGTCCGGAGAAGTGCCCGAGGGCTTCGTGTTAGAGTAGGCGAAGGCAAATCGGTGATCTTGAGACGGGTTCAAGGTCGTGGTGCCGGACGAGCCTGTCCATGTAGTACATCCCGTGCATTTGGCAGTGTACTTCCAGTGTGTTCCGTTTACCTGTGTCGCTTTCGTGAGGAGCTGATACTGGGCGTTGGGGTATGAGGCAGGAGTGGTGTGTCCGCTATAGTGTGTTAGCTCCATGGGTGACACTATTCTATGCTTAGGAGGGTGCATTTCTTACGTAGCGAATCGAGATGAAACCACAGCCGTGCTCCCACTTGCCCATCCGACGGCCAAGGGATTGCGGACCATGCTGCCTCCGAAGGCGAGGCCAGCCCAGCCGACAGCGAGGGGAGCCACGACTTGTATCACGACATCGTACGGGGAGCCCGCCGCTGCGCTGTCTGGTATGGCGAGACGGTAGGAGATCGTCTGTCCAATCTCATAGGCTGCGTCGAAGGAGGTAAAGGTGAAGCCAGACTGAGCGTCATTGTACACGTATGTGTTCGCCGCATTGGTTGTAGATGCTACTCTACCATGAGAAAGACATCCAATCCAAAGAGAAGTGCCCATAGGCCTTTGGTGAGGGCTTACCTATGCCCATGAGGGCTATAGCGGATGCGAAGCTCGACTTCCAGTGCATTTCGGTTGGTATGAACTCAAGTATGTCGTTCGTACGGGAATTGTAGGTGCTAAGCTGGTATATAAGAAATATCAATCGTATGGATTGGTTGAGGCAAAACCCTTCGCATGTGAATGTGGCGACAGAGTAACAATGAGGTGCTGAGATGAGATGTGGCTATAGATTGATGATGTATGAGCTGCCTGCAGGTAGGATCCTCAGATTAAATGCCCACGACCAGTCGCATCTGGGTCAGGTCCTGATTAATGCCATTTGGCAAGAAGGGAGATTGACCCTATATGTGAAGATCGTGGTAACCCCCATGTCGATTCCTGCCATTCACAATTCCCACGCTGAGTTATCTTTAGAAACAAGACGCGGGTATCCGTATCTTGACGAAGCTTCTTTGGGATACGGAAGGCCGATAGAGTGACCAAGAGAGCAGCCAAGACCAGAAGCCCCAAGGTAAAGCTAGGAGGAAAAGACTTCCTGAGCGGAAGCTCCATTTAGCCGGAGATCCGACAGGGTTGCATGAGCGGATATAATACACGGATTAAGGCGACCAGCCCTCAGCGAGCTCTCAGAATTGGAGAGTTTATCGAACACCAGACTCGATCCAGTGTCTACATGAGCATCTGACGTCAGGAGATGAATTCGAAATTCTCGGCGCAGGTGGCACCTCACATGGTCAAAGATGTCTTGGGAGGGTACTCCAGGGTCTAGATCTAACTGATAGCACATAGCTTCCCGGTATTCCGGAATGTGAAGCTCCATAACCGCTAGTACTGTAGCTTTCCGCCGAATCATCGTCGGGGAGATGGTCATATCTATCCATGCATCATGGTACTCTTACCATAAGTAAAGTTGGGTCCGATATCTTGGGTATCCAGCTCGTGAAATGACCAGAGGTAACCCTTACATCCGGAAGGTGGTCTGTCTTGCATATCGAAACGCACCATTGGTTGACCCTAGGGTGATCCAGGCAATCCGAGGTTGAAAGCCTAGATGTGTCCCTACACTGGCCTCAAGGCGAGGCAAGCTAGAATAAACATCGCCGAGTTACTTGGCCCCCGTCTAGTCTTCCATTATAAAAACTGAACTGATTTGTGTAGTGAGCCCCCTGTCAGGGACGTGATTTCAGCCGCCTTGTATCCTTCTATTTCGGGAATCTAGAACGGACAGCAAAATGGAGTGTGGGACTTTAGTCTACTATAGCCTATAGCGGAATCCCAATGTCTTCCAGTCAGTTTCATCATGGTAATCCTCTGGCTTGAGGTGAACTGTTCCCGTGACATCGCGTGACGTGTCGAGGGCCTCGACCCCTTCCCCATCACCGAACAGCCCTGAGGCCCCAGCACTTCCTTCAATTCCCTCGTCGCGCTGCCTTCTCTGGTTGACCATCTGGAGGTATAGCCTTAAGGCCAGGACGAGAATAATCGCAAGCGCGTAACATATCATGATAGCGCGAAAGGCGGTTTCATACGTCGGCTCCTCGGACGACTTGAACAAGTGCGGACCAGCGATATTCCCCGCGCAGTACGCTATGAATAACAGTGCCGTCATAGTCATCTTTTTCGTCACACCTCGAAAATTAGACTGCACGAGAGACATTATCAACGGAAGTGAGGCCGGGCCGGTTGATAGCAGGAAATATCCAAACAGCGAGACACCGTGAGGAATCCGGTCCCGGCATTGGATGAGGGCCGACCCGACAACGGGTGGCACCACTACCAGCGCGACCAGTATGCAATTCAGGGAGCGGAACCGTCCTGCGATCCACCCCGAGCCTGAGATTGCAGCTACACAGATGAGGGAGTATGGGATATTGATCAGCGTCGACTGTAGTGAGTTGAACCCAAAGGACTTGATGACCAGGTTCGCGAAGTTTTGGGTTCCCCCGTTGGGGATCTGACACAAGAGAGCAACACTCCATATCAGCCATGCTTTCGGGTCCCGAAGACACTCGAGCGTTTGATCCCATCTCCAAGTCGTGTTCTCAGTGCTCCCCGTACCGGCAATGATGACACGGTCTCCTGCCCATTTCCGTTGATCGGGAGTAAGGAACCGCGCTCCTGAAATAGTGTCCGGTAGCAGGAAAAGCAGGAAGAAACCCAAAAGGAATGTCGATATCCCTAGTATAATGAACATCCAGCGCCACGGATGCAGCGAGTCCTCAATGTGTCCGATCCCGTAGGCGAGCAGCGATGCGACGATGCCACCAACAGAATTGCCGGCAAACCAGATGCCCGTCCTAATCGGGATCTCATCGCGTGTGTACCAGGTAGATGTGATAAACATCAACGCTGGGGAGATGGTGGCTTCGGCGACGCCTAAGAGAAAGCGGACCGTGATAAGACCGCCAAAGTTCGAACATGCCGCTGTAAGGCCCACCACAGCACCCCAGAAAAATGTGTTGCAGGCGATGTACTTGCCAATCGGTAGACGCGCGATCAACAGCGTCGTGGGATAGTTCCAGAAGAAGTAGCCGAAATAGAACACACTGGACACCCAGGAGTAGTCGGATCCTCGTAAGTGATTGTCTTCTCGCAGGCCAAATACTGCGGCGCTGGATAGTATGGTCTTGTCCATAAAATTGAACATGTACGTAACGAAGAGCAAGGGCATCAGGCGCCAGTCAATTCGGCGTAAGATGCGCCTCGCCTCATCATCCTCTACATCTTCACCAACGTGACGACTGTCGGCATCTTCAGATTCTGGTGCACCCATGATGAGCTGCGACTGGCTGGAAAGGGAACCGGCGTGCTCTCTCGTATGCGTACGAGAGCTTGACATGGGCATTTCCGCCGCTCCATTCATCGCCAGGCAGCCCAAGTTAGGTTCTTGCAGGTGTCTGTGTAGCAGACAGGGGTCGTTACCCCGACTGTCATTCCAATGATCGATTCCAGTACCGCTCCGCTGATCCCCCTCTATCTGTTATCATGGGCGAATCAGATAGAGCGGAAAACCAATAAAGCCAAGGAAAGGGTTTTAACAATATTCCCGACGCTAAGTGAAAAGGCATGTCTTGGCTAACTTGGCCTGCTTTCTTCCAATCGGTAATGACTTTTTCTCCTTAACTACGAGTAGCCACGCCGCAGGACTTCGATGCGACATAACTAAAACCCCAGTGTAGATTAAGATATTACCAAGAAGCCTTGATTCGGTAACCCGCGCGGGTTCGGGAATAGCTCCGCTTTCTCCAACCCTCCAAAGCTTAAATGCGGCCCGGAAAATGCAGGGTCACCACCGTGCGGTACCAATTCTGGACGGTATGATTTCGATTATAATGGTGCATCACAATCAGGCTCCAGGTTTACTAGGCTAGGCGGCAGAAATTCTCCCAAATAGATACTCTACAACATAATGCATCATTTGACCAACATTTGCAATTGCAGGCCAATTCACCAAAACCATACAGCGGTGTGTTTTTATTTAGTTATTGACGTTTTCTCTCGAAACCTACCTTTTTTTCTATTTTCCTTATTTTCCAATCCCTGTCTAGTGGTATTCCTGCATGAAACTAATGATCCAACGCGCAACAAACAAGGGTTCACAAAACTGTCAACATAAAAAGAACGTGGACGAAGAGCATTTCAAACCACGTCAACCCTAAATCTGTGAAACATTCAGTCACGCTGGCGGGAGCGACTACTTACCTAGTAGCCACGAATTCCTAGTAACACGCGAAACGGCCATGACCTAGTCGTCCAAATGTGCCGTGCGGAGATGTTCTAGAGACCATCAGAGTTTACACCATCATATCCAGAGACGGCGGGTAACTCAGGCAAGGTATCATTGTGTTACTTGGAGTGGTGGGTGGCGTGGCCATTCCCCAGCCACCTGCATGTGCCTGGGCATTCATGGCCCAAGGATTGCTAAACTGGATATCGTTCTGACCGTAATATGACTGCAAACGTGGGGCAGGGCCATACAGTTCAGGGCCGTGAATGCTGAGATCGTGGTCTACTGACTGATTAAGTTCCGACGCCGGAATGCCGCACTCGTTTTCGTATCCGACGTTCGGGAGACTCCAGTCCTTCGTCGATGACATCCATTGGAAGTGATTCTCATCAGCTTTCATCTGATCAATGACAGCACTAAATAGTCGAGGATGGGTAAACATCACAGTGCTGAAGGGGAGGCGTTTAACAATATCTGGGATGGCATCAGCGTAAAACTGAGTGCTGACCTCGTCATACACTTCTTTCCCCTGGTCACTTTGGCTGCATATGTCCTCACGCCTGCTGTCGACTGTGTCGTGATCGAGATTTGATATCATCTGAGTCCAAATGAGGGTTCGTTCGTAAGAGCTTATCCGAGGTAGCTTCAACGCCTTGCGCATTGAAGCTTGCTCACCACCTTCACGATCCATTCGTCGTGGGCGTTGACTTGGGACCGATCGTGGCATGGGCTTTAACTGTTCCTGAATCATCTCCCCAGTGGCCGCATCCCGGCGAGATCTCGTTCGTGTCGGAGAGTTCCCACGCATCACAGCACTTGCTCCCGTGGATGGAGCCGCTTTAGTTCTCTTCGTAACCCGGTACGGTCCTGGTGCCATGATGAATGGGATGACGTTTGAGTGACTACTTGAAATGAATCCGGAGTGTTTCAGCTGCTTAGTTGATACCCTAATGAATGTTATGTTACGAAGAAGAAAGATACAGCAGACGTGGCTGTAGAACACCCTAGTACTTATATAAGCCCGGCCCTCGTTCCATTTCTTGTCTTACTGATCCTGGAGTATAAGCTCTTTAACCTAGGAACAATAGTATAGTAGAAACTATTCACGTATCACAAAGAGCCACTAACAATTATTCGTGTCAGCAATAACCACAAATAATTAGCCATGAACGCGCCATGGAATGTCTTAGACAGAGGGTATAGAGATGTACATAGCGAAACAAAGATCGCGGCCTCCGGCTTACCACTCATTCAGACCTAGTAAACACTACAATGGACGGAAACTGGCCTTTATTCTACGAATGCTCATTGTGTCGGAAATACTCACAACGGCTTTTAAAACTTATTTAGCTTTGCTTTGCGTAAACTTGCAAATACGGTAACTCTAGTTGTATTCGTTCTTGAGTCCATAGAAAGCCCCTCGAGATCCCTAGAATCACCTTCATTCAGTGTACTAATTGCTAGCCAGTCGGAAATGAACATATGTCTAAAGTTATCGTCATTCCCCGCCTTTCAGAGTCGCGGCCCTTATCTATCAGACATCTATTCGCTGGTGTGTATCGTTATGGTGGTAATTACGCATAGCAATTGTGCGACAGCTGCTGCCTTCTAGGCGTCAGCGGTTCATTCCTTAAGCATCAGCCATTGTCGCATCACGTAGCCCGCCCGTGGCCAAGCATCGTAGAGACAGCCTTGTAGCTTTGGACAGTACTTTTGCCACTCCGGTTGTTGAGACGGCGGCACCATGGCCCGTTTGAATGGCCGTATTACATTCACAATTTACTTATCACTCTCTCTGGGCCGTGTTGTCCATTTTTATTGTTTCCCGAAAATGTCGGCCTTTCGCAGCTTTCTTTGGCTGTGACGCCATGCTGCCGGATTTTGTTAATTATGGCTCGCGGATATTCAAACTCATCGCTAAATGCCGTCATGTATAGGTAGGGGCGACCAGGAGATCATAGGCATCGTGGGGGGGGGGGGGCACTACTAACTTCAAGAATATTCATGCCGGCATACCAAACATCGACCTCGAAGGTTCTCGATTGCCGTACTTCAGGATCTTGCTCCGAATCCTGATATATAAGTTCAAAGCATCTCCACTCATTATGAAGTCCCCATCCACGATCTGTCTAACACGTGCCCCTGCAACTTTTTGAAACTCATTTGAATCAAGCAATCTCAGTAACATCCTCACTTATCGACCCACTGCTTAGATGTCTTTTCCATCACCCCATAACAAGTCGTCGGGGGATGAAGATCCCTATGCTATCTTAGAGGTGGCCAGGGACGCCAGCATCGAGGAATTGCATACTGCTTACCGAAGGCGCAGTCTGCAATATCACCCAGATAGAGAGGGGAGGTCATCGGAGGCCAGTCACTCAAACTTCATACGACTAACAGCCGCCTATGAGCTCCTGTCCGATCCCCTACGACGACGGGAGTATGATGAGAGGAACTTGCGCCAAAACGCTTCCTATTCCACAAATCATGGGGAAAGCGTCGAGAAGCCCGGGTCAAGCTATCCACAACCTGAGTCTGGAGGGACAACACCCCCAGCACGGCCTTCAGCACCTACCCCCGAAGACCAAGAGCGGATGAGACAAGAAGATGAGAGGAGGCGGAGCACGGCTGAAAGCGAGTCGAGCAGCCGATTTCAAGATGATGTAGAAGCAATTCTAAAAGCAACCTATATCACTAACAACATGGATATGATATCGACGTCCCTTGCAGATCTTGAGCACTACCAAGATAGACTATGGGATGCTTGGGATGACTGGTATAGGGACTTCCGTTCGGTATGCCATGGACCACAGGAAACTGACCCAATATTGGAACTTCGTACCTGCTATGGTCATATCCGCCAGCGAGTGAAAAATCTGGATCGTCGATGCAAAGAGTTCCACCAGGCCGCGATAAGTCTACATCCCAGCGTGGGTGAATTCCACTGGAGACTATGTTGGATTCGCAGGTACAGTCATCGGTATTTCGAGGCTCTCTTTTCGCAGCTGATATCAGAAGGGCTCGAATTGCACATGGATATCGTAATGTTGAGATTGATATGGTGCCCGCGAATCAACGAAGCGATAACGAACCCCAGTGCCCCACGGCCTGTGGTCTTGCAGCTTGTCAACAGCGCAATTGAGAGACTATCCCCATTTTCTCGAGGTCTTCCAGTTACGGATAACTTTGCGAGAGAGTTCCCAGACCTCCAATGATTTAATATATTAGAAGAGGAGGATTGGAGTGGGCGTGTTTTTAATATTAGATAGTCGCAGGAGTACAAAGAGTTTTCATATTAACGCATAATAATGCCAGTGAGAAGTGATACTAGCCATAACAACTACATATCGGAGATGATATTCTACATACAGTACTACCGTCCCTTCCACCTTAATCTTTTTGCCCACTCAGCCCACCGGACTACTCGCTCGTCATACATCAGTAGCTCGACGGTGTAGTAGTGTCGGGCGAGCTCCTCGTGGCTCGCGAAGCGGTGCACGAAGCGATGACAGGCGCCACATAGCCAAGCGACATTCTGGAGGTCCTCAGCACGATGCCAGCCACGCCTGACAGCCTTGTCATGCACAAATCGTGGTATGAGGTGATGATAGGTCAGCGGCACCCAATCTCTACCGCATATCTCGCACCCATCCGCTTGCGCCTTCGTGGAACTCGGCGTCGGCGGTGGTGTCGCGATGCTGGTTAGTAGGGATGTGAGCACCGGGGCCAGAAACTCGTTGATGCCCTGCACGGACTCTTGTGTGATGCCGTAGGCGATTAGAGAATCGGCGATCGATGGATCCAGAGTAGGAAGCATATCAGCCACATTATCACCAGTCAGGGGTAAGGTATAGCGCTCTTGCAACTTGTCGTCACCGCTGTATACATGATAATCGAGGATTTTAAGCTCATCGGGTAAAGACCAAAAGGCCTCGGTCGCGATATAATCTATGAACTCGGCTAAACCTTCGGCGTTGTTCAAGCTGGAATCATCTTCATCTTTAGCCTCGCCTAACTGTGAATGAGATGACAAATGTGTCGATTTCTTATTGAGCTTGAGCCTTGTCTTGCGGCTTGTTGCCTTAGACTGCGGTTGCGAAATCTTCTCGATGAGGACCGCAGAGAGGCAGTCTCGAAAAATGGCATAGTTTGTTTGCTGATCATCAGGAATCATCGCCATGTTTTGATAGATATACTCATAACAGTGTGCTAAATGTAACTGGTGTAAGAAAAGGCTCCCTTTCAGGTAGCTTAGGTGGCCATTAGTGGGTTCAGATAGAGTACAATTAGGTACATAAGTACGTAGCGCACCCCTACGGACGCGAAGCGCAAGGTCCACTTGAAGCAGATAGGGGCAGTATGGGCCGTGGCGCCCCTCAGAAAGCGCCCATGGATGATGGAGAACAACCAACAGCAGAATGTTTTCAACGCTGATTGGTAGACATTTATAGACAGAGGGTATACTGTGGGCAGGAAGACCAGATGCTGCATCAGTAATGCCGTCTGTTTCCCCAGAAACTAGACGAAACTCAATACGCACAGTACAATACACGAGTTGCACAGAATTATTGGCAGCTACCTGGGTACTTAAGTAGTTAAGGTACAAGCCTCTTGATACAGATTTTTGCATTCATATATCAAAGACGTAGAAAGAAGGATACTTTGCGCATAACAAGACATATGATCATTCTGGATCTCCAAATAATTTTTGCCGTAGATCACTGAAGTTTTCAGCATCCAGCATGTGTTTGACCCGACCCCTGTCTATGCCCTAAAGTCAGTGTAAGATTAGCGGCCCATCCGCCAAACTGTGAGGTATGATCAGTCATTCAGTCATTGTAATTATATAGTCATTCTTAAGCAACGTCAAAATCGAACAAATAATAAGACTTACAATATGAAATACGTCTCGGACTATCTCCATAGTCCATATGGACCACACTTGTCAGTTTCGGGCCTCTTGTGCTATGCCTCATTTACGCACCAGCAGACCAGACAAAGAGCCTCTTGAAGCTTGATCCTCTTGGCGTAGCTGACCACCCAGACTAGGCTTCTAGGTAGTAAGCAAGCCTTATGGTTAGGTGCTCTCTGCATTCACGATAGCAGGGTTTATGTCGCGCTTCGGTCAGAATGGGCAGGTGAACAATGCCTCCTAATGCGGGTTATACGCAGCTAGGACCCGGTGAAATAAAGAGTTTCTGGCAAGTATAGTAAATAATATGTATATCATTGTCATATAGTTCTTTCGTATCACCATGATGGCAATGCCAATTGACTGTGGAGTATAAAGGTATGATCGGAAGGGGCATCTTTACACACGTAGCCGTCATCATAATAACCCCGATCTATATGACTAACCATCGTTGCCTCCAGGCTTATACAATTAGTGGCAGCTCCTGGCTTGTAAACGCGATACCAATTAGAATAGGTTTATGCTTCGCCAGTTACTGAAATTGGCATCGATCTATCTGCTCAGCAATGGGCGAGTACCAATATACCCCCCTTCCGGAGATGGGCCACATACGCATCGCGGTGATACATCCCGGCAAGTATCGTGATAAAATTGTTATCAGCCTACATCAAATCCCATTCCGCCAGGATACAACGACCATCTACGAGGCCCTATCCTACACGTGGGGTACAGAAGACGATGCCAACCCAGTCGTGATTGACCCCGACCCATTCCAAGCTCTCAACGATGCAAAGGCGCGACCGGGTTCCATCGACTCAGCGAAGAGTTCAGTACGCCGCCTCTTTGGGGTTTTCGACGACCGTCCGACTCTGCCGATTAAAAAGAACCTTGGTATAGCGCTGCGACACCTACGGCGCGAGGACGGCCCAAGGTATATGTGGATAGACGCCATCTGCATCAACCAAGGAAGCCTGACCGAAAAGGGGCCACAGGTAGCCCAGATGAGCGAAATCTATCGGCGCGCCAATCGCGTGGTCGTTTGGCTCGGCCCGGAAGAGAACGACAGCAACCGCGCCATGGACATCTTGAGGCACATGGGGTCGGAGGTCGAGGTGGATTACGCGTTCGGTGTCATCACGCCAGCCAAGGGGTGTAAAGACCCCGAGTTGGCGTTGCGCCACAAGGTGATCCCGCTGCTCTCCCATGAGGTCGACGCAGTCTACCATCTTCTCTTCCGCAAATGGTTTGAGAGGCTTTGGATAAGGCAGGAGATCTACTTGGCCAACTCCGAGGCTATCATCACATGCGGTCCCCGCGAGGTGAGCTGGGTGCTATTCCGCAAGGGCCTCTACCTGCTATATAACAAGTTGTTGCCACCTCATAACCATGGCGACGCGCTGCATAAGCGATTTGCGCTCCTCAGAAACTTGATACTGCAGGGCTCGCTGACATTTCTGCTGGATGTGCGTCGCCACTTCGGCTATTGTGAGTGCACCGACCCCCGCGACCGAGTTTACGCTGTCACGGCCCTACTTGAGGAGGATCACTCGAGAAAGGCCATACCGGCTCCGGACTACACAAAAACGGCCGCCGGAGTCTATAAAGAAGTCGTACTGCGATACTCCGCGTCCAAGAACGACTGCAACCTACTCAGCAACTGTGAGTTCGACGAGGATAACATGGGTCCCAGCTGGGTGCCAGACTGGTCAAAGCCGTTCCGTATCAACCAAAGTCCAGACGTTATGCATGCCGCGGGTCCGTACGGGCGCGTTGCGGACCTATCGCGGACCGACGACGATATACTCGGCCTTATGGGCGTGTCAGCGTGCGTTGTCGAGAAAGTCCATATTAAATCGACGTTTTGGGAAGCGTACGACATACGTTATCCGCAGCAGCTACGGACCTACCTCCGAACCTTTGCCGATGGTATGGCGGACGAGTACATGCCTGGCGTCGGTATGATCGAAGCGCTGGCGCGCACCCTCCTCCACAACTTCAGCTCCAACCTGTTCTTTCCGGAGAACAAGCATTGGCCCGAGCTGGACAGCGCGGTGAATTTCCTAGAAAAGCTTATGGCGGACCACGAGATCAGCCAGGATGACCTCGTTCCTGGAACCGCAGCCAGTAACTTCTTGCTGTCGGTCTTCAATCAAACCATAGACAGGCACCTGTTCCGCGCCAGCAACGGGTACATCGGTATAGGGCCGTCTTGGGCCGAGCCGGGCGACCTGATCTGCGTGCTCCTGGGCTGCGATGCAACGATGCTACTACGGCCAGTAGGTGGCGGGCCCGACGACGGCGACTCTAAAACGCAGAAATACAAAGTCGTAAGCAAGTGTTTCGTGCTAGGACTATCGCAAGGCGAGGCCGTACTGGGGCCCCTACCGGATCATATCGTGCCCCAGTTCATAAGCGAGGACCCAATCGGGATCATGCGGCACGCATTCTTAGATACACTCACGGGCCGGAGGTTCTTCCGCGATCCGCGGCTGCCCGACACATTTTCCGCCGACGATGATGATTGGTATCGCGGCAAGACCGTCCCTCCTCAGATGGACACGTTCGCACAAAAAGGCGTCGATCTGCGATGGTTCTACCTCGTGTAGAGAGAGCAGGCCCGGCAGTGGTATTGGATATGGCGGACGTAGTTACGAGGTGGCTTGGAGGTCCCTGGAAGAAAGTGGACAGGGTGTACATATATACATACACACCTAACAATACTGGAAATTCATAGCTAACAAAAATCAAAATCGTAGTAACAAGTAAGGAAGCAGTATATAATAAAAAACCTGCTATGTCATCTCTGATTATTTACCTAATCATTTGAATTTGGGGTACTACTATAGTACAGCAGACAGGCAGTATAATCTGTGTCGGTGGATTTGATATCCGTCCGATTTATTGCCGACACATCCAGTGTGGATATGCAGGTTGTTATGATATGAACTTCTAGATACATAGAATGGAGAAGTTGAATCTGTACAGTTGTAGGAACTACCGTAAGTGAGGTAAAAGTCATCATCTCCGTCGCTCCCAAAAAACTGATTCGCAATTAGATCGCGGTTTTGGTATGTCAAGTTAATGAAGCTCTGCTCATATATTGCAGCCTCTTTCCGTTTCCTTTTCTGAACTAAAGACCACGAAGAATCAATCCATAATGCCAATTAACCTCCGAACTCCAGCCCAGGCCCAAAACGCCGCGATTGAAAATAGGAAACCATTTACATCACCACGGGACAGTCCCCTCGAGGGTATCGAGGATCTGGCCGAACTCATCATCCCTCTGGCCTTCAATGACGCGAACGAAGGCCTCGGCGACGTCGGCAGGGTCCCGGGCACCGTGGGACTTCTTGACGGTGGGGTCGAGGCCAGCGAGGCCTGTGGCGGTATATCCGGCGTTGTAAACGCTGATTTTGACGCCGCTACCCTGGAGCTCAAAAGCCTGGCAGGCGGCCAGCATATTGAGGCCGGCCTTGCTGATTCGGTACTCGGGTGCGGTAATGGGATGGGACTGGTCGGAGGAGTCGGAACGCCGGGTTACCGAGCCCAGGTCGCACGTCATGTGCAGGAGGCGCTTGTCCTTCTTGGACGCCGGCAACTGCACCATCAGGAGGGATTTGAAGGCCTCGCTTATAGCGTACGCTGAGACCAGGTTCGTCTCTAGCGCCTCCCGCAACATCGGCACCGGGTTCCCGTTGTACCGCATCACTGCCGCGTTATTGATCAGGATGTCTACTCGCCCAGCCACGGAATCTATCGTCTCTGCGGCCCATTTTACCGACTCGGTGTTCGTAACGTCAAGCGGTAGCACTGTGAAGGAATTGTCATGCTCGGCGACGAGTGACGCCGCCGCGGCTTCCCCCTTTGCCCAGTCACGTGAACAAAGGAAGACATGATACGGGCCTCCGCTAGGAGAATCTTCTTCGGCAGGCTCGGCACGGAGAAGGGTCTTGACGACCTCGAAACCAATGCCTCTGTTCGCACCTAAATATGATATGAGCGACGGCAGGTTCTTATGAAACCGAGGCTCGAAGCCGGCAAAGTAGACATACCTGTGATGAGAACAACAGTCTTTAAGGGATCAATGGGTTTCACTAATGGGAGATGGCTTGGAAGGAGGGGTGTTTCCACTCGTCCTGGTTGCGGTCCGGTCTGTGGCGTAGCTACTGATTGTGAAGGCTGGGGTGTAGCTGAAACCCGTGGCGATGCTGAGAATTGGGGAGTTGCTGGGGACTGGGGCAATGTCATGGGAAGAGGTGTTGCCGAGGGCGTTGCTGCGGGCTGAGGATTCCATTGTGGTTGTGGCACTGGCATTACTGAGGGTTGCTGTGCGCCCTGCATCGCCATCATTGGCTGCTCCCAATTGGGAGCCGGGGCCGGAGCCGGAGGACGGGGGACTTTAGGCCGGCGGACTTTTAAGGAACGTTAGCCGGACTTCCTCAAATACTAGATCCCTGTCTTTTGAGACTCGAAATAGAGCAGGTAACAATAACATCGAGCCCAATATCTCACGTCGCAATTGACTGTATCAAAGATAAGGGGAATATTCCACGATGGGCAAGCCAATACCTTACGCCTTGAACAAGCTAAGGAAGAGACCATGCATGGAAACTAGAACGCTATAAAGAGCCAAGAACCTCACCTGCTTTGAACTTCGCCCGGGTAGCTTCCTTTCCATCATCAACCGGCTGGGTCACCTTGGGCCGCCCCGTCCGCTTTCCTACGTGCAGATTGTCCCGAGCCCTCTTGATCTGACCGAGTGTGAAGCCGGTGATCTTGTTGATCTGCATCGGCGACAGGCCTGCATCGAAGTAGAGCGTGCGGACACGCTGCCTGTCGGCGTCGGTGAGGTGTTTCACACCCTGGCGAGAAGGCATATTGAGAAGCTATCTAATTTCGATGCAGCAGTGATAATAATCTGATAATTCCATGTGAGGTTGCGCTATATGATACGATGGGGCACCCTGCGCAACAGGTGTGGTATAGGTGTAGGCGTAGGCGATGGAATGAAGGGACGGGAAAGAAGGGAGGGAAAAGAAACGCGAATAGCCGATGTCCTGAGGAGCCGCAACTTAAAATCTGGCAGCGGGAACTGGCAGGTCTACTATGCCTATTCAGGGATATTCTGGGGCGTTCGTAGAGTGGGTACTACCCGGCAGGGATCTGAAACTTCCCCTACGCGTTGCTTTCGAATATGGGCACGTGCAAGACACACCCCCTAAAATTATTATATCTCCTTTGTATGGAATAGTTACCTGCATTTCGCATTGTAGAAAATTAGGTAGATACACTCGATGCACTATACCGAAGATCATCGTATGCAGAGCTATGCATTGGACATTTTGAAAGTCCAGTCGCATCCCAATAGCCAATCCCGGCCCAAAAGACCGGTAATACCTACGCCATATGAAGAGCTCTCTCTCGACGACTGCATTGTGACAAGAGCTCAAACAGACGGGAAGACAGGGTTGGTGAGCCGTGAGTAGTCACTTCTGGAGGAGAGTCATGGAAATGCAAGAAATATCTATCGCTAGCACTTCTCTTCACTTCTTCTGAGCCGGTGACGGGGTACCATTTCGCAACGAGCCTCGTGAAACTACGTGGGTTAAGCCACTCAAAATAGTAGCACTTATATAATGATGTTTAAGAACAGACCAAGCATTTTTTCGTAGATTAGGTAGAGACATATACCCTACTAAGACCGAACGGGCCGTACCGACCAAAACTCTAGGAATGGCCTAGAACCTCTAGATATAGTCTCCAGCTGCAGCATCGGCCGCATCTCCGCTTACAAGAAGTGGGATGAACTTGCAAAATCAGGCCAAAGACCTGATGTGGAAGGTCATGGCTATTCAGCGAGCGAAAAATCTCACGGGTAGGTATACAAGATAGCAATGTGGCTTGAAAGGGCAAGTTTTAGGGCCATGCCTAGCCAGCAGGATCATTAAACACGCGGTATATATAAGCAGGCAACGTCGCGCGCCACATTGTATGCATGTCCCATCATCATACCATTCACGACATGCCTCCGACCAGTCATCCAACCATTCACCCTCATATCCCAACATGCGTCTCTCGAAACTCATTGTCTCATTGCTGACTGCGGAGTTATCCGCTGGCCTGGGCTTCACGACATACAAGGAAATCCGCGAAGGGGTGGACAATTCGCCGGCCGTCGCATATCAGCCCTTAGATCGGTCTAACGCGCTGTTCCTTTACATCCAGATCGTAGCGGGTGGTGACCACACGGGGCTCATTGATGACTTCAATGCGCTAGCGCGAAACTACGGGGAACATGGCGTGCAGCTCGTCCCTCGTGTGCGTTACGGGAACCCGGATGGATCCGTCGCCGCCGAGCCGAATGACCCGGCCGTTCTCGTGGCGGATGTGAAGGCGTGGACCGCTGTTTTCGCGGCTGCGGCCGACATCATCGGGATCCCCGTCATCCAAGCCGGCTTCCTCGGCCTGTGGGGCGAGTGGCACGTGGGTTTCTCTCCAACCAAAAATACGTAGGTGCAATAAGGTCACGTTCTGATAAACATAATGAACAGGACGGTCCCTTTTGTCAGGCCCAAGGCACAGACGAGAGCAGCGAGAACCTCAATATAAAGCGGCAGGTAATCGAGGCACTGCAAGCAAGCGGGATCAAGATAGCGCTGCGGTACCCGCGAGACCATCAGGCGCTGTTCCCGGGCGACCGCGCCGTCACGCTACACAACGACTGCATCTTCAACGGCGGGCCCGACGGCCACGATGGCGGGACGTTCCCGGTGGGCGACCGCCAGACCTGGGTCGACTACACGAGGCAGGTCGCCGGCGGCAACACGTTTGGTGGCGAGGGCTGTAATCAGGCGGGTGACTCCACGTACGACTGGTCTAACTGGACGGATTTATGCGGTGATAATGGCCTGGTCCCGTATATCGAGCAGTTCCAAATTGCGTATCTTAACGTGAGTGTTCTACGGTATCGGAATCATGCCAACGAAAATAAAGCTGACGGTCAAAGCCTGGTAATCCGGAACCTCTCCAGGAGTTGTTCAATCACGCAGACTGGACGGAGTGTGTCGATGCCATACAATCGGCGCTTCAGCAGTATGCCTAAGGCGGGTTATTGGGAGATCGGCACACGCCTGCTGCAGATCTGAAATTTCACAAGCACAAAATGCCTGAATAGTGGGATTGTATCATGTGACGAGAGAAAAAAAGGGACGAAAACATTCATCTAAAAATGGCCCCTAGAGAATTTTACAGTGGGGGTTCATGAGGTTACCAGATCTCCTAGTCTGAGGTGAAGACTTCCAAGGTTAGGTCCTAGAGTAACGAGGCTGTGCAAGGTGAACTACGAATCGCCCTATCGCTATAAACATATGTTACAAGCGTTCTATGTTTGCTGCAGCTGCCATTAGGCCGAGCTGTTTGGTGATGTATCGACCGTAAAATTTCTCCGGGACCCAACGGCAGCCGTCCGAAGACGAACCGCGACAGGCCAGAGGGTAAGTGATCGAAAATTTCCCTCTCTCCTCCAATTTCCCCTCCAAGACCTGCCATTGTAACTCCGAAGAGAAAGACGAAAGCCAGAGTGAATATGAAGGATTGTGTTTTATGTTGTATGAGGAGAGAAGAGAGAGGGAAAAGGATGAAAAAAAAGTCGAGGCACGAAAATCTAGCTTTTTGATTGGAACCTGGGCCTCGGAAATTTCTGAGGACGGATAAATGATGTACCGACGCTCTAGCGCTCTTTCCGAAGTGTTGGAATGACCCATATATAACCAAATTTGGCTTCCTTCTTATTGGGTCAGCCCTATGACTGAAAGCCCTGATCTGGAAGCGGCTAATCTTGAAAGGGGCAAGTGGGACAATCGCTTACTTGTAAGCTGGGCAATTAAGACCCAATCGCTGGTCGGGCAATTACTACCGCTCACAAAGGTATTCATTGTTAGCAGGCACAATCCCTCCATTTAGTGTATCGCTGTGGCGGGTATGTATCATGTCGCACAATTTGTGTGACAAAATACATATTATCCCAGTCAGGCACTAGCAAAAGCCACAAATAGTCTTATCGATATATGGAAGGACTTTGAAGTTATCGCCAGCTGCTCATGTCTCTAGCCGTACAATTTTGTGTGAGACTGTACATAGTGGATCTTAAGTGGATTTTGTGGAAGCCACTAACATAGAATACCTACGTACGTACTGTAGGTACGGATACAGTTATGACTGATAGGCACCTACCCCGCTATGACACTAGGAAATGTGTAGGCACGACCTACCTTTAGCAGTAGATACCTAAATAGATGATGTCTTTCCTGCATAGATACTTTAAATCTTAGAACCAATAAGTGAATTACAAGTTCTCACCTGTGCAGCCTGAGTAGTTCCATTGCCAATTTTTCCCTCTCAACTTATCCCTCATACTTCGTGTCCAAAGCATAAGCTCCTCGAAGTCATCATAAACATACCATTTGCACCCATTCTAGACCAAGAGTTGCCTTAAGTCGTCTAGTAGAATGACTGGACGTGGTGCGGCTCCGGGTGCCAACTCTCGTGGTCGTGGTGGGAAGCGCGGCAAGCCTAGACGCGGTACGTAATCAAACAAAGGGCCTCGATGTTTACATTTTATAATGATCAAATCTAATAGCACGTTTAGGTGGAAGACACAACTATTCAACGGGTCTCTCCGAAGTCCGCTGGGATGCATCGGAGTCGGAGGCGAACGAGGACGACGAGAACGAGGAAGAGTCCGACGATGATGACTCTCAAGATGACGCAGGCCCTTCCCGACCGCAACCACAGGAAATGAGCCGAGAGGAACGGAAGAAGTACAAGAAAGAACAGAAGGAACTCGCTATTGCCAAGAAGAGGGATGCCGCCATCGAACCCGGTGACATGCCCTCCGAGCCCGAGGAGGCCAGTGACGACGATGACATGCCTGCCAACCCCAACCACACCAAAGCCGCCCGCAGCCAGGCCCAAGCCCAGCCCGGCGAGAACAACGACATCGAAGAGGTCACTGAGGGCGTCAAAAAGCTGGCAGCGACCCGAAACCCGGTTCAGGGCAAAGAACAGCTTCGTGCGCAGGAGGCCCAAGCCAAAGACGCGGCAAAAGTGGCCACTGACCTGGAGCGCCTGGCTGAAGTCCGTAGGGATCGGGAGGAGAGGAAGGCTATAAGACAGGTATGTCGTACTGTCCTCTATTGTTCTTTTCTTGAATGTCATCGCGGTATGCTAACAAAGCCAATTTAGGCCGAGAAGGAGGAGCAGGAGGAAAAACAGAGGATCAAACAGGCTCAGATGGCGCCTACAGAGGCAAAGATCAACCTAAATGCTCAAGGAAGATCCACCAAGCCTGGAAAGAAGAGCAAGAAATAAGCTATCACAATAGTTATGCTAGGAAACATTGTGCATGGCACATCTAAGCTATCGGGTCAATGTGGAATACATGCTCCGAACTAGGACTATGACTCTCGATCTTGAGAACTGTATGCATTCGCAAGGACCCCCTGTCTATTCCTGGATATAACCGTAGGCTCCCGAGATGATGGTTTCGACCACGACGGAATCAGTGTGTATATGAAGCATACAAGTTGCTGTAGCTCTTAAAAGGTTAACTGTCCAATGGAGTCAATGTATGATAATCATATCCTTGTTGTCGTATGTTACATGGTCATCGTCTACTCCGACACTGATGCGCTCTGCCAACAGCAGGTCATCCACTTGTGTGTCTCCATTCCGAAACGTATGATTTGCTCAGCCTCTAGGCATTTTCTGACCTGAGGGGCCGAATGCAACGCTGTGGTCCAACCAAACTCCTTTTCCACAACTAACAGCAACTGTGATAATTTGCACATTTCATGGGGTTTCCCCGCACATGGCACCATGGACGATTCAACTACGCGAAAAAGAGAACTGTGTCGTTTCGCTTACAATTCGTGAGGGAGAGAACCATGACAGACCACCGCTCATATTACACTCCTATTCCAACGGATGAGAGATACATCAGACTGCTTACAATACATCCAGGGAGCGGCAGAGATTTCATCCATATTGAACTACAGCAGCGCTTCGCAAATATCGACGATCTATTCCCGCCTCCTTACGACGCACTTTCCTACGTCTGGGGATCAGAACATAACCAGGTATGGGTTTTGTTCGGCCCAGATGGACAGTCAAGTCGGCCAGTGACTCAAAATCTCGCCCAAGCTTTATCGTACTTACGCTATCCGGATCGAGAGCGGACGGTATGGATAGATGCTGTCTGCATAGACCAGGAGAATATTAGAGAGAAGAGTTCACAGGTTGCGATGATGAGCCACGTATACCAAACAGCTTCTCGCGTCATTGTCTGGCTCGGCCGGGAAACAAAAACGACATTTCGTGGCCTAGAACTGATTGAAGAAATTGGCAGTCAGGTCGAGGTTTTCGATTGGACACACAATTCAATAGCTAAATTGAGCGACGCGGTTGATAGCGCTCTCATCGACGATTTTTTACCCCTGCCATACAGTGATTACGACGTGGGTTGCATGAAAGCAATTTTTCGACGCCCTTGGTTCCAGCGACTCTGGGTGAGGCAGGAAGTCGCTCTCGCCAAAGAGGCATATGTGCAGATCGGGGTACACTCGGTCTCGTTCCTCCATCTGGCCAATGCTATTGCGATTGTTCATGCCAAAGGCACTGCTCTTGAAGCCGTCCACCAAGTACGACAGTCTAAAAGGCTTCGTGTTGCGTACTTACTAGCATGTGTACCAGCCAAGAAGTATGATTTTCGAGACATCCATATTCTGCTTCGGGGAACGTATTGTAAGGATCCTAGGGACAGGATTTATGCCATCCTTAGCCTTTTATGGTCGGATGCGGCTCGCGAAATCGTACCTGATTACTCAGCTCCTGTTTCAAGGGTCTATAGGGATGCCTTCGCGGCGTACTTGCGGCGGCACAGACACTTGCATCTACTCGACAGCTGTACCTTCTTTCAAACCCCTCAAAGACCTCAGGGTTTATGCAGTTGGGTACCGGATTGGTCATCCACACCCAACATTGCTCCAATAAATGTGCATACCTCGGCTGGGGGTATGTTCTACCCAGACTTTCAATACAGAGTTGGCAACGTGTTGACCGTGTTTGGACTTGATTGTTGCGGTAAAATTACTGCCTTGGACCGAGTAGATAGAACAGACATCGGCGCGACCGCAGACTCGATATACACCTTCTTTGCTAACACATCACCGTCGTTGGACCCGCACCAGCCATACGTTGCCGGGGGCTCCCTGCTTGACGCCATATGCTGTACCCTGGTATTCGATCGTTTCCCGAAAAACTTCAGACTCGCCGTGGACTTCAAAGTACCGTATTTTTCAACCATGAGTATGTTGATAGGTGACCTGTTCGCCCTTGGGACGATTGAAACAGGCCACGAGAGATTGGACTCACAGTATGCTACTAGTATGGACGATATACGAGAATGGCTTAGGGGCTGGTCCCTCTTTACCACAGCCGATGGATATATCGGTGCTGCGCCAGAGTGTTCTGAGCCTGATGACATCGTCATATTGATTCCTGGATTGGCAGCACCTAAAGTGTTGAGACCGCTACAGGGCAATAAGTATCACATCATAGGAACGTGCTATGTGCATGGAATTATGCAGGGAGAACCGTTTCTTGGACCGCTCCCTGACGGAATACGCCAGTGGATGGATAATTACTATGATGCGACAAGAGGGGACATTCGCTATAAGAACTCAGCAACTGGTGAAAGTGCGGGAAAGGATCCCAGATTTGAAATGCGGGGGGTAGACATTTCCGCATATTATCATGATATCGACGATGATGGTTTTGTAAGAGTTGATGCTTCTGCGTTGAAGGCATGTGGTGTGCAGCTGAAGAATTTTGATCTAGTCTGAGGATTAGGATGTTTAATGATATGTGGTAGGGAAGGATACAATAGGGATCAATTTCTTTACAATTGTCGTTACTGTCACTTAATAGGATTACTGGAGAATGATATTCGCTTGCAATTGAGATAATGCCCGAGGAACTTTGGGTGACCAGACACGTTTGTTGGCGGCATTAGCACAAACAATTCTGAACTTGGGCCAGCATCTTTCAAAACCATCACATCGATATTAGCAGTATGTCAATCGAACCCAGCCAGCCCGTCAGTCCCAACAGACTCTTTCCATAGCTCATCAAAATCAATCCCCTGCTTCCCAAACATCTCCCTGATCTGCTTGGCGACTTCGGCCTGTTTCTCAGGGCCGAAGCCACTGGGCTGTGACGTCTCGAACTGCACGATCTCGATCCAGCGGTAGAACAGGTCCTCCTTGCCGAGGGCGGCAAGCGCGTCGCGGAACGCGAAGACCTGGCGCCTCCTCTCGTCCTCGCGCGCATTATCGCCGAGCTTGAGGTCTACGGATAGCCAGCCGTAGTCGTCGTTGAAGACGAGAACGACGGTGCGGAAGGCCTCGATGGCTGCCATCTTCCGGTCCACCATGGCCGTGGCATCCGCCATGCCTTTCCAATCGAGGTCCCAGTCGGCGTTCATGAGCACATAGCCGGTCTTCTCATTCAGAAGCATGGGGTCGACGGCGTGCCCGATGCGCGCCATAAGCAGACTGCGGCCCTCGGGAGAGTTGACGGGGTCGCCGAGCGTCTCGGCCCACTTGCGGCTACGGCGGACGACGATCTCGCGGTCGCGAAAGCCGACAGCGAGGCGCCAGAGCAGAGGGCTGCCGTTTCCGGCGTGATCGGCGCAGAACTCGTAGGGCCAGGGCCACAGGAAGACGGCGAGCAAGAAATCCAGGGTGAAGGTGAGGGTGCGGCGCACCATCTCGGGAAACACCTCGTCCCACCAGTCGAGCTCAACCACCACCATCGTCGTCTCGTTCGCGTACCCCAGCATCGACGCCATCAGCCGCAGGTACCATGGCCCGACGGTCCAGGCGCGCCAGGCCAGCAGCGCCGCGATGGCTACGTTGAGCGCTACTGGTACGAGAAAAACCTGGCGCTTGAGCGCTGCTGGTTTGGAGTCCACGTGCGTGATGTACACGTGTCGCCGGTCCAGGGTTTCGAGGAAGGGGTCCAGGACGTCCGGGGCCGGCTTGAAAGGCGCCGGCGGGCCGGCGAGGTCCCCTTTCTTCTTCTTCGGTGGCTGGGCCGGCTTGGCCGCGTTCCTTTGCCGCGCCATAACGCAGCGGTGTAAGGTCAATTAGCTAGGTTTGAACGGGAAAAGTAACTTTTTGAACAGTCAGATAGAGTAGCTAAAGGGTTGGGAAAAATTCTAGGATTCCATGTATCCGTCTGTTCCGAAAAATAAAATGCAGATGAAATTCAGGGTTTCCAAGTTATGGACAGGTTGAAGCTTCCTTGAGCTGCCAGGCTGTCACGGACCGACCCACTTCTATGTGGCTGAAGCTCCGATAGGGGTACAAACAGCGGAAGTCTTGTGGCTACCTAGGTACCTATGCAGCCAGGCAGCGCAGGCACAGAAGAATCATCCGAGCCAATCAGACCGATGCTTTTAGATAGCGGGAGGTACAATACATACATACAGCCCGCTATGATATCAGATCTTATCGCCGAAATTTCGATCTAATTTTGGGGGGCAATTAAAGTACATACGGAACTATGACTTCGGGAACACCCGACCTTGGAGTATTTTAATGTTTGGTTAAAACTGCGAGAAAAATAGATCAGGTAGGAAAGAACCTCGGTAGCGATCTTTGACTTGTACATCACACACTCTCTTTCCGCAACATCGCCAGGTCTCGGTCCGCTTCAAATGTCGCATACGGATCCACGACAAATTTTATCGTCAGTATGCTGAGAAGGGGCGCATTGGGGGTAGGTTTATTCTAGAGAAATATTTTTATTACTAAATATGAAGCTGTGAGCCGTAACTGATCCTCTCACAATAGCAAGATGCTTCCATATGCGCACTCTGCCAGTACCGCCTCACTGTACGACTGAGCTCGCCGCGACATCGTGCATTTTCGAGTACGAGGCGGCTCAGATATGATAACCGGCCGCCGGCAGGTGGTCCTGGCACGGGCTCCGGAAACGTTATAGGGAGACGACCAGTCGGACCTGTTGGTGGCCGTGGTGGGGGTTGGGGCAGCCCGGCTTTTGTGAATCGACCCCGAGCCGCATCTCCACCAACACCGGAACCGGCACCGAGGCAGGAACCAACACCGGCATCGACACCGGTACCGGACGCAAAACCGGAAGCAGCACCAACAGCAGCACCAACAGTAGCACCAACAGCAGCACCAGCAACAGCACCAGCAACACCATCGTCATCTGCCCCGCCTCGGACGCCGACCCCGCCACCGGCATCAACGCTACGACCACCGGTACAGAATTCGAGATGGACCTCAGCGCCGGTCCCGCCGTCAACTACATCGTCAACTGCGCCGTCACCTGCTCCGTCACGAACGACACCAGCACCGGCACAAGCATCGATACCGACCCGAACCCCAACAGCAGCACCAACATGGACAGCCCCACCGACAACAGCACCTTCACCAACATGGCCCTCGGCACAAACTTCGGCATCGGTATCAGCCCCAATACCGCCACGACCAGTACAAACATCGACGTCGACCCCAGCGCCAGCTGCCACGTCAGGAGTGCAAAGGCCATCGTCGACACCAGTTATCAGGCCAAGAGTACTACCTGGGGGGAAAGGCTGGGGCGGCGGAAGCTGGGGTAGTGGCGCGAACACCCAGCAGAGCAATGTCCTCAGTGAGCATGAGCGCATTGCACGAGAGAAGCTGGTCGCTGCGCAAGACGCTCGTCCAGTAGTTCGCCTACATGGAGATTCGTCTCATAATCTCACTACGCCTAAATACATGTTCAATCCGGACAGGCAGCGAGCCGCTCAGCAGAGCTTGCAGGACGCTCTCGACAAAGACGACGCGAATCTGCCGCCGCCGAGGCTCAATATGCACGGTCTTGAAGCCAAACCGGAAGTGCGAGAGCAAGCGCAGGACCCACGGGCGCCACGTGCACTCCCTCCAAGGGTCGCGCCGCTAGGCGCCGGCAACCAAATTATTCCGGATTCCAAGTACTTGCGACCGAAGTCCGATCCGCTAACCTCGCAACAGCAGCCTGGTAACAGTAGCACAGCCCCGCGGTCGCCTGGCAGGGCCGACTCATGGGGCAGTTTTGTGAGGAGGACACCGGTTCGCGCCGGCACTCCCGGGGCTGAACCTAGCAGGTCTCCTGATAGCAATGGCGGTGCATGGGGAAACTTAGTGAGAAGGATACCGGTTCGCGACGAACCCAACAAGTCTCTTGATGGCAATGGCGGTTCGTGGGGCAACTTAGTAAGAAAGGCACCTGCGGGTCCTCCAGGGGACGAACCCAGCAGGCCCTCACTGGACAGTGCTGATTCGTGGGGTATATCGCCAAAAAGGAATACTGTGCCTCCTACCGAAACAAGACCGGCTGAAACTGGAGCCAAAGAGGAGAACAGCGGCGGGTGGGGCATGCTGAAGAGAAAAGCAGCACCCGAGGAGAGTGATAAGCGAGATTTCTGGGCTGAGATGGAAGATAACCTACAGGAAAAGCGCAGCGCGAGGGCAAGCGCGCCGGCTGAGCCGGAGCGGGATACGACCTTCGATACGAGTGCCGAACCTAAGCAAGACGTTGCTGCCTCGGAGGAGGGGGATTTGACGGAAGGCCAGGCCCAGGCTAGCTCGGACGCTGAGCAGGAGGAGACCACTCCTAAGATTTTAACAGGTCATCGGGCAGAGAAATATGAGGCAGAGTCAGACATGTCTCAGGACAAGAAGGAAGTCAAGCCTGCCCTTGAGGAAAAGAAGGCACGTAAAGAGCGCAAATCGAAACGGTCGGGTCGAAGGTCTCGGTATGATGAAGACGATCCATATGAAGAGGACGATTACGACTACGAGGAGATACGCCGGTTGAAGGCGGAGCGCAAGGCCCAGAAGGCCGCCAAAAAGAATGAACCTATCCCGATTCACCTACCTGAGCTGATTGGTATCACTGCGCTCGCCGATGCACTGAAGATCAAGCACGATGTGTTCTTACAGCAGCTCGGCGAACTGGGCTTCGAGGGTGTAACGCTGGACAGTCTCATGGCCGGCGAGACCGCCGCACTTGTCGCACAAGAGTACGGCTTCGAGCCCACCGTCGACCTCGGCGCTTCCCGCGACCTCAAACCCCGCCCGCCGCCAGAAGACCCGTCCAAGTTACCACCGCGTCCCCCAGTTGTCACCATCATGGGTCACGTCGACCACGGCAAGACCACGCTGCTGGACTACCTACGCAAATCTTCCGTTGCCGCGCAGGAGCACGGCGGCATCACCCAGCATATCGGTGCTTTCTCCGTCAGCCTGTCGTCTGGCAAGGTAATCACGTTCCTTGACACGCCGGGACACGCCGCGTTCTTGACGATGCGGGAGCGAGGTGCGCAGGCTACCGATATCGTGGTCCTAGTCGTAGCCGCGGACGACAGTGTCAAGCCTCAGACCCTCGAGGCCTTGAAGCATGCCCGCGCACACAAAGTGCCTATCGTTGTCGCGATCACCAAGGTCGACAAGGACGGCGCCGATATCACCCTGGTCAAGGCCGATTTGGGCAGTAACGGTGTGGAGATCGAGGATTTCGGTGGTGATGTCCAGGTCGTGCTGGTTAGCGGTAAGACGGGACAGGGCATGGAAGATCTGGAGGAGAACATCCTCACCCTATCTGAGATTCTGGACTTGCGCGCAGAGCGAGATGGCATGGCGGAGGGCTGGGTGCTCGAGAGTAGCCTGAAGCCCATAGGAAGGACAGCCACGGTGCTCGTGAAGCGCGGTACCCTCCGTCCGGGCGACTTCATCGCGGCGGGGTTGACTTGGGCCAAGATCCGCCACATGCGCAACGAGGCCGGCGCCCTTGTCGAAGAGGCACCTCCCGGTACCCCGGTCGAGATCCTAGGCTGGAAGGACTTACCGGCCGCAGGCGACCAGGTTCTGCAGGGTGAAAACGAGGACCGGGTAAAGGATGCCGTGAGCTACCGCGAGGGCCTCTACGAACAGGAGAAGGACGCCGCCGCCCACGAGGCCATCGCCGAACAGCGACGCCAACACCAGGAGAAGCGCGCCCGCGAGAGAGCAGCCATCGAGGCGAGCGGCCTCAACGCCTCGATAGGTGGGAACTGGAATAGCCGCAAAGCAGCGCAGCTCAACCAGGCGAAACAGCAGGCGATCGAGCTCGCGGCAGCGGCGGACGCCGAGGCCGCGGGCGCGGCCGCCGACCAGGAGGGCGTTGCCAAGATGGTCAACTTCGTCGTCAAGGGCGACGTGCACGGCTCCGTGGAGGCGGTGTGCGCGGCGATCCTGGAACTCGGCAACCACGAGGTGCGGCCGCGGGTACTGCGGTCGGCGGCGGGGCCCATCACGGAATTCGACGTCGAGCACGCGGCAGCGTCGGGCAGCACGATTGTGAACTTCGCCACGACGACACCGCCGCATGTCGCGCGCCTCGCCGAGGAAAACGGCGTCCGCATCCTCGACCACAACGTCATCTACCGCCTCGTCGACGACATCACCGCTCAGCTGAGCAGCCATCTCGCGCCCGATGTTTCTAGCCGCGTTCTCGGCGAGGCTGAGGTCCTCCAGATCTTCCCGATTAATGTCCAGGGCCGCAAGTACAAGAATGTCGCTGGTTGCCGTGTCCGTCACGGCGTCGTCTCCCGCACTGCCCTCTATAGGATCCAGAGGGGCAGCGAGAAGATCTTCGATGGTGAGTTTCCCCCTTTTCTCTTTTTCATTTTCATCCTCTTTGTTTTCGTTTCGGTCAAAGCCCCGTTTGTGACTTTCTTTGTTTGTTCGCTAACCATAAAACCCCTGCGTTCTAGGCAAGCTGGAGACCCTCAAGCACCTCAAGAAGGACGTCACGGAGATGCGCAAGGGCTCCGAGTGCGGTATCGGCTTCGAGGAATTCCAGGACCTCGAGGTCGGCGACATTATCCAGGCCTACGAGGAGGTCGTCACCAAGCGGTCGCTATAAGGTTTCCGGTCCGGTCCCCCGTCCCCATCTTCCCAGGTTCTAATCTTTTCTTCGAACCCGTGTTCCGGTCCTGTGGTGATGATGTACTATTAGCAATTGTAAAAATGGTGGTCTGGTCTGGTCTAGTCTGGTCTGGTTGGGCGAGCTCAGCAACGCATATTATATCGAACCGCGCGTTTGTACTATAGAGACTATGGGTTCTTACTACATATAGGAGCATAGCGGTGGGTGGAGGTAGACTATGTGGCATTGTCGTCGCCTTGAATTGGGATATACCAGGGTTTGCGATGACGCACAGCTTCTATGTGATTACTATGGATGTACATATAGCGGACTCATAGTTCTTGTCTAGATGAGCTCTACCCTGGAGTGGAATCGAGTTGGCGGCTACTCCTATCGTAAAGATGTCTCTGGTTCTTTGTCCTGAGAGGAAAGTGATCCGCTGGGCAGGTTATGCACACTACTGTATAACGTGTGGTCGAGAGCCCTACAACTACAACAATGCAGGACATAGTATTTGTACGATTGCTTAGCGTATATCGTATCCCGTAAGTTGTGTCGTTTTCAAAGCTAGAAGTCAATATCTGTTCGATTTCACCATATTACCTCTATTCAAGCTAAGCAATTGCTGCTGCGGTGACTAAGGACCCATTCCAGGATATAAAAACAGTCCCCGCAGATGGGATCATGTGAAGACTTGATCGCTTAGACGTCGTATATCCTCGACAATCCTGTTATAAACCACTCATTCCAGGGTAAAGGAGCCCTACTGATAAAGATAACAGTCACGTAGAAGGATGGATCGACTTGGCCCTTGTTATCGATCCAAGCTATATTGGATGCCCTTTTCCTGTATAAAGAGTATGGGATCACTCCCATCTGAATAGTCTCTCTTTTAGCTAGCCAGAAATCAATCTAAGTATTTACCCTTCTACGCCCTTTTTTATCTAAAATCAAGACCAGTGGTGACAGCTTTATTACACCAGCTTCCCCAGACATCATCTCATCTACCCATTAGCATTGGCGAAACGAGTGCCAGACCCTCTCCTTACCATCTTAGCGCATTGCCTCCATTGTGTTCTGTCAGTCTTAAAAAGGCAGTTCTGTGTGCGTATGTGCGCGGCAGGGTGATTACCTCTGATATATGAGCCAAATGTGGGTCCAGGCTACCCCTTTTACCCCCTTTTTCGTGTCGAGTGATACGACCCGGCTAGAACGTGTTAGAGCGACCTTGACGAAGTATGATAGCTTAGCTTGTTACAATCTCCTTTCAGCCTTTCAGCCCATACAGCACCATGACAATCTAGAGCAATGCTTTGAACATGCAATCCAAAGGCAGAGATTGGCACATTGTTGATGGAGAAACAATGCCTGCAGCTAGAACCCTTTCACAAGAAACACCTCAATTACCTCAACCTTTGTCGTCGGCGCAGTCATGAACGGTTTCTTTCAGTATTGCTTCAACAATAGCATGATGGCACTGATAGAACAGCCAGTGTTCAGGACAAGGACTGACGATGGGCTCTATATATACATGCACACTTACCACTCTAAGACACATAATCATTCAGACACACAGACACACAGACACATACACACATATACACAACAGAAATTCTACAGAAAAGCGAATTACCACCCAATCATTCAATTTTATCAACCCTTCAGTTTATAGAAATCACTAGCAACAATGTCCTCGACGCAGAACACGTGGGAGTCTTTCAGCAATGACGAGCAGGTCGACTTGACCTCGCGGTACCTGCTCACGATGACGATGCCGAGACTCGTGGCGAACGAGTCCACTCACTATGGCACGACGTGGAGCGAAGACTTCATTGAAGTTGACTTCAAGGACATTGAGCCCTGGACCGACTTTACTGAGACTAACCTAAACCGAGTGTTTGGGCGTGTACTCAGCACCTCGACGCCCTGGTCGCGGAGCATCGAGAAGGCGTTTACAAATCTCGACAAGCCGCGCCTTATTGAGCACGAGGACGACCTCGACGATGTTTTTCTGCAGAACGTAGCTCCTGTCCTTCGACACTCTCTGAGATGCTCGAGGGACGTTCTGCGCGAAGCGGTTAGGAAGGATTTCGTCACAAAAATTCGAATTCCGGGTGAAAAGGAGGCAGTCAAGATCAGTCTCCCCCAATACAACAACGACCCTAAACATTTCAAGAGGCCCAACTTCCCTATCTATCTTCCTGCCGGGTCCGGAGTGGTCCCCGGCACTGTCCCTGGGCAGGATGTCATCTTCGTGATTGGTGAATCTGCGAGACTGGCCGTCCTGGACCCAGCCTGTTTCACTGATCCAAAGGTGTACAGGAGAAGTGGCCGGATACACATCGCGAAAGTGGCAATGTATTGCAAAAACGGAGGTACGTGCCTCGCATTCACCATGACCCACCTAGGCGTGATGGTATTCCGATTTTTCACGATTCCCAACGGTGATGGGAGTGCTCGGATGGGCCTACAGCACATGTTCGCACCTTGGGTGCCAGCTTGCTTCCCTGGAAATGTTCCCGCAGGTCAAGACAACCAGCTCTCAGGTGCTAAGGCCATCTGGGGCTTACTGATGATCTCATTGAGCTCCAGAGGCCGGCGGTTAGTGTCGAGGGATCAGCTAGTCCCACTTACTCAGTGGGCTGCTGTGTAATGAAAGTCCAAGATGGGTGGCCATATCAGGCCGCGAATAAATAGGCTTCAACATATGATTTTGGGCGTTAACTACATATAGCGGGAGACTAAAAAAGGGAACATTACAGTGTATATGAGTTAGAAAATATGAAAATTCAAGCGATAAACTCCCGTTTGAAAAGATCTCCGAATAATATCAACGTGCCAAGTTTCAACAGTCTTTCAACAGTGTACATGAATGTGATTCGTCATTAGTTTCTCTACTTCAAACTCTACACAACGCTACCATCCTTCATGACCACTAGCTATAATTAATTAGCCGTTTTCTCCAACCCTGGCTTTGGATCGGCTCTGGACGTCTTTCCTGATGATTTATAGTCTTTCATCCTGTATTTATCTGGTCTTAGACTATAACCACGGTAGAAAGGATTCAGATCATCGTTAGGGCATGCGGGGTTATTTGGATCATGGAGACGTAGTCGACTAAGGTAATGAGGATTAGGACCTGCACGATCCCATATTCTCTTGCTGAATGGATGGTACGTGTTCCATTGGCCAATGAGTTCATCGACACCATCAGCATCAGTTAGCCCGATCTGGTCGTAAGGATCTCGCGACTGCTCTATCTGATTTGTGGAGAGACAAGGATGTGGCGCGGTCCATGCGGCGCTGAAATCGAGGAAGCGGCCTTTTGTTACGTTCGAGTTATTGATATCCCTGTTCAGTATACCAATCTTATGCAATGTCTTGAGCGATTTGATCAGCTTTCTAGCCGTCTTCGGACTGTCTATTGCACGAAGTATCCTTCGTAAGTTGGCATTTGGCAATCTAAAATTCAAAGTTAGTGATTATGGTTCTACAAAGTGCGCGAGATACAATGGGACAGGATCGGATGCCTTCTCGTGCCTAGATGAGAGTGTCCCCCATCTGCACTAGAGAAGGTATGTAACTGTTTGTTTACAGGTTCTACTTACGGGTCTCTTCTTGGTGCTATGTAAGGAATGTCGACAAACTCTTTCACAAGGGCTCTAAGAGGCCGTTGAGTGAAATCTCCGTAGTACCCCCAATCACGTTCCCAGTCATGCTCGGTGTCTTTACGGCATAGCTCAGCTCGATGTTTATCATTGAGAACTAGATGCCCGTAACACGCCACTGCGATATTTTCCTTGCCGGTCTCGTGGAGTCTGGCATAAGCACGAGCTTCGCAGTTAAAGGGGTGCATGTACTTGAATTGGTCTTCCTCATCCAAGGGGATGCGCCAGAAGTGAGATCGCGTAAAACAGTTGTCGAATCGAAACTGAGGTAATTCGTCAGAAAATATTAGGGTAAGAGCAAGACGAGCAATGTGATACCAATTTCATTGCGTATAGATCCCCATTGATATGAACCTTCCAAACATGGGCATGCGCACCAGACCCCAAGTGTTGAATGAATTCAATATCCAACTCCTTCCCTTTTGTATCGAACTTCTTCAGCTGAGGGCCGGGTAAATAGGATATTTCATCCATGACGGCGACGTCAGTACACCCCACAGACTTACAACTGACTGGAGGTTGAAAGGTTTAAATAGGATAACCTCGGAAAAACAAAACGTAAGAAGCAACGAGACCATTACCTGGCTAGGAGCAGCGGGCTTATGACAGCTTCCTTTGTCATGTGTCTGGTTTAAGCCTAGTCTCAGAGTGGTACGTCTATATCAACTACTTACACTTTTCAATTTAGGAGAACAAAGAAATGTCTCAATTCAGTGAGCCCGGATGTAAGAACGAGATCAGGGCACGGGGCTTCCAAATCAACCACAGCTCTAAATTCAATGTGGTCCATAAACTTCTTCTTGATACTTAAGCACACGTAAATAATTAGCTTAGCGTAAGGTCAGTTAGTGCTTTGCTGATCCATCACTCAGTGGCTAAGCTCGGTGAAGAGGCGTGCACTGGTGGCAAGGGCGGCAGAAATAACGAGCAGGTTAATGGCAGCCCTCTTATTATCCCGAAAAGATGAACGACATTGTAGTTTATAGTAATCTATCTTATTTGAGAAGGGGGTAAGTGTATGTATATAACTGACACTGTACGACCCTGATCACGCAAGAGGGGCATAGTAGCGCATCCTGTTCTCCGGATCCCACTGGGCCTTCAACCTTTTCAGCTTTTCCAATCTCCACTCCTCCCAGCCGTAGATTTCCTGTAAGCTCTCCGTGCCATGGGCATAATTGACGTATGCCCGCAGCCGTGTAGGGTCCTCGCTACCTTCCAGTAGATAGCGTCGTAGCCTTTCGCCAAACTCCTGCGCGACCGAGTCGAGCGCTGGGTTGGGTGCAAACCGCACGTACGGTGTGCTCAGGATCTCATCAGAGCGGTGTGGGAACGAGGTACTCTTTTCCTCGATCGCCTGAACACCCTGTGTAGAGTACCCCTCAAGCAGGAAGAACGAGCCGGCCAGCTCCGGCACGGCCCGGAAAGTTTCGTCAATGTCGTTGTACACCTTTCTCAAGGATAACAGGTTATACGTCTTTAGACCGATCGGATAACGCATCGATGTGTAGCCGTACTGGCAGCCGGCCGCATTCTCGCTCTGGAACGTCAAGGCGGCGATCTCCGGTACAGTCGCCTCGCCTGCGTTGACCACGAGAGGCCCGATATCATGGATCGGCTTTGCGTACTCACGAGCCGCGTCGACAGGCCCATCGTAAATGATGGCATACCAGATAATCGGCTGCATATGATTAGCTCGAGCTCTAGTTTAGGGGTATCGGTTGGGGGCGAGCTTAACGCACGTGCTCGGGGTCAATCTCCGCGACCTTCACGATGTAACCCCAGTGAGTAACTTCGGGCGGCTGGGTCTTCATCATGTTATTAGTAAGCTCGTAGAGGGCCTCAAGCTTGTCGCCGGAGAAGACGAAGATTTCGTACGACCACTTCGGGTTCCTGATGTCGTATATCTGATACTCCCATTCCGAGACAAGGCCGAAGTTGTGTCCGGCACCTCGAATAGCCCAAAAGAGGTCCGGGTTTGAATCTTTGGAAACGGTCACGGCGTCGCCGTTAGGAAGTACCAGCCTCGCGGAAATAATTTGATCGGCAGCCAGTCCGTATTGACCTTGCAGCCAGCCGTGACCCCCTCCGAGTATGGGTGCAGAGATGCCGACGCTCTCGCATATTCCGGTCACTTTAGAGAGTCAGTGCCGGAACGGTGGGCAGCGGGAGGGTGAACCCACCTGTCTGCTTGCCGACAGCCGTCAAATCAGCGACCAATTTCTTCACGGTCACACCCCCGCCGACCCGTGCTGTTTTCCCGTCGGTTGACACAATAACGTGATCTATAGCCCGCAGGTCTATCTGAATAGCATCCCTTGCAGCCTCCAGCGCTTCCGTCGCGCCGTGACCCCCTGATCGCGCCACAAACGGCATCTCATGTTCATTTGCATATCGCACCTACGGATGATTTGAATTCAGCAACCATGATAATTCATAACGTGCGGTATTGTAGATTAGGGGAAACTCACTGCGTGTTGAATATCGTCCTCGGTAGCGGCGTTTACGACAGCGGCAACTTTAGGCCCATGCCACTCTCTCCATCGGCTCGACAAGTTGGCGAAGGCCGGATCACCTGGGACCACTACTGAGGCAGCGTGGGAGAGCTTCGGTCCAAGATCTGTGGAGATAGTCATGTTGCGGGGGTGAACAGCGAGGATCTCACAACAGGGGAGCTCCTGAGGGCTTTGATACTGGCGATTGTCCTATGTAGAGAAATACAATGCCACAGTTTCTCGTATGACTATGATGAAGTTAGGCCGTCTTATACACGCCTTATATAATGTTATCAAACAGCTCAGAATGCACATTTCGTATATTGGATGCATGAATTCAGGTACGTGGCAAGCTGACAGCACTAACCGCAGTAGGTAAGCATTTTCGCGTGGGGATGCCATATAGGACCAATACTAGTTGTCATTTAGATTCGTCTTACATCAGGCCTCTGGGAAGCCTCTTTAAACGTATGAGATTGGGTTGTGTATCTATGGGGATCGACGGTTCTAGCCACAGGCGCTTAATTAACCATAAAGTTGAACAGGCCATTTGTCTGAAGAAGAGAATACTGATAAAACCCTCGAATACCATATTATTCATGCGGGCCAACAATACCTGAATGCGTTGGGTGTAGGCTTTGTGGTTAAGGATTACCCGTTGGTGCGTGTGGACATGCGTGTTACGTCGCACCACCCACGTTATGCGCAGAAGTGCCAACCTTACTTTGAACCACGCCATTCCCGGTTTAATCATGAACGTACAGAATGGCTATGTAATGTTGCTTGTACGATTTTGTTCGTGAAATTGCATTTACAAACCGTGTTACTACCCAGACCACTTGATTACTCCTAATGGCAAAGTGAATACAGGAACCAGCATGTATATATCTTCTCAGTGATTCAATACCCAAATGTGAAAACGGATATGGATGGATATCACTCGGGCAATCAGAAGCTATGGAAATGCCGTTCTGCGCGACAATAGATGGAGTCGCTGAATCGTTTTCAAGGAACAATAAGTGAAGGATATTGAATCATTAGGATTCTAGGTTAAGATAGAGTAGTTGCCACTGGAACTTTGTACCACATCAATTTAACCTAACTTGCTTTGTTGGAAGCCGAAGTAGTGTAGACCTTATCTGACATCTTTGTTCTGGACTTGAAGATTGCCTCGATATTCCCAGTCATTCATCCCTCGCTGGAGGCTGTTATGCTTATTTCACGGAAGTGGCAAATGACCTGTACATCGTTCGGTGAGACTGTAAGCGCACCTATACAGAATATTGTCTCAACGACAAACACAATATTTGAGCGAAGAAAATCCTCCACTGTACGGTGGCCCCGGAGGCAGGGTTTGGCTCGATAGAAGAGTACCAAAGTCCTTACACAGTTACAGTGCGCCACGATCCCAGCTAGCATTGTTTGATCATTACACCCTTAGTATATGTGAAGCAAAAGGCTATCAGGGCTCCCAAGTCGTGAGCCGGGTTTATGCATCTAAGATCAAACTTCGCCAGACTCAATATAACCTAAGAGCAGCTACCCGTGAAAACATACATCTATCGCTCAGCCTCGGTGTACTGGTATGACAAAACTGAATATTAGTAGAAAGACTATCATCCTAACGACGTACCACCCAATACCCGCCGTCGGCTACCTTTATAGAATACTTATTGCAATAATAGCGATGACCTGTAAACCCCATATTCCAAGGCGGTTCAATACGCAACTAGGATACCAATACCACCCGTCCGGAAGAGGGGCCGTTCCTCTCTCTGGGCTATTGAACATGTGAAACGGACAGGAAGTGGTGATACAGGACGTCGCCGACTCGCTGTCATAAACAAACTATATGAACCAGTTACAGGAGCCCAACGGTCTATGAGAATCTTACAAGACCCCAAAACTCTTAGCACAAGCCAGGATACCGATATATTGCAGTAGAAAGCCCGTATGTGATAGTATAATGCCCAGCCGTTCTGTTGAACAAAGCATTAGTAGGTGTGTTCGTAGCAGCTACATGAGGCTATGAAGCGCTACACGTCCAACCTCGAGGTGTTCTCGAGACTTGTGCAAGGTAGCATCTTGAACTCAAAATTCACTATATTACCTCGACCCCTGCGACCAACAAAGGATGCGCGTAGGGGTACACCACCCGAAGCTGGGAACACCGTTAGGCTACGTCAAGGTCGCTTGCAAGCTGGTGGAATCAAGACTCGAACCTGAAACTGACCGATCCAAAGTTTGCTATCTATCTTGTCCTAACTCGCTGTGCGCGGAATGCTGGCCACTCGGTCAGAGTGCCAGTAATACACGACGGATAATTATGTGCATCATGAGCAACTAATATGTGGATGGGATTTCCCCGTCCTCACCGGGAAGATCAACCACGGATCCCGCCAAACGAATGAATATAAATGTACGGATCATTCTCGACTGTACATTTCGCATATGACCTCAGCAGAAGACAGGATGCCCAGTCAGCTACTCAAGAATCCAATACCAAAAAGCACAAGGCTCATATAACGAGGGCGATAAAAGCACTGGAGATCCTCTCTACCTATATACGCCCTACCCCCTACAACGTTCGCATGATATGAGAAGCAGCAGAAACTTCACGAGAAGGGTAACATCAACTACCCAACCTTAGAAAGCTGCGCACTCCACGATCCACAGTACACCACGATTCGTACCTGTCGCTCCCACTATTTACATCTGCATACTATATAGCAATTGGAAATATGGACAACTCGTACTTCAACATACCGGACCAGGACACACAAGGCGACGATTACGAAAACCTCAACTTATCGAACCAGATCTCGCAAGGCTACGATAACCAGCGCGCCATCCAACAATCCTCCTCGAGACCTCCACTCTATATCCACTGTCCACTGTGCCTAGAATGGGTCCCACCAGATTACCATAACTGTGCGCTCATTCGGCTGCAGAAAGGGTTGCCTGAGCCGTCCAGCAAAGCTTTGAAGGCCATGGATAAGGAAATTAAGCGGCAGGAAAAGCAGATAAAGGAGAAGAGAAGACGACAGGATAAGGAGAGGGAGGCGGCGATAAAGGAGGCGGAAAAGGAGAGGGAGGCGGCGATAAAGGAGGCGGAAAAGGAGAGAAAGCAGCAGCGAAAAGAGATGCAGAGGGCGGAAAAGGCGGCGAAGAAGCAGGAGAAGGAGGACAGAAAGCGACAGAGGAGAGCAGAGGGAAGCAGTCGGAGAGAAGACGATGCGGCGCCGCTGCTTGACGAGGAGCAGACATTCACAGGACAGGGTGGCCAGGGAGGGTACGGAGGGGACGGATGGGATCCATGGGAGCAGCAATCAGAATTTGGGGGGTATCAATCAACTCAAGGGGGACAGCAACAACAGGAAGCAGGATATTGGGGGCATGAGCCGTACGGGGACAGTGAGGCGGATAACCCGGCTACAATCACCAATAGAGAGGTGCTCTGAGGATGCCACGACGATGTGTTCCGGTGTCCAGTTTCTTTGTTTCAGGCAGGGGTTCTCGGGGACATTTTGAACTTCCTGTTTTTATGTTGGTTTGAATTACAACCCCATCTGGCTGGCTAGTTGGCTGGTCCACTGCTCTGTTAGTCGTTCGTTATATCTAAAACCCCAATTTCACAAGCAATGGCGCGATAACCTTTGCCGAAGACGTTGATGTCGTAGTTGAGGTTTTCATGTTGCGATGCCTTTGATGGAGAGTAGTTGGAGTTATAGGCAATTGCCGGCGTCGGTACCCGCTATGTACTTAAAAGGGGTTCAGGGGTTAGTAGTCATGAGAATTGGAGCAGCCCTTAGCTTTAGCGACCTTTACCTACGGCGACGAATCTACGCGACTAGTGTGGCTTTTTCCGCGATGACATGCGACGTCATACAGCACCGCCATGTGAAACAACAGCTTCTCGCACTCCCGTAGAATATTCGGGATACGTACGGGAGCACAAGGGGAATGAGGTCAGACAGTCTGACACTTTCTTCGTGGGCGGAGCGGATTATTATTATTTAGCGCGATCAGGGTGTCAATGGCGTTAACTTGTAATGGTAATTGTAATGGTGCGAGTATCCACTCAGGCAAGCGGTGGACGGGAGGACCAGCACTAAAGCCCGGGGACTAGCCTACTTAAGACAAGAAAGAAAAAAAAAGTAAAGGGAGGAATGTAAAAAAAAACCGTGCTGCAGTGGAATTCCTTCACATATTCTTTTTTTTCCCCCATCCTTTTCCCTTTTTTCTTCACGTTGTCTCTTTGTCCCCCCCCCCCCCCTTTTATTATCCTGTATCCCTTCCGCTGAGTCTAACTTTTAACCCCTTCAGAGAGAGGTCAATTCCTTAGTTCACCCTAAGACTACGGATAATCAAGACCCGCGTTTTGTGCTGTAGAACCCTTTGTCTTGGCCCCCCGTACTACCACTGCATTGCATGACCTCCCCCCGCACCTAACACAATGGCGGCCGCCGGAGTCAACGATGACCGGGGGCAGCGCGACCCGTTCGCCGCCCCCGTCTCGGAACGGACTCCGCTCTTATACGTAGAGCCGGAGCCGATCCCGGAGTCGGAGCTAGCAGACACTTCGCCCCCGCGCAAATCCAGCAGCAGCAGCAGCACGGACATCTCCAGCACTTCGACCTCTTACAAAGACGGCGACTGGTGTGCCGAACTATCCCTATTAACACGCTACTCCCTGCCGCTCATAGCAACATACCTGCTGCAATACTCGCACAGCGTCATAACAACCATAGCGGCAGGCCGTCTGGGCGCCAGCGAGCTAGCCGCTGCAAGCGTGGGCATGACAACGATGAACATCGTAGGCTTCGCGACAATCGAGGGCATGGCGACGGCGCTCGACACCCTCTGCGCGCAGGCCTTCGGGTCCGGAAACCCGCAAGCCGTCGGCCTGCACGTCCAGCGCATGCTGCTCCTCATGGCGCTCGCCTGCGGCCCCGTCGCCGCCGTCTGGTTGGTCTCCCCGCAGATCCTGCGTCTCCTTGTTCGCCAGCAAAGCCTTGCGGATGCCGCGGGCGAGTTTTTGCGCTGGAGTACGGTTGGATTACCTGGCTATGCTGCCTTTGAGGCTGGAAAGCGCTTCTTGCAAGCCCAGGGTTCTTTCGGCCCCGCGATGCTGATTCTTGTTCTTTGCACCCCCGTCAACGCCGCCTTGACCTGGCTGCTCGCCTTTAAGCTGGACATGGGTCTCGCGGGCGCGGCCCTCGGCGCCGCGCTGACGAATCTCCTCCGTCCCGCCCTCCTGCTCGCATACCTGCTCCTCCACCCCGCCGGCCGCGCCGCCACAGCGAAATGCTGGGCCGGCTTCGCCCGCGCGGCCCTGAGTACCCGCTACGCGGACTGGGGCCCCGTAGTGCGCCTCTCCGTCGCGGGCTCCGCCGTCAATTTGGGCGAGTGGGCCGCGTTCGAAGTCGTGGCGTTTAGTACCTCCTACCTGAGCACCCGACACCTCGCGGCCCAGACAATCCTGACCACCGCCTCCCTCGTCGCATGGCACATCCCGTTCTCGGTCAGCGTGGCGGCGAGTACGCGGCTCGGACACCTCGTCGGCGCCGGTAGTCTCCGCGCTGCGCGGCGCGCGGCGCTGCTTTACGCCGGGGTTTTTACGGCGGTCGGTGTGGCGGACGGCGCGGCGCTGTGGTGTTTTCGCGATGCTGTTGCGAGGTTGGTTTCGGATGATGCGCAGGTACGGGATTTGGCGCTGCAGGCTGCGGCGGCCGTGGCGGTGTTCCAGGTCATTGATTCCGTCATCTGCGGCACCAATGGCGTGCTGCGCGGGCTCGGCCGGCAGGCGTTCGCCGCGTGGTTGGTGTTTGCTGTCAATTATCTCGCTGCGGTCCCGTTGGCTGTGTGGCTTGAGTTGGGCAGCCCGGCGATGGGGATTAATGGGGTTTGGATTGGCATTGGGGCTGGTATGGTGGTTATTGCCCTTGTCGAGGTCGTGTATATGAAGGTTCTTAGGTGGCAGGATTGCGTTGATGATGCGAAGTGTAGGGAGGAGTGAAAAGTGAACATGTATAAATTGTATGTATGTATGTTGGTGGGACTTTGGTGTTTTTGGGCTTGTTGGCGTTTGATACTAATGGAAAAAGGGGGGAATAGGGGCATTTAAAACTTTGGTTGGATTCTGGAAAAGATCTGTGTTGTCTCGCTGGATATATAGATGAGAACTTTACACGAATTGAGCGACCGTTGAAGGTTACCCTCCTGGCCGGTATACCACACTACTACATTACTACTTCATGGCCCGACACCCCACGCGCAGGCAGGTCGGCTCTTGTTGTACCTGATGAGGTTCCAGCCATGTGAACTTGAAACTGTCACCAGTTTACCACCGGAGTACATCCGGCGGGAATCTGGGGGTTAGTGATGGATGACACCCCTCTTGTCCGAGGCATTCACGAAGGGGCATGGTTTATCTGCCAACCATTCCGCGGCCCAGGTGCCATGTGAAAAGGGCGGGGGGTTACTACTACTAATACTAAGCTCCGTAATCAAGTCATGTCGCTAATAACACTCGTGATGTATCAGGCATGTAAAAAATGGTGTATCAAAATATCTTGATTTTTCCCCAACACTTTCTTCTATCGACCCTGGTTGCTGAATGCCGCGAAAAACAGCAGGCAAAAGTCGCCGTCGCTATCACTCACTCGCATCAGATGCGTCTCGCTTCATTTCCGTCCGGCCTGGCCGGGCGCGTAAACCGTCATAGCCATGTATGTCACCAGCCCGACACTATCTCCTTTGCATTGAATAAAGAGCCCCATCCGCTCCCGCTATGCAATAGCGAACTCAGGGATCTCCCCCATCTCCGTCTGCTGGGCCCCGCCCACGCCTAGGGTATACGAGACCCGCCACCGCAACTTGATGCTCTCGACCTTCTTGCCCGCGTCGGCGCCGGCATGCACCACCTGCATTGCCTGCGTGACGCCGAATTTCTGGTGCGGCTGCAGCGAGCGGCCTGTCTGCGGTTGGAGTTGTAATGCGAAGCCCTGTTTTTTAGGGGGGAGGGGGACGTCAGCTGATTTAGCTCTTTAGGAACCGGAATGATATGTGGGCGGGAACATGATATGGAAAAAGTAGTCTCCGTGTAATACTAGGGGCAGCTGAGCTTACCTTGGTTACGGCGAGTTGAAAATGGAGGTCGCTCAGGGGCATGGGCGTGGTATTCGAGAAGGCGAACTGGAGGGCGAGGGCGTTGGGGCTCTGCGGGTTCCGCTTGGCGTGCATGTCGATCTGCAACGGGCGATCTTTGACATTGACTTTATGCTCGGCAGGGAGCGAGGGCGGTGCTTCGGGTGGTAGGGCCGAGGAAAATGCCCATTCGTCATCGTCATTCGCAGCGGCGGCCGGGGGAGGTGGTGGAACAGCCGCTGCTGCTGCCGACGTCGTAGGTTTTGGCGTGGAGGATTTGGACGAAAGTTGCGAGGAAGCTAGCGCTGCGAACGGATCGCTGGTCGGCTTCTGCGGCGGCGGTTGGGAATAGCTGGGTGGTTGTTGTAGTAATGATGAGGGCTGCGGAGTAGCGGACTGGGATGATGCCGAGGGCTGAGAAACAAATCCCGAGTAGGGCGAGAAAGGGGGAGGGGGCGTCGGGTTCGATACGGGGGCTCCACCGGCCGTGCTGTTCTGGGTTACGGAAGAGAGCAGGGCAGGTCCGGGTATATCTAATGAATTCGTCAGTTGCCGAATGCGCCAGGAAGCATAAAGGTTAACGGTAACGGTAACAGTGACGGTTAACATACTCTGATTTGCGCCAAATCCAAGTGAGATTCCACCGCCTTGGCCAAAGCTACTACTATTATCCCCCAAAGAAAGACCAAGCAGGTCGTTCTCAACACCGCCGGCCTGGGAACTGGATCCGGCCGCTTCGGCGCCGGTCCCGTTCGACCCAGCACCGGCGGCCGCAGCATCCGCGTCGAAGTCGATAAGGGAGAGTTCGTTGGCGGCGGACGACGATGTGGCTTTTCCGGTAGAAGATTTCGAAGATTTCGAAGGGAGGGGGCCGCCCTGAGCAAGCTTCTGGGCACCCTCGATATCGCCCTTCTTGAGCAGCTTCCACCGCTCTACGGTGCGATGTATGCTGTCGTTGATCTCGAATAACTTGGCGACGGCCTCGTGATCGTCGGATTCCTCCTCGCACATCTTCTGGATCTTAGGCTGGGCGCTGGAAAGGGCGGCGGCGAGCTCCTCGAAGACCTCGCCGTCCTCCTTCATAGAATCACCGGGGCGGAAAGCCTCCAACCGCTCCTCCAAAATGCGCGCCTTGGCCTGGATCTTCGCAACCTCCTCGGCGGCCTTAGCGCGGTAATCGGTTTTGGACCTCGTGTCGTAGCCGGTCATGACCTTCATCAGTCGGTTCGCCTCTTGCAGGTCCTCGGGGGTGCCGCGGCGGATGAGTTCCTGGAGTTTTGCGGACTGGGCTTCTCGTTCTTCCTTTTCCATCTCTTCGGCAGATTTGAGGTTCTAAAAATGGGAAAAAAGGGGGTTGGCCAAGGAGTACTATAGAGCTATAAATCACGGTTATGGTTGTGTACTTACATCACTTGGATTCAGAACAGCAGCATCATCACGGCGAACCTCGGGAAAGACGTAACCCTTGTAACTCAACAGACGATGCATGTCGCGGATAAAGCCGAGATCCTCCTTATACCGGCTGGTCTCACAAATAGTGCTCCTCCATTCTTCGATAGCCTCGAGGATCTTAGCCTGCACTCTAGTCGGCCGGATCGGGGGTCTCTCGGGAAAGCGGCGGACGAGCTCGTTGAGGAATTCCTTGGTGCTAATCTGCAGGTGAAAGGGGTAGCCGCAGTTCTTGACGCAGATGTCGAGCAGATTCAGGGCGAGCAGGGCGACGTTCGCGTTCCGGTGATTTATGTAGTTGACAATGGCGACGGCGGCTTCGCGGGGGGCACTCCCCTTTTTGCTGTTGATCAGGTCGGAAATCTCGAGGTTCAGGGCGAGGTTCGGTTCGTAGTTCTCGGGACTGCATGCGCTCTGTATAAATCGTTGAAGCTGGGACTGCCGGGGAAATCCCATTTCGTTCCAGCGGTCCCTGGCGGCGGCTCGAGCGGAAGCAGCCTCCATCTTTTTTGTGTTTTCGTTCTTGTTATTGTTGCTGTTGTCGTCTGATGGTAGGGGAGTAATGTTTAGGGGGTGTTGGTGGTTGGCGGATGACGGGGAGAACAGGGAAGAGGGAGATAATGAAGATAATGACAGATAACTATGAAATATGTGTCTGTCGTAGTAAGGAAGCCCTGGAGGGAATGCAAAGGAATACGACGGAACACTAAAATTGAACCTGGAATAGTTGCAAGTTGAAAAAGTGATCTGCGCTCTAGATAAGGCGCTGCCTAATCTGTTACTTCATAGACATCGTTACCAGTGAGTGAGTGCATAAGTAGGAAAATAAATAAAAGTACGAAATGGATGCGATTGCGATTGCGATTGCGCCCAGGGAAAAAAAAAATACAAGAGAGCTTAAAGCTCTGGTTTGATGTTGCCGGTTTTAAGTTGTGGTGGTTATTGTTTACTGGAAGACTGGAAGCTTTGAAGTGTTTAGGGAGGGTGATCTGTGCTGTGATGTGTTATTTGTGGTAGGCGGATGGACACCACCTGGGCACTACCTAACCTGCCTGCACCTAGGCCGGAGCAGGCTGTGAAGTAGGTAATTAATTGGCAGGCCTGCAGATCTAGAGTACCTAGGTAGTGTCGATATGGACATTTGGGGGCTGTATGTATTCCGATGTCACCGGCCTATAACATCCGTAGACCGCACCGCCTCATCTGTTAATTACTCTCATTGGTCCATTTACCACCTGTGCAGTTAATTGATGGGTTACCTTAATGTACATACCGAAGTACATCTCGTATGGGGCTGACAGCTGCCTGTCATATTGACGGGCAGGCCCTCGGAAGCTCATCCCTTCCACGGTTCCGAACATCATCCGGCCCAGCTCTAAACTGACCCACAAATATAGACCCGGGCTGAACCCCACCATACGAAAAACGTCACTTGGATGCGCCGTGTACCTAAGTACCTTGAACCGGCTACTTTAGGTATTTGCGATATTGAATATAAATTGAATTCTTCTCCTTCACAACCCTCTACGTATACACAAGCTCGCCGTCTCTTTGTCACACCTTCGCAGTACGAAATCGACTTAAATCCGTTACTAAGTCCCGAGGTTTTCCGGGCCAGATACCACCTAGATACCACCACTATGGTTCGCCACAAAAAGGACAAATTCTCATCGCGGGGCGGAAAACATCACGGGCCCCCACGAACCAATCGACCCCCGCGCCCCGCTAACGACAACAACGACGACAATGATAACAACAATGGCGAGAACTCCTCCTCCCGCCCCCCTTACAAGGCCGCCTGCTGGGACCTGAACCACTGCGACCCAAAGCGGTGCTCAGGCAAAAAACTCATCCGCCTGGGTCTAATGCGCGACCTACACCTCGGCCAGCGCCACAACGGCGTCATCATCACCCCGAACGGGAAACACACTCTCTCCCCCGCGGACCGGGAACCCATGGACCAGCACGGCGCCGCCGTAGTCGAGTGTTCCTGGGCGCGGACGGCGGAAATCCAATGGAGCAAAGTCGGCTCCGGCGCGCGGTCCTGCGAGCGTCTGCTCCCTTACCTCGTCGCGGCCAATACCGTCAATTACGGCAAACCGTACCGGCTGAACTGCGTCGAGGCTCTCGCCGCGGCGTTCTACATCTGCGGACACCCCGATTGGGCGGAGCACGTGCTCGCGCCGTTTAATTACGGCCCCTCGTTTCTGGCGATTAATCGCAAGTTGTTGCGCCGCTATGCTGCTTGCGCTGATGAGGAACAGGTTAAGAAGACGGAGCGCGAGTGGATTGCGAGGTTGGAGCGTGAGCATGCCGAGAGTAGGGAGGTCGAGGATGGTGGGGATCTTTGGAAGGGTGGGAATGTGAATCGCAGGGTTGTTGTGGATAGTGATGATGACGACGAGGAAGAAGAGGAGGATGAGGAGGAGGAGGAGGAGGATGGAAGTGATGGGGGGCGGGGAGATGACGATAGTGTGGATGGCATATACCTCGGCAAGAAACCGACGACAACACAGTGGCCAAAACCAGGGGAAAATACACAAGAAGATAAGAAAGAAGGCGGAAAAGACCCATTCGATATATCCTCCTCCTCCTCAGACGACGACGACGATGACGCAATAATGGAAGAAATCCGCCGCAAAGTCCTAGCCTCGAAACCCTTCGCCATCGCCGACGCGGATGACGACCAGAAGAAACCGCAGTATGTCCCACCGCCCCCGCCACCGCAGCGGTACCAGGTCGACACCAACGCGCGACCGGACTCCGATAATGGTGATTCCGACGACGACGCCGGCGATGGCAGCGGCGATGATGCTTTTGATAACGTCATTGACGCCGTGCCCGTCACCGATAAAGTTGGTCTTGCGAAGCTTGAGAGGGAGAGGTCTAAGGCCCACGTCGTCAGTCGCACCTTTACCTCCGGCGGCGCCTCCGCGCCTAAGAAGTGGTGATGGGGAGCATCTGCACCTCCAATTAAGTAAAGTTTTACTAATATAACCCTGTTTATAAGGGGAGGTTTACTGCTACGACATAGAATAACTTTAACTCTTAAACGACAGATAAGTAATTGAATAAAAGATAATTACGCGAATTGAACTATAACTGGAGGCACTCGGTAAAATATGTAAACCAAGGGCTAGTCGGCCCCGCCCGCAAAGAGCTACCGTCCCCCAACGAAGCGCCTATATATATGTGGCTGCAATCTCTCCTATAGCTCCGACATGATGACCTCGAATGCCTTCTGGCTGATCGTATAAGTCGGGCCAGCAGGCATGGCGCCCGGCGACCTGGGGAAGATAGAAGCATCGACGACTCTCAACCCCTGCACACCATTAACCCTGAACTTCGAATCGACACAGTAGTCCGGATGTCCGGCGGGGCCCATACGACAGGTCGAAGTGACGTGGTGGCTGTACGCCTCATCTCGAATAGCCTGCTTCAGCTCGAGGTTCGGGTTCGGCTCGTTGATCGTAAACGGCGCGTAGGGGCTACCGGTCCTGTTATACACCCCCAGGACAAACTCGATGCCCTCCGATATAGCCTGCAGATCGCGTTCGGCGTTCGGGCCCGAGAACCAGTTGAAGTCGATGGCGGGGACGTCTCGGGGGTTCGCAGACCGGAGCGTAACGGTGCCCGGGGCATCGCCCGTCTGCATCTTAACCACGGACCAGAAGGCCGCCGAGGCCGGATACCGCGCCTCGGAGTATCCCGGCCAGAAGCCCCGGAACACGCCCTGCGCATCGCCGAAGATCATCAGGTCCGAGTCCGCGGTTTCCGACAAGCTCGATCGGAAGTTGATGGATAGTGCCGCGCCGGCGCGCGCGTACGGTCCCCCGCCTGTCGAGAGCCACTCGGTGTAGCAGACGTCTTGCGAGCTTTCGAGGTCGAAGGTGCAGTTTGCGAAGGGCGGGTTTTCGAAGTCCACTGCCGCGTCGACCCAGACGCCGCCTTCGAAGTTATCTTGCAGGTAGTTGCCCTGTGCGCGTGGGCGTCAGCGTTTTTATCATGGGGAGTTAGGTACTTAAGGGGGGTAGGGGTAGGGGTAGGGGGGTGGTGGGGGGGGGGGGGGGGGGGGGGGGGAAGAAAGGCTGGAATGGAATTTAGGTGCCCAGAGATGGTGAATCAGACTTACCACAGCCGGCAGGTCCGCGATCACCTCGATCCCAAGGCTTTCCAGTTCTTCACGCGGGCCTACGCCACTGAGCTTGAGAATCTGTGGTGTGTTGAAGGTACCGCCCGCGACGATGACTTCCTTCGAAGCCGTCACCGTCTTGACCTCGCCCTCCTTCGAGGCGTCGTATCGAGGGTCAGCAGCATACAAGCTCTCGCCCTTTAAGTACTCAACACCATAGGCTCTTGGTTTGTCGCCTCCGTTTTCAAAGAGAACTTTCGTCACCAACGAGTTCGTGCTCACAGTCAGGGGATGTCCCGCAGCAACGACGTCCTTGACGAACGTGGCTGCTCCGTTCCTGCGCCCTTCGGTGGTCCGGGATAAGGGGAACGGGACGAGAGACGGTTTATACCGGTCCGCGTCGAGCCGGTTCAGGTCGCGAGTCAGGAGCTCGGCTAGCTCCTCGTCGCTCTGCACCTCGATGCCCTCGAGCTCCGCGATAGCCGTCTTCGCGATCTGCGCTAAGCCAGGTCGGCTTGTGACCCATCGGGGATCGTTCTGAGCATTCTACACAACAATTAGTCAGTCAGTTCAGTCGAAAAAAAAATGTCAGGGTAATAATTCATATTCGAGGTTTTATCCCCCCCCCCCCCAAACCCCCAAGATGCAAAAACTCACCTGAATAACACCTTCGAAGCCATGGCCTGGCGTGCCCTCCGGAACATAAGTGCAGTTCTCCAGATTCATCAGGTGCTGTCGCATGCTGGACGCACGCCAGGACTCGTCTCCCGTGAGCTCGGCGATGGCGTCCCAGTCATGATCGGGCGCCCAGGCCCAGTTCAACGCGTTCACCTGGCCACTGCCTCCAAGCGAGGCGCCGCGGGGGTAGTATATTCCGAGTCTAGTCATAAACATTAGTCACGTCCGGCTAATCCTTTTTTTTTTTCAGAACCAGCATTCAGGAACCCTGATTACCCGGACTTACGGTTCAGCATCCGAAGGAGGGTCGAGTCCGACGTAGTAGGACCCGTTGCCCAGCATGTAGGTATACTTGGGATCGCGGAGGGCCTGCGCGTCGTCCTGGTAGTGGTTGATGAAGAAGCGCCAGGCGTACCGCGGGTCCTCGGAGCTCCTCTGAGAAAATGCGGGCACCTGTGGCATAGGGTCGTCGACGCCATCCGCGCCTGCTTCGAGCAGAAACACCGAGTGGCCCTCTCTAGCGAGGTTTGCTCTGCAAATCACACTGTTAGGTCTCTTGCGATATCGGTGGGCAAATATATTATATGGTGGTGGTGACGACTTACGCGAGAGTCCCGCCCCCTGGGCCCGAGCCAACGATCACATACTCGTACTCCTCGTCCTGGGGTTCTTGGGTAGGTTTGCCAGCTGCCAGACCGGCGAGCAATAGAGCTGAAAGAAACTTCATCCTCCTAGATGTTAAGAAACGGTTGGCTTGAAACGGGAAACACACTGTGGTGGTGAGGATACTCGTTATCAATGTCTGTGGGCATATTGGAATCTTATATATTGCGTAGTTTCGACCTTGGCACTACGGTACCAGCAACCTACACAGCCATGATGCCATGATGCTATCGCGACCGATCCGCGCGGAAATAACCAAGCTCCGAAGATAATCCACCACGCCCTGCGTGTTGTCATGATAGACCTCGTCATTACCAACGGCTTTCGCATACCAATTGATAATGTAGGGCAAGTACAAAGGGATGGGGAAGTGGGGTAACGAAAGCTGGGCATCATGTAGCAAAGCCACACACATCTTTCCATTCTTTGCGTAACAAGAGCTGGGCTCACAACACATACTCACGATGTTAGTGCATATTTAAGCTGCTTGGCTGGCCAGCCTAGAACATCGACTTTCCCTTCTGGGGGTGGAGCCCACAAAAGCCAGCCCTATTAACATCTGGATCGCAGGGTCCATACCCATACCGTCGGGTGGAATGCAGAAACGGGCGTCGGGATTATTTAACTTCAAAGTTTAAACCCGAACCTCGTCGCAGTTGCCTTGACGTTGTAAACCCGAACGCCTTTGCCAAGTTATTGGGATCTGCTATACCTATCTAGGGGGTTTGAATGCCACGAGGACTGCTCATTCCTAGAGGGCAACTGACATCAATGTACATGGACCGATTCTTAACCTTGCGTCGGAACTCCTTACATAGCCCCCTTCCTTACTCCCAAGTTTGAACCTACTTTCTATCTGTGACGCGTATTACGTGCGACAACCCTATGGTGTATCGTGGGTGGTTAGTAGCAAAGTAGCTTGAAGGTATCTCGCCAATTGTTCAGACAGATGATCGGCGACTAGAGCGCGACCTGCTGTGTAGTACGAAAGAGAGAGGATGGGGGTTGTCCGAGGAACGGCGTTTTTAAAGCGACAACGACGACAATGGTGACGATGTCATCTCCGTCGAACCGACCTCTCCTGTCTCCTGCCTCCTAAAGTCTATATATGGCTACGGCACATTTGATAATTGTTTGAACTGCGTCTAACTCCGGTTTCCACTTGCTCAGGAAGACTACAATAGGTTCTCCCTCTCTTCGTAGCCGTATACTGGTGCATCTCCTCGCAGTATCATATTCCGCCTGACGAATTCGAAGACTCTTCCGCTTGGCCGCACGCGCATTCGGTGGACGCTGTTGTTGCTCCTGCTTCCTGCGCTAAGTGAGCCACACCTGGCTTATCACCGTCTATAGGAGGGCCTTATAACACCTACTTTGTTGCCCCTTGACTATAGACGCCTGACCGCCTCGTGGAGTCGGATTGTCTCCACCTGTCAGATTGGTGCCAAGGTCGTTAGATTCGCAAGGCCGCTGCTTTGTACGTTCTTGGCAATTGCTGACAAGATCACCAGCTTTAAGCAGCCTAGACCTGATGCTCTCGTTTTATTCCGGTACTTTATAACCTCTATAAAAGTAAAAGCATAAAAAAGCGTTAATATTTGTCACGTCTATAGATCAAAGATAGTATGTGGGAGAATCGTAGATTGGCATAAAAGAGAAAGACGATCTTCTAGTTACAGAACGGGGGTGCCCAGGCCCTATATATACCCTGCCGATCCCCGGAGATACGGCTCACGTGATCGCCTATGTCCGATTTCCCGTTTTATAATACCCCTATTCTAAGTGAGGCTCAACAGGCCGTGATAATATTAAAATGAAAAGCCGTTAAGCTTTAAAGCCTTAACGGATAAAAAATTTAACACCTTTATTAAGCCCGATCTTATAATTGCCCCGAAGCCTTATAAGGGCTAAAAGAGATAGATCCTCCTTCCTTCGTACTTACTACGTTATCTACTACGTAAATACACTTCTCCTAACCTGAGATCACGCCCCGCCTCCCCCCCCCCCCCCCCCTCCAGCTGGTTTCGCCAGCCGAGAGCTTGGCGGAGCGCGAGAATCCCGGATATTCCTGTCCACTAATCATCGAAGGGACGCCGCCGAACTCCAGCTCCGGCCGCCGGGGCCGTAGATCTACGTGTACATATATATATATATATATACACACGCATGCCTAGATGGCTATACCCTGTGTAGGTATGTATAAGCGGGAAAGTGATAAAAGCCCCTAAAATACAAAGTAATAAAACAAAGCTGTAAAGATGGAGAATTGGAAAAGCGGAATGAACATATCACACCAGCGCCTTTGATCGTCCGCCAGAATCAAGGCTCGCGATGAAGGGATACTGCAACTTAGTACTTGGCGAGATGTATGACTTCCTTATAAGATACAAGGTGCGCTCCGCTTCGTGCTAAGGCACGAAAGTGATTTTATGATTTTATAAAGGCAAAGGCTGCGGTGGCTGCGGTGGCTGCCTATCGCTGCCTAGGATAGCCACCGGGATAGATAGGATCTATCGAATCTATCGAATCTGTCCCATCTATTCTATCCCATCTATTCTATCCCATCTATTCTATCGAAGCCACCGAGGCCACCGAAGCCACGATTAAACCTATTCGGGCGTGGTCTGTTTAAAAGTACGCTAAACGGTGCCGTTAAACCTATTACAGCCTGCCGGTTTATAAAAAGGCACGGGACTCCTAAACCACTCGGGAATAATTGTTTACACACTTTAAAATATATAAATCTTTTAATAATTGGTATTAAAAGATAAAAAACTTTTTACTTTTTTAATCAGCGTTTTTTACATGCGAATGCGACCGATAGGTGTCGAGCGACGAAGTAAAATATCCAAAAGTCAGGGGTAAAAGCAGACGATTTAATTGGTTAAAGGAAAGTCCGTGCCTTTAATGAAATAAAGAAGAGTAGATATCAGCCGATTCCTTTAAAACTGCTTGTAAATTCTGCCAATAGGCACGAAAACTACTGCGCTACGATAGGCAGCACCTATCCTAGATCTTTAGAACTGTACCGTAACAGCCCCTACCTAGGTAGATAGGGGTTGATTTACCGTAACAGTTACTAGTTAGCATGAGAAGGAACGAGCTATATATATATTTCTCTATTCTACTTGTCACTTTTTAAAATGCCCGTCGAGCATGATAGCGAGATTCCCTAGAGAAAAGAAGGAATATTATCACCCAACTATCCACACTGTCGCATTCAGTATGCTCAATATAAGGAGCGTCGTAATACAGATGGAACTGATCTTGTATTTTCTAAGTTCTAACAAAAGAAAAGCTATTTAGAAAGCCTATATATAGAAGAGAGCGGGAGAATATTAACCCCCGGCTCCATTTATGGGAGAGAGCCCCACAACCATAGTAGGCTGCTCTCATTGGTTGCGACACACACCCGAGCCGTATTTCTTGTTACGGCCTTGGACCTATTTATTTTGCCGCTGGATCTACTAAACAGCTCTATCCTTCTTTCCATCAACAACAACAACACATCTGGCCTGGCTTACTAAATCCACTGACTTGTGACGGTCGTATGTCCACCATCGCAGCGCCAGTCTGGTTAATGCAGCCCTACCAGCCCATTCTACCCATTCCATACGTTATCCGTACCCATTACATTTCCAGGCCTTACAGAACGCCACATGGAGCGTAGCAGATAGGGGCAAAAAACAAGCCTGCAGGGGTCCCGTCCCCAGCCCATATTCCGACCGCGACATCGTCTTCCACGTAACGTATTAAACAAAAACCCCTCTCCCACCAGCGATGATGCGATCACCATTCTTAGGATCGTGTACCCCGCGTAACGCTTTGAATTTACTCTGGATCCATTCGCCACTCGTCACAGAATCTTCCCTGTTCTGGGGCGCCGTGATAAGCGGGCTATCCAGAACGCGAAGGGGCGTTGAGTCTTCGGGCCGCATGAGATAGGCTAAACTGTACCGTTCGGGCATGGGGTGTCCGGGGAGAGGTCCGACTCGGTGCAGCACACTTTTCAGCAACCCGTTGGTCATCTTCCTCATGCAGTCACCGATGTTGACGATCGCGTGTCCCTCGAGGGGTGCAACGTATCGCCAATCCGCCTCCGAGGGCAGCTGGTTCCCAGCCGCGCTCTGGATGTTCACTGGCAAGACCTGAAGCCCAGCTGTGGATGTGAAAACAAATGTGAGGCTGCCTAGGTCGGTGTGCGGGGTGTGCGGAACATTACCCGTGCGATCATCGGCGTGGTACTTCAGCAGTCGTAGGATATCGGAGGTAGGACGTGAGGGGTCGTGGAAGCCCTCAAACCGCTGGCCGGGTTCTAGACTGAGCGAGTCAGAGAGTGACGTGAATATCGTCTGTGCAGCGGATCCGAGTTCGGCAGCGAAGCTCCGCAGAAGTTTCATTCCCGTTGCCACCACAGGAGGGTGGGGGAATGGCTCGTCCCCGAGCTGAAAAAGGCCACTACGGGGTATCTTGATAACAGTTAATAACAACATGGCAGGAAGTCGGATAAGTATAACTACACTTACCACCCAACTTTCGAACGCATCTCGAGTTCCGTCTTTGCTGACAATATTTCTGCCCCGGGGCTTGTAGCCGTTGGTTTTATTGTGTGAAACTTTGTCCACGTCAAATAAATCCTTCACTGCGGGATCGTGCGCAAAGACTTCCTCGGAAAGTTGTAAAGTTTTCTTGGCATACTCTAACACGGGCCGCTCGAGAGTGTTGACAAGTTTGAGATAAAAGAATCCATCCTCTATACAGGCTTTTAGAAGAGAGGCGTGCTCAGATGATGAACCAGACTCAAGCTTCGATAGATCAATGACTTTGAGATTAGCTCGCTTGACTGACTCAGGCAGCTGACCGGGAGGAATCGAAGGGGCCATCTTGAGGTTTTCCAGGATCTGAATATAGTCTGGACAAGCAAGGAGGATGTGAAGGTTTACACGAGGCTATATGTGCCGTGGGTTGGAAAAGAGACAAAAGCGTATTTTTGTGCTGACAGGCTGGACAGGATATAATTCGTGTTTGTGTCAAAGATAAGGTTAAATGAGATCATAAAAATGAACATCCTTCTGTTTAACTTATACTCGACGCTATCAGAGAGGTATACCAATGTGAAAATTCACGAGTGTGATGGTTTCGCTACCCAATTACATCATAGAAACGTGTACTTGAGTGTACTTAGAGACCACTGCATGAGCATATCCGGCCTCCGATGCTCGTCAAGGTTATATCAATATAATTTCATATTGCCTCAATGTAATTCGATGCAATAAGCCTTCTTGGACGGGAACGAGATGTGTGCACCTGCAGAAGCTACTTATGATCCGGCTAACCATTATCTGCTATTGGCTGAAGTATGTGATGTGCCGTCGCAATCAGACAGTTAGGATATGACATCCGCATCTACTCTCGTACCTGAAGACTGGCTTAAGCCACACAGAGTTTTGAAGCTGGAAACCAGTAGTGCCAGGCACGGTAAGCTATCAGTACATCGAATCAAACCCGATGTGTCCCCGCCCCCACCCCGATAGGAAAAGTCAGGGCACAGTTTCTCCAGGGTATCATCGCATATAAGACATTGATTATGCCCGATACATGATATGCGTGTCTTAAGCAGGCATTATAATCTGAGACACATCTGTTAACTGTGTGGATTCCTAATCTCCATAAATTCGAATGCTCCATCTTTCAACGCTTGCTCTTTCCGACAGGCTGCCATGAATGTGAGACAACTATTGGAGTGATAATGCTTACATACACTGACTTTAATAAAACTTCCGAATGCCTTTAATACGGTATCGACTGCTGAGTTTTAGCCTCAGGGGGTTGAAAGAAGCGGTGTGGTTAGCAATACCATTTCTAACTAAGATTAAGAAGTGAAGACAAGACTTTAAAAGCATGAATCAATGCAAAACATGATAGAAACCTCACGGTTACGGGTAACCACGGGGCCGAGATTTATTCACTCATATATACTCCGTGATTTGATATGGTCCTCATGTGAAGACACGGAGTTAGAATCGAAAAAGATTAAGAAAAACTAGGAAGCGTCGTCCAAAAGTGGCGAGAAGAGCTCCCGAAGTTAATATAATCTGTCAACCTCGGCAATTTCTATAACCGAGAAAAGCTATGTGATTTACGAGATTTAATCATATACATAGAGACTGTAGCAGGTTTCTAAGGTTATGATATGATCGATCGTAGGTATAATTCCCTGGTTATCATTAATAAGCGTCCATGAGCCTCTAGCGGTGGCGCCAACAGCCCTTATGACTATTACGATGCAGAGATCAGTGGGTGCCACGGCCATACCTATAGATCATGCATTGGGGATATCTTCAGGTCAGTCTCGCTCATCGCATCGGGCACGCGAGCTCGGCATTCAAATCTTCTAATACTCCACCCGTGCCGAAAATGTTGATATGTCAAGGACCGCAGTCAACACCTAGGGTAAGGGGATAACTGAAGGAGATGTCGCAATCATGGCCGCTGGCGTTTAGTCCTCCACCCGATCACATATACTTGACACATAGGTAGAGCCAGAGCCGACGGGTGACATAGGCCATCGCATTACTGCTAACTGCGATCAATTGAGTGGAGAGACAGATTTTCAAGTTTGCAAGCACCAGCCCACGGTGCGCATCTGGATCGGTCCGCATTCGCACGCTGAAGCGTATCTGGTCCGTGGAGCTAGACAGCTCAACATTGTGCTACTTGTCCGAGACAATAATTGTCATAGGGGGCCAAGAATCCAAAGTGGCGGCGGATTTGGCTGAGATGAGGAAACATCTCCAGGGGCGGGGGTCCAATGTACGTTGCATCTACTAGTACTCCGCCAGCCACGAAGTTGTGCCCCTGACCAATGCATTAATTATCGTAATGCTAGAAACCTTTCGGAGTGTTTATGAGTGGAGACTTATGTAATGCATGTGTCACATACCGCAGACAAGACCGAGGGCTAACAAGGTCGTAGTGATGTCACTTGAGACATGGCAATTTCCCCGATGTACAACACTTATGGGGGGCAACTGATGTCACGCAATTCTCCCCTACATGGCTTGAGGATGCTGCTATTCTTGGCGACCTACTGGGTCGAGTAACATGCAAGGACCAGGTTCCAATGGCACGAGGGCTTAGATCTTCCCTCCCTCGATCGACTACGTTGAAGGAAACGTAGTGATTGATGCGACTTGCGTATCCTCCCAATCAACGCTGTCACACTTCTATAAAACGTGGCGTTACAGTAACCGGGTTACGTAGGTCACGTCGGGCCCCTTGGTTAGATACAATGCCGATGCAAGCAATATGACACCGAATGCCCCCCACCTCCAGAAGTCCCATCCTGCATTATAACCGGTCGCATTTTCATACGGCATACTAACTCCTCGTCTTCTAGGAATGGCAAGGCCATCGATCACAGGGCTCTTCTCGGCACTTCCAGCAATCAAACGTAAGAGCAGGCTGTCGCCAAACCGTGGAAAGAAGTGATGCACAAAAAGCCGTGTCCAGAAATTATCCCGAGTAGAGAAGGCGGTGGTACGGCGGCCCTGCTCGAGAAAACCCGCAACGCGTTTGAAACGACGCGATTGGACCTCGGCGAGGACGCTTTTGACATCCTCCTCAGATAGCCGTGCTTTTTCTGAACACTGTGCTAGCTTTCGCTTGATGGTATTGGCGAGAACTGCGGCGGTTTCGATCGCGCTATTTCCTCCCTGAGCTGAGAGAGGGTGAAGCTACATGGCGTTAGTTCATGTTGGACCGAGAATTGTAGGTTGTGTTATTTGTTACCTTGTGGGCTGCGTCACCAATTATGATCATGTTGCGAAAGTGCCACTGCGGAAAGACATGTTCTTGTAGGGAAACGAGCCCAGAGGCGATTCGATTACTGTAGATGTCCTTGAAAGTGGTCGTTTGGGTCACCCGATCACCAAAATGTTGTTTCGCAACGTGCTCTTCCTCTTTCTTCGTGAATTTGGCAATACTCTTGCCAAATTTCGTCTCCGTGCGCTCGATGAGAAACCAGTACAGTCGATCCCCAGGCGCTGAAATCATCATATAAGTCCAGCCGTCGAAGAACCCGTTGATTTGAATTGGTGTTGAGGGCAGTGTCGCTGGTCGTTTAGATATGCCAAAGGCGCAAGTTGAGTCCGATCGAACTCCTTCAATAGTTAGGTTAGCAATATCTTCCATACAAATTGAATGCATGATTACGAACGCGACTCTTCATCTGGATGAAATAAGTTAGAACCAGATTCATGGGCATTCCGCCACATCTCCTTCCTCACCGCGCTGTGGATGCCATCTGCGCCTATTACGATGTCTCCGGTATAAGTGGAGCCATCTTCAACGATGACATCCGTGCACCCGTCGACTGTTTCGATTCGAGTGACGCGTTTTTTCGTCAAGATTTTGTCTTTACACTTGAGGTTGTCAAACAGGACCTGAAGAAGCATTTGGCGGTCAATGAATATTTGAGAATATCCCGTCCTGTATATCTGGTTAGATCCTAAGCTGCTCGAGCAATATTAAGTGGTTTGGTGGCCTATACCTGCGCTCCAGTCGCTCCGAGAAAGTAACAGGCTTTGTCTCAGAGAATATCCTCCCGTTGAATTGACGCAAGTTCGGCTGGTAATAACAGTTACCAGCCAGGGCCTGAATGGCATCGTAACAGCCCAACTGGTCGAGAATGCGAAGACCACCCGGGAGCAGTCCAATGCTGGCACCAAGCTGGGGCGCAATGTTGGGATATGCCTCGAGAAGGACGTAATCGATACCAAATTGCTCGAAGATATTGGCTAGAGACAACCCTGACACACTACCCCCAACGATAACAACTTTAAACTCCATGGTGAATGTCCTGAATGTCGAATCTTTTCGGCCACTAAACTCTGATGTATGAAAAGATATTGATTATTCATTGCTCTCCATGCCATTTTTGATATGATGGCCTAGAACCTCTTATATGCCAGCGATAATCCGACCACAGTCGCACGCAAGTCCTGGGCCTCCTGACGTATCGGGACCTCCCGAATCCCGCAACCACCGCGCAAGAGGTCCGAAACGACTAAATTGTGTATGAAATTTGACTTTGTCACATATGTAAGTATCCGCATGTTACTTAGACGAGCCATGGCTGAGCCCTCGCCGAGATTCGGGGAGCGGACACTGCTACCTCCGGGGCGCCGATGAGGATCTCCTTACACGCCACACCCGTGTTTCCCGCGTCCCGCAAAACCCGCGCCGCTAGGTTATGTACGGATACAACCCCCTTTTAACTGCCCAGGTGGGTTTACTTGTGGAGATATGCAAGAGGATAGCCTAAAGGAACGCGCCCCATCGAGTTTTCGCTGTATTAAATGTCAAATCACATTTATCGACTAGATAAGAATAAGACCTAACGACTAAGAAATACATAGTCTATTAGTTATGAACATGGATGAAACTGTCGGCCGCAGCGATGGAAAAATTAATGGCAGACAACACGTTCACCTAAAACTTGTTGAACTGGAGTGATTCGGGGTCTGTGCGTCGGAGACCTCAGGAGACATTCACGATCTCCCTCTGTCTATTGAGGTCTCCGTAGATTAACAAAGACTTACGTCCCTCATCTCAATGCACTTCTATAAACCAACTAAAACGCTTCTTCTGAGCTATAGTTTAATCAAGTGCTTGCACTAATAATGAAGCCTAGTTCCACAGTATTTCACTCGAACGAAGCGGGTCCATCTTGATTGTAACATTAAAGCTTGGCAACATTGACTTACGGACGCCGGTGTTTGCGGCCTCCGCAGCATAGTCATTCAGACCCAGCCCGTATAGGTCCTGTTCAGTATCTGGCATTCACTGGTGAGTCATAGTAGTCGATCAATAATTTCGAGTTTCGCTCAACCTCGAATTGTTTAGCGTTACTAGTGCTGGTTTCATTATACATACGGAATGATTGTAATTGCATCGTTTAGTACGGAACTCGAAGTGTGAATGTAAACCTACGGAGGCCGAGTTCCCCTTTCGCGAATCTGTTCTATCTCAACTACACCTTCTCAACTTTCATCGCTCCACATATTCGGGGATTTCGGTTATCCTACGCGGCCCCCCCTCTTCACTCTCTACACACTATGGACGACACCAAAGCTGATAATAGCAGTTGCGACGAGGCTTCAGCTTCGCCGCAACCGGCATTGCCACCGCAAAACCCCAATGCCCAGCTCCGGCGAGCTGTCAGTATTTCCGTCCCGCTATAAGTTGATTGCATCGTCATCAACATCCTGAGCTATAGCTGATAGTTTGGTAGTGCAACGCTTGTCGTGCCCGTAAGGTATGTGCATGGCTTGCAACACTCGGTATCCATGTCGTCGGTCAGCGATATAGAGCGGTTACACTTCTCCAGTATACACTATACGCATGCACTTGAACAATTGTTGATTGAAAAGGTGAAATCAATCTAGATCCGTTGTAATAAAGAATCCCCTTGTTCATACTGCATTCGCTCCAAGATCGAATGCATCCACTCGGACAACAAGCCTAGGGAGAAACGGACCCGAATTCTCATAACTCCCCAGTAGTGCGTCGCCCTATCCATCTTCCACTCTTTCCTATTCCGTGCCCAGCTTCATAGAGCAAGCTCCTTTAACCATATTTGCCCTAATAGTGAGAGAAAAATCGATCTCATTAATCTTCGGCTTAATGGAGTTACCGAGCTGTTACAGGACCTGAAGATAAATCTGTCGCCTAATAACGGCAGCTGTAAGCAAAGTAACAATTTATCAACCTCGGCTGTAGTTGCATCATCCGCTATAACCCCTTCCAGTTATTCCGTTTTGTTGGTTGTTATTGGTCACTGGTATGGACCCACATACCAGTAGGATGTAACTATGTACCTATCTCCCGTTTATATAAGGATACGGGCTTCGCCCGTATACCTTTTAAATAAATAAATAAACCTTAAACCAGAATACCATACCAGTTTTACCACCTTTCTTTTATTATTATTATTATCTTTTTCCTTTACGTACGTACCTATTAATATTAATTAATATTATTAAATAATTAATAACATAAATTAATAAAGTTAAAAAAGTTATTATCGTAATAACCTAAAGATTTTATCGCGTTAATATTATTAATAGATTTTTATAACTGTTACGTTTTACCCGTTTTTATAATAAATAATAACCTATTTTAACCTATATTATTATATAATACCTTTTTCCCACCTTTATTAATATTATCGTTAAAGTTATTTTTATTATTTATTATATCGGACGATTAATAATAGGCTAAAACCTTAAAAGCCGTTAAAAAATAACCTTATATTAAAGCCTTTTAATAAATATTAACGTAAAAAGAAATAAAAAAAGCTAAAAACATGTTATTATAATTTCTTAATTATTTATAAGGATAAATTACTTTATTTATCCTATTTTTTAACCTTATAATCGTAACTTAGACGGAATTTAACTTAATACAGGTTATTAACCTTTAAAAAGTAACGTAAACGTTATTAGTTATCGATAATTTCGAAAAAACTAATAATAGGTTAAAAATTAACCGGATAATTAAAGAAATTTTTAAATAATATTAAAACCATTTTTAAAAATTTATAAAGGTAAATTTTAAAGTTATGCCAAAAACGTTTCGGTTTATATTAAAAACCGTATTAATATAAAAAAGTATATACGTTAAAAAATATAATATTAACTTTATAACAGCATTAATTAACTTTATTACGTAATTTAAATTTCCGGTATAAAATTTTAAAAAGCTTAAATTAATAAAAAATTAATAATTTAACGTTTTAATATAAAAGGTTTCGATTTATAATACGGAATAAAAACCAGTTTATTTATAAATTTATAAGTTATCCACTTATTTTAATTTACGGCTCGGAATATTTATAAAGCCGCCTGGTAAATCTTAATAATAATTAAAAACCCCGGCGGTATAAATTATATTAAAGTTAATAACTTTTATTAGCCTTTTTTTTATAATTACATGCTAATTTTTTCCCCCCGGCTAACCCTTTTTTTATTTTTTTACGCCTTAATAAATAACCCCGGTTAACCTTATTTTTAAATATTAACTATAATTAACCGGAAAACTTTAATTTAAGCCTTAAATATTACGTAATATATTAATAATATTAATTAATTTTTTGCCATTAAATAAATATATTCTTTTTTTACCGGCATTTAACTTTTTATTAATATTTATTTTACTGTTATTATTTAACCTCCCCCCGTTAATATTTAACCACTTTTTAATAATATAAAGCAGTTATATTAATACCTTTTCCTTCCGGGTTACCCGGTATATTTTAATTATTTTTTTTTATTACTTATTACCCGGATTACCCGTTTTAACCCGTATATAACTAATAACCTTTTAAATAACCTTATTTAACGATAAAAAAGGATAACCGGACCGTTCCTTTTTTAAAAATCCAGATTAACCCGTATATTATAAAACCTAAATAGTTTAAAAAATACCAGTTTTTAATATTATTTCCCCCTTTTTTCCCCTGCCGATTGCTTTAAATAAGGGACCGGGGCCCGTAAAAACCTTAAAAAGTTACGATTTTTTTTTAAATAATGTTTAAGTTTACCCCGGGACTTAACCTATTATTAAAACGGATACTTATATTTATTAATAATTAATAAAAGCAAATTTATTATATAATCCCGCCGGTAAATATTTTAAATAAATTATGTTTATTAATTATCGTAAAATAATTTAAAAAAGTTTAAAATAAGGAAAATAATTATATAGGAAAAGTTTACGATATTTTAAAAAATAAATTCCGTTTTTTCCTTAACGTATATTATATTAACGGTATTCGATAAACGCAATTTTATGCTATATTTTTAACTATTTTTTCGGGACGCGTAATATTATATTTCTTTTATAATATCCCCCGTTATTTAATATTTACCGAAATATATCTTATTATAAAACGTTATTTTAATACCGAATAAAATAAAATTTAATATTATTACGACTGGACTTTTACGATTTTTTTTAATATTAAGGTTAAAAACGTTAATAAAAATAATTTAAAAATATTTTAAATTATATTTAATAAACTTTTTTTATGTTAAAAAGTTTTAAAACCCGATTTTCGAAAAAAATAACAGTTAATCTCCGTTATACACCGAGTTTACCGCATTATCCCCTAATTTTAACATGCTTTTTTTAAACCTATTACCCGTTTTAAAAATTTAATAAATAAATTATACGTTTTTATTAGCATTTATAAAGTTATAAAAAAAATAGCTTAATATATAGCTATTGAGGATAATAATAATAATAACGATAACGATATATTTTATATAAACCGTAAATATTACCGGAACGATAAAAGCGGGAAATATTATTAAAAACAAAAAATTAATAAATAATAAAACCGTAAATGCTAAATATATAAAAAGGAAAAATATTAATTTATTAAGCATTTAAAATAAAAACGTAAAAAAGTAAAAGCTTAATAAAAGGCTAAAAAAATATCTCGCCGTATCAGTTACGCCGTTTTTTTATTAAATACGAAAAAAATAAACCTACCCCGGAACCTGATAAAAAAGATACCACGGAGCACTTTAACTATTCGGATAATGGCCAATACCTTACGGCCGCCTATTTATTTAACCAGGCATTTTAATATCGAATTAACCTTTTTCTAATAGGCATAAAAATAAAGGATATAAGTAATATTATATTCGTATTAAACAGATATAATAAAAACGTTTTTTAAAAAATTATGCTAAATATAGAAGCCGCTAAAATATCCATTATAAAAAAAAAACAATATTTTACCTTAATAAAGGAATACCTTAATTAACGATTAAAAATAAATAAAAACCGGGCAAAAAAAGCTAATATCCGTTTCGGAAACGGTCCTTTTATTAAATCCTTCGGCATAATCTTTATTATTATATTATTCGGCTAAATTAATTTTTATATAATAAAAATAAATACCTTATTTTTATTATTAATTAAAAATATGGATTAACTCGGCATATATTTTAATAATGTTATTAATTAATTAGTTATTAAAAACGGTATAATAATAAACGTTATTCGGAAATAAAGGCACCCGTGGTTTAATTTCGATAACGTTATTTATTTTACCGAAATAAAATTATATAAAATTTATATACGTTTTAGCCATTTATCCGTAAATAAGCTATATAACCTTTTAAATAAAACAGGATATAATATCGAGATTAACGTTTTTAAAAAAATTAATAAGTTCTGCCATTATTACTAGGTTAAAAATAAAGCATTTTAAAGGTTTAAATTTAACCTTAAAAATTTAAAGGTCGATTTTAATTTTAAGGTAATTATTAATATGATATACTTAAATAAGAAATTAATTCTTTATATTATTAATATAGCTATAGGATTTTAAATAATACGTTTTATAAGGAATATATTAATTAAAAAAATATAAGATATACTTAAAAAATATTAGATCGATATATATTTAAAACCCCCGGATATTATTACTTATAACGCCGGTATAAATTTCGATAGCATTAAATTCCGTAATAAGGCATATTTTATCGGGATCACCTGTTATTAAATATTAATAAAAATATATTAATTTATCGGTAAAATAAAAAAGTATTATAATTTTATTCGTAAAACTTATAAAATTATTATTAAAAAACTCGGAAATATTAAATTAAAATCATTATAATTATAAATGGTAATAAAAAAAATTAACGATATAACTAACTTTAACGGTTTTATCTTTACCTTATTAATTTTCGGGGCTTACTTTTATATTAATATAAATTCGCCTTTTACCTTTATATAAACTTAAAAAGCTTAAGCGGTATAAAAGGCTATAACGGAAATTAAAAAAATTAAGGCATAAAAATCGGTTTAAAATACGTTAAATATTAAAAATAGCCCGAATATATAAAAAACTTTTTTAAAATCTTTTTTATTAAGCAGCGAAATATTTATATATAAAAAGAAAAAAGGATAAAAAAAACCTTTTAAAGTTATTACGGTTATTAATAAAAACGTAACGGTAAATTTAAAAGTAATAAAAGGTATAATAACCTTCCGAAACTTATACGTTAAACTTTATACTTAGTTAAAAAAAGCCTTTATTTAAAAAGAATTAAAAATTATCACCGTTAAAAAAGTCGAGATAATACGAATAAATTTTTAATACGTTAATATTAAAAAGAAAAATAATAGGATATTTATTATTAAGTTAAAAGTAAATAATAAAATTATAACGCCCGGTAAATTATTTAAAGCTTTTAATCTTAAAAAATTAAACGCTTTATTTAAGGAAAGCATTTTATAACCCGAAATATACGACGCCGTTATATATTAAAAAACAATAATTTTTAAATTAAAAATGGTTTATAAAATAAAAAGGAAAAACACCTTATCGTTATACGAAAAATCACGTTTAATCGTTTAAAATTACGGAAACTTTAATAAAACTTTTATTATAACTTATATACCCATTATTTAATAAATTAGCTAACGTTTTATTTTAATAATCGCTCCCATTTTATAACTTAAAAAAATAAAGATTATAATATAAAATATTACCATAGCTTATACCCAGTCCAAAACACCGATATAACGTATTATTTTCGTATAATTACCTGTTAAATTAAAAAAAAATACTTTAAAAAGATATTATTATATATCGTTAAATTATTATATAGCTTTATAAAATTAGGTATTTATTAATTTAAAACTTATTTAAAATATTATTAATAAGAATTATATATAAAATTATTAATATTTAACCTTTATTTATTAATATCGAACTTAAAACCATTTAGGATTATAAGATTTTAAACGGATAACATATTTAATATCGGCATTATAAATTTCCTGGCATTAAAAAATAAGGCATTTACCGAGGTAAAAATTAAAACATAACCTTAAAAAATAATAAAAAACGGGTTAACCGAAAATTTTAACGGTTTATAAATTATTATCCACGAATATAAAGTATTTATTATATAAAAGGGATAAATTAAAAAGCTAGAATTTTTAAATATAAAAATACTTTCCCCGGAGTTAATAAAGAAATATATCGAATAATAAATATAAAAAGCTTATATCTCCTTAATTTATTAATTAAAAGCCGTATTCGATTATTTTACGGCGGTATAATATATCGAACCCGGCTTTAAAAAAATTAAAATATTAAATGTTAAAATTAAGTAATAAATGGATAATAAAGATTACGGGCTTAATTACGTTAAATTAAACCTTATTAAGCTAAAATTATATATTTTCGTCGATAATTTATTCGTTAATAATAAGGATATAAGTTTATAAATCGGTTATATTATCGTCTTAAATAATAAGGAATTAAAATATGATAATAAACTTAACGTTAAAAATAATATTATTTATTAATCGTTTATTAAATATAAACGTATTATTTATAACGTTTTAATTAATAAAATATATAATATGGTTTAAAAGTTTAATATAAATTATATTATTTATTACATGTTAAATATTATTTTAACCCGATTATTACTTTTTTACGCCTTATTAATTTTATGTATTAACTTTTTCTTTTTATATTAATGCTTAATATAAATAAGCAATATTAATAAAAAAAGATTAATAATCGATTTAATGGCGTTACGATAATCGTATAAAAATTAACAATATTCGATAAATTTATAGCATTTATAATTTTGCCGATGCCATAATAAAGGCCACCTTTAATAAGGTTATAAAAACGGTTATCGAAAATAACCAGATTATTTTAAAATTAAAAAAATAAATAAAACGGGAGTAACATTATTAATATTTATTATTTAACTATTTTTTTATTTATTCACTTATTTATTCGTAACATTTCGTAATTATTTAATTACGAAAAAAAAATAAAATAAGTGTTAATTATTATTAGTTATTAGTATAAACCCATATACCAGTAAGATGTAATTATGTACCTATCTCCCGTTTATATAAGGATACGGGCTTCGCCTGTATCCTTTTTAGATAGATAGATAGACTTTAGACCAGAATACCACACCAGTCTCACCACCTTTCCTTTATTGTTATTGTTATCTCTTTCCTTTACGTACGTACCTACCAACACGTTTCGTCGCAGCCAGCTACTGGGCTCGTGGAAGGGGAGTCCTCTTTGTCGGCACATTCTGTTTTCGTTAATGAGTTCCTGCGGAACGTTGTCGAAGCAGATTATCTGGAAACTTCCAGCTCGGGGATGCGCGAGACCCTCAATGCACTCTCACATATCGCTAGCGCATCGAAATTACAATCTGGTGCGAGTGAAGTAGCATACCCTTACGCAAGATCTAATAAAGCAGATACACCCTCGCAGAGGTGCGAACTACCTCCTATACAGAAAGCTGTATCCCTCATCCACCTTGCAAAAAGTAAGTAACTACCCTCTAGACCTCTAGGTAAGCGTCTCGAGCTTACGTCGGCACCTAGGCCAACGTCTCGCAGGTACTGGCTGGATATACGAGTTTCTTACAATGCAGCCGTTCGGAGATTTGTGCCTCAACGTGTACTTCTCTGAAGGTCACTCTCAATTTGACTCGATCATCGTGAATGCTGGACTTTACTCACTTTGTTGGGATTACGCGCACGGTTCCGATATCTTATTAGATGAGAAGCAGGAATACCTTTCTTATTCTCAAGTATGTCGGGAGAACCTTGAGACTAGACTAGCTAACTTACCCCTGCATCTGCCTACAACCTCTACTGCTATTGCCGCACTTCTCTTCGGTGTGAGTAACCCGAGAACAAAAGTCCAGTTTAGCATGGATGCTAACCAACTTCAAGACATTTCATGCAATCAGCATTTCAAAGCCTCTGCTGTGTTGGACTTTATCGTCGAAGGCATCCGAGTTATGCCAGACCCTGGGCTATCATCGAACTACATCCGTTAAAGCGGACAAGCCCGGGGTTTTAAGGTACAAGCAATTCCTCTTCTGGAGTACCTATTACATCGACAAGAGCCTGTCCCTTCGACTGGGGCGAGCCTCCACGATTCCTGACTGGGATATAACGATAGACCAACCCTCAACAACCGATCCTAACGAGCCCCTTTTGGCCTATTTTGCATTGTGGATCAAAGCTGCTAGATGCCAGGGCAATATATACGAGATGTTATACAGCCCAGACTCCATGTATCAGTCCAATGATACACGGCAATCTCGGGTTCAGTGGCTCGTGTCATATTTGCATGAGCTGGAGCAAGAAACCCAGGAAATTAATGTAGATCGCACTCATTGCCTAACTGACCCGTCTGCTAAATGGTAGAATCGCTAATTTCCAGAGCAGGACAAATGGATAAAGAGCGCAAAGAAAACTTCCGGAGAAGACTTGATGGACTTCTACGCTATCTCTGACAATATTCTCCGCTTATCTCTCCTCACAAACATCTACAGAGCAGCTCCGAGAGCGGTCAATTCGCCGACTACCTTCAGCCTCGATTGCATTGGGGTCGCACGCGCTACCCTTGAGAGACACCAAGATTGCATGGAGGTTATACATAGGACCAACGGAATCTACTTTCCAACCTATGTCCATTGGTACGTACATCGTGAGGTCTTTTATGGTATTCGCAAATCACGGAAGGCAGTAAATCCCACCAATGCACGAATACTAAATCCATCACCAGGACCCTCCTGTTTGCCCCATTCATCCCCTTCATCGTAATATTCTGTTACGTAATCGAGACACGAGATAAAACAGACTTGGACCGTCTTTATACCTTCGTTGGCTCTATGCAGTCCGCACCCGCCGTATCGGAACATGCGGCTAGGATGCACCACCTTTTCGAGGTACTTTACAACATCGCGTGCCGTTATGTCGAATTTTCCACCCCCAACCTACAAGTGAATCAAGTAGGAGCTATCTCTGAAATGGATACCCACCTCGCCGCGTTAGGGTTCCCATCCGTGAGGGTGGGGTGCGAGCATTCGCGGGAGCAACAGCAGCAACAGCAGCAGGACCAGCAGGCAAGCTTAAGTCAAGCGTACGGTGAAGACTTAGGGCAAGAAAAGGGCCACAACAACAACGAAGGTACAGGCACCGATGACGGAATGGATTATGAGCAGTGGCCATTAAATCCGCTATTGTGGATGGGGAATGAGGCACAACTACAAGACTGGTTCACCAATAATCAGGGTACGATGGAGCTTCTTCAGGTGCCGGATCTTACCTTCTCTTCACATCAAGGTTAAGGAAGCGGTTGACCCATTTTCACGCCACGTACGGGTAAGCATAATAGCTCTGCAGAGGCCTTTATGCTTATTACGATTATAATGAGCTTTGAAAAAGCTGTCAGGGTATGAGGGCGGTGTGGTGGCAGGGATATGGGGCGCTAGTAGCGACCTCCCCCCCTATCTACGGGCTATAGTAGACTAGATGTCTATCACGCGTACAAGATTGAAGATAGATGTAGGGTAGGAATGGCAATAATAGCATGTGAAGAGAAGAGATCACTAATTGTAGGACCTGGTGGGTGTATGCTTTATACAGCAGGATTCTCGGACTTAACGTTATTTGATCTATTATCCCTGATCCGTACTGTAGAAGACCCTCACTCAAAGTGAGGCTTCACTGACATGATAATCTCTCTACAAATAATAGTGTAGGGGGGCAGAGTTCAAGAACTATTCGACCTCTACATATACTATAGCGATGGCCAGGCACATGTTCATGGTCTCGTAGAGCATGGTGAGCACAATAGGCGCCGCCGCCTTGATGGCGTTCCTAATCGCTGTTGTGCTACCATACCCCAAGATGTCAATCACGGGTGTCACTAGCTTGAAGAGAGAAAGCTCAATCGGAATAGAGCCGTTGAAAAGGGGGTGCGGCTATCTCTCTTGGGCACCCCGATGTCAAAAGGATATTCCACTAAGTAGTTGTCGAGGTTGCCATGAGACAGGGTGTCTTCAGCTATTATAACAATGTCGTGGAAGAAGGCGTCCAGGTTCGTCCTCTATTGGAATGCACTGTGCTAATAAAGGCAAAATAAAGAAGTGGGGAACGGCAAAAAAAAAAAACATACAACACCGGGGATTCGCTGGTCGTCACCGACCCAACTACTAATCCGGCCCTATCTGGCTTAACTAGGGGAGAGCGGACGGGATCCCGTGCTTTCCAGATGGTATGGTCGTATGTGATAGAATGTGTGCTTAGAACGATACTTAACCCCCCTTTCTTCAGGTGGTGGGTGGCCACATTTCTGGTGGAGTCAGGAGGCCAACTATCGCACACTCTCTTGATGCTGGGCTCAGTTAGCATCTCGCAGTCCGCCGTATGCAGTAGTGAGGCAGAGGAAGAAATACAGACCCTTATAGCGACGTCATGTTTCTGAAGAAGCCCCCGCAGTATAATACCCCGCGGGAGGGTCATATCTACCGGCAAATAAATTGGGTGTGCCACGTCTTAGCATAGCAGGGGCTGGCGTTCCCCTGCATGTATGCGATTCCGTCATCGCAATATGGAAGAGTAGATACCCAGAGCTAACAATCAAAAATTAAAGCCGGCATTGGATATATGAACACTGGAAAGAGATAATACTTAGTTGAAGGGCGGAGATCCTACTACAACGGCGTGGCTAAATGATCGTACCCCCCCAATCGCTGTGTAGGAGTGTAGTTCCGTGTCATTCTATACACCTAAGATATTCGTTTCAGTATATCCAGACCGCGCAACATGATTTTAATCATGCTATTCCCCACGATACTCTTCGCCGTCGGTACGTCAGCACAACGTTTCATCCCTGAGACCTCTTATCCCTCACCGTGGAGCTCCGGGGGGCCGGGAGGCTGGGATGAGGCGTACGAAAAGGCGCGGGAGTTTGTAGCTAGGCTCACCCTGACGGAGAAGGTGAATCTGACAACGGGGACGGGAAACCAGGCGGACCTATGCACGGGAAACACGGGCTCGGTGCCGCGCCTCGACTTCCGCCACATCTGCCTTCAGGACGGCCCCAACGGCGTGCGCTACACAGACCTCAATTCGGCTTTCCCTTCTGGAATCACAGCTGCCGCCACCTTTAGCCGAGATCTACTTCGACGACGGGGTGAGGCAATTGGCGCCGAGTTCCGTGATAAGGGCGTCGATGTGCTGCTTGGTCCCGTCGTTGGCCCCCTCGGTCGCGACCCTGCCGGCGGTAGAAACTGGGAGGGCTTTAGCCCTGACCCGTACCTTAGTGGCGTCGCCGTCGCGGAAACAGTAGGTGGCACCCAGGATGCTGGAGTTATTGCCAGCGTCAAGCACTTTATCCTGAATGAGCAGGAGCATTTTCGAGGCGGTATAAGCTCAAACCTGGACGACAAGACGATGCATGAGCTATATCTCTGGTGAGTGCTTGCTACAGGCGTGGGCGCGACGAATCAGATATATTAGTAGAGATTCAATACTGATTGCATGTCGTAGGCCCTTCGCAGATTCTGTCAGGGCCGGGGTCGGATCTGTCATGTGTTCGTACAATCGAATCAATGGCACATATGCCTGTGAGAACTCGCAAGTGCAGAATTATCTTCTTAAGAATGAGCTGTCATTTCAAGGCTTCGGTATTTCCCCCTCTAGTGCGTCTGCCATCTCAATCTCTGACTTCGAATAGTGGTGTCCGATTGGGGCGCTCAGCACACTGGAATATACAGCTCCATCGCTGGACTCGACATGGCCATGCCTGGAGACGGCGCCCGAAATACATACGGCAGCCATTGGGGAGGCGCACTCACAGAAGCAGTCTTGAATGGCACCATCCCTCAATGGCGCCTCGATGATATGGTCGTCCGCGTCATGACGGCATTCTACAAAGTCGGACGCGACAACACCCGGGTCCCTATCAACTACTCGTCGTGGGTCAACACCACTACTGGATACCGCTATTTCGCGTCCAAGACGGGCAATACGACGGTAAATCAACACGTAGATGTTCAGGGTGATCATGCGGAGCTGATCCGCGAGATTGGTGCCAAGGGCACGGTGCTGCTGAAGAATTCGCCGGCCACCCTTCCGCTGACAAAGCCAAAGAGCATCGCCGTCATTGGCGAGGATGCCCAGAGCAACCCTGATGGCCCCAATGCCTGCGTCGACCGCATCTGCAATACGGGCACTCTCGCAATGGGTTGGGGGTCCGCTACTGCAGAATTCCCCTACCTGGTTGCGCCTGCAACTGCGCTTGAAAGACAGGCCGAGGAGGACGGCACGGCCTTCACGAATGTCAAGAGCAACTTCGACCTTGGTGCCGCGCGAGCAGCCGCCATAAACGCGTCAGTGGCAATCGTGTTCGCCAACGCAAATTCAGGTGAGGGCTATGTGACCTTGGACGGCAACTTCGGCGACCGCAAGAATCTGACCCTCTGGAACGGCGCCGACGAGCTCATATCCGCCGTCGCCTCCGTGAATCCCAACACGGTGGCCGTAATTCACTCCGTGGGGCCCGTGTTGATTGACCACATTAAGACGAACCCCAATATCACGGCGGTTCTTTGGGCTGGCCTCCCTGGCCAAGAATCGGGGAACTCTCTCGTGGATGTTCTATACGGCAGGGTGAACCCGCAAGGCCGTACACCATTCACGTGGGGTAAAGCCGCCGGCGACTGGGGTGTCACTACCTTGACGAATGCCACGACGCAGATGCCGGACCAGGACTTCGAAGAGGGCGTGTTTATCGACTACCGCTATTTTGATCGAGAGGACATTGAGCCGAGCTGGGAGTTCGGATTCGGACTGAGCTACACCAAATTCGAGTACTCAGATCTCTCGATCAAGGTGGCAAACGCATCCGCCTATGAGCCAGGTACCGGCGAAACTGCACAGGCACCGACTTTCGGGACAATAGACAAGAACGCTACCGCGGCCCTAGCTCCACCCGGGTTCCTGAAAATCCCTAAATTTATTTACTCCTGGCTCAATAGCACTGATCTGCCTGACAACGGAAATGTCAGCCTTCCACAAGGAAGCAGAGACGGCTCGCCTCAGCCGCTGCCCCCGGCCGGAGGGGCTCCAGGAGGAAACCCGGGTCTCTACAAGACAGTGGTAACCGTCAGTGCATCGATCACGAATACGGGAGAATTACCGGGGACCGAGATCCCCCAGCTTGTAGGTTAGAATAGTTACGTCATACGGAGAACTACTAATAACTCCCGCGTTAGTACCTTTCCCACGGCGGACCAGGGGAGCCCAGAGCGCTCCTCAGAGGCTTCGACGAGGTAGTCCTAGAGCCGGGGCAAACAAAAACGATCACGTTCAACCTGACCCGCAAAGATATCAGCAATTGGGACACAGTCTCCCAGGACTGGGTGGTTACAGAGTTTGAGAAGACAGTGTATATCGGGGCTAGCTCACGAGATTTCAGACTGGAGGGTGGCATTGCATGTGATGCTTGTTTACAGCTTTGTTCATGCGAGGTGACTGCGACCGTAGCGAGGGAGCGTGGGGGCAACGTCTGAAATGCACTTAGGAGCTGGAGAATTGTCCACCGAGTGCGCACCAAGTTGGATGTGACAGGAGCGAATCGTCGTTTGATCATAGGAACTTGCTTAACTGACACGGGAATGCTGTGAAACCATTCAAATATGTTGGAACACCCGCACACCTTTATCTACAAGCTATCATACCCTAATTCCGCTCAGCACTCACTCACAGAAGACGTTAAAGCTCAGCCCACCAGTGACCTCAATTCTCGGCAAGAATTGCTCCGTAGTCTCGCTCGTGATGACGTTGAGAATGCCATTGAATCGTAAGCGCGATTGTAGGTTTTAGACAGAGCAGCCCTCCGCGATATCCTCGCGAGTATAGGAGCCGAAGGGTCCATTCACGATTTCGCGTCTATACCCCTCCAAGCCCGTATCACTGTAAGATCCTGCGCCCTCGTGCACTTCTCAATCTTAGGTACACATTGAACGTCTACGCTATGTCCGCACGAGATGGTTTCCCGGGGAAATGCTATGCAGACCCACAAGCACTGGGATTATAGCACATGACGTACACGTGGTAGAGATATAGTTTATTTTATGTTGTATGATTACCGCTCCATAGTTGTCCCTGATAGAAAGTTCCACCTACCTAGATACCATCACACCTCTTGAGGCATAGGATACGCCAGGTTGAAAGTGGGGATGTCAGGATGGAGATGATGGTATACAAAGATTATTAATATAAATCTTTTCTGAATTTATTACCCCTGCTGATGTTAATCGTACCATTAATATCCATAGAGTACTCATCCTATGAGGTATTTACCTCTTATGGTTTACAGCCTACAGACCTAGATAGTTCACTATGTACTAGTCTTCCACCCACCAACCTTTCTTCGAATCCTCACAGGCGTCTTCTCCGCTGGCTGCTGCGCCCCCATGCCATAAAACTTGGCGTTCATGGGCGGCGCCTTGCCAGATATGACCTCCAACTCGTAGTATTGCGCGAACACGGTGACGCTCCCCATCATTTCTTGCTTGGCAAAGTGCCGTCCTGGGCACATCAGCGCGCCGCCGCCGTACGGTACCCAGATGCCATCGAGATGTTCCGTAGAGAAGCGCATCTTGGGTTCCTTTTTCTTTTCGTCGTCCAAGGACAACTTTGCTGTCTCGATAGGTGGAACTGACGACGACTTGTCCTCATCAGGTACCAGGAAACGCTCGGCCCAAAACTCATCAATTGGTGCTTTCCCGCCGTCCGTGTATGGCTCCCAGGCCTTGCTGTGGTATCCGATGTACGCGCTAGATAACGTCATGTATGCTCCCTTTTTCAGAGTCCAGGGTCCGATCTGGTGGTCCTTGTGGTCCGGGCTGCGGTTTAGAAGCAGTGAGATGCGCATGCGCAATACCTCGGCGTAGACACTCTGAGCCAGTGGTGAAGACAGCACGGGAGATAGGTCGAAAGTGGCCGGTCGGTTATTGTCGCTGGGCGAGGCAGGTGTTACCACTGCTGACCGGAGCTCCGGCAGGATACGCGAGAGGAGGGCCGGATCGCGATAGATCTCAATTAAATACCAGAACGCCATGGGGATAGCATTGGCGTTTGCTCTGGAACGTGGCAGGTTTAGTTTCCCCTCTTCATCAAGGACGACAATTGTATGGAGAAGATAATGGGTGATAGAAAGAATGTGCATTATACTTACGCAATTGTCAAGGCCAGGTCCTCACTCGCTAGCCCGCCATCGTCCATGACGTTGGTATCCTGGCCCCATCGCTGCCGGACCTTCAGCCACAGGCTCCCCCAGTACTCGTCCCACTTGGGAGCCTCGTCGCCACAGAGCCTGTAGTCTGAGTGCTCCCGCGCGTGCGCGTGCCACCTCCTGATGTTATCCAGCATCTTGTTCCTGGCGGCATGGGCCCGCGGTGCCATCCAGGCAGGGTACCTCTTAACGAGGGTGGGTATAGAGTCAGCGAACCTCCAAAAGTCCCCTTCCAGATCCGGGTTCAGTCGTAGGAGGTGAGGGCCAAACAGCGCCGTGGTCGCAGCCGCGAAGACGCGCGAGCGCCACCATGGGTAGAAATCCTCTATAATAACCCACTCGCCCGAGTCGGCGTGATCGCTAGGGTCAACCTTGGCCATGGCCTCGCTGAGGACTGAGGTAAAGCGTACCGCCAGACTGCGCAGAGCATCTCCCGTGAGATATTTGGCACTGTCGGCATGCTGGTTGGCCCAGATGCGCTGGTGTGTTGGGATCGAGGTACCCGGCAAGGGTTTAGCTTCGATGCCTGAGTTATCGCCCAAGTACATGGCTGCGTTTCAAGGTCTATCAGTGCGAGGTCCAAGAAGGGCTGACTGCAGGCAAGAAGAGGGGGAAGACATACGCATTACCTTTGGTGGAGTGCCAAATACATCACGCATCAGTTCGGCCATAACCTTTTTGTTACTCAGGAAGCGGGTGGCTCTTAGGAGGGGGCCGAAATGCTCGGGCTGGGTGATGAGGTAGCCTCTGAATGCAGGCAGTTGAACTGAGTAAGGGGTGCCATCACCCCAACTACGCCTATCGAACAGTCTGTTGGTATTTGCGACACGATAGCCTTTCGTAGAGTCATACTTACAATGTGTTAGCGATGAAACCTTTGGTGTCTCGGACGAAAGGGATGGTGCTCCCCAGCACGGGGATCCAATAAGGTATGATGGGCGGCTCCTTGCCATCTTTGCTGTTATGTTTGGTCCGGATGTGTGAGATTAGGGTGATCAAGTACGTAGTTGTAGTTAAGAGAAAAAGCGACGTCGGAAGAATGATGCGCCAGTTGTAGACTGCTTGCGCCTGTCCGGCGATCTCGACTATATCTTGAATCAAGCCCATCTTGGTCGAATATGCCAGAGATTGAAGGCTGAAGCAGCTGGCAATAGTCGCAACGTCGGGAGCTGTACGATAATATTAAGATTCTCGATGTCTGTGGGAATAACAGTGGTCAATGGTTTAATATGATGCGGGCAGACGCCTTATATGTTAGTGGAAATATCCGATATGGCAGGCCCGGTGGTCTCGTGAGCGGAATATCAGTATCAGGTAAGTGCCGAATCACTTACTCATCCTACTCATCCTGCTCGCCATTTGTCCCGTCTTACTCTTGGTAGCACTCGACTTCAGCGACGTCCTACGAGGTCTATGGGCTAAAACTTTGGGGGGTTATACAGGTGTCAGGGGTGGTTTACATGTCTACAAGTTTCCGACAATAGCTAGCATGCAGACTCCCATACAATTTGTACGGGTATTTACATAGCTAATGATGTAATATCCATATCATGTGGTGGGCCTGTGCCCCGTAATAGCTGAAAGACCCCTGAGACCCGTAAGCATCGGTGTAAAAGGGGCTGATGATATAAAGAAGGCTCCGGGCCCCTTGAGCACCCGCTTAAAATGTACGTCTAAGAGGGGATATTTCTTTATACATTTCTTATTACTTTACCCAGCAGCACTAAGGAACCAATATGGCTACTAAGAGCTTGACTGTGACCGAGGTCCCGAATGGGTCCTCTATCCCAACAGCACACCACGTATCGGCACCTGGTACGCCTCAAGCGTCAAGTCAGTTGGAGATACCCCCTTCGCATTTCCAACCACTCTGCCATCCGCTGGAGAAGCAGGTGACAGAGGAGGTAAATGCCTATTTCCTGAAGCACTGGCCCTTCCCGAACGACAACAGTCGGAGAAAGTTTGTCAACGCTGGCTTCTCCACGGTGACGTGCTGGTACTTTCCAAAGTCTATCGATTCCAGAATCCACTTCGCGTGTCGGCTTCTGACGATTCTTTTCTTGATCGACGGTAATTAGTCACATCGTATAATCACCACAAACAGGTAGTGTACTGATATGTCCCGGCGTTAGATCTGCTTGAACATATGTCACTCGCCGACGGCGAAGCCTACAACAACAAGTTGATGCCTATCGCGCGAGGTGATGTCCTCCCCGACCGATCGGTCCCTGTCGAGTACATGATGTATGATCTATGGGAAAGCATGCGCGCCCATGATTTGGAGCTGGCCAATGAAATTCTAGAGCCGGTGTTTACCTTCATGCGTGCTCAGACGGACTCTACCCGGCTCCGAAAGATGGATCTCAAGGAATACTTGGATTACCGGGAAAAGGATGTCGGCAAGGGGTATGTTGTGGATGCTCTTCTACCGTGACCCCTTCTCCGCCGATTGGCAGTCCTAGGCACTTAGGGAAGCTCATCTTGAACATCTGATGCGCCTTTCACCCGTGAATATTAATTGGCCTAGACGCTAATAATCAAAATTCTAGACTCCTCGCAGCCCTGATGCGCTTCTGTATGGGGCTCCAACTCTCCCCAGAAGAGCTGGCCGTCGCACGCCCAGTCGACATGAACTGCAGCAAACATCTCTCTATAGTAAACGACATCTGGAGCTTCGAGAAGGAGTTGCTCGCTTCGAAGACCCTTCACGAGGAGGGCGGCGTGCTGTGCACTGCCGTGGCCATCTTTGCGGATGGAGCCAACATATCACCAGCGGCAGCGAAGCGTGTGCTGTACTCGCTGAGCCGCGAGTGGGAGACGCAGCATGACCAGATGACGGCCGAGGTCTTGGCTAAAGTGGACACGCCACAATTAAGGGCTTACATGAAGGGCCTAGAGTATCAGATGAGCGGGAATGAGATTTGGAGCCGTACGACGCTGCGATATTTGGCCCCGACAGTGTGATGGAGAATGGATGAGAGTTTTCATTCTCAATTTACTGTACATTTACTGTGTACCTAGGCACTCGGTTCTAGAGTATACAGTCGCACTCTAAGGTACCCGGATATACAGGCAATGTTGCAGGATATGACCGAGAGTGTGATAAGATAGGTTATTGTTGGTATTGAAATCAATATGCAAGACCGCTTAGTTCGGAAGTATGGCTATCTAACTCGCTGCAATAGTGAGCGCTATCTGCACTGATCGCCTAGCAACAGGCAATCAATTCTTACGCCTCAGATACACTTGTAGGTATTGTGAGACTCACACATGTTATTACGGGAATTTCCTCTTTGGTGATGGAAACCCCGAAAATGGCAATATCCGATATTAATCTACCAAATTAGGTATCCCCGTGAATTCCTTTGATCATATCCTTCAAATACACGAAATGTTCCAAGCAAGTATGCGGCCTGAAGATTTTGGGTGCTGGCCAGCCTTGACAAATCGTGTGTCGGATAATAACGTCAGGACTCAGACCGTATGCCGTCGGCAGCCATGGAGCCGGAGCGCTTCGCCCTCAACCCGATGGACAACGTCATGCCCAGGTTTTACGCAAACTTCATCCTGACCTTTGGCCTGAAGCCTGGAGCTAAGTTCTCTGAGGTACACAGCTTGCTACAGGCAAGTTTGGACACCGCAGGAGAGGAACTCCCAATCATTCGAAGGCGCGTCTTCTCTATCCCACCTGACGAGAAGCATTCGAACGCCGGTCGGCTCGAGGCCCGGGAACATCCGGACTGGACGCCCCGGGTCATCTTCAACGATCTCTCGGCGTCATGGCCTGAATATGACGACCTCATCGACGAAGGTCTTTCACAAGACGCGCTCGATGGCGCGCAGCTCGTCCCTTCAGTCCACGCCGAGTGGGATCTCGAGGTTGAAGGTGCTGCCGGATGCATCCCACAGGCCAACTTCATCAATGGCGGCCTCTTGCTTTCAGTATGTCTGTTCCACTCACTTGTCGACGGTATGAGCGGCTCCCTACTCCTCAAGATGTGGGCGAAACACATGCGGCTGCATCAGGATGATGATCAGGGCGCTGCCGGCCTAACAATTACTTCAGACTGCTGCAACTACAGTCTCGTCTCGGAGGCTTGGGACGCGGCAGGAAACCAACTTCCGTCGCCGGATGAATTCAAGAACAGCGATAGTGATGCCTGGCGTCTGCTAGGGCTTTTACCGCCATTATCGCCAGAGGAGCTTGCGGAAAAGGCGGAGTTCAGCCTTGATCCTACGATGGCACCTCCGCCGCCGCAGATGACAACCACCATCTTCTATATCTCGAAGGCCGCCTTTGCACATCTCACCGCGCTAGCGACGAATTCTGAAGGCAGTGCCATCACGGCGAATGGCACCCAGGAAGATTCCGTTAAGGAGGATAGTGGCTCGCCCCTAGTCCCTACCGCGAACGACGCCCTCATGGCTCTCCTCTGGCGCTGCATCATGCGCGCGCGCCAGACGGCCGACCCTTCCAACCCGGCGTACGCCGCGGTGGGGGCGTTGAGCGAGCTGGACACCACGCTGGACGGGCGGGTGCTATTCAGCCCAGGGTTGCCGTGGGCCTATATGGGAACACTGGTATTCATTGCGACTACGCGCATGTCCGTGTCGACGCTGACATCGCCGTCGACCCCGCTGGCGACCGTCGCCCACACCGTCCGGCGGGCTGTGGCGGCCATCACGCGGGGGCGCCTGCATGACGCCTACGGCCTCGCGGCGGCCATGCCAGACTACGCCGCCGCACGGTATCCGTTCGCCACGTTCGACGGTGCCGAGGCATGCTTCACCAGCTTCCTAGGCCTGCCGCTCATGGAGATGCGCTTCGGCGGCAAGGTATTTGCCAACGGGGGCCTGGTAGACCACCTGCGCCCACCGCGTCGCGAGTTCGATGTGGTGTGTAGGAGGTGTGTCGTCTTGCCTCCACGGCGATCGGGTGGTTTCGAGGTATTGCTGAGTTTGAAGAGCAATGAGATGGAGGTCTTAGAGAAGGATCCGGAGTTTGCGCAGTTCGCCCAGTTTATTTGTCACTAGTAGGTAAACAGAAAAATACCTACAGTACTAGAGATAGGGTCTTGTCCAATTTCCATCATGATGTTCTCAAGTATCGTGCATGTTTAAATGACAGACTGTATGTATAATTTGGGTCGGACGGTTTGCATAGCAAGTAATGGATAGTATGGCGCCTTAAATTAATTCATCTAAGTAGATATTTTAATAGTCATTAGTCACGTCAGGGTCAGATTCATCACTGAAGACCAAGGTCTATCCACTCTTTACGTAATTATCGAAAATTGCTTCAGTCATCGCCAAGGCATCGCGTGCATCTTGGCGATCATTTCTAATATCCTTGGCAGGGGTATTTGAAAGGGAGTTAGAATGGGCGATCGATAACATAATCAAGTCTACCTGTATTGAAAGAGCCCCAATGATTTTCAGATTTTACTCCCGATTGGGAATTTGTAATGTAATAGATTCATTCTTCTAGGTCTAATTGTCTATAGTATAGTAAAGAAATCTAATAAACGATAGAGAAGATAGGGTGTTGTGCACGAGATCGCTACGACTCCAACGCAAAGCCATGGGCTAAATATTTCCCATAAAAGCCCTTTGGGTCGTACTTCTCCTGAATCGACTGCAGCCGAGGTAGGTTATTTCCATATGTCGGAAACGGCTTCTGGGTGGCTCCGGCGTCGTTAAGATAGATGAAATCAACAAATAGTCCTAGTTCACCCGTCTGACTCTTGATCTCGGCCGTGACGTCCTCACAGAACTTGTTGACTCGTTCATCATCCGCCGCATCAGTCCACTGCACAGCGAGGACCGCGGCTAGTTGTAAGAAATGTTAGCAAGAATACTTCGTATTAGACCTTGTCTATTAAATTTCAGGGTTAGCGACAACTCACCAATGAAGGTCCCGAGTTCAGGATCAAGACCAAGTGCATTGCCGCCCCGTTTTTCACTCTCGCGTAGCCATGCCGCTGAGATGGGCTGGTATGTAAGCGCGACTGCCACGTCTGCGACGTCACCCAAGTCTTCGGACGTCATGTCCATGACGGTACGGTTGGCAATGCTCATCGCGCGAGCATCGGTTTTGAAACTCACGCCCCAGAAAATCTGTCTCAAATTACGAGCGCCGGTGGTGTTCAGGAAGTTAGGCATCGCCGTCCAAGACTCGTAGACCTCGCCACCAAGCTCAAATTCAACTTGTCCTTCGATAGTGGTGAAGTTTGCGAAAGCCGCGGGGCTGCTGTCGTTGCCAGGAGCGAATTGAGCTGTGATAACTTCGTGAAATCCTAGTGATGGCGATGCTGCGATTGATGGGATGATAGCCACGTTGGGATCGTCGACACCTCCACCGGGAGCCATGTACGCCTCTAGCGCGGCGAAGAACTGGTCTGAAGTCTTCGGCTCGGTGACCCGCCACGCGATCATTTTCGCGAATGCGGATGTTACCTCAAAGTACTTGACGTCAAACCGAGTGACGATGGCAAAATTGTTATGCCCACCGCGGAGCGCCCAGAACAAATCTGCGTACTCGCCGTCCTCCGTCGCCTCGACGACGGTCCCATCTGCTAGCACAGCCTCGAAGGCGACCACGTTGTCGCACCCCCAGCCCTGCGTGCTAGAAAAGTATCCAATGCCTCCCCCAATAAGGACACCGCCGACACCCACGCTGGGATAGCGCCCCCCGTTGACGGCTAGGCCGTACGGCACAAGCCAGTCATAAACCTCCCCCCAGGTCTGTCCGGGGCCGATGGAAATCGTACCGGCGTTCTCGTTGAGCGTGCGCTCGTTGAGATTGCTAAGGGAGATGAAGACACCCGGCTCAACGGACTGCGCGCCTGGTACAGGCATGTGCCCACCGGCACGGACGGAGAACTTCGAGCCCGCCTCCTGGATGATGGTCACAGCCTCGCCGATTTCCGCGGCAGATGAGGGGAGGAAGACACAACTAGGGGTGAGGAGACAAGTCTGGGACCAGATGGCGAGGGACTGGTTCTCAAACTCGGTGGCGTTACCCGTGTAGAGGGACTTAGGGAAGGCCGTAGCAAGCTTATTACAAGCTCTGTCAGCTGCTACGGTTGTCTCATTCTGCCGGCGCAGTGGGACCGCTGCGAAAGCGCAAGATACGTAGGCCAGCAAGGCAACAGAAAGGCGGGATAATGGGTGGATCATCGTAATGGCTGAGGACTCAAAAAGGTCGTTTCGAATATGATTCCACAAAGTAAACAAGTAACTTGCTGGCCGTATGGATTCAATTTGTTTGATTTTCGTGATGAATGTTTAAGCGGATGATAGAGGGCTTAATATATCCAGCTCTCGATAGACATTGCTAAAAGCTCTCATCATTGCATTGACTCTAGGAGAGGAAATATCCGGATGACTACGTAGATGGTATCTCTACCTCATCATACTTGGATTAACGTAGCCTGAAGCAATGAAGCCACGACGCGTATGCCTCCCTCAGCATGACAACTTGGGGGTAGAGATGTTGGACTAAATTGGGCCAGGTAGTCGCCTGAGGGATCAGGTGCGGCTGGATCATGTGCCGCCTTAAAAGGGGGCTGAGGACTTTGCTGCAGTCCGAATGGTCGCCTGATTTCGACTCCTACTCAGCCTATACTTAACAGGCAGCTATTAGGGTACCAAAACCGCTCTGTACTCTATTTATAGTCCATACAAAACCGTTACTAACTGCTCAGCCCTATCTCATCTAATACTCCACGTGCTGTTAATGCCAGTGCCCATGCGGTGGAACATACAGACCCTATTGGCACCAATAGCTTTAATCGTATCACCGTATAACGTCTATTACTCAGGTGGCAATTTCAAAATACACTCAAGCCTGACCGCTAGACCTATAGGAAGATGACTGACTGCTACTTTGGCCGCTTGAGGCGGAGGTTTATGCATATAGTAGCAGACACAGTGAGCTGAGGGACAGGACTACACCTGAACCTCCATCGGCAAGCCCGTAGTCATAATCGGAGATAGCAGGTTTTAAGAAAACAAAACAAGGATATCAATCTAGCTGTGGTAACAATTTGCTATCTATATCATATATCTAGATTTTAACCGTTTGTCCTTACTATATGTCTTTGAGGATTTCCCTGGCTTGTTCGAACTTGCTTATAAACACCAAGAATGTATTCTATCAAGACTCGATTCGATGTTCTTCAAAATGAACCCACACTGGAGCTTTCCACCACATGATATGGCAGTGAGAAGCTGCCTCGAGATCCAGATCTTTGCTCTCTAATGAAAATGATATGTCATACTTGAACAGCATCTTAGCCATAATAGATGCCATTTGCATGTACGCGAAACTGTTATGCCGAAACTAGTTAGTACTCGGAGATTATTAAAGCAGACAGGAGACAGGAAGAGGGGCGCATTTGACCACGTACTTGCGCCCAATACACGCTCTGTATCCGAGAGAGAACGGCTGGCTAGCTTCCTTGACGTCGGTGCAGTCCAGATCTAGCCAGCGCTCCGGTACGAAGCTCTCCGGCTCGTGGAAGTACTTGGCGTCGTGGGTGACGGTGAATGCGCTCGTGTACACCTCGGTGCCCTTGGGGACCCAGAAACCGTCTATTTCGCACCCGGGCGAGATGCGAGGAAAGCCCTGCGACCCGGGCGGGTAAATACGCAGACTTTCGTTGAGGACTGCTTGTAGGTATGGTAGCTGCATCGCTGACTTGGCGTCGATCTCCTCGTAGGTCTTGTACCGCGAACGGATTTCTGAAACTAACGTTTCTAATGCCTTGGGAGTCTTGAGTAGATAGTATGACGCGGCTGCGAGGCATGTAGCCGTGGTCTCACCGCCCGCAATTCTGTTGATGATATGAATGTTACTCAGGTACGACATTTGGGGGGTATAGCGAAGAAATCATCTCACATACATCAATGTGGAGGCATGAGCCGTCAGCTCCTCCTCCCACAAGGCTCCGCTCTTCACCTTGCTGACCAGGTTGGTAAGAAAGTCTTGCCGCGTAGTGTCTGCCTCTAGTCGCAGCTTAACCTTTCTCCTCGCCTCGTTCGAGTGCTTGTTCCTCACCGCCACCGTCAAGCTGGGCAGCAGCCACCTTCCCAGTGCGGCCACGACTGGGAATCTCCTCAGATTGTCCACTAGTGTGATCTCCAGTAGGTGGTTGAGGATGAGGTCGATCCATTCGTGGTGTTCCTCCCGATCGACACACCCAAAACTCTCACCGAATGCCATCTCACCAAGCGTATCAAAGGTAACCATTTCCATCCACTTGACCACATTGATACCCTGTCCGTTGCTCTCCGCATCCAGCCGACCAAGCTTCTGCACAAACTCTAGAGTCTAAATTAGTGCAATTCGGAGTTCGGTGGAGAGGTGCACGAACCGTCCACTACATGTTGCACAACGGCCTCTTGCTGCTCTAAAGCTTTGATACTGAATGCGGCAGTGAGATCCTTCTTCTTGCGCGCGTGTTCCGTCGGATTGCGCTCAGATCCGATGCAGCCCGTTTTGAAGCCTGCTCCATATATATCGTAGAACTCGCCTTTGATCAGCTGTGCCTGGCCAGGCGGTGGGTAGCCATAGATGGCTTTCCATGACGAGACGGACGCAAAGGACAGCTCGTTGGGCGACACGCGGAACACTGGACCATAGCGACGATGTTGTGCCTGGATTGCACGGTGTGATCGGCCCGACATAGTGTGGAAAAAGCGCCATAGCTGCAAGTAACGAGTATTACTCTTAGTTCACCGAGGCATTGCAATTATTGGACCACGTATTGGGGGACTAGATCTCACTTACCAGCGATGTTCGCGCCCAAAATGGACCAGGGAATCTTGCAAGTGGATGGAAATAGAGATTGTAGATCAGCTGGTAGAGCAAAAATGAAACGATGAACCCGGTCACGATTGTAGTCACATCGCGATTGCTCAGTTCACGATACATGCGTCCCATCTGATCGATGGTAATCCCAAACTGCGTCCTTGCAGTAGTAAGGGCTCCCTCCAACGTAATCTGCGCCATGATGTTCAAAAAGTGCAGTCAGCTAGTTTGTAATGTTGACGATGATACTTTCGCGTCGTATGCAACGTGGGTGTTGCAGGAACTACAACAGTGTAAACGAACCCCTCAATGTGACTGCGCCCACCTGGGACCAAATTCATGGGCCAAACCGAAGTATCCTGGTTATTCAAGGAACATTTTGGCTCTCGTAGAGCGCAGCCTAACAAATCAGGTAATTGCCGCGCGTGCTTACCACCACCAGCCTCCGGAAGATAGGAGATTGCCTATATAGGGAGACCACTCATGTCTCCAACTCGGTCCCTGTCGGTATTACCGATATACGGACAGCAGGTTGATGGTTAACCCTCGTAAAAAGGTACTACGGGATTTTCCTCTTTGATTATGCTATATCAAGCCCGCCGGGGAGGGGGGGCGTAGGGGGCGTTTGTGCCCCGCTGTTAAGTGGCTTGATTTCAATAACATGTTAGAAATCAGGAGGCGGCTTATCCCTCGCGGTGGATTCAAGTCATTCGTCTCAATTCTTGATGACTGTGGCATACTCTGATGCTCTGCTACTCATAATATTCCAAAGGGGCTAGTAGGCGTAGCGAGTGACTGGGGGTCTCGTTTATCCGCCTAGAGTCACACGACAAGGAAAGGTCTGGCTATACCTGATTAATAAAGGAATATCAAGTATTATCATAAATGTAGATAGCCCCTGAAATGAGTTTGAGTGGTGTCGCGTGACAGAACCGCTCTACAGGGACATCTCAAGATGGCTCCCCATGTGCTAGCACCTTACGAGACTTGATATTAAAAACTTGGGAGTGACTATACCTTCATTCTGTACCTCAACGAGTATGAGAATATAGTAAGTAAAAGCCGGCGACATCATCTCCTTGTGTTCCAACCTTCCACCATGGCCGCCTATGTGTTCATGGTTTTGGCCTTCGTTACTCTATCGATCTTCTACAACATTTTCAACCTCATCTGTAATATCCATGTCGCCAGGGGAACCGGCCTACCTTATACACTCTCATTCATTCACGAACTCGAAGTCTGCGCGTACTTCACAGATCCGATCTTGCGATGGCTATTTCTCCGCCGCATCCAGCGTGGCCAAGGTTGGCCCCTATGGGCGCGGTTCATGATTAAAGACTGGCACTACGAAGATCGGCGTCGTGCTCACGACCAGTTTGGAGACGTGTTCCTGGTTGTGTCGCCGGCTGGCATAGTCTGCTATGTTGGTGAGGCTACCACTGCTGCGCAGATACTTACGCGCAGGACGGCATTCATCAAGCCGCCCGGGAAGATGAGTGAGTATGCCTTTGGCATCTAAGCCGTCTCTCCTTTGTGTTTTCTCGTTCTGGTGCTGACCCTGAGCTCTCTGCAGAGATGCTGGAGCCCTTCGGTCCTAACGTCGTATCCGTTGACGGCGATCGCTGGAAATTTCACGTTGGCATCACGCTGCCCCCTTTCACGGCAGACAATGTTCGGCGTCTGGTCTGGGATGAGACAGGCCGACAGGTTGACGTCATGGCCGCGTCGTGGAGCCGCGCTGGGGCTGAGGCCAGCATGAAGCACAACATCTACTCGCTGACCTTGAACACTATGTCTCTTGTTGGCTTCGGCAAGCAGAGCGAGTGGGTAGACGGGCGGGACGCAGTCTCCGAAGGTCATAAGCTCTCGCTGGTAGACTCGATTTATCGTGTGGTTATGCACCTGCCGCACATTATGCTGCTGCCAAAGTGGGTGATGAAGCACCTGGCACAAGAGGCGTACACCGGATATACCGAGCTAGAAGTGTACATGGAAGAACTGCTGGAACAAGAGAAGTCGCGGCTGTTGAGCGGACGTGCAGCCAAAGAGGACACCCGGCAGACGTTGCTGACGGCAGTTCTGCGTACGAATACGCGCAAGCCGGGAGGGGCCACGCTGACAGACGTGGAGGTCAAGGGTAACATCTTCATGTTCTTGCTCGCGGGCTACGACACAACGGCCAACACCATTCTGTTTTGCAGCATCACGCTTGCTCTCTACCCAGCCATACAGGATGCGATTATTAACGAGATCGACCACATCTGGGCAGAAGCTGAACGGGAAGGCCGGTCAGAGCTTTCTCTTGTCGATGACATGCCAAAATTCCGTTACCTAGTTGCTTTTATGGTTAGTACACCTCTCTCTCTCTCATATCTGGCCAGACTTCCTGCTTTGGGGTAATTAACTGACATCAGAAACAGTATGAAGTCATGCGTGTGTTCCCCATCGTGCTGCCCATCGCGCGAGAGGCGGCAGGCCCCCAACGCCTGCGTGTCGCAGACTGTGACCATCCTCTGCCGTCTAGCATCAACGTCGTCGTTAACAACACAGCCATCCACCACGATCCGGTAACTTGGCCCAGCCCTAGCGTTATCGAGCCCAGGAGGTGGCTGGTGAGCGACCCGCATAGCTTCCATCCGGAGAAGCCCGTATCACCCCGGCACAGGGCGGAAATAAGCGAAGGCAAGGTACCGGTTCCGGGACACCGCCGCGGCACATTCATGAGCTTCGGCGAAGGCCCGCGAGCGTGTCTGGGGCGGAACTTTGCGAGGACTGAGTTCGTAGCTTTCTACAGCCGACTACTTAGAAAGCATAGATTAGAGCTAGGTGACGGGATGGATCCCGTGGGGGTGGAGACGATGATCCGGCTACGCAGTGGTGGATCACCTGTCACGTTGGTTCCAGCCGAGGACGTTCGAGTCGATCTAGTGGAACGGACCGACGTGGAATCCCTGTAACAGATCGTCCCTAGCCTACCGACCAGCAGACGTGAACAACTACTGTAGTTAGAAGCTAGACCAATGGAGCAGGTGGAGTTAGCCTCGCCGTCAAAGGATCGCTGCTAAAAGTAAAGTCCAACCCCCCTGCACTCGGGCACCTGATGGGTGGATAGATCTCGGATGTCTCGGGAACCTATTACCGCGTAATGTGTGTGTTTGTACATAGGGAATTTGGGAAGAATATTACTCGACAAGTCAGCCCAATCAATATGACGTTTGGTTCGACTGGAGCAAGTAAGCAAAAGAAAATAGACTGGGCTAGGCCTCGGATTACGCACCTACTCACGAACTTTTTTTTATCCATCCATGCATCCGGGTAAAAATGGGGTTAAGTTGCTGGCGCCCTCAAGTTGTTGTGGGCGTCTTTTATATCCATGGCTAGCCATAGATTCTGTGGGGTGGTTATATGGATGTCTCGCACAGTGGCATACTGTACCGCTAAACCTAACGAATACAACAGCTTTTGCCCTTACCATTCCTGTCCTGACAGTTCTCTTGGCACACATAAGGACCCATAGGTTTTCGTAGTTGCTTAATGGGTACCCACCTCGCAAGGCCTAGAGAGTTGACTGGGTTCATTTGGTAGCTAACTAAGTCATGACTTGGCGGTGCTTAACTTGACTTGGTGGTGATGCTACAGCATATGTGACTTCAAGACAAGAACACCCGCCGTATTCAATACTACGCATATACCTTCCTATGAAGTAGACACATTCAACAGATAGCCAGAATGATACCAGTGTGTCGAGACCAGTCGATACGCACTCCCACCTAAATAGTAGACATGACACGATCATTGCACCTTCATTCAACGCTCGTACTTCGCGAATTGCTGCTCCGTCCATTCCCATAGTGTCTTCCTCAGCTCCGGATCCTCGCTCGCTTTGGTCTTATCCTCCGAGAGTATACCCACAGGCACATAAAACCCACCACTCTTGATCTTATCATTTCTAGCTGTGATTGCCCAGAGCAGGTTGTAGGTGCCCTGTTCGGGGGTGAGCATCTGTCCGATATTCGGAAGATACACCAGCATCTTCTGGCTCCACGTCAGGTCCGTGACGAGGGACGTCTTGACGACCCCGGGATGGATGGCAAAGGATTTAATGCTGGGGTACCTGGCAGCCAGCTCACGCGCATACAGTAGGTTCGCCAGTTTGCTTTGGCCGTAGCGCAGCCACGGGCCCAGCATGGGCAGGCTTTGCTCGCTTCGCAGCTTGTCGAACTGGATGCCCCCCGTGGGCGTCCCCTTCCATGCGAGGCTGGTGACCATGACGATGCGCACGTCGGCGTCCGGGAGGGCAGCCGTCTTCTCCAGCAGAGGCAGCAGCTTTCGGACAAGGAACGAGTGACCTAATTGGTTCGTGGCGAAGTGAATCTCATACCCGTCAGTGCTGACACCGGCCGGCTTAGCCATGATGCCCGCGCAGCAGACTAGCACGTCGAGGCGGTCCGGGATGGTGGCCAGAACCTTGTCGGCCGCCGCTAGGACTGAGGTGTTGCTGGAGACGTCGCAGGAGATAAACGTCAGCTTAACACCCTGCGGTGCTTGTGCGATGACGGCCTCGGCCGCCTTGGCATTGCGCCCGGTGAATAGTATGTGTGCTGGGTTGTGCGCCGCCAGCTCCAGTACGGTCCCACTACCCACACCAGCGGTGCCTGTTTTAGATAGGGGTGGTGTTGTCAGCAAATCATTGCTGGATGTAGAACACAGAATAGAAAACAAGATAAGAATGCCGCCGTGATGTGGCAGCGGCTTAACTGGGAAGGGAAACGTGTGTTGTGCTGTTGGCAGGTGAGACGGGCCCATTTCATGTCACCAACTTACCTCCAGTAATGAGGATAACCCGGCCTGAGAGTTCGGGAATTTCCTTCTTCGGATTGAATTTCAAGTCGACCATAGTGGCAACGAAGTGAAGAGAGACGGGGGGCGGGGGAGGGCAAGGACGTCTGAAGTCAGATAACAAGTACTATCGCAGTGGGCGAATTGGGTTAACGTCATGGTGAGGGGGAAGTTCATCGACTGGGAGGAATGAGAGTGAATTTATTTGCATGACACCACTGAGGAACTAGGATTCGATGTAAGGGTGCTGGGGGTTTCCATTCTTTGACCACCGGCCATATCCGGATGCCCGAAACATCAAGCAGCCCAACACCTTTTGGTGTATGTAACTAAATGTGTCTGAAGAGCCGCGAGCCCAGCTAGGACTTTATGACATGTATTAATCAATCGAATATTTTGGAACCAGCTCTAAACATAATGGGGGGGGGGGGCGTGCCGTCCCCGCACGGAGCTCCAGATACCAATGCTGTGACAAGTACTGCAACGAGTGATGCGGCACGTAAAGAGCGATGTATACTGTTAATTCCTACACTGTGTAATCCTGGAATCCGGGGTAATATTTGGGGTGACTCGCAGTGTAGCCCTGCGTGAGCCTGGAGAACCGTTTAAATAGAGCGCAGTGGCTTCGGTTGGTATTTCCAACCTGTTCTTGCTTCGTGGCTTACGGGCTCTTGCTTACCTGGACAAGTCGTGTTCACCTATCATCGCGTAGAGTCTGCGCCGTGGCTATCTGTCAGATAAAGCGTTGTAAGAAACTCCGTGTTTAAAATAGATCATATTTTTAAGAGAGACTTGCCTGCTTGCCCTTTTATCTTTCCCTTACTAGCGCTGTTTAAGCTAGGCCCGGGCAGTGTAAATTCTTGTCCAGCAGTGCCCTAACCATATTTGGTATGTGACCCACTCCCCCTATTCTATGTCGCTGGAATTTCTAGATTCGCGTAAGACCATCATAGCACACCTTAATCATACGTACTATTCTGTCGCCGGGTTAAATGAAGATATTCCCAGATGCAATTGCACTATTGGAATAAGCCTGTAGCGGTTATTACGCTGCTTCTGCTATATGCGCGCGCGCTTTACACGATTACTGGCCATCAGGCTAGTGCGCCCCGTTAGTGCCAGCGTATCGACGCCACCCATTCGCCCCCTCGCTCCCGGCGTTAACCTCCTATACCTCCCTCCCCCCCAAAACCCCGGCCCTATGTAGGTCCTGGCAATATTGTTGTCGTATCATGAAACCGGGGGTTGATTATGCTATTGTGGGCGGAAATAGGTTCATGTCATAATATTAACCCACCATCATACAGGCATTAGCTTTAGCAAGGAATCAATAGTGGCTAGATAACCACCACTCAACCAACAACCAACTTTGCTTATATTGAGGGATTTTCTATGCTAATTTAGTATTACGTGATACACGTGGCTTTATAACTGCGTCCTGTGCCGCTTTTGGCGGCCGGGTATATGCAAGACCTGTCTTATCATATCAAGGTGTGGTAAGCACTTCTATGGGGTCCTATACCAGTATATTAAGACCTACACACAATGAGTAGATATATACGGCTTTTGGTGACTACCCTCACCTGGCCATCGAACGTGAATAGTATAACGCAGTTCTGATCTTGTGGCATCTTTTATTGCTGTTCTTCAGTGGTCAGGGCGGCGCTCTTTTCAATATCTTTCACTGCTAACAATTAAACCCTTGTCACTATCGACAAGTTATATCATGTACGGGACATGGAGATATAATTCCAAGTCCGATAATCAGGAAGTCGTCCAGGTGCCAGTTGATGCTTCCAATGCTCGACCCGTTGTTCAGCAGGCCTGCAACTCGTGCCGAGGCAAGAAGGTAAATACTGCCCTTCGAATAAGCAAGTTGCCCAGATGTTTACGCTCTTTCAGACTAAGTGTTCCGGCGAAAAGACCGGCTGTAGTCGTTGTAAAGCATTGTCCAAGCAATGCTCGTACACGAACCGCTCAGAAAAGAGAGCTACGAAGCGCAGAAGGGCAAATGCAGATGCGGATGTAGATGTAGACCCCGAGATGCAAAATGGGGAACAGTCAAGCGAGGTCAAGCAACCAGAGCCCACACCTCAACTCCAACACGAGCTATCGTCATCATCATCATCATCAGAATGTGACCCGTCTTCACGGGCGAAGCGAGATATTGCTTCTCCGGCGGCAGCTCCATCTGATAGCAGCCCTGAAACTTCTGAGGTCGACATGGGCAATGTAGCGGCTGGGCCAATGCTTAGTTTCACGACAGCCACAGATTACTTTGAACCGATATCTATCCCGTCGTTTGAGCATCTTGGGACTGCTTCGTCACTCGCCGAAGAAATTTGCCAGTTCCCAGGAGCCGATTTCACGGCCGATCCATCCACGCCCGAGAGCTGGTCCAGACCCATCAAGTCTAGAGCGGTATCCAACTCCCACCTAACAGGCACTATTCTCGGATCGTTTCCGTTGACCTCGAGCTCTACCGGACAGCCGTTCCATCAACTTCCAACGCCCACCTCCCATCCTGCTACCACCACCGGGTCCATTCTGGAGAACAGCCCGAAAGAATTGACCCAAATCCGCCCGCCGAGCTCGAGCTTGAATTCAATGCCTCTTAGAGTCACAAGCCCCACTACCCCGCGCCAGGAACCCTGCCTATGCCTGCAGCACGTTGCCTTCCTCGTGCACGAGCTCGAGATGGGCCAGGCGGACAGCCTCGACGGACAGCTGGTATCCCACAGGGAGGCGGTGGAATACGGCCGGGACATGATGACCTGTGGCTCGTGCTCGTTGCGGCCCGAGAACTTGATGGTCTTCACCTTCCTGTCCGACCGTCTACTGCAGCTGGCCGAGACGATCACGGATCGTATGGTAACTGGATCCCAGCAACCAGGCAGAGAGGATCGGTTCACGGTCGCGTTCGGCGAGCTCGAAATCGACTCTGGGCCTGAGTGGGAATTGTTGGTAGCAAATATGGTGGTGCTGCAGCTGGACTCCCTCATCCAGGTCATGGATCAGCTCAAGGAAAACGCCGTGAAGGTAAGGGCAGAGATTGTTTCTACGAAGGCGGCCGAGACGGGTAGAAAGCTACAAAAACTGATAGAAAAGATTGTTTCAAGTCATAAGCGATACTAGACATCAAAGCCTTTCTCCTCTCCGTCTCTCTGTCTCTTTCTTCGCAGAGCGTAGACAGGCGGCTAATGATTTATGAAAATAACACTAGAGGCTGTACTCTACAAACTATTCAGGTGGTCTCCCGTGATACGGATGGACGGAAATCTGTGGCCGCTTGTTGCAGCTGTGTGAGGAGCTCGTTGTCGCGGCCAAACCACCACGGCCTCAGGTCTGACATAGGCTCCTCAAGCTCCGTGTATGTGTCGCCCAGTGTCAGGATGACGCGACCATTCCAACGCTCTCCCTCACGGTACCTCTCGCTCATGGCCTCTTTCCCGTAGGCAGCCACGCGCCGGGGCTGTCTGGCTGTTGCCGCATAGACCAGTGCCCGACCGACGTGATCCGACGAGCTAACGGGCAAGCCCATAGCGATGATCGGAGCAGCCAAATGGGGGGGCAGCAGGCGTGTTATGGTGGCCGCTGGAGCGATGCCGTTGATGGTAATACCGTCCTCGGTCAGTGTCGATCGCAGTGAACGAATTAACCCGACAAGCTAGGATAACCAGTATGAGCCTGCGATCGTGGGAAACCGAATCAGAGAAAGGGGATAACCTACACCAGTCTTGGCGGCTGCGTACACGGGCAGGCTCTGCTCTGGCGCATAGGCCGTCGCACTGGTGGTAATGACAATGCTGCCGTGCGTACCATGCCTACGCATTATGCTTCGCGCCATCTTGACAAAGTAGACGACGGCCTTGAGATTGACGTCCAGAACGCGATGAAAGCTGGCGTCAGGCTCGCAGAGTTGGCCGTCCTCGTCGAACACGTCGGAGAAGTAATCTCCCTGCTCCGTCACGGCGGCATTTGCAAACGCGAAATCAACCCTCCCCACGGCAGCGAAGGCGGCGCGTAGATCCTCCCAGGAAGAGACATCACATGAGTGGAACTGTATATCTTCAACGGGCTCCGCCGGGTCGGGTTCTGATACGTCGAGGACGTGTACAGTGGCACCTTTGCGTGCGAGCAAGCACGCTGCTGCTAGACCGATACCGGATGCACCGCCTTGAATTGGTTAATATCGTGGCATAGTCGGTTAGCTTCGAGGAGGAAGAGGAAGACGGGGAATCAGACTATGGAGACTGACCTGTTATTATGGCTGTCTTACCCTCTAGATTGGGGATGATGGATTCGTCGATCTGAAGAAACGCCATGCTTATTAAGAGTGGATATATGGGATGTGATGGAGGGCTCTGGCGTGTAAATTACAGTCAGGGAAGATTGAATAAAGCGAACTATATCACATTCTATACGTTTCTCAATTTTAATGCTTCGCTCAGGAAATACGTAGGTAGTATTTTGACAGAACCGGCGCCGGCTCCGGTTCCACAACAAAGGTATGTAATACAGACATGATCTTGATCGCCGCTTAACCTAATAGACATAAAGAGGTTCGCCAACTGCCTAAACTGGTTATTTCCGGTTTTACTCAGTGCTGGCTATCCGATGTGAAAAAATAGCCCCGCCACAACATCACAAGTTTTGTTCATGTATTCTCTAACATAGCGCTCTCCCTCACTGCCACCATCAATCTGGGCTTCTTCCATAGCGTGTGCATCCGAGAATCCCGATGCCAGTCCAGCTTGTCATCCATCAGCTGAAGGTCGTATCTCCAGAGTAATTTGGCAAGTGTCGTGCGCATTTCCATCCACCCTAGACTATGATGGTGACAATCTCTCAGCTCGTCTTTCTTTAGCAAGGTTGTTCGGAGAGGTATTCACTTACTTGCGTCCTAGACATCCCCGCGGTCCTAGTGAGAACGGTTGGGCGGCATCCAACACGTCATCGCTCTGGTTTAACCACCTCTCCGGTTTGAAGGACTCCGGCTCAGCGAAGTTGGCCGGATCGAGGCTTGCGGCGACAGGGTTTATAAACACGACGACCTGAAAACTATCGTTAGCCTCCCAAATTTCTTGATTGCCTTTTTAGTCAAATTTACCCCAGCTGGAAGAAAATGGCCATCCACTGAGTCTCCTCCCTTGGGCACTATTCTGGGTAGACCTAAGGGTAGCGGTGGATAGATGCGCAGTCCTTCTAGAATCACGGCCCGCAAGTAAGGTAGGTGCTGTGTAGCCTGTGCGTCGATTTCGTCAGGACTATTAAATCTAGTTCTGATCTCGTCCTTCAGTCTCTGCATGGCTTTCGGTCTCTTCAATAGATAGTACGTGATGGCACTCAGCGCCGTGGCTGTGGTTTCGCTTCCAGCAAGCACGAAATCGGACGCGTGCGCCGCCAGCTGCAAATCAGAGACCTTTTCTGGGTCGCGCTGCTCCAGAATGCGTGTCATGAAGTCTTTGCGAGCGTCGTCTTTGCGCGAGATACGTCGCTTGACAAGTTTGATTGCATAATCCTCGTTTGTACGCGTGTCTTCTGTGATCTTCTGGATTTTGGATTCGAACAGGGGCATCAGCATCGTTACCAGCTCAGGGAAACGCTTGAACATATCGGCTAGCGCACCCTGCGTTAAGGCACCCATGGCGATATCGATCCATGGGTGTGGCTTGTCTGTTGTCATTGCACATCAGATCACAACACGAAAAGGGCGGAGGGGGGAGAGGAAACGCACCGTCCTCCAAGCCGTTAAACGTCTCTCCGAAAGCCAGGTCACCAATAATATCAAACGTCATCATCTCATACGCCTTGGCGATATCCCAGCCACCCTTCCTTCTACCGCGCTCACCTGCTAGGTCCACAAACTTGACGACTGAAGCTGCTACGAGCTCTTCTTGTTCGGACAGGGATCGGTCGGAGAAGGCATGTGAGAGATATTTCCGCATTTGCCCGTGAGCCTCTACATCTCGCTCACTCACAATGCTATGGACTCCACGGCCAGCGAAAGAGCCTCCATCGTAGAAATGACTCTTGATGAAGGTTTCATGGCCTGGTCGAAAACCATATATATCTTTCCATGACTGCGCCGAGTTGAAGGAGAGCTCGTTCGGTGCCGTACGAACCACGGGACCTAAATAACGTTCAGGCTAGGGTGCAATTAAGGCGGTATGGGTGAGAGAACAATGCACTTAAGTAGACGCACCGTACTTCTTGTGCAAGTCCAATAACTTGTATGGTTGGCGACCGCTAAAGAACCACACGCTGTGTGGAATCTTTCCGACGTTGATTAGCAGTGGAGCGGAGTGCAAAGGCGATGTTGAGTACGCACATTGCTACAAGCAGCGAGCTTAGGACCGGGGTATTTCGCCAGGGGATGGAAATAGAGATTATACAATATCTCTCCGACGGATCGAATGGCAAACTATTCAAGGAGGCAAGACATCAGATCAACACCGAGCCACCATCTTTACTGAGCTAGAATGGTTGTATTGACTACTTACCACACAAATCAGTAGGCCGATAAGGGCAGACAAGAGCAAGAGCATTTTGTGCAAGTTGGCGGCAAGAAGTCGGAAACGATAATTGCTGGCGGGCTGGGAAATTTCACAACTTGTCTGGGATACTTGTTCCAGTAATAAGGTGTAGTTGTACCTGAGTAAGTACCGAAGCTATACTGCACGACGACTATGTGGCCGGAGCTGAGCTTGGCTCTGGAAGTCGATCCTACGTGGCTGTACACATGATCAAACGGCGCTTACCATGTACAGCATGGTAAGATGAAGACTTGATTTCATAGGTGTGACAAAACTCGGCATTTTCCAGATTAGGACAGACAGAATCGAGAAACAATATTGCCTATATCCTGCTCTCATCGCCGACAACGTCTTGATACAGTTCATCTCGCATCATCTCCAACAAACACATTCATTCTATCGCTGCTGACGGGTCCACAACCACCATGACTATTAACGGCGACAAACCCCTACCCCTGACCAATGGGATGACTGACACGAAAGCCCCTAAGACGGAGCCTCTCGCCATCATTGGCATGGCATGCCGTTTCTCTGGAGATGCAACAAGTCCAGAGAAGCTGTGGGAACTCGTATCGCAAGGGCGAGATGCGTGGTCGACTGTGCCGGATGAGCGTTTCAATCACGAGGCTTTTTATCACCCGCAGTCCGACCGTTTAGCAACTATGTCCATGAAGGGTGGATTCTTCCTCCGCGAGGACCCTGGAAAGTTCGACCCGTCCTTCTTCAACCTCTCGTCCGAGGTAGCCGCCGCTATGGACCCGCAGATCCGGATCCAGCTCGAGATCGTTTTTGAGGCGCTCGAGTCTGCCGGGCTACCGCTATCTTCCGTCTTGGGGTCCAACACGTCCGTTTTCACCGGTTCCTTCACCAAGGACTACCACGACCTACAGCTACGGGACCCTCTGAACATGTCGCGGGCCTTTGTGACTGGTAACTATGCGGCCATGCTCGCGAACCGTGTCTCGCACTTCTTTGACTTGAAGGGTCCGTCTGTCGCTGTGGACACGGGCTGCAGCACCAGTTTGATGGGCTTACACCTAGCGGCGCAGAGCTTGCGGACAGGAGAGTCGGATTGTGCAATCGTTGGCGGCGCATGTTTGAATCTGAACCCGGATGCATTCGCGAACTTGTCAACACTGCAGTAAGTGGGCTGGCTCCCTTTGACTCAATTCATTCTCCTGACAGAGCTGTTCTAGAACCTGTGGACCGGATGGCAAATGCTATGCATTTGACGAGCGTGCACAGGGGTACGGTCGTGGCGACGGTATTGCTGCCGTGATTCTCAAGCGTCTGTCTTCTGCCATTCGCGACGGGGACAATGTCTGTGCGGTTGTGCGCGAGACCGCCTCAAATCAAGACGGAAGCACGCCAACTATCACAGCACCCTCTTTTTATGCGCAACGTAACTTGATCGAGGAGTGTTATGCGCGTGCGGGACTGGATCCGTTAGACACGACTTTTGTCGAGGCGCATGGCACGGGAACTAGAGTTGGTGATCCGGCCGAAGCCCGGGCTATCGGCGAGTCAATGGGAAAAGGGAGGGCAAAGCCCCTGTACGTAGCCAGTGTCAAGACGAACCTGGGGCACACCGAGGCAGCGTCCGGGCTAGCGGCCTTGATTAAGGTGACTTTGGCGCTACAAAACCGACAAATACCGCCGAGCCTGAACTTCGAGAAGGCCAATCCCGAGATCGATTTGGACGGGTTACGATTGACGGTGCCCACAAAGCTTGAGCCATGGACATCATCAAATGGACCTCTACGAGCATCCATTAATAATTTTGGATACGGGGGGACTAACACACATGTCATCATAGAAGAAGCCCCTTTAGTACGTGCAGCATTCGTAGCTGCAGGTCGGATCCCATCGAGGCAACTCTTCTTCGTCAGTGCGCATAACAAGGAAACCACACAACAGATGGCCACCAACCTAAAAGATTATCTAAGGTTGTCTAAAGAGACGCTCTCAGATGCATCAGCGTTTGGAAATCTGGCTTTCACCTTGGCCGAGCGACGAACACGCTTTCCCTGGACTATCGCAGTGAGCGCCTCGGGGGTTGACGATCTTGCCTCGAGACTCGGCGAGAGTACAGTGCAGCCAGTACAGAGGCTCGAGAAACCACCACGTGTAGGATTTGCGTTCAACGGCCAGGGTGCGCAATGGTTTGCGATGGGGAGGGAGCTCTACATAGCTTATGAGGTGTACAAGGAAACGATTGATGAGTGCGATCGGATCATCCAGTCATTCGGCTCCGACTGGTCGCTCGTCGAGGAGCTCGGGCGCAGCAAGGATAGTTCGCGCGTGAATCAAGTCGCATTCAGCATGCCACTTTCGTGCGCCGTGCAGTTGGCCCTGGTCCGACTTCTACACAGCTTTGGTATCGTCCCCACAGCTGTTACGGGACATTCATCGGGCGAGGTCGCGGCGGCTTTTGCGGCCGGCGCACTCTCTCTCCACGACGCCATGGCATGTACTTATTTCCGTGGACTTATCACAGCTCGACACCTTGCTGCTACATCTAACGAAGCGAAAAGTCCGGCAGGTGGTATGCTGGCTGTCGGTCTAGGCAGCACCGAGGCACAACCGTATGTGGATGCCACCACCGCTGGCAAGGTAGTCATCGCCTGCGAGAACAGTCCTTCGAGTGTCACACTGTCGGGCGACATGGCAGGCATCGAAGAGCTGGAGTCGAAGTTCTCATCAGAAAACATCTTTGCGCGTAAACTCGTGGTGCAATCCGCCTTCCACTCGCACCATATGGTGCCGTTGGAGAAGGACTACGCCTCAGCACTGAACCAGCACATGGCCAAGCAGCGGAGCTTTGAAGAGAACGTCACTTTCGTATCTCCCGTGACGGGAACAAGGGTCCAAGATGCCCATCAGCTTGGCCCAGCACATTGGGTTCGAAACATGATAAGCCCAGTGCTGTTCTGCGATTCATTTCGGAACATGGTTGCTACAGAGCAACCGGACGGCACCATGATACAGAATGTCGACGTGGTTTTGGAAGTGGGCCCACACAGTGCTCTGGCCGGTCCTATCCGGCAAAACCTTCAAGCTGTGAAGGGTCTTTCGGTGGCTTATGGGTCCTGCCTCGAGCGTGGCCAGGATGCTGTCCTGACCATCCAAACCCTGGTCGGCCTCCTTTCATCCAAAGGTTATCCAGTCGACAATTCACGCGTGAACGCGCCTGGCGGGCAGGGGGCTCTTGAGTTTGTTCCCGGTTTGCCTTCTTATCCGTGGAATCACACCCAGCGATTCTGGCATGAGCCACGTGTCAGTATTGAACACAGATTCCGCCCAAATCCGCACCATGACCTTCTCGGAGTTCGTCTACCTGGAACGAGCGATTATTCGCCCATATGGCGACAGATGATCCGTACAGGAGAGGTAAGCCATCAGTGGATGAAGAACCTCTTTTAGTTGTTCGTCGCCCATTACTAGTTCCGATTACTAACTTTTATTCCAGCTGCCCTGGGTACGCGACCACGTTGTTCAAGGCGACATTGTATATCCCGGAGCAGGATACATTTGCATGGCAGTGGAGGCTATGCGCCAACTGTATTCCTCCTCTTCTACTCCTACCGCCGTCTTAGGGTACCTACTTGAGGAAGTTGAAATTCTGCGCGCAACTATCGTCCCTGAGAACAATCAGGGTGTTGAAGTCCAGCTTTTCCTCGAACCCGCCAGCGAGAAGGCCCTCGATGGCAATAAGCGTGTCTTCCGCATCTATTCTCCGGGACCGGATGGTGCTTGGGCTGAAGCTGCGCGGGGAATCATCGCTGCGGAGATGATTGCGAACAGATCGGGACCGGCGCTTCGATCTACCCGCGATATTAATTATGCTGCCCTATACAATAAGACAGTGACACCGAAGGCGTTTTACGACTCGTTAGCTGCAGTGGGTGTCAACCATGGACAAGCATTCAAGGGACTGGTGGGTATTCGCACAGGCGACGGTCGTTCGGTTACGACGCTTGTTATTCCTGACTCGGCGGCTCTGATGCCGTATAGGTGGCAGCAGCCGCACGTGATTCACCCTACCACTCTAGACGCACTCTTTCAGACCTCCTATACCACGCTCTCTCCCGAAGCACGCATGACCTACGGGACAGCAGTGCCTCGATCAGTCAAGGCAATTTACATCTCGTCAAGCATCACCCCCGAGCCCGGTAAGCAGCTTGAGGTCCATTCCCGGTTGCAAAATTACCACCGTCAGGGCTTCGATGTATCCGTGGCGGCCCACCACTCCCAGTTCGAGGAGCAAATAGTCATTGAGATGGACACGATGAGGTTCCAGTCTATTGGTGGTGCTGATAACAGTAACGAGGACACACGGAACAAGATCTGCGCCTTTGAAGAATGGGTGCCGAGCGTCCAGCTCAATCAACCCCGCGAGCTGTTTGGTACCCAACTGCAACGCTCTGCAGACCCAGAGCAGATCACAATCAGCCAGGAGCTGACGCGAGCTGCTTTTTATCTAATTCAGGATGCAATGTCACAGCTCACACCCGAAGATGTTGAGCAGCTCGAATGGTACCACCACTCCCTTCATCGCTGGATGAAGCTGCAGCTGCAGCTCGCCGACGAAGACAAGCTGGGACCACGCAGTTCTAAATGGGCGCGAGCGACACCTGGTGCGAGGGCGGCGCTCATCGATCGTGTTGCGGATTCCAGCACAAACGGGGCGCTGACGGTACGCGTGGGCCGGAATTTACTGGCCATTCTCCGCCATGAGCTTGCGCCTCTCGAGATCATGCTGGAGGGGGGGTTGCTATACCAGTTTTACCGGGAGATGCTGCATTTTACCGAGTCGACAGAGCAGCTCGCCCAGATAGCAAAAGCTATTACGCGTGAGAACCCTCGTGCGCGGATCCTCGAGATCGGCGCGGGAACCGGGGGCTGCACGGGGCCGGTGTTAGCCGAACTCGGAGGGGATGGTACCACTCCCGCTCGCTTCAGCCACTACACCTTCACGGACATCTCGTCGGGTTTCTTCCAGGCCGCGAGAGACCGCTTCGCGGCTTGGGGCGATCTGGTGAGCTACCAGGCACTCAACGTCGAGAATGAGCCAGCTGAACAGGGCTTCACCGAGAAGTATGACCTTATCATCGCCGCCCAGGTCCTCCATGCGACTAAGAATATGTCCGTGACCATGCGCAACGTGCGCAAGCTACTTAAGGATAACGGGAAGTTATTGCTAGTCGAGACAACGAGAGATACGGTCGACGGTCATCTGATATTTGGCACCTTGCCGGGATGGTGGCTGAGCGAGGAGCCAGAGCGTCAATACAGCCCTAACATGTCTCTCCAGACCTGGGCACCCATTTTGGAAGGGGCTGGCTTTACAGGTATCGACTTGGACATCTGGGATTGCGAGCACGAGGCGCATCGCGCTATGAGCGTCATCATGTCGACCGCAATTCCCGAAATTCCACCCGTATACGACAATCGGGTAGTGCTGGTTTATGACGCAACGGCTGCGGTGCCCGAGGATTGGATATCTGGCCTAGCGCAAAAGATCAAGGTTGCCACGGGCACACCCCCGACGGTGATGGATCTTAAAAACCTAGAGATTGAAGATGAGCAGCAATGTATCTTCCTTTCTGGCTTGGATGGGTCGTCGCAAAAGATCGATAAAGACAACTTCAACTCGATTAAGACATTGGCCACTCGTAGCAAGGGCTTGCTGTGGGTCACGACAGGTTCGGCAATGGATTGCCCAATTCCCGAGAACGCGCTACATAAAGGCCTCCTACGGACATGCCGTGTGGAGGATCAGAGCAAGCGCTATGTGTCGCTAGATCTAGATCCGTCCGGAGCCAAGTGGAAGCCCGAATGGCAAGATTGTATAGCCAAACTGTTCGCCAACGTGTTCAACTACGCCGGTGATCTGGCGGTCGAAGATTTCGAGTTCGCCGAGCGGCAAGGCCAAATCCTACTGCCGCGACTCGTGCGTGACAGCACTGAGAACGAGACCTTTGTTAACGATTCGAAGAAGGTTGGCATGCAGCCATTCATGCAGTCGCAGCCCGAGGGCCGGGTTCTCAAGCTCGAGGTGATGAAGCCGGGCCTGCTTGACAGCATCGTCTTCCGCGACGATGAAGACTTCGCGCAGCCACTGCCCGAGGGCTGGGTCGAGGTAGAACCGCGCGCGTACGGTATCAACTTCCGCGATATCATGAGCGCCATGGGTCAGCTCGACGAAAAGCAAGAACTTGGCGTGGAGAGTGCCGGTATCGTGACCCGCGTCGGCCCTGATAACGGCATCAGCCATATCCAGCCCGGAATGCGTGTCATTGCCCTGACGCCACACGGCCACATATCTGCCCGAGTTCGTATCCCTTGGCACAACGTCGTAGTCATGCCGAACGACATGGATTATCCAGAGGCAGCCAGTGTCTCCGCCGTCTTCGCAACGGCTTATTACTCAATGTTCGATGTTGGCCACCTTGAGAAGGGCGACACCATGTTAGTACACGCCGCTGCCGGGGGTGTAGGTCAAGCATGCATTATCCTCGCGCAGTGGAAAGGCATCCGGGTCCTCGCCACCGCAGGGACGCCGGAAAAGAGGGCGTTCCTGATGGACACGTACGGTATTCCCCAAGAGCACATATTTTCCAGTCGCGACGATTCCTTCGTACAAGGCGTACTCAACGCGACGGGCCATCAAGGAGTGGACGTCGTAATCAACTCACTAGCCGGACCATTGCTCAACGCGACGTGGAACATCGTCGCGCAGCACGGTCATTTTGTCGAGATCGGGAAGCGGGATATCCACCAAAACAAGGCTCTGGAAATGCGTCCATTTAAGAAAGCTGTGAGCTTCAGCGCCGTAGATCTTGTCCAGCTGTGCGACACGCGTGGCCACATCGTCCAACGACTTCTTGTGACTGTCATGGGTCTGCTAAGGAGCAAGACGATTCCCAACATTGCGCCAATATCTGTGTATCCAATTTCCGAAATTGCAGGCGCCTTCCGGACGATGCAAGCAGGGAAGCACATTGGTAAAATTGTTGTGGTGCCCAATGCCCACGACGTGGTGAAGGTGAGTAACAGACTACTTGCTTAGCGCACTATTATTCAAGGGGCGGTTCTTGCTTACTGACAATTAATCCAGACCCTGCCACGTACAGAGACTGCGGATTTGTCGCCCAATGCCTCCTATCTTATCATCGGTGGGCTCGGTGGGATCGGACGGGTATATGCCCGGTGGATGGTCGATCACGGCGCAAAGAATCTCATTCTTCTTTCACGCAGTGCCGCCAGCGGCCCACACTCTGCAGCCCTCAAGAAAGAGCTCTCCATCTCAGGTGCAAATGTCGTACTGAAAGACTGCAACGCCGCCGACCTGGAGAGCTTGAAGTACGTCCTTGACCAATGCACCAAGAGCATGCCCCCGGTGCGTGGCATTATTCATGGTGGGATGATGCTTAACGACTCGGTACTCGAGTCCATGAGTCCTAGTCAATGGGCCGATACACTTGCCGCCAAGGTGACGGCCACACAGAACCTTGACAGCCTTTTCCCGGGGGCCGGGGACCTCGATTTCTTTATCATGCTCTCCTCAGCATTTGGCGTCATCGGCTCTGCGTCGCAGGCCAACTACACGGCGGGTGGTGCATTCCAAGACGCCGTGGCCCGCCGTCGCGCTGCTGCAGGCCTGCCTTGCATCACCATCGACCTGGGCATGGTTGACGGCGTAGGATACGTGGCTGAAAAGGAGGCCGGGTTGGCAGACCGATTGCTCGCCAGCGGCCATCGTCCGCTCACCGAGAGTGAGGTCCTCCAGCTGTTGGATTACTGCGTGAGGCACCCCGTACGCACGCCACGCACGGCGCAGTTAATCACAGGTTTGGCCAGCAGCGCGGTACGGAAGCTAAGCTGGGGCAAGGAACGACGCTTCGCGGCGCTGGACGACGACGACACCACCAGGGCGGGAGGATTAGGCGCCGCGGGCGGCAGCTCGGGAGGTTCCGGCGCTAGACTAAGCGAGAGCCTAACGAGTGCGGGCACCGTGGAGGAGGCGGGCGCCATGGTTGAGGATGCGGTGGTCGAGAAGTTAGCAGAGATGTTTGTGATTTCGAAAGAGGACATCGATGCCACCCAGCCGCTGTCCAAATACGGCGTCGACTCATTGGTTGCCGTAGAGCTGAGGAATTGGCTAGTACCAACGACAAAGTGCGAGATGTCCATCTTTGATCTGCTTCGTGCGCCATCTTTAAGGGGCTTGGCAGAGAGCATTGCTAAAAGAAGTCAAGCATTGCAACTACTAAATTAGCCGTTAGTTTGCGACTAACTTATAATTACTAAGAATCCTTTAAGAGGATTTTATTCAGGATCACTTTATCCTCCTCGTTCGAGCGTGGGTATGCTTATCATGGTATAGTGTGATGGTGTAGCGGGGCTGGTCCGAGTTGACCACATGGATTGCTCCTAGGATAGCGTCTCGTTTCAGCACCCTGGCCCCTTCGCTCCAGTGTGTCAGCGATGTTTGTCAAGTTTGGCGGGTTATATCACGTCGCTCCTCCTCCCCTTTTAATCTGCAGTTATTGAAGACTGAACAGCTTCTTGTAGGATAATGCCTTATACATACCTTCCGTTGAAGGGCGACGAGATTCGTCTCCTCACTCTAGACCCGGCATCAGCCGATGGCGCTGCGTCTTCAATCACCTGTAGCCTGGAGCATGTGTCCCTACCACCTCTAGCTGAGGCAATTCACAGCACAGGGTTCAGAGGCGAGAACCGTATCTGGCCCGAGATATATACACCATGCGACGCATCGGCACTTTTTAGGGGACGTCTAGATCCCAGTGGGCCGCCGAAAAACTTTCCAACCGCCATTCCGACCACGTACTCGAGTACCGACCTCTCCATCGAGCAGGACATGCCCTGGAGATATGCATGGGGAGATTACATTGCTCTATCGTACTGCTGGGGGCCTTTGGAACCAAGGCACAGTATCAGCCTCAACGGACATGACTTTTCGGTCTCCCCCAACCTTTTCAATGCGTTGCTGCTTCTGCGCCAAAGTCAACGCGTCCAACAGGGATTCAAACTCTGGATTGATGCCATTTGTATCAACCAAAATGACCTTGCCGAGCGAAGCCAACAAGTACTGCGCATGCGAGACATCTACGCTTCAGCATGGCAGGTCATCACTTACCTTGGCGCCCAATCTGATGGAAGCGAGCTAGCCATGATCGCTTTCCGCTGGATGGCGTCGCGATTTCAACAAGAGAACCCCCTAGATGGATTCTACCGTGAGCCAACGAAGATTGAGTTTCCAATGTCAGGTAGTATGGTTGTGACATGGAGTAGCATCATGCGAGGCGCTGTCTATAAGGCCATATTCTACCTGCTAACAAGAAATTATTGGCGACGCATGTGGATTCTACAGGAGGTCGCTATGGCAAGAGAAGACGCACCTGTGGCATGTGGAGATGAATACTTGTCCTGGAGACAGATTTCCAACGCTGCCAAGTTCATTGAACTTGATGAGGGCAGGTTCGACCGCGAGGTGATCAAATACGCCTTCCCCAAGGAAGCGCAACATGCGACATTCGAGTTTGCGAGAGGAAGGCTGGGTGAAAAGGGAGGCTGGTCGTCTGAGGGAACTTGGCAGTTGTTGCTGGATATGCTGGATCTCCGCACATTTCAAAGACAAGATCCTGGTTCGGAATCTTCGATTGACCTTTTAAAGCTTCTGCTGCTTGCTCGGAAAGCCAATGCAACGGACAACAAAGACAAGGTTTATGGAATTCTTGGCGTCAAGATGGTAGCCAAACGACTGGCCCTCACTCCTGACTACACGCTTTCGCTATCGACCATATACCAAAGTTTCTCGGAAGGTCTCATGTCCAAGGGTGACTTGACCGTTCTGCGTTTAGTCTCTCGGCACCGAGGCAGGATCCGCAATCGCTGGAATTTCGGACACTCTCTGGTTCTTGAGGGCAAACCAGTCATAAACTCGCTGCTTTCGACTGTTCGGAGAGGGCTAACCAAGGATGCACCCGATGAAAGCTGGATTGGTGATTTCTGCTCTCATGACCTCCCAAGCTGGGCGGTCTGCTGGTCCTGCAAGCCCGCTCCAACTGCACATCTTCGTGGAAAATATCGTTCTGGAGGACAGCCTAGCTTATCGCCACCAAGAATAGTAGGCTCGCGTCTCCAGATACGTGGCATCATACTTGATACAATCAGCTCCCTAAGCAGTTTTCATCCCGAAGAGGCAGACTCCACTTATCCTAACAATGGCTTATCAACAACGGTTAGCGCTTATGGGGATCTAGAGGCCACCAGGACCGCTTTTTGGCGTACTGTCATTGGAAATACAACCGTTGATGGCACATACCCTGCCCCGGAGTCATACTCGGTTCTTATTGATCGCTTACTATGGAAGTTTGGCTCCTCGGATGTCGAAGCAAACGGGTTCGGCTTGCACGAATTTACGAGCCGGAACAAGGCCCTTATCCTCTCGGGATATACGCTAGAGCAGCTTGCTTTTGGGGAAAAGAAGGATTCTTGGTGGACTCATGAAGAGAAAGGGAATGGATCAAAAGATCATCGTCATCATCTTACCCCCGAGCAACTTGAAGCCATGTCATGGGCCATAAATGCTCTGGCATGGAGGCGACTTGTTGGCACTGAGGGAGGGCGCATGGGTCTGGCTTGCTCAGGAACTCAACAAGGCGATATCGTTGCTGTGCTACTAGGATGTGATGTGCCCATGATTCTTCGGTGTAGGGATGAAGGCGGATGGACTGTGGTAGGTGAGTGTTATCTTCATGGGGTCATGGATGGAGAGGCTCTAAAGATCAAGAGTGAAGATATCGGTGATATTGTGCTCCACTAGACCAGTGACGGAGAAATAGAATACAGTATCTAGCAGAAGCTCTTATTAGCCTGGTTGAGATCTGTTAATGCTTACCAAATGGATCGTAAAGACCCGGTGGAGGATCGCCTGTATCGCCCTCAGTTGTCGATCTGGGGTTGCGAGCACCGGGCTGTCGCATTGGCATGTGGGCATCATAACAGTAAGTTGCTGTCAATGCAATCGACCGCGTTCCTCTCCGCGGCCACATTTTAGGGCCCCCAAGACAAGGGACTCCAGCTGCAGGGCGCCCCGCGTGCATTTAAGTAGCGCCCGTGCCACTGCATATCCACTAGCTCGATCTCCTCAAAGGGGCTATCGTCGGTGGCAACACTCTCGGTCCATTCTCCAGGAACGGTACTCCAAGTACGCCACCACTGCTACGAATAACTACGGTCATAGCACTGGCTGCTGGGCAATCTGGCAGAGGGGGGGAAGGAATCGGACGGGTCTCAAAGAGTTGCACCCCATGACCCGTCCGGTTTCTTCCCCGGCCTACCTACGGTAGGTTACAGTGGTCACTGTTCACATTCAACTTTTTTTAATAGGTGCACCCCAATTCAGATAAAAGGTGTACTAACGGCCAGCTGTTCACTTTTAGCGTATTTTTAAATGCATATACCTTTTTAAAACGATAATCTACCCGCTGCATACCTTATAAGTACATAATATCATATCTTTTTATTACAAGTTATCGCAGGCCATCGCAGGCCATCGCAGGCTATCGCAAGCTATCTATCCCATCCCATCTATCCCATTCGAATAGGCTGCAATGGCTGCAGTGGCTGCAGTGGCTATAATGGCTGCGATCAAATGGGTGCGATTAAATGGGTGCGATTGAATGGCAAAATGGGTACGATTAAATGGGTGCAATTAAACAGGATTAAATGGATATAATTAAATAGGATGGATCACACCCCATTTGGCGCCAGCTGGCAGTCCAAATATATATCTACATAGGGGTGGCCCTATACACGGTTTCGGGCAAAAAAAAGGGAATGTGAACAGTGACCACTGTAACCTGCCGTACCTACCAAGACAATCCCAGTTCCTTGTGCCCCGGAAATCCCACTCCAATTAGTGTTCCAGCCTCGGATGTTGTGTGCTCCCTCAGCTACCGGATTGCTCCACTATCCGTCTTTGGCACACGGCTTATGACACGCTCTGCAAAAAAGGTTGTACCACAGCAGCCCAGAGAAGCGTTCACCAATACAAGCAGCCAGAATAATCCTGACAGGGATAATAGCTTCATAAGAGTGGCTGCTATATTGACTTACACTTCCCGCAACCATGCTGGCGCGGGAAAGTTGAAGATAAGCAATGCCACTTGATATGTTAAACTCGGAAGGCAGACCAACGAAATCGCCGGGTCCTCCCGGTTTTGTTGACGAGCCTGCGCTGAGACATTCGGTTGCATTACGCATCTCTTAAACGAACCAGTTGTGGCAGAAGTCGGTACCTAATGGCGACAGCCTGAAACCCGTAGCTCCGTGACACAACTTACGTGTTGATCTTGCGAGTGTGATGTCGAAAACGTGTTTCTATATTACCGGTGCGGTAGTACCTGCCGCAGTAAAAGAATGCACCCTACCTATCGACCGCGCCGCCAACTCCTCTGTGCCGTATAACTGGAACAATATTAAGGGCAACGCATAAGAAAAATCCCCCACTTCCCGCCATTTCTAAATAGCAGCAAAGGGGCTCAAGATCAAGCGTTCAAATTTTACCCTTGTTGTCTGCTGTCATCACGGACATATTCGAGACGACGCCCCGAAAAGCCCTACGCATCACGATGTCGATTCGAAGTGATAGCCAGCCAGAACAGAATGCGTCGTCTCACGTGACGTCCTCTACGCTAACCGGTGAAGGTCGACGTGATGGAGCCCTAGACTTCCTTGCTCAGAATAAGGAAGCGGCGACCGTCGAAGTATTGAGGATTTCTGGTCAGACTAGGAGATTACGAAGAAAAATAGACAAGCGCCTCATACCTTTCTTATGCCTCTGTTATACCATGAACTTCTTGGACGAGGTCCTACTCAATGTACAGTTACTCCTCCTGCTTGTGTCCACTGTCCAGTACGCAGCGCTCTTCTAACAAGACACTGTGCGTTCAGTACGCGAACATCATGGGACTGTCTGAGCAGCTTCACCTCGCCGGAAGCCAGTACTCCCACGCGTCTGCAGCATTCTACATTGCGGTACTGGTCTTCTCACTAGCCAACGTCTGGCTGCTGAACCGACTGCCGGTCGCGAAGTGCCTCGGAGTCGACCTGCTGGGATGGGGGTTGGCCACGGCATGCCACGCAGCGCTTCGGGGGTACGCAGGGCTAGCCGCACTGCGCGTCGTCAGCGGCGCCTTCGAATCTGGCGTGCCGCCTGCGCTTATGCTCTTATGCAGCCAGTACTTTACGTACGGGGAGCAGGCCCTGCGCTTCTCCTACTGGTATGCTGGAATGGGCTTCGGGCAGATGGCCGGAGGCCTCGTCTCCTTCGCCTTCCAGCACGTGCCCCCATCTGCCTCGCTGTCCGGTTGGCGGACCATGTTCGTGATTATCGGTTTGGTGACAGCAGCCCTTGGCGCTCTTATCCTTCTCTTCGTCCCCGACACCCCCATGCAGGCCCGGTTCCTGACCACAGGCGAAAAAGTCGCCCTTCTTGATCATGTAGCTGTCAACCAGACTGGCATTGGAGATCGGCAGTTCAAGCCACGGCAGCTCCTCGAGGGCCTCCGCGATCCGGGTTGCTGGGCCTTCTTCCTGATCGTTGTCTTGCACGCTAGCGGGTCTGGTGTCGTCACTGCGTACTCGGCCGTTCTCTTGACTAGCTTCGGTTATGCGCCCCAGCATGCGGCACTCCTCAACATTCCCTCAGGGGCCGTCAACATCCTTGCGACACTGACCTACGGCTACGCGGTCCGGCGCGGCTGCGCGAGGTGGCTCGTCTGCTCCCTGGCGGGCGCGGCGGGCACCCTCGGCGCCTGCCTGCTAGCCTTTGCGCCGCGCACACACAAAGCCGCCCTCCTCGCCGGCATCTACCTCATCAACCTTATGCCCGGAGCTACAGTCGTTGTGTTCCAATGGCGCGCGTGCAACACAGCGGGTCATACCAAGCGCGCATATGCCACGGCTGGCATGGGAGCCGCCTTCGGGGTGGGCAACATAATCGGCCCCGAGACGTTCCAGGCGCGGCACGCACCAGAATACCGCCCTGCCAAGCTCACGCTGGTCGTCATGTGGGCCACCAGCATCCTCGTCGTAGTCCTGTGTCGCTTTTATTTTGCCGCGGAAAACAAGACGAGAGACAATGAGACTGGCGGCGGCGGCGGCGGGAGCGAGGGCGAGGTGGTTCTCGAGATGGCGTATGCGGGGCTTACAGATAAGGAGAACCGGAGGTTCCGCTATCACCTCTAATTACGTAAAGTACAGTTTGTGCCGTGTGTTGGGTTGGGTGGCACCTTTACGATGATAGATCTGATAGGTGCTCTAAGGGCTTGAAATTGTTAAAGACGACACAGAACTTACTTGCGAGAAAATCCGTTACGTGCGACGCGCAGTAATCTTACAACAAATTACAACAACAGATCAGCGAATCGAGTCAACACAAGGTTGCTGCTTATACCTAACACCATTCAAAATATGGCCCCCGGGCCAGATTGGGATGGCGGCTAATATTAAAAATATTATCATCATTATTGCGTAACCGCGTATGAACATTTGCAACTTCCGTAAAGATCTTACCTTTCATATACAATAGCCACGTCTGTAAAAACATTCATAAATCCTTATCACGTTCATAAAATTAGGGAAGGCCTCATATCATCCCGTGCTTTCATATTGTTTGTCATGTTCGGCCTGCTCGCTTCCAAAACACAATACAACTTTCGAGGCTGCACCAGCCGGCTGTAAGCAATGCTGCCGGGCCTGCAGACTGTTCTCTTGAAAATGCATGTCATTGCCAGTTCTTAGCCGTCACTCTTAAGGCATTCATCATCCTGTCGTTCTTAAATCATGCAATCTCATCTATGCAAGCTCTCATATGAGGCCAACCCACTAGTCAACCTTTCTGTTGACGCCCGAACTATGTGGAATCAAATTTGAGGCACACCATCGGCGACAGACATTGGTCTAGCAACGCCTGTCGGGATCTGAGTAGGAGATGGCATAGGGTATCTTGCCTTTAAATGTCCAGAAACTGAGTGTATGAGTACAAACATAACATGCGGTAACATATACTAAGACATACATTCGTATGTTCCATCATGTTACCCTTAGACCACTGTCTCACTTGGCTGTGAATCTAAGAAGCATGATAGCAGTGGATCATGATGGAGAATGCATTGATGACCCTTCACGCTCCGTTACACCGTACAGTCTATTGGCCGCTTATGGCAACATCAAGGTCAGACAAGGTCTCGGCGTATGCACTCTAACTTATGATGACAGATGTAGGTTGTACGATGGGTGTTTATCTGTCGTATATAGGGCGTGCCAATGCTGCACTGCATACGACCTATCCAAGCCCAGCATAGGACCTTCCATCAGAACTTGACATGAAGAATGAAGTTGTTGCTGTTACCGCTGACGCTATAGACAATGTGAAAGCTACAGGCATGGGGATCCTTACATCAATGATGATGCCAATATTGAGATGATGAGAACATCCTACGCTATAGGAGTTTCAACTTCAGTGTATTGATCTTGTAAAAGTAGGTGTGAGACTGATTTACCTTGTAATGCGTCAGCGCAGGCTCGCTTAACCGATTTCATGCGGCCATGAACTGCATGATAATATTGAGTCGTGACGACGACTCGAGTGCTGGCTGTCAACCCCCGGTTGTCCCGAGCATTGCAGGTAACGGTTGCGGCCTACAGGTGACGTACGCGACTGTGCAGCGGAAAGGGGCGAGAAGAACACATAAGTTAATGAAGCCAAGGAGAGGCTGGAACTCCGAGCTAACTTCCTGCGTATTTGGATATTAGACAGAGGAAGTCATACCATAGAAAAAGCACAAGTCTTTGTAGTAAGTACATTGAAACTAGTGCTGTACCAAGCAACTCTTCGGTGATGCAAAAGTCTAGCGAAGACGATCGGGGAGTTCGTCAAGTCTTACGTGAGGTGATTCAATTTGTAGATCGTTGCTAAATAACGTAGGTGGTTGAATTGCTGAGTTCATGACACAGCTGGAATTAACCAATGAAAGACATCAAACCAAAAAATCTCCTGCAGTAGTCGATCGGCTATCGGTATTTCTGACCGCTGAAAAGCCTTACGTAGTATATCACATTACCGAATAAGGCAGGTGGGCTGGGCGGGGTAAACCGTAAACCGCCCTCTCGGGCTAGTGGGGTCATTTTGATTAATTAGCTGTATTAGCCCGCCCGGTGGAAGTGGGTCGAAATCTATTCGGTTAATAACTCAGGTAGGCAGCCTTATCTAAATGCGGCGACGAATGGCACCCCAGGCTTACAGCCAAGCAGGCTAGAAACACCAAGTCAACACGAATCTCTCTTTGTAGTAGGACAATTCAAACTCGGGGCATAAACCACAATTGCAACATCAGGTCTAACGTTACCTCAAATAAGCTTCGAATACAATAATATAAGCTGACAATTTTTTTTTCACTTGCTTTTGCTTAAACGAATTTGCAGATTCGCATTAAATCCTTCCGTGAAAATGCTTCACCTGCCTTTGGGGACCTAACTTCCTAAGGTAAGTAACAATAAGCTTGCTTACTAGGTAGCACATGAAAGCGGCAGTTATGCAGCCTCGATACTTGCTAGGACGAGTTTAATCATACAATAGCTCTTACGGTATATAGCACTTTAAAATTCACTATATCTTTATATAGAAATGGGAAATAGTCCTAGTTACACGTTCGAATACGTGGGACTTAATTCACGTGCTAATTGCACTTCAAATACCTATGATTAAGATGAAAGGCACTGGACATAGTAGGCATTGACAGTATCGGGGCAGGCTGATAGAGAGACAAATGAGAAGTAAGCTAGCCCGCCTTGGCAGGAGTAAAAAGGCAAGTTGAATGTGCAGTTTCTACCGACTGCGGAAGTCGGGGTCTGCAGTCAGCTTAGAAGGATGGCGAATAGCTACACACTCGACATCGAGGCGGGAAGGAACCTTACGATGGAACTTTCCAAACTTCGGTAGTGACGTTACTGAGAGCATCTCAGTCTACACCATGAACATAGGACACAGAGTACGGCACTGTCCTCCAACTCTCGAATATAAAAGGCTAAGGATATCCCATCATCTCGAGCTTTTCTTTCCTCATCATCAACCAACAAGCCTTTCACATCATCAATCAACAGATCTACCAACTACTCTTCTCGTATATACTTTTTATACAACCTTTTTACAACCTTCACCATGAACTTCTCCGCCTACTTCGCTATTGCCATCTCCATGGCCCTCAGTGTTCAGGCTCAGTGCCTTCCCAACGGCGGTAAGGGCAATCCAAACGCCCTCGTTTAACTAGATACTAATGATATCAACAGACAACACCTGCAACCAGTCTGGCCGCAACTGCTGCAGCGGCAACTGCTACATGGAGCCCGGCTGGGAGTTCGGCGTCTGCCAGTAAATCTTCGAACGACCAGATTTACCGGTGCCTTCAATACAGGCGCAAGACTCTCAGGAGAGGCGGAATGTTGGTTTCAACCACCTTCTCTAGTCTTTTGGACACCAGAAGCTAGAGAGGTGACATGGTGGACGACGGGGTGAGGGTGGAGGATCAGTTGGCTAGAAAACCCAGAAAATCGCAGCCGTAGAATATCTAGATAATAATAGTATTCTTTGGACGCAACATAGTTACTGGTACTACTCGCTCGTGATTGTAGAATTGAATTACTCTTTGAAGTTTGATCCAGGGTAACGCAAATAAGATAGAACCTTGGTTTCGATCGTGCCACACATACTACCATGCAATGGCAGTGGTATTGGTCACTCAGCCTCGGATTTATACTTGTAACGAGAGTGACAGTGTTACAATCAAGGGGGAGAATGTCGACAGCCAAGGAGCTCAGATTTATATTTTTAATAGATCCCGCCTGTCTTTTGTATCTTTCACCACTGTAAATGCTACGTTTTATCTTCCCCAATATCCGCGATAAATACTACTCTTGTTATCAGTCAAGAGTTACGATATTATACCTGAATTTCATACAATTTCAACAGCCTAGGCGAAGTTAAGGTCTTTGATTGCGTGTACCCATAGCCGTTGTGTGATCTCATTGCCCTCTGCCGCGCAGGCAATCTAAGAGTGCCTGACCTTGAAAACTGAATATCTATCCAATGGCTAGAATCTGGGGTTGAAGTAGGCGTAGCTATGGCCTATTAGATCACTGACTAACGAAGATCCCATGGCTCCCTTGTCCCTGTACAACTGTACCATTCACCGAAGTGTTTGTACTAGTCTCAACGAATGAACTTAAATATTCGACAATCCGGACGACATAATAATGATGTGAATCCGGTCGCAATCCAAAATACACTAAGGGCAGAAGATGCAAACCCGATTCTAGACGCTCTCTAGATACATAATCGTCATTGTTTAATGAATTCCTTGAATGAAAGAAATGGCTTCAAGTCATGGGAAGTCATACACTTCTCCTCGGAATCAATGGCTCTACTTTTGCTTTGATTGAGCCAAGGCTTTTTGCAAATCTGGAACCTTAAACGCATACCACCCTACTGTATCCATGACCCATTCACCCAATGAGTGTGCCAGCCAGACGATGCTCGTTCTACCTCCGTACCAGAACCAATCTGGACGACCCAACCAACTGCGGGCGAATAAGGGAGCTTCTGGTTTCAATGACTCCCTGACTAGCTGATGAGCATACTTGTCCGTAGCCATCGTAGCGCTGTTCTGGCTGAATACCAACCGCCATTCAAAGATACCCTGTGCCGCCTTATAAAGGCTGTCTGTGGGGAGGAAACGGTGCCCGTGGCTTGCCGTATTGCTCTTCGTCGTCCCGGTCATCGTAACCATCACACGGACTCCTAATGGCGCGAGCTCGAGACGCAGTGTACGCGAATAACTTACTACCGCGCCCTTTGAAGCTGTATATGCTGCACCAAAAAGGTAAGGGGTCACGGCAGACGCAGATGCGGTATTAATAATCAAGCCTTTAGCAGCTATCAACATCTCTGCAAAGGCCTTTACCATGGACATCATTCCGAAAACATTGGTCTCAAATGTTTGTCGGACATCGTCCAGGTCGAGATCAGTTGCAGGATGGGTATGCGTACGGCCGCTATATCATTGTGAGAATCGCGGCAATGTAAGCTTCTAGTGAGAAACCTCACTTACGCGTTGTTAACAAGAATGTCCAGTTTCCCGCCAGTTATCTGTGCAACCTCTGCGTGACACGCCTTGATGCTATCGGTGTTGGTAATATCCAGCGGCAGAATGCTCATACCGTAGACATCGGCTAGCTCGCGAAGTAACTCTGGTCTGCGAGCTGTCGCGATAACATGTAGGCCTTTCAGTGTAGACGATAGTTGATCAGCAAGGACTGAACTAGCTAGCTACCTACCAGAATGGTCCAATCGGAAGTTCACTCACCCTGTCGGTGATATTCGAGACACAAGGCATAGCCAATGCCCCCAGGCGTACAGCTGGAAATGCAATGTTAGCTGTTTTGAGTTGCTCGTTATATAGTTAGGCTTTCAAATTATTACCCTGTAATAAGGACAGTCTTCTGCCTTAGATCAGCTCCTGGCATTGCCGTTCGCGCCTTGGTTTGACTGGAAAAGTCTACCTTAAGATTGTTCTCGTACGTAGTTGATTCGACTTGGAGTCGGTGATACTGACAAAGAGACTCGTCCGCTCTTATAATGGCGAAGAGGATGTGACAAATATAGCAATCTCAAGCGTCAGGGATTGCGGTACATGGGCTCGGAGCGGTCCGGGTTTAAGTCTTGGTGGGATAGGCATGGTTTGCATGCTCTGCTTTTTGCGGTTTGCTGCTACGCTGTTACTTAGCCCCCATATATGTACTACAGGGTGTGTTACATTGTACAACCCCTAGCCGACCGATGAGCCCCTCCACGCGCCATCATTGATTTCTTGGCGTCTCTGGGTATGATCAATCAGCAGCCAACTGCAGGCTCCAAGATAATTTGGGCACCAGGCCCCCAACACATCACTATATCAGAGACGTTAGAAACCAATTACCCCTCACCAGGAAATTCCAAGATGCCGTAATGGCCACTCACCTGTCAAAAGTTCTCCTTAGCTAAGGGCAACATTACAGAACTGAATGCAGGTATGGTACAAGCTCAAATTCTCGCGTATAACCGCCACAAACATAGCCTACCTACAGTTGACGTAGCAAGGCCGGTAAAAGCCAAGGGAGCCTGCCTGAGTTTTATCGCACCTGCCATAATATCGGTCCACTTGCATCGTCAGTGACCCATCTCTAGGAACTCAATTGAGACATAAGAGCCGAGTCGTACTCCAACGGCACCAAGACGTGGACACGAGGATTGAACGCGACTCAGTGATGGGCAACAACGGTCTATAATTACCACATATGTCTATGCTACGAATACTAACTGCCTTGCATAATATCAGGTATTATTATATATGTAGGCTAGTAATGTCTTGGATGCAATGAAACAGTTCCATGTAGTGCATACACGAATACAGAGAAATAATTGGATTTAGGTGGTATCAAGAAACAGAAGGAAAATCGGAACAAACGCCCCGCTGGGTTATTTCAAAGATTATATGAATAGCGACAGCGACGACCGGTATGCGTCCTGCGCCTGACAATTGAGTAAGACTTATTTCTTCGTGCTCATCAATGGTAGAGAGTCTTCACCATTTCGTATCAATCTAACCTTATAATAAGGTCGCATGCTATGCGCTTTTAGCTGTTTCTGGCCTCCAAAATGGAACTAGACAAAATTTCTACGCTTCCAAAGGCAGAGAGGGAGAAAATCCTCAATGGACCAGCTCTGAAACCACCTCAAGGAGTCACGCCGAATTTTCAAACCCCACCAAATCGGAACACCATGTGTCACGGCATCATTGCCTTCTGCTTCGCGATTTCCCTCTTCGCTGTTCTTGTCCGGGCGTATTCCAGACTATTTCGCTTTAAAAGCATAAAAGTTGAAGACTGTGAGCTTAAAATTTAGCCACTTGGATTTGAGTAAGACTGATATATCTAACCCTGTTCCACGGTCCTAGATCTACTAGTTGCCGGCCTTGTACGTGATCCATGCAGCGCCACTTGGAATCTGATATCTGACAGTTCTCGCCTATCATCCATCCAGGGTTCATATATAGCATTCGTGGTATATTTATACCGCTTCACGCTCAGCGTCGGAGGATTTGTTCACCAGTGGGATGTCCAGGTGAAGAATTTGGCATCTCTTTCCTATGTACAATGCCCAAGCATTCCGTGCAACAAGAAAGTCTTGCTAACCGATGGTTGTAGACCGTCTTCATCTGCAGGATACTGTATTCCGTCAATTTGATATTTGTTAAAGCATCCATCCTGATGGATTGGGCCCGCGTATTCGTCCCCACAGGCACTCGCAACACTTTCTATTGGACTTGCTGGCTTCTTCTCTGGGTCAACGTGCTCTACTATACAGCTATCGTCATCACTTCAAATCTGGCTTGCACACCACGAGAAAAGATTTGGGATCCAACCGTACCCGGGGGAAAATGCATCAACCTCAAGACCTCATTGGTCGTCTCTTCAAGCACTAACGTCGTTTCTGATATTCTTATACTGCTTCTGCCTCAACAGATAATATGGCATTTGCAAATGCCACTGAAGCGCAAAATTGGGATCTCATTAATTTTCGTCGTTGGTATCGTGTAAGTTCCACTCCTACCCTAGTCACTTATCCTCACATGCAAGCGGTTCACCAGCTACTGATTGATGATGTTGTGTACAGTACCGTTGTCTGTTCGTGTTTTCGACTAGCAGCCTCTGTTGACTACTACCACTCGAACGACTCGACCTATACCATAGCACCGCTATCATTGTGGGCGCTGGCGGAGATGACATGCATATTTCTCGTATCATGTATGCCAGCAGCTCCAAAGGTCTTCAGAGATAGCAAGTGGATAAAAAAGCTGCTGGACGTGATGAAGTCGTTGACACGGTTTCCTACAAAAGCTTCAACGAACGAAACTTCGTCTACATGGCCCCGTCCAAACCACCATGCCTTTGAAGCGAGAAGTGATTACCACAAGCTGGAGGGTGGTGATGGTTTACCTCTGGAAAATTCCTTGTCTGTGCCAAACACGACTGGCGATCATATAGAGCTAGCTGTCGTTCCTAATAGCCGATCTTAGGCACGAAAGATCTATGGTTTTTAAAGAAGCCCAGATATATCGCAATCGACAAACGATGTAGCCTTCACTTGTACGGGTCCGATGAGTTGTGAAAACGAAGCAATATGACTATAATTGGCGTTAAGATTGCGGTGTTGACATAATAAATTATAAATAATCCATCAAACACCAGGACTAGTAGTAATTATCGTCCACAAACATTCTAGATTGCGCCTGTTATGTTAGACGCTTATAAGACGCCTATTAGTTAGCCTTGAACTACGTACTAGATGTTCTGATTGATTAACAAATGGGCTATTTTTTGCATTTTATAATGAAAGTGAAGTTAACCGAAGGCATACCAGTATGAGACTCGGCAGGCGAATATGTAGGCAGAGCAGTATGTGCTTCTCCCACACCGAGCTAGCGCTTATTATATGTTACCTCTCTCCCAGCGCGTCGTCTCCAGTGATTTTATTAACTATTGAAAATGAAATCTCTCACCACTCCAAGCATCTGCGTTTGGGTATGATTAGCCGCAACAAGACAGCGTGCAGTTAGTGCTTATTGGACCAATAGCTTAAAGGAGAGGAGAGAATATTAAAGTCTACTGGGGTTAAAATAGGAGAAAGCCCCCGCATGATGATTCAGTTTAATGATAGTTATTATCACACGGAGGGACACTATAGGCCAGGACCCCCTGTTAGTCACGTAATAGCGGACGGGTATATCAATGGGCCTGTGCGGGGTTAGGAGACTTCTCTTTCCCTTCTTCTTCTTTTTCCCAGGGAGCTTGGGACCATAACCGTTTATTATCAAATGAATAGACGTATCAAAGAATACAGATATTCCAAGCCGGGACAGCCCCCCCTTGTGACACGGGCAAAGAGCTAGTCATCATCGCCTCAAGTACTCCAATGGCAGGGCTCGCGCTCGACAAGATCTGCGGCATGTCCATGGTTTAAACAACTTCGCCAGATCCACATTGTGGCCGCGAAATTGATCCACTGCTAAGGCCTACGCAATCGAGGATTCCCGCAGCCCTGGGAAATGGGGGACTTAGGAGATCTTCGGGAAATGGGAAATAGGTACATCTGTGGTTCCCCAAAATGGGTGTTCTACGCCTTACCGTTTGCGGTAATGCCTAAGGTTATCGCACCAACTGGGTATCAATAGATAGAATAGATCGCACAGATAGATCCCATTCTTCCCTTTTCAATATACCATGCAGACGATCCCTACGAATATTGTGTTTATAAGTGGGTCTACGCGTTTACGCGAATGGGTCTCGACGGGAGGTCGGAACTGGCGCAAAAGGTACATATGTACTTGATTAATAGTACGAAATACGTAGGTAGGTAGTTGTTAAAATCTAGATCCACGACGTGACCTTCCATTCAAGACTTTTCGCATTCCCATTCACCAAATTTTGTACGATAATGGATGTACATACACGCAATCCATGCAATCCATACAGGTGCCCCGGGAATGGATTGCATTGCTGAGATCTCTCTGCATCTTTAAGTTGATGGCCATCAACGCACAGAGCTTCAGGGGGTTCCCCAGGCCCCAGTTCCAGGACATCGTGGTTCTTACAGGCGGCCAGGTCGAGAACTGGCCTCGGCCTCAGCTGCCCCTGCGAGATCATCGTCAAGCACAAGACCACGGTCGCCAAGAACCCCCCGCCAGTGCCGCATATCCAGTTTTGACGCTGAACAGCAGCACAAGTTGAAGGCCTTGGCGACAATCATAGTCGGCGGTGAACATCATCCGAACAGGGCGGGAGCCAAGACGTTGTGTCAAAGGCCAAGCCAAGGGACCGGCCGCGCGCTAAAGTAGAAGAGCAGGGATCCTACAGGGGTAACAAGAGGCAGCGCGCGTCAAAGGCCTTGCGGGAGTTGTTAGGCAAGCAAGAGAGTACTTCGTAAACTCTGCTACCACATTATAAGTATAGAGTAGTTGGCCTTTTGCATAATTAATTTGAGTAGAGCCATCGGCTAACAAACGAGGCTTCGAGTATGGTAAAGGGATCTAAGAGTCGGAACGCTGCCTACAGCGTGCTGATGCTTGCCATCTGTCTGGTTTGTGTAATCAGCCGTAGCAGAAGCGGAGGTGTGTCACGACTACTACTTCGGAGAGCAGCGGGCATTGTTTCCCAAGCAACGAGAGAGTTATGATTCACCTGGGCTTTACTACACTGGCATCATATGAGCAAGCTGCCTGTATTGAAACATTTGCCCAAACCACATGGCTAGAACGCTATCCGAAATTGTAAGGGCGCATCCGGCACCAATGTAGCAAGATCGGACATATTTCTCAATCAAGCAATGTCACTTCAAGCAAACTCCCGGCCAAGACACGGCAACCTATTATGCTCGACGTCCTCACTCTCATCACACGCATGCTACGTGCCTTCTGCTAGGCTACCGGTTTCCTCCTCTGCTTACCGTTACCGTCGGGTCTAAGACGAGAATTCATTGGATTACATATTGAGGTTGAGTCTTGACAAGTCGGGTGCAGCGATGGCGAGGCAGGTTTAAATTCCTAGTGGGCCCTGGCCTTTGATAGTCACCATAGTACTTTTACCTACAGCTTGTTCGGAAGAAGGCTCTAGATAAATTGTCGGTGTGTCGTCTCATTGGCTGGGTAGCTGCAGATGAGGATGGCGCTGCCAATAAAAATAAGAACCCAACGCTATCGGAGGCAGGGCAGTTTTCGACAGAAGATAGCCCTGGTTAGTTGATGGCCGAGATATCTTTGTATACAATCCCACTGCCCCCCCCCCCCCCAACATTTGTTCAGTCCTTGCAGGGTCTAAAGAATTTCTTAACACACGCTCCCCTGGTTATATACGCACCCGTCTACGCACCCGTCAAGGCGAGAACGTCTCTAGCATCAAAGTATTGTCATCTATCAACGTCAAGAAAGATTGACGAGGCCCAAAGATCAAAGCAACGCTCACCTATGCCATGGATCTCTACGAGAATCCCGTCGTCACTTCACCCTCAACTCACAGGCCAACCGGCGTCAGCCCGACAGAGAAAACTGATGAGTCCTTGCTCTGCCCCAGGTGCTCTGACCTGGACTTCGATAAGATCGCAAATGACGCCCCAGATGGCACAGACAAGCTTCAATTAACCGTCGATGAAGATCTACCCATTCAGCTTAATCCCTTCCCACATTGTCCCCTCTGTCTATTCTTACTGGAAGCTACCTCTTATTACGAAAAAGAGCACACTGAGGATTATAACATTTACGGGTTCATCGAAAACAATTGTTCAAGTCTGCGGGAGACAAGGTCTATTGGTCATTTCGTACATATCACCCCACTGGCTACACCCAGCTCCAGAGAATGGACTCGCAGTCTCCAGATAAATCCAAATTGCATTGACTACACGACCCTGAGAAAATGGATATCCGACTGCAAAGAGAATCACACAGAATCCTGCGCCAGAACCAGGCCGTTGCAGGTGAAGAACTTCAAGGTCATAGACTGTGTGGAGCGAAAAATCGTTTCATATCCTGGGCCTGGCCTCGATTACGTTGCACTGAGCTACGTATGGGGGGTTCCTAGTGACAACCCAATCGTGGCCGAGTCCCCGAACGCAGGACTTTCCAGTGAGCTTCCAAAGGTAGTGGAGCACGCTATCGTTGTGACACGGAACCTAGAACACCGCTATCTGTGGGTGGACCGTTATTGCATCCCGCAAACGCATGATGAAGCGTCTACGAGAATAAGAAAGCATCAGATTGGGCTTATGGACCTTGTTTATGAGAATTCTATTGTCACGATCATTGCTGCAGCGGGAGAAGGAGCTGACCACGGCTTGCCGGGTGTCGATGGCCCCTGTTTGCGCAAAAGCCGACCTGTTTTTACTCACAAGACCTGCTTGCTCACTGCCTTCAAGTCTCCCGTAGAGGAAGTCCGCGAATCAAAATGGGAGACAAGAGGCTGGACGTATCAAGAAGGTGCCCTCTCCCGGAGGCGGCTCGTGTTCACAGAAAGTCAGGTATACTTCGAATGTCATCGGGCGCAATGGATCGAGGGACTGTCTGCTCCATTGCCACTTGTGGACGTACTCACTAATCAACCCGTCTTCCAAAGGGAGGAGCCGCATGAAGTAGCACGGTGTTCACAAACGACTCTCTCGATATCGGATTATGCGAAACGAGACCTGACGAAAAAAGAGGACAAGCTGCAGGCCTTCCTTGGAGTTCTCAATAGGCTGAAGTCAAATGAGCCAGCTATATATCATCTTCTTGGGCTACCACTTTTTTCTTTTACAGCAGTCCAAGAACCGCGAAACCACAGGCGGAATGTTCAGGCATTCATGGTCCCAGAGTCTGTATCCAATGAGCTTGTTCTTGCTCTGGCTTGGAGATGGATGCTGAGCCCGGAGATGGGAGACTCGGAGACGGGAGACTTGGAGAGAGGAGATTTTCCGAGCTGGACTTGGCTCGGTTGGAAGGGGAAGCGGATGACTTACCAATCCTTCGACCCTTTCTACCTTGAAGGCGCTGCCAAAATAACAAATCATGTCACTTCGATTGGTTTGAGTGGTGCGGATGGAGTCCTGGAGCCATGGAACAACCCATGGGATAAACTTTGCAACAAGTTCGCAACGCGAGCTGATACTTCGATTCACATCACCGGACCTCTCTGTGCCCTACCAGCCGGATTCGACGAGTATGGCACGTTAATAATCCCTTACTCCGGCGAGGATACATATCTAGATCATCCTGACATTCAGCATCTAGACTTCAACCAGAACAATCGATATATGCGAACCGTATTTGGCGAGCACCATTGCATTACCTTGGCCTGCCTACTTCTACTGTCAACCATTCAACCGATTGACCGGGCGTATGCTTCTGGTCCTGAAACGTGCTCAGTCCATTTCTGCGTTTTAGTCCTCAGAGAATTACCCGAGAAATGTGTGTATGAGCGGGTACACTGTGCCACACTCAAGATAGATGGGAATTTACAGTCAAAACCCGGTGGGAAGACTTCGATTGGGCTTTTTGAGTTCCAAGAGCGCACGGTCATTATCAAATAGAAGAAGGACACAGCCGTAATTAATGGGCATCTCTGCCGTCACCCACACGACGACCACAACTACACAATAAACCCGAACCCGTTTAGGGTAGTCCCTGGCACCGTATTAGGAACTGGAATTGTCCTCGTCAAATATGATATATCTTGACAACAGCTGCGTTGCCAGGGCCCATTTCAAAGATATCAGATCTCGACGATCACTTCGTCATAATGACAGTGACATTGAAGAAGGCTCAGGAAGTTAAGGGAGAGGTGGGGCTTCGGCCGAAGGAGTACCACCTGAATTGGGGGTGGCGGCGATGATGGACCCGGGTGGGGCTCTAGGTGGTGATGATACCTCTTAGAATATTGAGGTCATTCAGACCGAATCTGCCCAGAGAAGCAATCATGATGAGGAGGATATAGGAGATTGAATGGAATGGTGATGATGGTGATAATTTGAGGGCCAAAGGAAGCTGCATGGGCAAATATCATGAAAAAGCCAGATCGTGGTCACTATTCTCCGTGCGTGCGTTGCCATGCGAATCGTATTCTTAGCTTGTACGTTAGTGCTGAAGTTTTGTGGTACATAGGGCTGTATGGTTGGAACGATATGAATCTTTGTCCACATCGCCTTGTCTCGGGATAAAGATCCTTGTGGTCATCTTCTAGACAAGCTGACAAGACGCTAAGTCTGCAGGGGTTAGGGAAGAGGCCCACTAGCTAAGCCCTAAAGCTTTAGTTCAGAAGCTTATCGCAAATTTGTTTCTAGCGGCAGTCTAGAAGGAACCCACCCCTTTAATAGATAAGCGAGCAATGTCACGCGGGCTGCTGATAGAGAAAAAAAGGGAGAAAAAAACGATGACGATGCTGACCCAGGGAAGAAATAACATTGTTGGTAACATTCACAATCACTGACAAAATTTATGTTATCGGCCTCAATTAGTTAATACAGTGAGGTCTTGGCATCTACTAGGGCAAGACCAATCATTATTTTAAGTCCGAGCGCACTTTCCCCTTTTCCGGACATCGCACGGACGTAGAGTGCCGGGGTGCCACTTTTTCTCCGATTCGTCATGACTTCACGTCCGGATATCGAGAACAAACCCTCCGGAACCAACCAAATGCATGACCCGGAGAAGGCCGGTGGTCGCGTAGATGATGCTTCGGAACCGCGATCTGGCGTGTCGAGGCGCTTGCGTGACATCCTCTCCAGGGCCCTTTACGCCAGCCCCGTCGAGATTCGGGGCGTTATGCCCGTGCCCCTAGAAGACCGCACTTCCACGCGATACTCCAGCTACTTCTCTATATGGGCATGCATGAACATCAACTTGCTACCGTGAGACTTGCCTTCGTCCCCATGAACCTGAACTCTTATTAACATTGTTAAACCCTTAGTATCACGTTTGGGATGCTTGGTCCAAGCTTCGGACTAGGTCTGCGGGACTGCGCCCTCGTCATCGTCTTTTTCTCTCTTCTAACCGCCGCTGCCCCCGTCTACCTAGGCACTCTAGGTCCCAAGACCGGTCTTCGGCAAATGATTCAAGCCCGATACAGCTTCGGCAGGTACCTCGTCTCGGTACCGGTCGCGCTGAACCTAGCGACTCTCACCGGGTTCTGCGTGGTTACCTGCGTTATCGGCGGGCAGTGTCTCTCAGCTGTCTCCGACAAGGGTGTGTCTGAGACGGTAGGCATAGTCATTATCGGGGTGCTAGCACTGCTTATCTCCTTCTGCGGCTACGATACCCTGCACCGCTACGAGCGCTTCGCCTGGATTCCGGCTCTGGTATGCTTCGTCATCGTGACTGGCTGCGGTGGATCGCGACTCAAGGAGCAAGCGGTTACCGAGCCCGCCACTGCGGCGGGGGTGCTTTCCTTCGGGATGATCATAGCATCATACATGATCCCCTACGCCGCTCTCGGCTCCGACTTCACCACTTACCTCAACCCCAAGTTTCCATCGTAAGCAATTCCGTGTTGGTTTTCACAAACGCTTAGCTAACATTGCGCAGCTGGCGGTTATTCCTGTACGGCTACGCTGGTCTCGTGGTTACGCCAGTGCTCCTGCTCATCCTGGGTGCCGCGATTGGCGGCGCCGTCTCGAGCGTGTCCGAATGGGAGGCGGGGTATGAGAAACATGCTGTGGGGGGAGTCCTCGGGGCCATGTTGGCGCCCGCCGGCGGGTTCGGGAAATTCGTGCTTGTCTTGCTTTCTTTGACGCTACTGGGAAATCTCGCGGCGACGATGTATTCGACGACGCTCAACTTCCAGATCTTGATCCCACAGCTGATCGTCGTCCCTCGCTACATCTTCTCGATTGTCATCACCGCTATGTCAGTACTCCTCTTCGCTTGTTGCTCCCTACTCTCGGAATACCAGCAAATCTCTATCCATGTATACTAACACAGGTAATAGCGTGATACCAATCAGCATCAAGGCAGCGGTGGACTTTTTCGTTAACCTCGAGAACTTCATTGCCATCATCGCATACTGGTCCGCCGCAATGGTGGCCGTGCTGCTGGCCGAGCACCTCGTCTTCCGCCGGGGCCGGTACGAGACGTACGACCACGACGCCTGGAATTGTGCGGCGAGGCTGCCACCCGGCATTGCGGCGCTCGCCTCGGGTGCTTTGAGCTTTGGTCTCGTAATCCCCTGTATGTCCCAGACGTGGTATGTCGGCCCTCTTGCCGAGAGCACTGGTGACATTGGTTTTGAGATGGCTTTCATCGTTACTCTGTTGCTTTACCTGCCCCTAAGAGCATGGGAGAAGAAATGTTTCGGTCGGTAGATTAAAATATGCGATAAACAGAATAGCCTTAGAGAAAGCTTTGCAGCGACTGGAAATAAGCTAGTGGCACGCACGGCTAGTTACATTTTTTGGCCCTGTCTCAGATATGCTATGCCTCTTAGTGTGAAGATTCGTACGTAAAACAGGTCACTTTCTCGTTCTGCCTCCTGGAGCCGTCTGTATAGGAAATCGTTGCTTTCGCGAATGAGGCTCTCCTCCATAACCCTTCCCCTGCCCGCCTAAGGCTGGGAGGCTATGGCGGGTTTTTCCCGAGGGGAAGTCGACGCTAAAGGGGGGGTACTGCCCGTAAAGAGTGTCCTACGGGGCGTCTTGGCCGGCGGAGACGCATCGTAGTACTCGTGCGCCTTAGAGGTGTCGACGTCGACCAGGGGGACCGACTGCCCACCCGTTGACTCGCTGGCTTCCACAGGGACCTCCTGTTCGTACCACGTTGGCGCCACATGGCTAGAGCCTTGCGACGAGGGCACCGGCGGCAAGGGGTTATAGACCGAGGTTTCTGTGGGTGAGGGTTTTGTTTGTAAGCTTTCCGTTTGGTGGGAGTGTCCTGGGTCCTCCTTTACCACTGTACTGGGGGTCTTAGGCGCCTTGTAGGGTCCCGAGCCTCTGAGTTGGCGCAACAAGTCCACAGAAGTAGCCTCTGTACTTTTGTATGGGCTGTTTGGCCGTACCGTCACCGTCACCGGTGCCGTTGCTGGTGCCGGCGGCGGGTTCCCACGGGGGAACACTGGGTAAGCCCGCCGCCATGGAGTTGACCTACCTACAGCTAAGGAGGACTGTATAGCTGATAGGAAACTGGAAAGCCTCAAATACGCCAGGACAAAATTTTCTTACACAATATGTACCATCTTCGCTTCTAGCGCAGGAGGTCCGCATAGCATTTGTACTGCCTTCTACTTTGCTACCTAGCTGGCCTAGGCAGTTTTCTATCCGACAGCCGCACGACAGGATAGTTGTCCATAGATGGATATCCAGGTCCATGACGGGCGACATTGTCGGGCTACATACAATACCTACCTAGATATGCATTGCACGGTCTCCGACTGATCTCTGATCCAAGGTGGGTATTAGAAATATCCAATCATTGTGCTTGCCACGTGCATATCCCAGTAACTTGAACAACCTCCCAAGGTCACCATAACCTTTTAACCCGACCAACCTATGTGGGTCTCAATCAACTGGCTTGGCGGTCAGACTGGCCGGTATGGTTGTTAATTGGTTAGGGTTATGCCAGATGGCAGTCCAGTAGAAATTTAGCTATAAACAGTGAGGGTTATGGGACCGGGTGACCTTGCCCAGGTGGCAACAGAAGGGGCTATGCTGTGGGAGAAAGTCAGAAAGCCTGACGGGTTGGAAGAGCTGACCCACCCAATCCGATGGTGGAAGTCGGCCTGTGCCATGTGGTACCCATCTGGAATTGGCAGAGGGAACATGTACCCGACTTCGTATGGGGCGTATGGGGGCGGGAATATGCCATCTTATTAGTGTCGATCCAGGCGCGTGTGCATGGATTCCACCAAACCGTGGATACTGAAATTGGACCACCAATCACAGTGTGCGCGTCTTGTCCCATAATGGCCCCTGCATCTCATACATATGTTACAAGGATCCACGATCCCGCATTGAAACTAGGAATCCCTATATGGCCGGACCTAGTACAGAGTACTTAGTGCTTTATTCGTCAAAGTTACAGGAGATAGGCGACCTCGGGAGCTTGATGATACCTGCCTTAGGTAGAAACTACCTACCTAGGTAGGTATGCTATGTCGGTAGGTAGAGCTGATAAGGACCTAGAGTAGACACCCGGGTATGTAATTTGGGGATCCATTCTCTCTTCACTTGGACACTCGGGGGAGGCCAACCAGCTGGAAGAGTAAAAAGGTGGCTTAACTTTGTCATACCTCCCTAGGTAAGTGCCTAGATGTAAATAAGAGTTAAGATGCAGGGTCCCTCGATGCGCCCCACCCGCCCCCCCCCCTAATCATTCCCCGCCTGGACCCGAAGAATATTCTGTTTCTATTTCTCGCTCTTGATGATCAATTGCCTAGGTAAGCTACATAGGTTAACAGAATATCCACTCTATGTACCTTACGTGCGTCTCCCATCCTGGCATCTTCATCAACCATTTCAATTCACAACCACGTCATACACCTAGACATCTTCCTTTGTCCTTTCAGTTCTATCAAGGAATCCCGACTTCTGACAAACAAACATGACAAGGCCAAAGGCCCTCCGCATTTTTCGCTTGACCTTTCCAGTAGTCACTATCTGCTGTATTCCTTCGGCTACTTATCCAGAGAAAGGAACCCCTGATCGATCACTACTATTGTCGTCACCATCATGGTGCTATCGACTTCCTCTACCCTCGTTTTAACTATGGCCCTGGATTCAGGTAAGTACGCCTAATGTAAGATTCAATTTTTGTATGTTTCTGTCAGTCTGCCACATTTACGTTGATTATATATACCCATCCAACCCCCCCAGAACACCAACGATTCTAATGATGCATACCTCTTCCCCCAAATATTCCCAAACCCGTGAAGTATACCTACCAGCCTTAAGAAGTAGAACACTTTGTCTGTCTCCAGTCGACTTTCTTCATAAGCGCCTGTCCAGTCTTTGGTGTCCCTAGACCACGAGTCGTCCTCCCTTATCCTACAAATTCTGATCTGGATATAGACGCCCCGCAACGTCTGTTGCGAAGGCTCTTCATTCCTGTGCATCGAACTCCCCTCCTACCAGCATGGGATTATCCACTGAAGCCATCATTTCTCTCGTCGGCGTAGTGGTGGCTTTGCCCCCTGTCGTGCTCATTATTCGAAACTGGATGAGGGCGAGAGACCGCCGTCGTTAGTCTTCACGTCCACCATACCATTGAAAGCCCTACGACTAACAGACAATCTCCACCAGAAGGACCAGAACTGGCACCGTTTTGGGTTCTGCCCCCAAATTCCCGAGGTTGGGTTATAGTCGCCCAGGAGAATCTTCGCTTCGGGGGCTTCCATGAGTAAAGGATAATGACGGGGCTTATCTGGGTATGTGCTGCTTTACAAGCGAATAGATATAGGTATCTATGTTGGTGAGGAATGAGGGTAGTCAAAGGATACCAAGATCACCGGGGCGTGCGTGGTTACGTCTTATCTGGAGTTCAAAATCCTCCCCTTCCACTAATAGAAGCACGAGTTCAAGGGATCTCATCAACAGGGCATATAGAATGTGTTTTCGTATTCGCGACTATAGACTAAACATATTGCCTCGACCCACCTATTCGCCCTCTTCATTTGTAGCCCAGACCTACGCCTATTATTCGCGTCGTCCTTAGTAGCCGAGATCTTTTCTATAGGTAACCAAGTTGTGTCTATGTCCCTTTTAAGACGATATACTCATTCTAAATGACCACAGCATACAGCATAAACGGGGCCGGATGTAAGAAGTATCCATAGTCGAGACTTCCATGCCTACTGATGTATCCAAAACTATATACTAATCTAGCTTCCAAGGAAAATACATAGGATACTAGGATACTCGCCGTGGAGTCAACTGCTTTTAAAGGGCTTAACCCTTAGGCCACCAATGGATATATATGCGTACTGAACTAGTTAGTATGTATATATAATTTATACTCAGAGCTACTATAATTTATCAATACGCTCTTTACGAATTTAATGCCTACTTAAGTAGGTATCGTGTTAATCCCTTAGCGGTGCAACTTATTTCCCAAGGTTGGAATGCCTACCCATATTTTAATCCCCTTTAGTAGTTAACATGATCAATGGTAATAGATATTTATACCTATCATAAATGAATAACACAATAAAGATTTATATGGCAGTATGAACTTTCTGCTGCTTGTAATGTAAATAAGCATGGTAGACAAGTTGATTATGCTAACTAAAAATGCACATCGCAGTCGTACTTGGTAGCCTTGCAGCTACGGAGATAGGTGCAACGAAGCCATCACCACTGGTCTTGATAACAGATGGCATTTAAGAGATAATACTTAGACTTATCGCCGGCTAGTTAAGGGAGTGACTATCTATGATGGGTGATGGTCCATATCCTTATATACCTATCCATCATCCTCGTCGCATCGTTGAAGGAGGTCGGGACCAAAAGTAAGTAGACTCATGGCCCTCCAGCCACAGGATGGATTAATAAATATCTTGCCGTATTTCTTAACTTCTCTTTATTATAGTAGTACTTTAGCGCCACCTTGTTAAATAGCTGCTGGGTCGTGCGCTGTAAGTACTGCTAAAGCCAATCTTTTAAACGGACCCGCAGACCAGACATGCCAATATACACTGTGGCTCCTGTCCTACCAGGGGTATTCAGGGTGCCATGCGTGCGTTCGTTAATAACTTAATACTCTACATAACATAATGCACAGCCCTCAATGGCCTGACGGCTGAATTGGAGCCAGATCAGATGAAGGCCATCCAATCGGCAACGCTGAAACGCAGAATTGGGTGGTCTGGTAGATCCGAACCAGTCAAGTGGTGCTTATATTGCCAGTATCGGTTTAGCGAGGTGGCTGCATCTCCGTGGCATGCACCTGGGACTGCGACTGGGATCTATTTTACTTGCATACATCGCCATGGAAGGGACCCGCCAACAAGTGCGGATGTGATTAGCCACTCGAGTCGCCTTATTAGAATATATAAAATGCCCATGACGACGACTGGAACTCCTTTATCTCTATTCTGTATAGTTCAACAATCACAGGCGATGATTACAGTTTTATTAACATTAACTGCCGATCAATTGACTTCACACTGTCTGGCCGACCTTCTTTATAAGCGGATATCTAAGTTTCGGTACGTGCATAGGCCCCTTACAACCTCGAGTCGGTCATCTGCTTAACTCTATGCATCTATAGCCTAGACTCTTCGCAGCGATTGTTACGAAAGCTTTCCATACGCTTAATTCAAATACCGTCCTCTTCCTGTCACCATGGGACTATCCAGCGAAGCCATCATCGCCCTGGTGAGCTTGGCAGTCGCTTTGCCCCCTGTCATACTCATCGCACTGAACTGTGTAAGAGAAAGAGGGCACCGACGTTGGTCTATTTGTTCATATGTCCTCTATATTTTTAATGGCAAGTGACTAACAGTCGGCCTCTACTAGCCGATCGTGACGCTGCTCCACCTTTAGTTTTTCCCATCAACCTCGAAGATTATATCTTGGTTGGCCAGGTTCGCCGCCGGCGCCCCGGTGAATGAAGTGGTTGATGCTATCTTCAGATGTGCTGCTCGGCAGCCTGTTGAACATGGGGTTTGGCGCTAGGACAATGGGATATATAAACTAGAGTTGGGATAGGTATGGAGCGTATCGGCATTGGCTTGTATTTGTTTTTTTCCCTTTCGCATCTTCATCAATGACAACTTCGAAGGATGTCTTCTCAAAGACTCGACATGGAATCCATTCTTAGGCGTGCAAGTAGAAACAGACCGCCCGTCTTGGACTACAGCTTCCTTCACTATCCACGCTGACACAAACGTACGCAGTTGCCACCCGAATCATGCTTAGTAGCCAAGGTCCTCGCCCCTCTGCACAATTGACATGTCGACAGCGCGATTCCAATGCCTAATGCGCTTGCGCATGTTGGCTTCGTACTGAGGCATAGTCATGAGGGCGGCGCCAAAGGTGCCAGGGCGCTCCTTCGAGGTCATCGACTCGAGTTCGGCCTGGACGTGGTGAAGGATGGAAGAGGTCTTGTTGTCGAAGTAGAGGCCGCAGTAGCGCATCTCCTCGAGCAGATCCAGCATGCCGGACAGGTCGCCGTAGCGCGACCAGTAGATGTCGAGGAGCTCGTTGTAGAAGGGCGTCGACGCGCCCAGGACGTACGACTCGAGCCCGAGCTCCTTGATCCGCGGCAGAATGTTCAGCGCCAGCGGTGAGGAGGCGTGGAATGCGGTGTCGAGGCGCCGCAAGGCGAGTAGGAGATATGCTGGGTACAGTGGGCCGTGAACGTATAGGCTCATCTCTTCAGCTTGAGCATCAGGGCTCTGGACGTTATTTTCTTCGGCGGTGGACTCCTCTGCGATAGTGTCCTCTTCAGCAGCCCCCTCGGCAGTGGCCTCCTCAGCAGCAATCTCTTCGGTAGCAATCTCTTCAGCGGCAGCCTCTTCATCGATGGCCTCTTCGTCAGCGGTCTCCTCGGCGGAAGTCTCAGCAGCAACCTCCTCAGCGGCTTCGGTCTCGCCTATAGTCTCGGTTCTCGCCTCAACTTCAGCCACATCCTCAGTCACCCCCTCCAGCACAGGTTCCGTATCTGCAGCCGACGCCTCGTGATCCTCAGGCTCCTTGGCTTTCGGCTTCCTTCCCCTCTTCTTCGGGCCGCCAGTGACTTCCCCTGCAGAGGTCTCCGTCTCCTCGTCCCTCTTGGTGAGGCCTAATCTTTCCGGCATAGAAAAGACCTCCCTTTCCAATACCTCCCACAAAGCCTGATCAGTCGGAGCAGACATAATTAGGCCCTCTACCCTCATCCGCTCGGGGTATCTCTTGGCATCCAGCTCGACCTTGCGGTTGAAAGTGTGGGCAGGCGCTTTCCACGGCTCCTCAACGTATGGCCTAGCAGTAGGCAAGGCGCTTTCCTCCTCGGCATCTATGGAGGGGTCTATGGCGCTTAGAGCCTTCCGCGCGGCGTCGCGCAGCTCCGGAGGGAAGCGCAGCAGGGCCTTGTTCCGGTCCTTGGCGGCGCCGGCTAGGAGACCCACGGAAGGCACGTGAGCGGGGCGTGCCTGGTTAGCATCCTGAGCAGCCTGCTGCATGATGAGCATGGCAGAGCGTGAGGCAGCGCTTGTGGGCTCTGGGGAGCCATCTCCCGGGGCGCTAGACTGGAACTGGGGCCCACGCTGCTTGATGTCGGCAAAGATGCGTTCAAAGATCTGTCGCTCCGTTGGAGTGATGGTGCCGCGTTTCAACGGCTCCTTCGGGGCATTGGGTCCTATCTCAGAGGCGAACGGAATGTCGTTGCCCTTTAAACAGCGACTGGACACATGCAGTGAGCGGAGGAATGCCGCTGACGCACGTGGTGGCTTGAGTATGGTCCTCGTCTGGTAGAGGAATGGAAGCAGCGTGGTGGTCATGGCTGCCACTATCTCCCTCGTCTCTTTAAGATTCAATTGGAGAAGAGAGCTATAATTTAGAGTGTATGAGGTAGTGTATGCAGTTGCATAGTCGCATTGCAAGCAACGATGATATATTGATGCTGTAAAGTTGATCGAAAGGTCGGATGGCTCCAAATGAAACTGGTGAAATTTACATGTCGTTGATAAGATAAGCAAATCAGCACCAATAATAGTGGAGTATTTAACTCCAGCCATTCGTACCTAGGTACCTTGCACTAGATACCTAGGTATCCTTCCTGCCTTAGGTAATTGGACTAAACCCTTAGAGGGTTAGGTCGACACGGTACCTCGCTAGGTACTTTACGCGTCTCGATCTGGAATTAATTAATGAATGACCTCGTGAATCCTCGAGTAACTATCATCACCTAGCAGTAACCTAGCAACCTGTATACATTTCCAATTACCGCTAAATCAAAATCGCATTATATCCCACCGAGTTGGCTGCCTAGAAAATTCAGAAAATTCACAATTCGATATACCGAATTGGATACCTCGTTATCCGCAAACATCAGAAGAGCACTTCTGGTATTATCACAACTCACACCAGCGCATTCCAGTTGCTTCACATTGGACTGTGTCTCAAAATTCGTTACTTCGAACTTCCCCAACCATTCACACTCTAGAAAATCACCGTTTGAAGATCACCTATATATAATATTATATTCTGCAGCACTGCTTTTTAACACTTTGCGACGTTTCATAATTCTTCTCGGTTGTATATAAGAAAGGAAGGCGCGCAAAGGAATCATTCACAGAAAAATCATGGCGCCCGAATTGAGCGCCTTCGAGGCCCGGCGGCGCGCCAACGTCGCCAACAACCAGAAGTTGTTGAAGGACACGAAGGATATCGGCGCTAGCATGAGGAAGGCGGCCGCGCCTGCCCCGAGACCTTCCCCAGCAGCCCGGAAGAGGAAGGCGTCCGAGCCCGCGCAGCGCACGCGCGTGATGCCTACGCGCCAAAGCCGGAGGCTGGCGGCTGCGAATGGGGACGGTTCCGCCGACGACATCAAATTGGAGGACATCCCCGCAGAGCTGAAACTACCGGCGCCGCAGGCGAAGCGGACGCGGGTGGGGGGTGACTTGACCCTCGACAGTCTCCAGGTCGAGGGCCAGCGGTGGTCCAACGGCGATGCGCTGGCCACCTTCCGAGGCGCCCAGCCGGGCCTGCGGACCTTCACGGAAGACGATATCAAGAGCTCCGGCGACGAAAAGCTGGCCAGTCTGAGAAAGGGGATGAATGAGCTTAAGCTCTACGAGGGATGGTTGCCCAATGGTAGGTCATCCCGGTCCACTCTCCTTTGTCTCCTCTCTTTGATGCGTGTGCACGTGACCTGACAGCAATGCAGACATCAAGATCACGCCCGACCGGGTGTACGCCCTCACATTCCACCCGACGCGGGATAAGCCGCTCGTGCTGGCGGGCGACAAGACAGGCGTCATGGGGATTTTCGACGGCGCTCAGAAGACTCCGGACTACCCGGACGAAGACGACGAGGCTTTCGAGACTTACGTGCCGCCGCTACCCAAGATCGCGGCTTACTCGGTGCACAACCGGACCATTTCGTCGATGAAGGTGCCGACGTTCGACCCCAATTGCGTGTTGACAAGCTCGTACGACTCGTCTATCCGCTCCCTCGACCTGCCGACGCAAGTGAGCAGCCAGCTGTGGGCGCCCGAGGAGGACGACGAAGACGTAGCCATCACATGCCTTGACGTATCACCCGAGGCCAAGGACATCATCTTCTTCTCCACGATGGAGGGCTCGCTGGGACGTTTTGACCGACGGAGTGGCAGGAGCAGCACGGACATGTGGTCCTTGACCGATAACAAGATCGGCGGCTTCTCCGTGCATCCGCAGCTTCCGCACCTCGTCGCCACCGCGTCCCTCGACCGGACCGTCAAAGTTTGGGATCTGCGTACGTTATGCCCCCCCCCCCCTTCACCTCCAATTGTCGTGCCGTGTGACTCCCCACTGACAATTCCACTAGGCATGATCAAAGGTCAATCACCCGACGCGCACCCCGCGCTCCTAGGCGAGCACAACTCCCGGCTCTCAGTATCGCACGCATCCTGGAGCCACACAGGACACCTAGCAACATCATCCTACGACGACACGGTAAAACTGTACGACCTGTCGGGGGCAGCGAAATGGAAGGCAGGGCAGGACCTCGGGGATACACTGACGCCGTCACACGTGATCCCGCACAACAACCAGACGGGGCGGTGGGTTACGATCCTGAAGCCGCAATGGCAGGCTGCGCCGGGAGACGGGATGGACAAGTTCGCGATCGCCAATATGAACCGCTTCGTCGACGTGTACGGGGCCGACGGCGAGCAGCTCGCCCAGCTCGGCGGCGAGGAGGGCATCACCGCCGTCCCTGCCGTCGCCGAGCTGCACCCCGTCCACAACTGGGTCGCCGGCGCCACGGGCAGCGGCAAGCTGTGCCTTTGGATGTGAGGGACTACTGCAGGGTGAGGGGGGGGGGCATCTCTGCCTCCTGGGGTCCCTCTTGATCAGGTCTGGTTGAATCGTCGACGCCAATAATTACATTGCTTATGCGGGTAACACTTATGCGCATCTCGAGAGCTTGTCGCCCCATATGAGATGTTGCGGTATGATCTCGGTCTCATGTATTGTATTGTATTGTTCAATATCGGGTTAAAAGGCGTTCCAAAAGGGATGACAGGGCATAGGGAGGGATTACCGAGCTATATATCACATCAAAAAATGCGCTTCAGCTTAATAAAAGAAAGATCCAAGGTATCATCGTCACGATAACCTAAGTTACATACAAGTGATTGATCTGCCCTCACAATTACAAATCACCAAAAGATATGTTTTCGCCTCCTCCCACTTCAGCATTACTTTTCTGTGTCCTCGCGGACCGTTCTCTAACAAGAATATCACAAACAACCTGGCATAACTCTCCCCAATGCACCTCTAATCCCCAAACTACCCGCCAGTCAGTCAAACGCCAGTCTCAAACAGAGGCCATCACCTCACACCGCCCAGGTCTTCGAACTGCACCCCCAAAACGTCAGCCAACTGCTCTTACACACATACACACATACACACCTCCCTCCAGATCGAACTGTCGGGAGCGAGCCAGGTTTTTTGCACGACCCGAAGCGAAACGCGGGCAAGCGTGCATAACTTACCAAGCCTCCCACTTATGGCCGCCGAGGGCGACGAGGCGGTTGAAGAGCTCGTCGCGGAGGGGCACGGCGGTAATGCGGACGGTGCGGCCGCGGGCGTCGGCGATCTCGAGGCCGTCGTTGATCTCGCGGCCCAGCGACCAGCCCACCACGATCTTGCCCTTCCACCCATACCCGCCGATCTTCTTGAGTTCCCGGATCTCCGCGATCGGGATGCTCCATATCGGATGCAGATCTTCTTCCCCACCGTCTCCGCTGCCGCCACCGCCACTGCTGCTGCTGCGGCCCGTTACTTTGTCGATGGCGTGTTCCGGGCTGAAGCCCACGGCGGGGATCGTCGCCTCCGTGGTGATGTACACATGACCTCTTCTGCCCTCGTGCCGGGCCTTGAACTCCACGGGTCCCGAAGGGGGCCTCTGAGCGCCCGAAACGGCGCCCAGCCGATCCCTGGCACGCTGCGAACCCGCCGCGGCACGCGCGTGGTCCGCTCCGAGCACCGTCTTCACCGCACCTTTGGTTGCACCCTTGAACAGGCCCAGGATCCGCGCTCCGCGCTTCGGCCTCGCGTTTTTATGCCCATCGGCCTCCGGGTCCCCAGTGGCATGTGGAACGGCTGTGGGATCGTACTCGACGGCGTTCCGGACCTCATGCTCGTCCGCGTCGAGTGGCTTTTCGTCGCCTGCCGCATTGAGGTGTTCGCCGGTGATCTGGACAGGCTCCTCAGGCGGTGCTTCGTCAATGCGTGGTGGCGGCGGAAGGGGCGCCTTGTTAGCCTCGCCGATGCGGAGGAGGGTCAGTGTTAGCTGTGCGTTGGTCGGCACACCCTTGAGCACCGTGTTGCGTAGTTCGAGCACCTTCTGCCAGTGAGGGAATCGCGCATTCAAGAAGCTCAGGGCCCGGGTGAAGATCGGGTCTCCAAAGAAGCCGAAGCCCAAGCCGAATGTCGCGCCCTTGACGAATATGTACGATGGCACGAACAAAGAGGCGAAAAGAGCCGGGACAATTACGGTGGCGAGCCGCAGGCGATAGGCATCTCGCGGGAAGGGCGGAGTTGGGGAGAGGGCATTTCCAAGGCGTTCCCTTAATTACATGTGAGCCGGGTTCTCGAAGGCCAACAACATCTCGAGGAGCTATCATCAGTACGTACCAAGTATCCGCAACATCCGCAATCCCGTGCATGATCGGCCGCATCTTCAACCAGATGGTATTCTCGACGGGAGCCTTCGTCTTGTCCTTCTTAGATCCCGGTTTTCCACCGCTCGCGAAGTCTTTAGCCTCGGCGGCGCCGGCCGTCACAACTGTAGGGTCCGGTAGCGTTTCAACTATGGAGTCCTCCGGCGGGCTAGGTTCAGCCTGCGGATGCTTCCCCGTCGCGCTCGTGAGCACAACCGACGTCATGCCGTTGAAGAAGTTGCTAGCCTCCTGCTCCACGGCTTCGCCCTTGTGATTCTCAGGGGCGCCTGTAGCGCTATCATGGCTACCCAGCACCCCGGCCTTGGGCTTCTGCAGCCCGCCCGAGCCGCTATCTACCAGCGCGATTGGTGCTGGAGGGAATAAAATGGCGCGAGATGGCGGGTAGGCGATCAGTACGAGAAGAGTGAGGAAAAAGAGCGGCATTATAAGGTCGAATACCCATGCGACGAAGTATGCCTGCTTGTACGTTAGTATCTGGGATCGAATCCTCCATTTTCCTCTTCGCCGTGCAGAGCTGCGAAGTCCAATGAGCACATACTACGCAAAAGCAAGATGTCCGTCGCGTCTCCTTCCAAGATCGTAACCGCGCAATGTGCTTGACGGAGTTGATCAATCCAATAATGACCGTCATGTACAACCGCTCAACATTGGCTCTAAGCTTGTCGGGGGAGAATTCCTCTTCGTCGGCGATGTTGAGGTCGAGATTGCCCGGCACGGGATGCGGCACCTCTTTGACGTGGTATATTTGCTGGGGTCCATGTTATTAGCACGATATATGAGTGCCCTCCCTCAAACGCTACAGGCACGTGCGACCGACGTCCTCTCTTCAAACAAATCATACCTTATCAAAACGTCGAATGAGGAGCCACAGGTCCTCGTTACTCAGACCTCCCACCAAAGGCGACACGATCTCCTCTTTTCTCTCGTTCCAACCTAGATCCTCCACCTCAGGATGTTGTCGGCGGTTCTGCTGAGCGACGCCCTTCTCTTCAGGCCCGTCAGTCGCGGTGGCGAGCGCATGCGATAAGGAGGGCTCTTCCGCCATGGTGATTGCGGTCGATTCCTCGGCAGCGGGACCAGTGTTCTCTGGAATTGGTAAGACGTCTAACATGCTGGTGGTCGGCATCCCGCCAGGCTTCCTTTCATCTGTTGAGGCTGAGGCGTCTTGCCTCGCCTCTTGGGAGGAGGGCATCTCAATTACGGTATCGTAGAATGCCACAGAGGGTCCTGATTTCGCTCGGTGACTGGTAAGGGGGTATGTAGCTCCGCCCGATCATAGATTAATATCAAACGTGGTGGCTGTTAGTATTGTAATTATCGCAAGAGAATAAAGCAGTGGAAAGCTGGAAACCAATGCATGTAGAAATCAGATGCACATAATTAAATTAGAATTATCCGTTTTCCAAGATTATTTTAGACCACATGCCTACGTCTGCATTATTCCAACCATATGAACGCACTTTCCTAGTTTCCATGCTTGTCTTGCCTGAGTCGTGTTTGTCAAAAGTCTGACATGTGCTTTTCCTTTGCTCCTCCCCTCAATGATGATGCCGATGACGTCGATGGCCCTTTGTCACTTCCAGACAACTTTCTTGGCGTGAGATATTTCATAGGGTCACCACTGGCGTGGTTCTTAATTATCGGCTCGTCGGCTTGTAGTACGAGAGCAGATTAGGAAATTTTATCTTACAGGTCGCTCTATGATTCGTCTCTTATTATATGCATAAGTGGAGCGGCCTCCCGTGGCGGATCTGCCCAGTCTGCCTGCCATCTCAGCCGATCGTGGACCAAGGCTTCCTCGCTGCTTATTGGTAATTTATTTAGTTGCTTACCTGCTCGCCTGCCAAGTTTCCTTGTCAGCTTGTGTAGATCCATTCTTATCCCACCACACACCAACATCAGACACTGACGCTGGGAGATAGGATTGATAGGCAGGCTGCCCGTCTCAGAAGAGACTGGCACATACATATCTTGAACAGACAAAGAGCACAAGAAATTTGGTCGATTTAGCTCATCAACTCATGTGAAGTACACACCCCATGAGAAACATTTTCCAGCCCATCAATTTATCCGGGATTTTAAATAGGGGAGCATCTACAAATCATAACCTTATCCTTACCTCTATAGTTCCCGTCACGTACCTGGCTTCTTTGTGGTGCATGGTGTTTCAGCTCATTATATGTGTTTCGGGAAGCGTGGGCGTCATTGCCGGGAAGTCTCCTACTTAACGCCGGAGGACAGCAAGTAAGGATTGAGTTAACCCGGAGCACCTCTTCAAGATTTTTTTGCAAAAAGAATATTATATGGGAAAACACCATCCTCGTCCAAGGGAGGCCAGTTGAGTTTAAATATTCAATTGTTAGGGACGTCTCAGCGTATTGACAGGAAGAAGAGGAAGCAGATAGGATCCTGATACAGTGCATGTGATTTATTCAAATACTGTATCTGTATAACCCTCAAAACCTGACATAGATCTAACAGAACTTAGTGGAATACAAAAACCAAGAACCCCCAGTAATACGTCGCTTTTTAACGTTCGCACTGTATTTTCCTGCCCAGAGAAGAAGTAACATTATCATGGCATAACCGCACCTACAGATTCTATGACGACATGTCAACATCACGATGTCAACATGGCGAAAGTCATCGGTGTCGGGTACACAAATCATACCAGAAATAATGGTAGCAGAATAGATATGGCAGTTAACTCAAAAATTGAGGCAATAGCATTAAATACTTTCCCTTCATGTACAATTCCAGAGTAAACCCAACTCCATGTGAAACAGACCTCAAAAGGAATTATATATCTCAACCCACCAATCAAGATGAACAAACAGCCCAAAACCATGGCACCCCACGACCTCGTCTTCCAACTCACAGGAACCTGCAACTCCTACCCTTGGGGCAAAGTCGGGCGATCCTCGCTCGCGGCGCGGCTATGCGCGCAGACGCCGCCCGGGCCAGAATCAGAATCAGATAAATTCGCCATCGACGACGACACGCCGTACTCCGAGATGTGGTTCGGGGACTACCCGGACTTCCCCGCGCGGCGGCACGACACGGGCGAGGCCCTGGGCGATGTGCTGGCGCGACACGGGGAGACGCTGCTCGGGCGCCGGGTCGTTGAGGAGTTCGGCGGGCAGTTGCCGTTTTTGCCTAAGGTGTGTTTCTCTCTCTTCTTCCCAGGTCATATCATAGTACCGTGTGCCCGTTGCCGGTATCCGCATAGGAAGGGCAGGAAAACTCCCAATAATCTACGTAAACTAAGACTCCAAACAACGGCACGGTACAGATCCTTTCCATCGCAAAAGCACTACCGCTACAAATCCACCCGGACAAATCCCTCGCGCAAAAGCTGCACGCGAAAAACCCCAGCAGCTTCACGGACCCGAACCACAAGCCGGAGATCGCGCTCGCGCTCGGCACGTTCGAGGTGTTCGCGGGCTTTAAGCCGCTGGCGCAGATCGAGCCGGTATTCCAGCAGGTGTCGGTGCTGCGGCAGTTCGTGCCGAGCCCGCAGCAACAGCAGGAGGGCGGGAAGGCGGCCGCGAAGTGGACGGATGCGACCCTGCGGGAGGTAACACGAAGCCTACTAAAAGCAGACCCCGAGACCGTCTCGAGGGTGCAGACCGAACTCTCACGCGTACCACGTGAGCACCTCGGCGACGCAGGCTACATACTCGACCTCCTCCCACGACTGCAGGGACAATACGGGCCCTCGGACGCCGGCAGCCTAGTCGCACTGCTGTGCATGAACTACCTAGTCTTCGAAGCCGGGGACGCAATCTACATCCCCGCGGACGGGATCCACGCGTACCTGGCGGGCGACATCGTGGAGTGCATGGCGCGCAGCAACAACGTGTTAAACGCGGGTTTCTGCGCGCGCGCGGACCGGGATAACGCGGACTTATTCGCCGACGCGCTGACTTTCCGGTCCGCGCACAGCCGCGCGGACGTCGTTCTCGTACCCGGGATGTCGGCGCGCAGCGCTTCCGGTAAGACGACCGTGTATAGCCCGCCCATGCGCGAATTCGACATGCTGAAGACGGACCTGGGCGCCGGCGGCGAGCGCGAGCAGATCGCGGCGGGCGACGGGCCGGGCGTGTTGATCGTCACCCAGGGCGCGGGGTCGCTGCATGCCGACGGTTGGGATTTCGAGCTCCGGGAGGGGTTTATATACTACGTCGCGCCCGGCGTCGCCCTCGAGTTCACGAGCAGCAGCAGCACGGGCACGGACGGTTTGCAGATCCATATGGCGGTTGTATGAATGAGATAACGTAAGGAAGTTGAGAAAGAGGAAAAAAATACGATAGCAAGTCCTTCGTCAGGAGGGGAGAGTGCTGAGCTCCATCTTTAATTTTGTTCTTTGCCCGTACAGTGTTACAATGTCCTGCTGTGTTTTGCCCGGTTATAAAACCAAGCCACCTCAAGCCTAGATAGATGAGTGCACGCGCAGGGCAGGGCGCCCCTCTTATCTCAGCCATCCAGCACATAGGGGTACCAACGCTGCACTTTCCCTCCCGGGTTTGTCAACCGTTTCACCATTTATTCATTATCAGTGATAATAAGCAGTCTGTCTATACGATCATAACCTCGCTCAAGTAAGACCCACGAGGAACTGGGTGCTAGGGCTGGTCGCTGGGACGAGTGGCATAACCCCAAACAGCTTTTTAGATCATAGGATCGAAAGGGGCTGGATTGATGGATCTTAGACACACCGAAGAAAGGGCTGCTACGATCTAGCCAGCGACTCTACTACGGGCCCAGAGAACGCACGGTATCGGTTCTGCGCCCGTACTCCTATACTCCTTTCCTGCCCATCGAGTCAAGATATCGGCCATCCATCCATGGTCTCCGGAACCAGACTACCGAATCTATACCGCCGTCGCGTCCGTCCGCCGCCGTAACCAATGCCCTGGTGCTGGAATACTCGGCATCGCGCCAGGCCAGGTCAGGTGTATGTATACACGCGTAGAGCGCAAAACTCGGCATCGAGAAGACCGCCGCGGAAGCTGTGCCCGAGCACTTCATTTCGTATAGCCAGCGGTCGGGATGGAGGACGCATCCATCTACCCTAGCGCGAGTGCATCCATCCATCCATCCGTGCCCCCGACGGATACAGGGTCGCGTCGCCCGCGAAGCCGCGGTCGCAATACGGCAATGCCTCTCTAAACAATCGGTTTAGCTGCACTGGGGGGGGGGGGGGGGGTTCTCGGAATGAGTCGCACAGCGGGTATTTCTTTTCGAATCGACGGGGCTATGTATGCCGGTGGGCAGAAACCCCCCCATCGTAGTTTCGCTGGCTCGGGGCTAGGGGTGGTGTAGGTGTAGGTGTAAGGTAGACCTGTCTGAAACTTTGCCCCCATCGGCGATATTTACTCGTCTGTAATAACCTCGGCGTCCTCTTCTACTACCACAAAGTGCGAAATTCCCCCCTGAACGGCGCACGTTCGAGAAAGGCGGCATGTGTCGTTTCGTTTTCGTTATCGTAGATCGGGATCGGGACAACACCCTATGAGCGTTAGCACCAACTCTCCCAGACAAGAGGACGCAATGTCCTTGTCTCGTTAGGAGTCACCTAGGTTAAAAAGTCCGTGTAGGATCGTAGTATGTTTAGGTCGGAGGGGGGACCCAAAAAAAAAAGCTAGATGAATTTTGTGAGTTAAGAATGGGCGTCGACATAGGCGGGTTGGGTTGGGTTGGGTTGGGGAGGGACGGGTGGGTATATGGCCTGTTGCGATGTATGTTCCGCAGTGCTACATCAGGTGAGTTGAGTGAGTTGAAGGGGAACATGCTCTATTACGTAGATGATAAGAACACACACACACACACACACAACGTAGATCCGATCCGATCCGATGCCCCCAAGAATATGCATGCGACTTTCCGGTATCCTGTCCCGCCAAAAAAAAAGACCAACAACGCCGGATTCGAACCTCTATGCCGTTTCGTAGAACCTCTCTCGACTTTTCTAAAGAAGGATAGCGCGTTGGGGGAAGGGAGGGAGGTGTTAATCGATGGGCCTGTGGTATGGTATGGTGTGGTGGTTCCAACTCCGTTTCCAATGCAAATTTTCGGCGCCCCTGCCCGACTATTGAGCAGCCGTGTCGCTAGGCCTGCGCTGCAGCACCGATTTTCGACTGACTTTTTCCAGACATGTTGTAAGGCGTATGTTACAAGTTTTCAGATAACCATTCCACCTTGTCTATCTATCCGTCTGATGCGGCCCTTCAAAGGAAAAAAAAATCAGTCGCTGCCCGCCGGTGTGTCCAGGTCCTCGCTGGCGAGGCTCTCGAGTTCGGACTCCTCAAACGCTTTCATCATAGCCTCGTTATCGTATCCGGAGCCCTCGGCCCGATAGTTTTCGCTGCCCTTGATACCGTTGCCGTGGACCGAGTGATCCGCCTTGTGGACGAGCCAGGCCCTGTTGGCCTCGAACCAGCGATCCGTCTCCTCGAGTCTCCGGCCCTTGGTCTCGACGACGAGGTAGTACACCATGGGGACGAAGATGACGTTGAGAAGAGCGAAGATCATGTAGAAACCCCACTGTAAATGTTCGATTCCTGGTGGGGTGCTCTGCACGACGACCCAGTTGAACAGCCAGTCACAAGCCGTCGCGAGCGCTGCACCCTTCGTGCGCATGCTGAGACTGTTGACTTCGGCCTGCTGCTGTTAGCCAAAAGAGCCCAACCTCTGAAACGTTCTATTCTTGCACTTACCGGATACAACCAGGGCACGGAAATCCAGCCGCTGGAGAATGTGGAGAAGTAAAGCCAGATGAAGACTGTCGCGATAATTCCCGGTATATGGCTGTCGGGCCAGAGCGGTCCGACGCCGACGCCTACACCGACACCAAAGAAGGCCACAGACATGATCGCGGCACCAACCATCAGTAACGGGCGCCTCCCCACCTTGTCTACGAAGAGGATCGAGGCGGTCGTGGTGAGCCAGAATGAGACGGCATTCGCGGCGGCGACAAATCGTGCTGTTAGTTCCGGCAGCCCGACGCTGCGATGAAGGACGACAGGGAGGTAATACGCGAGGACGTTGATTCCGCTGAGCTGTTGTGCCGTCTGCAGCATCATGCCGAGCAGAACTCTACGGGTCGCTAGACCACCGCGGAAGAGTTGCGCCCAGGATGCTTGTGCCGCCTGTTCCGTCTTTACGGACGCACGGATCTCCTCGAACTCTTCATCGATATTGTGGTCGCTCAGGACCGTCATGATATGCTTGGCCTCGGCATCGCGTTTGCGAGCGAGCAGCCATCTGGGAGATTCGGGCACTAGTTTATTATCGTCAGATCGGGTGTCTATGTATGTATGTATGCATTTCGACAAGGTAGCAGAGGTAACGCATCGCATCGTGGACGTAAGAACGCTCGGACGCTCGCTTGGGGGATAGGATCGACGAGACGCGGGCAACGCGGGATGGAGATCGACTCACGTATTAGGACCAGCGAGATGATGACGATGACGAATATGAGTTGGATACCGAGGCTGCCCGGGTTAGCACATCTACAGTCTACAACAGATAGTCTACGAGCAGGACATGGTAGACTCACGGAAAGCGCCACTGCGCCTCGGACATCCAAGCACTACAGGCAAGAGTGATGAAGGAGGCCATGACAAAGCCGAGGACGTTGACTGCCATCTCCTTGACGACAGCCATACCTTTCGCGTCGTGGTGGGCGGTTTCGACGTGCCATACCGGAGCGGTAGCGGTGTTTCCACCATTCCCGATACCCGCGATAATTCGGCCCCAAACCATGGCGTTCATGTTGTGTGATGCGGTCTGGATGATGATCCCGGTGGCCATGATGATGGTGAACAATATGAGCATGCGCCGACGACCGAGTTTCTCGCCCATGAACAGGGCCAGGATAGCGCCGCCGAAACAGCCCAGGTCGTAGCAGGCGGTGACCCAACCCTGCATCTCGGGTGTGGGATTGTCGAAATACTCGAGGAAATCCTGGCCGACGATAATACCTCCGAAGACAGCCTGCTCGTAACCGAAAAGCATCATGGTGGCGCCGGCGGCGACGGAGATACCGCGGTGTAGGGACTTGGGGGTCTTGAAGAAGAAGCCATACCCGGAACTGGAACTACGGTGGCTCCCGTGGTTCCCGTGGCTCCCGTGACTATCGTGGGCGCCGGCGCCCGTGAGTCGCGTGTGGCTTTCATCGGCCTCGGACTTGGCGAGCATGTTATACGACATCTTGATGTGGGTATATATATATAAATATATATGTATATAAATTGCCCGAGAAATGAATCTCAGGCGGTAATTACTTTTATCTTATTGCATGCCGAAGAAGGTGAAAATTGAGGTCGTCACGAAGGGCGGCACTCCAAAGTGTAAGTAAGTTAAGTACTCAAGTAAGGTAGGTATTCAGTCAAAAGCGAACCAAGGTTTAGGTTTGCGGTGCGGTTAATTAGGTTAATTAGGTTAACGTTTCGATAATAATGCCCAGGTGATGTGAGTGATGATAAAGTACGAAGGAAGGTTATTTTGTTATTCTTTCTTTTCTCTCTTTCTGGGCGTTGCTGAGACGAGTTGGTTATTGTTGGTATGTATCCAGTAGTGGGTAACCGTGGGTAGAGGTATCCAGTTGGTCTTCGTTAGGGAGGGGCTTGGAATAGTCTTGGAATAGTCTTGGAAAGCTTGGAAGAATTGAGAAGACTGCCTAACTAACTAATTCGTACCATAGAAAATGAGGGCTTACAGGCTTAGAGGGCTAGAAGGGCTGGAAGGGCTGGAAGGTGTGGAAAAGGCTTGGAAAGCTTGGAAAATGGAGAATTCAAAGAAAAGACAAAGGTCGCAGAGTTGTCAGGGCGTCGTCCGTCAGGTCAGAATGCCAGGGAGAATTTACCAGATACGCAGACAAAAAAAAGACAACCAGACAAGCCGGACAAGCCAGAGTACATACATACGAGATAGAGATCAGAATAGTCGGGTAGTACTAACCATGTACACCACAACTGTATACCACAACTTACTACTGTGTAGAACGCGTAAGATGAGGCTGTGACCCGAGTTTCCGAATGTAGTCAAATATTAGGGGGGATCGACATAGTTGGCAACAACGCCAAGAAACTTCGTAGAAGCGATCTAATCTCAATTGGATGGGGGACCTTAAGGGACACAATCCCGCATTGCCCTGCTGGGTTAATGGGGGTTCAGTTTTAATGGCTGGAAATCGCTTGCGCTTGCGATCGCTTAAACAAGCAGACAAGCCACCGCATCCCACGGGTCTTGGCCTCACGTGCCCGGGGCCCAGGGAAATTTCTTTGTAGTATAAGTAGGGTACTAATTACCTAGGTAGGTAGTAGTACGGAGTAGTAGTGATGGATGTACGGAGTAATAATAAGTGTACTGTACGTCCGCGAAGTCCGGAGATTGGACAGGGATTTCCAGGTAAATGCACAGGTGGTCAATTTGTTATCTTTCTCCCTGCAATGCTGCTATGGAGGTTATATTAAGAGAGGTATATAAGGTTGTAACGTGAGAACAGTGGTCACAGAGTTTATAAAAATAAAATAAAAAGAGCGACGGGTAATGAAAATAAGGGATTGATAAGAATAATAATAATAATTGTAGATGTAAACTAAGTTATTGCGAGTACTTAGCCTGAGATACCTGATACAGGTACAGAGAGAGACATACAAAGTACCCGGCACTGCCCATCTGGGCAGGTAAAGTAAGACATGCGCCCCCCTAAACTACGCCTTGCCCCTGGGCTGAAAAGAGCACTTGTAAGACCTATCGTTCCGGTCCTGTGCTATCCGACGGTTTTCTGAACGGCCCGTCAGCGGCTGTCCCTGTGCGTCATCATGCAGGGCCTCAATGCTACCTTATCTTATCAGTTTAATTATAGCCGATTGCCCCCCGTCAGCCCGGCCGTACGCGTCTACAAGTACAAAGAAGACGCCGTTTCATACTTGTCTAACTGTGATAAATCCATATGTGTAGGTGTACGTGCTACGAAGTAAATGACAGGAAACCCGTGTAAGACAAACAATACCGAAGACAGACGCAATTCTATTTACATGGTAAGAACCCGAACCCAAGCATAATAACCCATCGCGACCCGCCCCATTCCCATGCCATCCCACCGCATCATATCCCATCACAGCAAAGCCTCCTTCCGTACCAAAACGCCACGATACCGCATATCACCATTCTCAAGCCTACGAAACGCATCGGCGAGGCCGTCGCGAGTCATGGGGAAAGTCTGGATCCAGGGGCGGATATCGTGACGGGCGACGAAGTCGAGCATGGCGACCTGGTTGGGCCGGGTGGCGACGCAGGAGCCCATGAGCCGGTGGCCCGCGAGCACGAACGGCAGGTAGGGGATCGTGAGCGGTTTCGTCTGCATCGTCAGCAGCACGATCGACGCGCGGCGCGCTAGTAAGGGGAGTAGAGGTTCTAGCGCAGGAACCTCGTTCGTGCTTATTAGTAACGTGTTGATTCCTGGGCCTGCGGCCACGCTTCTCGCTCGCCTCGAGTTGGAACTTGAATTTGAATGTGAGCCCGCGCCCGGGTTATGCCAGACTTTCTCCGCGGGCGCCGCGACGGAGCGGAACACGTCCGCGCCGAGCTTAAACGCGTCGTCGCGCTTGGCTTCGCGGCTACTGAAGGCCGTGACGGCGCAGCCCATAGCCTTGGCGAATAAGACGGCGATGTGGCCGAGGCCGCCGACGCCGACGACGCCGACGTGGTGAGCGGGTTTGGTATCCGCGACGTCGAGGGCCTCGAAGACGGTGGCGCCGGCGCACATGAGCGGGGCCGCGGAGGCGGAGGATATCGCGTCCGGGATCCCGTATACGAATGTCTCGTCCCAGATCGCGTAGTCCCCGAATGACCCTTGTGCCGGCTCGTCCGTCCCGAACCCCCGCGCCTCCGGACAGTGCTGTCGCGACCCCGCTACGCACGGCATGCACTTGTTGCACGATTGGTGGAGGTACCTAACGTAGTGGGTGTGGAGAAATCCCCCGGTGTCAGTCAGTTACAATTCAACTCCTGTACTTTTAGTCTGTTGGTCCGTTGATTGGTGGGCCCCCGTCTCCTTTGGCGCCCATCCCATCCCGGGGGGTGGAGGTGGCCTCAAATAGTCTGCATATGTAGATATAATACGGTAAGGCCCCGTGGAGACCTGCGTTTTCCGCATCGGGATTTGTTCTGCCAACAACTGAACTGAACTGAACTTACCCCCAACCGACGCGATCGCCCACCTCATGGGCCGTAACCTCCGCCCCCAGGGCGACGACGAAGCCGACGCCCTCGTGTCCGAGCCCGCACCCCAGGTGCTTGGCCTGCACGTCCGTGTAGCAGAGGCCCGAATGCGTCGTCTTGATCAGGACCTCCCGGGACCCGAGCTCGCGCGTGCTGCTCTGCTGCTCGTAGCTGTCGCCCGGCGGCGAGTACCGCCAGGTCGTCAGGGTGTGTGTTGAGGGATGAGAGGAGGAGGAGGAGGAGGAGGAGGGTGGCATTATGGGCTCTGTCGTTGAAGTCATGGCCAACAGAACTTTCCTTGGATCTTCTTCTCTGTTTTATCTTGGACGTGGGCGGTGAGGCCAGTTTGCTTGCCTTTAAGACGTTGTTGCGTGTGCGCCTGTTTCTTTTATAGACCACGCAGGAACCTTAGCCTTACCTAGCCGCCGAGCCCTTTTTTTTTTTTTTTTTTTTTGGAATGTAGTTATTGAGGCCGCCGCATAGGAATTAGGGCCAGGGAAAGGCAACTCATCTTATTGCCAAATGACAAACCAACAACCCCCCGCCCCACCGTGGTTTGTTGTTATTATAGGAGGAGGGCCTATATCTATATACCGCGGTTCCCGAACGTCCTTTTCCCATCCGAATGCCAGCCACGAGGAGAGAGAGAGAGAGGACTGGACAGGGCTCTCGCGATGTTCTGGGCTACTTACCTAATCGGTCACACGGCGGTGGGGAGAGGGGGGGGGGGCTCACCTATGACTAAGTTCGACGTGAAGCTAAGGCGAGGCAAGGCGAATATCATCACCACGGTTAGCCTGTAGCCCAAGAAAAAAGGGAGGGTCCGCAGTAACAAGTTTTTAAAAATAACACTGGGGATTCACGCCTTGCCAAAACCACACACAAAAAACATCAAACGCCTAACATCGATCTGCGGCCGGGGGGTGATGTCCAGGCCGCCCCCCCCCCCCCAATTATATGCCGACAATATACAGGGCGCATAGGGGTGCTCATCGTCTGGCTACAGCTCAGAGGCATATAGGATGACACATGGGGGATATAGGCGCCAGACCAAGCTGCACTAACCTATCTCCAGTGTGACAAGGAGGGGTTATGGCTTGGATATAGAATATCAGATTCAGCTAATAATTAACTAAAGTCCTTTAAAGGTGCGATACCTTTTTATCTATTTAAAAAAGGGCTAAAAAATAAGTCTGGTATTTATATATAATCATACGGAGTACATATCTTAAAAAAAGTGGTTATATTTTTAATTTATTATATCCATTTTAACGCCCGTTAACATTATATATTTTTATCTTTATTTTTAACAGTTAATAAGTTTTTAATAATACCGATCCTATATAAAAATACCCTTTTATATAATATTATCTCCTTTTTTTTAAAAAAGCTTTATCCCGGGTAATAATAAGATCAGTTTTAACCTAATTTAGTAAAAAAAATTAATGCTTTAAAATTTATTAATTTACCGGGCTTAAATCGGTAAAACTTATAAATTATTTATTTAATTTTTTATTTTAAAAAGTTTTTATAAAATGTTTAAATTTAATTATTTTTATTAAAGTAATTATATTACCGTACGTAATATTTTACCTTTTTCTTTATACGTTTAAAATTTATAATCTTTTTTACCGTATATTTTAATTTAATTTCTAATACTTTTTATAAAACCTAATTAAGGTTAAGGATTTCCTAATTATTAACATAATAAAACTTAATAAATAAAAAATAAAAAATATTATAAACTAATTAATAACGTAAAAGTTTAAAAACGATAGCTATAAAAGATATTACTTTAATAATTTTATATAAATTTAACATTTTATAATTTAATTATTTAACCGGCTTTTTAATTTTAATATTTTTTCCGTTTAATATTATTATTTAGCTTATTTAATAAATAAAAGTTTCGATTTTTATTTATTTATTTAATACTTATATCGTATACGGCTTTTTTTAATTAACTTTTTTATTTTTTTATAAATCGAGGTTATTTAATAGGCATATAATTAACTAATAAAATTAAAAGGTATATTTAAAAAAAGGTTATTAATAATAAAGTAATACTTATAATTAGCATAAAAAAAGGTTATCCCCGATAAGGTTAATTAAATATTATTATACGCAAATTTTACGATAAAGAATAAGTTTTCCTAATTAAATATTTTGTAATTAATAAAAGCTTAAAAATAAACTTTAAAAAATTAATTAATTTATTTTATTTAACCGTTAATTTTAAAATAAAAAGTTATACTTATTCGGGGTTTAATTTTAATAAGTTTAAAGAAATTTTGTTATAAATTAAAATTAAACTTAAAATCTTTATTAAAAATAATGTTAAAAAGGATACCATAATATTTTTAATAATATTTCGTAAATAAGCAAATAAAATTATTTATCTTTTTTTTATCCATTTTAAATAAGATAAAATAAACCATTTTAATAAAAGGATTTATAATAACTTATATAAAATTATATCGATTAAAAAAAGGTAAATCCATAATAAAATTTATTACGATAATTAATTACGGTTTATAATAAAGTTTTATAAATTAAAAAAAGCCATAAAACGTATATTTAAGATTTTTTATCTTTTAATACGTAAAATACCTTTTAACGAAGTCCCGGATAAAAGTTTTTAATTTTAATTATTAAAAGTTTTTAATAATTAATTTTAAAGTTTTATTTATACTTATATATTTTATTATTTATATGTTATACTTTAAACTTATTACCTTTTTTTAAAGGCTATTCGGGATTTAAAATCGACTTTTACGGTATAATAAACCTTTTTTAATTTCGACATATTAATTTAAATTAATTAATATCTCCCGGTATTTTATATCTTTTAAAAACGTTATTTTAATTTTTTTAATAAAGTTAAAATACCACTTAAATATTAAGATATTACTTAATTATATTAATAATAATAAAAATAATAATACTTTTATTATGCTAAAGTTTTTAACCGTACCGGTTATAAAATACTTATTTTATAAAACCGTTTTAATAAGTTAGTTTTTAAGTCCTTTTTTTTTAAAGCGATATTATTTAAATTTAAAAATGTTATGGCCTGACTAGGCTAAGTGGGGGCTAGTAACCCTATTCGTTAACGGTACTGCCGGAAGAATAAAGACGTAAGCCAGCCACATTTAATAAGCTATAAAAAGAGCCACACATGGATCCGTTATGATCTATAAATTTAAAGGTATTAATTAAATCCGTTACGATTTAAGGATTTAATATAATTATATATTTTAATGTCAGGAATAAAGGATATAAATAATATATAATTACGTTTATTACCTTTTTTTTAAATAGTTTTTAAGCTTATTAGCTTATAATATAACTTAATTACTTAAAGCATTTTTTTTTTTATTATTACCAGACGTGATTATTTATTGCTTAAAACCCTAGCACTCCTGCTAATATAAACCCCCTCGATTAAACTAATAGTTAGGAATAGACCAGCCGTTATAAAAAATAATATCGGTTTTTTTATTTTATTTACTTAAACGATAATTAATAATAAATTAATAAATAAAAAGTTATTAGGTTTAACGGGTTTATCGACGGTTAAATATTTTAACCGTAATAAAATAAGCCAGGTTTTAACAGTCGGAAAATATTTTAATTCGATATTAAAAACCTTTAAAATAATGGCGTTACTTTTTAAAAACGATAATAATAATTAATAACTTTTTATTATAAATTTTATAATTTATCTCCGTTAATATTAATTTATAAAAATAAAAAGTAATAAAATATAATTTGTTATAGTTATTTTTTTAAAAAATAACGGCGGTTAAAATAAAGTTAAATACGTCGGTTTTAACGATAATTTATCGTAAAGGATCGAAATAAGCTAAAATAAACGTTATAATAAACCGGTTTTTAAATTTTTTAAATATATAATTTATTTTTTCGGTCCATTTCTAATCTTTTAATTAACCTTTATTATTTTCGTTAATCGGTTTAACGATATTTAAAAACTTTTTAATAAATTTTCGATAAAAGTTTATAAAGTTAATAAACTTTTATAATTACTTTAATAATCGGGGGGCTTTTTAATTTATAATAATTTTAACCTTTTTAAGCAATATAGCCGTGCCATTTTTACTGATAATAAATTTTACGAATTCCATTTTATAAACCGTTTATCTGCATTTTTAAAATGTAATGGTTAAATAATATTAAATAAAACGGCGGAGGATTTTTTTAATTATTTTATTATGGCGTTCCCGTATAAAGGCGTAAATAAATAAGTTATTAATATAAATTAAAATACTATTATCGATTATATTTTTAAAAATCTTATTTATTAAGCCGAAAAGTATAATTAAATATTTAAATAATCCGTATTTATATCTGAAAGCCGTTTTCCATTTATTACCTTTTTAAATACGAATTAAATTAAAGTCAATTTTAAGGTTTATTTTTATAAATTATTTAACTTTTTTTAAATCTGTTTTATATTTTCGAAATAAAAAGTAATAAATAACGGACGGGGATAATAATATTATTAAGTTTACAATAATTAATAATAAGCTTTAAAAAATCGTTAAAATCTGGTTTAAAGATAAATATTATAAAAACGGCGTATAAAAAAATAAACTTATAAATACGTTTTATAAATAATATATTTTTTAACCATGATTTAAAGGTTTTAAATTTTATTTTATTTATAACGTAAAAAAGTCTTTACGGGGAAGTTTTATTTTTTATTAAGTTAATAGCATAATTTTATAGCTAATAATTAAGAAAATGTTTATTTACTTTTTTCGATATAATATAAATAAATTTATAAAATTTTAATAAAACTTTTTTTAATAAATTAATGTTATTATATGTTATTACGATTTTAATAAAAGGTTTAAAGCTGGTATAATATTTACGGCAATAATCGGATAAAAAAATAATTTTATTTAAATTTACGTTAAAAAAATTAATAAATTAATAAATAGTTATTTATTATTAAGGAAAGATAATATTATATTTTTCGTTTACAAGGTTTAATTTAAAGCTTAACTGTATAAAATGGTTTTTTTAATGTTTTAAAACAAACTTATTAAAATAATATTTTTTAGATTTTAAAATTTTTAAGTTATTAAAAGTTATTATTTTTTTATAACGTTTCGATAAATAACGATAAGCAGTTTTTAAATACGGTATTTCGAGATAAATATAATAAATACGAAAATATTAAAATTTAATAAAATTTTAATTATATATTTTCTTTTATTATATATTAACGTTATCGTAATTATCGGCTTAATACTTACTTTAAGCTTAAATTACGGCTTTTATAAAAGTTTTTAATTTCCTTAAGTTATTTATTTATAATTATAACGTTATTATCGATCGTAAGATATTTATATTTAATATTAATTATTTAAGTACCATTTTAATTCGGCCGTAAGGTTTTATAACATATGGTATAAAAGTTATTTAAAAATCCGATTTGTTATTATTAAATTTAATAATTAACCGGGTTATATCGGGTTTTTTAATTTATTTAAAAGAATTAACGATTTACTTTTTTTTATTTTCGGAAACCTCGATTTTATTTCGTTTACGTTTAATAAAAAAGATTTTATTTTTTAAAGTTAATAAGTTTTTATTACGGGTATCCTTTTTAACGTAACAGGTTAAAGTATAATAATTATTACGCCCGTAACGTTAATAAAATATACTATTTTTTTTCGTTAATTAATATTAATTTAATTAATTTTTTAAGGGCCGTTTTAACGTTATTTTATTTTTAATTTTTAATATTAAGTTTATTAACGGCTTTAAAGTTTTTTAAAGATTAATTTAAACTAAAAACGGAATAATCTTTTTTATTTTTAAAAGGTTAACCCGATTTCGAATATTCCGTTATCGAAATAAGTATATTTTTTCCTTAATTTAGCCCCGGGGTAGATTATATATTTTTATATAAAAAACCCGTATCGCAGAAAATATTAATAAATTTCTTATCCGTTTTTAAAAGCTTTTTTAAACGAAAAAAAATCATTTTAATTATCTTTTTTAAGATCACGTTAATAACATGCGTTTAAAAAGATATCCCGAATTATTAAACGGTATTATTATAACCGGTCGGGCCATTAGGCTTAATGGGGCTAACACAGTAAGAAAAGATCCTTAATTTAAGTTCTAGAGAAAAAGATAGCTATATTAAAGTAAGCCATATGCGTTATACGATTAAGAAAAATCGGTTAAATCGGTAATAATCTTAATAACGTTAGATCGTTATATTCGGATGCGATCTTAACGATTTAATAATAACCATATATTCTAATATTAAGAATAAAAAATATAAATAATATATAATTATATTTATTACTTTTTTTTTAAATAATTTTTAAACTTATTAGCTTATAATATAACTTAATTATTTAAAACATTTTTTTTTTATTATTACCAGATATAATTACTTATTACTTAAAACTTTAGCATTCCTGTTAACATAAACCCCTTAACTGGACTAATAGTTAGGAATAGACTAGCCGTTACAATTTTATTAAAAGTAATGAAAATAAAAAGTTCGAAATGTTAAGGATAAAAATTTAAAAAAAAGGCGTTAAAATTAGCTGTTTTTCGGGTAAAAAAGGAATAAATAATACCCGCTTAAATAAAAAACGGGCCGTTTTTTAATTTAAGTTATTAAATTTTTCGGAATAATTTAACGTATTATTTAATTTATTTTATAAGGTAAAGTTAAAGGTATTAACGGGGATAATTTATATTTCTTTTATTAATAAATAAAATAAGGTTTATTTAACCGTTTTTACGTAAATAAATAAAAATTTTTCGATTAAATCGTATACCGAAAAGTTTTAGCCTAAAATAGTTATAAAAAATACCTTATATAAATATAATAAAAAATATACAATAATTTTTTAAAAAAGATAATTAATTATTTATAATAAAAAAAGGTTATAGCTTAAATATAAAATATTAAATTTAATTAATAATTAATTAAAATCTTTTAAAAATACGATACCTTTTTATTTATTTAAAAAAAGGTTAAAAAATAGGTTTAATATTTATATATAATCGTACGGAATACATATCTTAAAAAAATGGTTATATCTTCAGTCTGTTATATCCATTTTAACGCCCGTTAACGCCATATATTCTTATCTCCATTCTTAGCAGCCAACAAGTCCTTAGCAGTGCCGATCCTATATGGGGATACCCCCCCGTGTGACATCCAGGATAGGGGCATTCGAGCCCATATATATATATATATATATATGTATACGCTACCTACAGACCGACTATATATGTGACGGGTAATTCCCTCTTTCCTATTTGTCTTGACACTCTACGTCTAGGTTATGTAAACCCTGAGACAAGCATCCCTGCCATCAATTGATCTTCCTCCCGTTCGTCGTGTTACATGCAGAGCCCATGTCTACTTGCATACGCCAAGGTCAATCCTACATTCTCAACGAAATTATATATAACTACCCAAGCTTATATAACTTGTGCGTGTCAAAAAGTCGTGGACAATAAAATTCGAACGATCTGCAATAAATCCTGGTGGTATTCAGCCACTATGGTGACTTGGTATCGTGGACGTTCGAATTTCATTGTCCACGACTTTTTTTTTGCGTGTGAACTCGTCGTATACGGAAGGGGAGGCTCCCCATGGCTATATAACTTATGGCATATAAGCTCCAACTACCAGGTAGGTAGTAAGTAGCCCAGTCCCAGACCCCCCTGGACATTTTTTGCCCTACATACATACATCAAGTCATGGAACAAAATGACAGCGAGTCCGGGGCTCGAAGGAGCTAAAAAACAGGTTGATGAAACGTGAGTAGTTAGAGGGCACATGGAATAAGGACCAAGCGATTGTACGCACGCGCACATGCACTCGCTACTGTTCATGACACCTCCGTTTATTTAAGTGTACGGACGAACAAGAGGAATAAACGGTGTCCCAGGTCGGTCGGGACGGTCATGCTGTCGAGCAGTGCAGTGCAGTGCAGCCGGTTGGTTTCTCCATTTCTTTTTCGAATAGGTAGCCGTTAGATAGCCGCCACCGGGCCGTCGTTGTCGTCGTGGAATGCTGAATAGCTAACGGCATCCGGAACCCGTACTTACCTATCCGCAATGAACCCAAGCGTCTCCCCTCCCCCCTGTCCCAACCCGGACAAATATCAACCAACGATGAACAATGATGTCTCCGTAATCACTGCCTTGCAAGTTGTCCGGAAACCCAATGTTACTTAAAAAAAAAAAAAACTCCCTCCTAATAACCAATTCGAGGCCCGGCGAAGCTGAGCTGATCCCGCTTAAGAAATCTTGAACAACTTTCGGCTACGAAACGACGACACTAATGCTATGTATTAGCTAGATGGGCCGATGGGGGTGCGTGCTAATAAGCGGTAAAGCACCCCGCACTTCTAAAACTTGTGTGCCTACTGAGAGCAGTTAGGGCAGCTACCTAAGTGGGTAAGCCGGTTGGTGTGATCGCGGAGGGGGGGGGCGGTTTTTTCTGCAACTTGAGATTTTGGAACCTCCAACAACCAAAAAACACAAGTCATTCATTCATTGAGTTGCATCCTAGATAGACAGATTGATAGGGCACATTGTATGTAGCCAAGCAAATCAAAAGTCACATTCGGAATCAGATGGACGCTCTTTTTCTTATCTATCTACGTGTCTTAGTAATGCAATGCATCCCTCTCAGGCAACCAACCAGGCCATCTGAGGTGTCAAGGTGTGCGTTGTACGGTGTGCAAATGGGGAAACCCCATCAATCCATCATCAATATATATAATGCAATGGGAATTGCCGTCTCCTCCATAGGTGGGTGGAAGGAAGGAAGGCTGCAGGGGATTCTCAACGGGTGTAACCGTACCTAGGCACCGGTACGCTATAACGCCGGTACCGGGCTCAGGGCAAGTCCAGTTCAGTCCAGTCCAGTCCACTCCGGTTAAATCTTTTCGTAGGCAGGTGTGTAAGATCGGGGATACACCTGGATTAAGTCCGATCCTGGGTATTTACAATACCATTACAATATTCTTCCACTGGGCTATTTCTACCTCCGGATTTTGTCCTCAGACTTGCTAGACTGAGTACACATGTAGGTAAAATCACAGGCTTCGTTCTTGAAGAGGGACCGGGGACGTGGATAGCCTAGGAAGACATCGGTTACGTATATTCGATACAATCTCCAAGCAAGCCTAAGATTTTGCCAATCATTAATTACTCCATAACTGTCAAACTGCTGGCGCAGTCGGGTCCATAAATGGAAGCACGGCATTCCAATATCCATAATGTAGGTAGGTAGTGATGGTCTTTCCGGGGCTCCAAGCTTGTCTTGCTGGTTTTCCCTATAGGATACGGACACGCACCTAATGCAGGAAGAGAAAAAAAAAGACAGCAAGGTGAACCTACTAAGGAAACCTACCTACCAGGTATGCATAGCGGGACGAGTGCAATTGTTGATTTGACGATAAAATTTGATGTGAGTGGGACAGCCGGCGTCCATGGCGTCATTGTGCCGTGTCGGGTGTTGCCTATATAAGCTTTAGAGGGGCATTAGAGGGGCGTTAAGGTGCAAGCTACCTGCTCAAGCTATACCCGTGGACGTCGATAGGGCGTTGGAGGGTAAGTCGGAAGTGGTAAAGTCGTCATACTATACCTGCCTGGCATGCCTGGGCAGTAGGTAGTAGGTAATAGGGCAATAGCACACTCCTCATCCTCCCAGTCTCTAAGGTGATACGTGGCGAAGCTAAATGCAACCTTGGAACCGCCGGGCTCCTTCTCTGCCCCTCAAGCTCCTTAGGCCCCTCACCTGGGCATAGAGAGGGCATAGAGAGAGAGAGAGAGAGAGAGAGAGAGAGAGAGAGCACCTTATCAAATCAGTTCATTGCGTCAACCCCTTGAAAGGAGAATTTGTCATACACTTGGAAAATCTTAGGGCCTAGACTTAGAACCTTTTGGTACTTTTAGGTATCTCCAGCTACCTTATGTACATGTGAGTAGGACATGTAGGTACTTAGGTATGGAGATAGATTGGATATAGACTGGATATGCCTAAGATTGGATGGAGGAAGGAGCTGTCTCCGAAAGGGATCTCCGAAACGGAGTCGGGTCCACGGGTACTAAAACTACCTAAGGCGGGTGGGTTGTATCATACAACTTTGTATGGAACATCTACAAAGGAGCATTTACCTCAAGGTACTTCCCTACTTAACCACCTGCTTAGAGCTCTAACCCTCATCGCTCACCGTCCCTCACCCCAATTCCTCTTCCGTACTTAAATGTCGCGCACCCTCCGAGTTCTCTCCAACAACATCAACACCACCTTGAGAACCCAACTTACCACCAGATCTACCACCAGATCATTCACAGCCTCAGCAGCCGCCAAGATGCCAGTCAGAGGTGTTTTCGATCCCAAGGACATGCAGTTCCGCCACCTGGGCCCCACGGGTCTCAAGGTGAGCGCTCTGTCCTTGGGCGGTTGGTTGACGTACGGCGGAACCCAGAAGGGCGACGTCGTCAAGCAGTGTCTGGAGACCGCCTGGAAGCACGGCATCAACACCTTCGACACCGCCGAGGCCTACGCCAACGGCGACTCCGAGGTCGAGATGGGCCGCGCTCTCAAGGAGCTCGACTGGCCCCGTGACGAGTACGTCCTGACCACCAAGATCTTCTTCGGTACCGGCCGCAAGGAGCCCAACACCCGCGGCCTGAGCTGGAAGCACATCGTCGAGGGTCTCAAGAGCTCGCTGGCCCGTCTGGAACAGCCCTACGTCGACGTCGTCTTCGCCCACCGCCCCGACTACGCCACTCCCATGCGCGAGATCGTCGAGGGCTTCACCCAGGCCATCCGTAACCTGAACCTGGCTTACTACTGGGGCACCTCCGAGTGGACCGCCATCCAGATCGAGGAGGCCACCCAGATCGCCGAGCGCTATAACCTGATCGCCCCCGTCGTCGAGCAGCCCCAATACAACGCCTTCCACCGCGAGCGCTTCGAGGTCGAGTACGCCGGCCTGTACGACCGCTACGGCTACGGCACCACCATCTGGTCGCCGCTGGCCTCGGGCTTGCTGACCGGCAAGTACAACGACGGCATCCCCGAGGGCTCGCGGTTCGCGAACCACGGCGACTTCTTCGAGAGCACCATCAAGCAGCTGCAGACGGAGGAGGGCAAGGCCAAGATCGAGAAGGTCAAGAAGTTGACGGCCATCGCCGAGCGCCTCGGCTCCAACACCGCCACCCTCGCCCTCGCCTGGGCCCTCAAGAACCCCAACGTCAGCACCGTCATCCTCGGCGCCACCAAGGTCGAGCAGATCGAGGACAACGTCAAGTCCATCAAGCTCGCCGAGAAGCTCACCCCCGATATCCTCGAGGAGATCGAGGGCATCCTCGGCAACAAGCCCGCCCCGGTCCCCAAGTACGGCCGCGAGAGGTAAATGGATACCATGCCCCTAGTGCGCGCCCTCCGAAGAGGTTGACACCGGCTGACGGGATTTCTGTTCACAGGGAGCGTCTATGAGGGGCCCAACCAGACCGATGAGCGGTACCGGTGTGCCTGCTGACGCTGCTATCGCTGTGCGAGGGAAATGGCATCGTCATTCGCATCGTCCAGCATCCGAGCGTCCGTTCCCGGAGTAGTCAGCCATATCGGAAATAGCAAACGTGGATCTGCAGCCTCCCCCTTCAAAAAAAAGAAAAATAAAATAAATAAGAAAATAATCAAAAGTACCGAATGCACGAGCGCATGTGAAATCCCATAACGTTGCCCCGAGAGGAGTGAAAGTTGCCAATAGGTAGTTTTTTTCGAGAAACCTGCGCAGATAGATAACGCAACATTGTGGCACGAACTAACTCACCAGTAAGTAGCCAGCCAGCCAGTTACCTGCCGGGCAGGTAAAGGGCGCCGCACCACCTCTCCTATCCATTGAGTGAGTAAGTAGAACCAATAAGCAAGAACAGACAAAAGTTGAGCGTGGAACACATATACAATACTCGTTACTCCCACCACATCGAGGCGCTGCTAGCCGAACCCTCCCCGTGATGAAAGAAGTAGAAGCAGCGGGTGTATGTAGAACAGGGGAGAAGGATTTAGGGGAGGGGGGGGGGGGGGGTAAGCACTTTAATATAACTAGCTGGACTTCTCATTGCCAGCCGATATTACGTATGAACGAGCCCAGTCCCATCCAGTCGAGGTGGTACGTATAATATGTATGTACGGTAAGGCTACGCCGCTACATACCTACATAAGGCAGTTGGTCGGGTCGGGTCGTACATACATACGCACGCATTGCTTGATCCCTGTCAGAACCCGTTGGATCTTCTTATGTAAGGCCGGGGGGGATGGGTGGGCGGTCAGGAAGGGTTACGCCACCACCATCAATATGTAAGAATGGATGGATGAATTGCCTTGACTTGGCTTCTCGGGCAATAGATATTAATCTACATGACTGTAACTTAACTGCATATATGGATGGATGCGTGTTAACTACTATCTATCCACTTTTGGCTCGTAGAACAAAAAGAAATGTATTCTTCAGGCACGGGATGCCGTACCCGAACAGGTACCCGCACCGAACCGCAGATGACAACATCCCCCCCCCCCCCCCCCCCATGCGCGGACGGCGGACGCAATGTAAGGGATAAATGATAGAGATGCATATGCCCTCCATGCAAGGTATATATGTATGTATGTATGTATGTATGCACGGCGGGCAAGCTCTATAATACTTCCTGGGGGTCGCTCCCTGCTAACTAATATACACATACTGGCTACAACCAAATGAGATTTCTTTTCCTGTGAGGGTAGCCTATAATCAAATCAAACCATGCGGTAAGTTTCGTCGATGACGAGGTTCCCCGCGGATCAAAAAAATGAATAAACTTAGGGGTAGTTTCGATGTGAGCTTGGTGCGAATGCAATGGGGGGGGGGGGGGGGGGGTTACGGGGTACGTAGGGATAATGGGTAGGTAGGTAGGGGGAAAGTAAACACTAGTTTCACGATGCTTCTCAGCTGATTGTTGCTTAATAATTTAAAGCTTCACACCAGCCATGTTCCTTGAGTCGGCCTATTGTGAGCAATACTTTTCCATGCATATAGATAGATGCATAGATCTAATCCAAGTTCTGTAGCTATACAGCATGGGATTGTTGGCCGCACGAGTGAGTGATGATGTGGGTGGTAATCAGGCGGATGGATGGGGAAAAAAAAAAGAAATAGAGATCGGGACTCGAAGAGAACGTCTTGGGGAAAAAAAAAAGAGACAGGGAAAGAAAAAACACCAAAAAAAGGGCCCAACTGTCTCTCCCCCAGCTTCACTCAAGACGGCTCAGGCAAGCTGAACAATCCCAAGCTCCACCAGGATCGTTAAGAACAGCCGGAGCAAGGTGCTAGGGCGTGGACTTGGACCACCGTCGTCCCGGGGTGGAAGTGCGTCACCGCCACCCAAACCTCCCCGGTACTCATTGAATCCCCAGTCGGATTGGGTGGTACCTGAGGGTGGAAAGCAAACAAAGCCGTGCAATTTGTTGTGTAGTGCTAACCCCCTCGGCCAACCCGACCAAGTCATCTCATACCGGGTATAGACGTACCCTAGCTTGTTGGAAAACTGAGCTGTTATTATGGTATAAGGCACCTGGGTAGGTGGGGAGGTAGGTACCTGCCTGCCGTGGTTCTCCCGGGGTTTATACGGAGGGAAGGTACGCCTCTGTCCCGAGACGCGTCGACGCGGCGGGGTGGGGTGAGTACGCGGTTATTGGACGCGGGGTGAGGTAAGGTGGTGGTAGCTCTGATAGCTACCCCCCTCGTAACTTAGACGCAGCTCATGCTACCGGAGCTAGAGGGGTATCCCCCTCCTCTTTCCCCCTATTGTTCGATTGGATTAATACGAGTTCAACCTACATGGTAGGCACCCGCTGCAAGCTATTCTGCTCCGCTAGATATCATAAAATCAGCAGAGCTGGGGGGATCTACTTCGTCTCTTCTCATATTATGCTATGCATACAATCTAAGACAAGTTTATGAAAGAGGCTGGACGGCGGCACGCTTATACGTTTATGTGATATGGGATGGTTATGACAGTATGACAACTGATTTGATCACATTGGTCTCGTGAAAAAAATTCGGAAATCCAGGAAATCGGTACTAGATCAGATGGACTGAACACGGTGAGTGCAACTTGCACACTTCAGGAACTCAGATACGGCAGCGCCGGGACACAGAAAGACCCTACCGTCCAGGACTCCAGCGAACGGGAGGGAAGAGCGGATTCGAAACGTCTCATTATCATTCATAACGGTTCAATTCAATTCAGTTCGTTTATACAGGGGCAGCACTATAAACAATCCAGTCAAGCGACGACGAACACTACGACACCACTACGACACCAACCCATTCCCCATTCCATCAGCCTTATGCGTTGACCGAAACTCAAGTATGGCATGGCATCGCAATTCTGTCCCCCCAACACCAGACTCCTCTCCCCTCCCCCTTCACGAACGGGCAGTGTGGGGCGTGACATAGCCTAGCCTTCCGCACGCGGGTCGGGTGACATACATGTATCGAAATCGTAAAGACGTAGACTCGTGCCAGACATGCCATGACGCGACATGCAATGGGGGGCATCATAGGTATCATAGGCAGGCAGGTAGCAAGCAAGACTACGCGGAGACCTGCACCATCTTGAACCCCTCGCCGACGACCTTGGTGATCTCCTCGTTCTTGTGCTGCAGCAGGCCGAGGGCGAACGCGACGTCGTCCCATTGGCGCTGGGTCTCGCACCGCTGTAGCCGGGCCGCCAGTTTCTCCGCGAGCTGCTTCGCGTGCTTGTCCTGTTGGGGGTTGTACGGGTTAGCACATGGACGTAACATAACGGAAAAGGGTAAAAAATGAAAGCAAGGGTCGAGTAACTGGGGGAAAAAAGGGGGGGAAAAAAGAGGGACACAACTTGAGGGGCACTAACCTTCTCGACGAAACCCAGCAGGAAGCGCACAATACGTCGGAAGGGCTCCTCGTCCATCTGGCCGGCGGAGAGGAGGGAGAACATGTCGACGAAGTGGTTGTAGACGGCATTATCCTTGGTGCTGAGCTCGGAGAAGAACATGCGAGCGAGGTCCGCGATGCGCTTATCCTGGTCCTCGAGGCACTTGGCCATCTCGCCAAGCTGGCCTTTCACTTTGACCTGCCCCGCAAGGATCAAGAACGTCAGCGTCATCAGACACGTGCGCTTGACGCTGGGGTCGCGGTCCGCGAGGCGGCGGTACAGGAAATCCGTGTTCTCGTCGATCAGGTGGTTGAAGCACACCGCCATGTCGCCCAGCGCGATCACCACGTTCGACCGCACCGCCGCGTCCGGCGACCGCTCCATGATCGTGATCAGCAGCGGCAGGTGCGCCTCGCAGTACTCGCTGCTGACGCACATCAGCTTCGCCAGCGCCAGCGTCGCTGCCGCCTGCAGCCCTTTATCCCGGTACACATCGCTGCGCGAGCAGATCTCCGCCACGAGCGGGCCGAAGTTCGCGAGTAGTGACTGCGGGCCGAACAGTAGCTCGCGCTCGCGGATGTGCGCCATCGCTTCCGTGAAGTCGTCCTCCGTCGTGCCGCCGATCATGTCGAGCTCGTCTCCCTCCTCCGGTGGCGCCGGGGTTTTGCTCTTGCGGCCGCCCGTCGACAGCCGGGGCTTAGCCGGGTCTGACGCCGTCTCCTTCTCCTTCTCCTGCTTCCGCCGCTTGAAGTCGAGTTCGCACAACTCCAGGTGCACGATCTGCTTGATTGCCACGTGGCCGACAATGAAGAGGAGCTGCGAAAGTGCGATCGCGGCTTTCTGCTTCGGCTCGGCCGGCGGCTCCGCAGGCCTGTGAAGGGTCTTGGTGGGCTCATTCAGGTTCATGGTGAAGCCCTGGGTCATGCCCTGATCCATCATCGTCGTATCCTCGTCCCGTGTGCCGGGTCGGGAGCTTGGGGGCGACCTCTGCTGTTCGAACACGGTCTTCGTCCTGCGCCGGATGACCTCGGTGCAGAGGGTATCGGGATGCTTCGAGATGGCGTAGATGGCGTTGATAGCCTGCTCGGCCACGCCGAACCACTCCTTGCTGTCGCTCGGCACCTCCGTAATGGCGGCGAGCCTAGCTAACACGGCGTGTTCATTGGGCAGGCGACTGAACTTGACCGTTGAGTCCTTAGCCTGGCGGCCGGTGGGGTTCAGTCTTCGCAGAGCGATGCAAGTGTATTTCGCCAACTGGAGGTCGTTCCTACCGTGCGCTCCGAGGCCCATACGCAGCATCGTCTCTATCTCGCCCGCCACAATCTCGGGTGAGGCCGTCGCGAGCATGCCTAGCACGATGATGGCGCCCCGCCGCTGCGAACGAGAAATTTCCCGCTTCTGGAACCCGTAGACGTCCCACAGCTTGGCAACGACCCGATCCGAGATCATGCCCCCTTTCATCATCGTAGCGAGTAGCTGCTCGAGACTCGTCAGCTCCGCTGGCGTGGTGCCCGAGGTAAGACTGATCATGTTGCGCGCGATATAAATGGCGGCGTCGTTGGGCGCGAAGTGATCCGGTGCCTCGAAGAACAGGCGCTTGTAGCAGTCGATTAGGTGCGTCTGCACGCCCTTACCCTCATCGCTGTTTCCCTTGGTCCAGATCAGACGCATCATCCGACGAATCCCGATCATGTTGTCCTCGATGTTGTAGGCGTTGCCGATCTCCAGGTAGTCCATGGCCTCGATGACCTCGGACTTGTTCTTGGCGCCGAGGAGCTGAACCGCGGTTCGCGTAGCTTCGTGTAGGACGTCGATGAACTTGAGGGCGTCCGTGTAGTACCGCTTAGTGAGGGTAAGCTTCTCGATAGCCTCCGAGGTGGCTGCATCCTCCTGCGCCTTCTTGACAATTTTGGCCTTTTCCTCCTCGCTCATCTCGCTGGGCTTCTTAGGCGACTCGACCTGGGTAGGTTCGTCTACGAGAGCTGTTGAGTTGGCCTTGTCTTCTCCCAAGCCCGGCTCCCCGGCTGGCGGCTGGAGAGCGTTCAGCTCGGCATCAACTTTATCGAGGCGTTCCTGCCAGTCCTTGCGCGACAGCTGCGCCCCGTGGAGAACGGTGAAAGGATGGGTCTTGATAAGACAGCCTAGGAGCTTGACGGCATTCCTCCTCACGTTGCTACTTTTGTCCTCGAGACTGCGGCAAGCGAGCTCGGCGGCCTTTTGACGGCGCTTGGGGAACTTCTGCTCGAGGTCACATATCCGGGTGTACACCTGGAGTACACGGCATCTGCAGTAGGGGTTGATATCGAGGAAGCGTTCTTCAAGCACATCGAAGAATGCGTTGAGTTGGGACTTGTGGTTCTCGCCGCGCTCGTCCTGGTTACTCAGATGGGCGATCATGTTGCCGCAGACTTCGATGAGGGAGCACCTTAACGTGTATGACTGGTGGAGGTGTTAGCGAAGTACGCCAGGGGGTTTGTGCCGTAGTTCGAAGCATACCTCGCTGTCCAGCTGCTTCGCAAGCATAGTCATTTGCTTGATGACGAGTCGGGGGGCGAGCTCGGAAAGCTTGCTGATGAAGGACGAAACGGACTTGGGGCCCCTCGTGTCGTTTGAGTTGAACTCCTTGTTGCTTAGTTCCCTCAGGATCTCGTCCGCCAACTGTGGGTAGTCGTACTGCTCGGCGAGGATATGCAGGAACTCGGCCATCGGTTCGGAGAGGTGCTCGAAGTAGGTGAGGTTCTGGACGATGGATATTTGGGCGGCTGTCTCGTCTCAGCAAACTCTGCTCTATTCGAATAGAATGGGACCTACCGTATCCATGACCGTGGTGTTTGACGGCAATGCAGAGCACTTTGAAGACGTGCATGCGGATGGTGGTGTTCTTGACTCTCTGCTCGCTCTCTAGGACCATGTAGACTGGTCGGGTGAGCAGGCCGATGAAGGTATCCCGTTCGCTTGTGGTTAGAAATATCTTAGCAAGCTTCAGTTTCATAACCTTGGACATGACCTCCAGGGCGGATTGTAGCTGTGCGGCACTGTCCCAGCTGCCATCCTTGTCCCTGGCGGTGGTTTTCGCCTTGGCCCCCCTCCTAGCACGCGATACGGGGGCAGTTGAGGACTTCTCAGCGGCCTTGGTCTCAACACAGGCGATGGTCCACTGCAGGAGGAAGCCATAGATCTCCAACAGGGACTTGTGATGGGCGATCATGTCCTGCTCTTCGGGGCTGTCGAGATCGTGGTTGACGGCATCGGCCTCAGCTGCCAGGCCACTCATGATCAAGTCGAAGATCTTGCTGAGGGCATGTGTAGGCAGGAACTGGGTGTATCTGGATTTGGTGAATAGCTTAGAAATTGGGTCTTTTCTCAAGTCTCTGGAGGAGTCTGTAGATGGAGATGGAGTTACGCAAGGAAAGCTGCTGTCAAGGTTGTCAAGGTCAGGGGCTGGAAGGGAAATGGGAGCGCACTTGAGGAGGAATTGTAGAGAGTCAAAGTAGGCACTGCGCGTGATGGCATCAGGATTCTCTGCTACAGCATCGACTATGGGATTTAGCACGGGGTTGATGAGAGCAATATTCGAGAGGGCGTCAGGATCTGATTCGCAGTCGACGAGTGCACTGTCTGCCTCGGGGGTAGATATGCTCGCGGGGTCGCTCATATAATGCTTGAGAGCATCATTTATATCAAAGTTAATGGGATCCATCTTGGGCAAGAAAGATGAAATAGTAGTTAGGTAGGTAGTTAGTTAGTTGATCGTGATGAGCGCGGAGAGCGCGGTTGGCGCAGTTGTTGACGCCCAGTCGCAGCCTGGACTGGACTTCAGACTTCAGTAGTTCCTGGGGGTTTCCTGGGAATTTCCTGAGGTTCCTGGAGTTCAGCCGTTTTCAACAATAAGGAGGCCCGGTTTGTGTTTATTATCGTGAAGTCAAGATGTCATGTTACGGGAATGACGGATGGAGGGGAATGTTATGTTGGTCAGGGCGGTTCGGGCCAGGGTTGTTTTTAGTTATTTTGGGGCTCAAGAGCGGTGATGATGTGCATGGTAGGTAACAACTTGTGGCAGGTATGGGGATTGGATGTGATGAATTGAGTCTTGATTGGCTACTTGATAGATATTCCACTTCCCTTAGCAACCAATTTGTTTTTGTTTACTTGGCCGGGCCTTTATTGATAAACGATAAGGGGCCAATTTAGCTTTTTAGCACTGTTCCTTCCCCCTTCCCCTCGCTCACCCCCGCGCTCCCGAGTCCCACTTAAACGCGTCTTAGAGCGAATCATATTCGTCAAATCTCGATGTGGTCCCAACCATGGATGGAATTCACGCCCGTGGATTCCTTCGATTACTCACACCATAGGTACATACTCATTTATGCATACTTACCTACCCGACATAGGTACCTCGGAATACTGGCAGGTCTGAGGTAAAGAGGAGGTACTTCACTTTGGTACGAAATATTCTTCTCTTCTACTTCAAGGTTCCTCTAACAGCATTCAAATCCCACCTGCAGTCATTCCACTTTCACCAACCTGCATACATACGCCAAAGTACATAAATAAATACATAATTCATTCCCTGCCAACAGCATCCTTCTCTAATACAGAAAACCCCCGACCCGACTCTTCTCTTCTCTCCTCTTCTCATCTCAGCATAGCGAGACAAGCCTGAGTTTTTATGATTTTTGACGATACCACGAAGCATGATCCACGAGGCATAATTCCAGCGATATACAAGCCGTGTCTTTGCTTCTAAATGTGTGCTTAGCGACGCCAGATCCCAAAATTTGTGGTTTCTCTTCTAACGATCTCGCCTCGGCTTAACGACGTACCTACGTGCTGTTTTATCTTTTTTGGTCTTGAGTCTTCTAGCCTTGGATCCGGTCACCGCCTACTCCGGAGCTGGTGTCCTGGGACGGAACTAACCGATTTCCATCAGGTGAAGTGCGAGGAACTGGTTGGTTGGTTATTGGTCGGCTGCTTGGGCTGAAATTTGAGAGGCCTGCCTCTTTTTGCCTGGTCGGATCTGGGCCACCGTCGACGATCCTAGAGGTGACCAACTAGTGTAGCACTGCAAGTAGCATTGCATTGCTTTGCCAAAAATGACTTCCGTGGGCCACCGTCGCCTACCCAGTACATCCAAGGAGCCTTTTCAGATCCATGAGGACACTCGCGGCGACGAGACCTCCGAGGTGGACGAAGCTTCCCAGAGTCAAACACAGCGCGCCGAGGACGACGAGGATGACGTTTACGAAGACGCCTTGGCCGAGGAGGTAGAGGAGGCTGAGAATGAGATCGAAGAGAGCCCAGACGACGAGGAGGTCTGGTCAGAGTCCTCGGACGAGGACGAACGTATCGATCTCTCCGTCCGTGAGGATATGGAAAAGCTGAATAACACATTCCCCGAATTCAAGGACAACTACCGCCTAATCAAACGCATAGGAGAAGGCACTTTCTCTACTGTCTACAAAGCCGAAGATGTCCGCTATCACCACTACCACAACCATTGGGATCTTGACGCCAAGGAGAACCAATGGACGCCACCACCTCTCACCGCCGCCTCCCACTCACGATCCAATTCTCGGGCCCGTCACCCGCGCCGGAAACCCAAATTCGTCGCCATCAAGAAGATCTACGTCACTTCCTCGCCCTCCCGCATTCTAAATGAACTCGAACTCCTCCATGACCTGCGTGACTCCCATTCCGTCTGTCCTCTCATCACCGCCTTTCGGGAAGCCGACCAGGTCCTCGCCATTCTCCCCTACTTCCGCCACCAGGACTTCCGGAAGTACTACCCCAACATGACTGTTTTGGACATGAGGATATACTTCCGGTCGTTGTTTACGGCCCTGGAAGCCGTGCACTCGCACGGCATCATTCATCGTGACATCAAGCCCACTAATTTCCTATACGACCCCGATAAGAAGCGTGGCGTGCTAGTGGATTTCGGGCTGGCGGAGCGGGAGGGAATCGATAACAAGCCGTGTTTGTGCCACGAGGATACCCAGGTGCGGAGGCAGCGGCTGAAACAGTCCGTCGCCTTCACGTCGGCCCACGCCGGCCCCCAGGCGGGATACCCCAAGAACGACACCCGGCCATCCCGCCGCGCCAATCGAGCCGGCACCAGAGGGTTTCGTGCCCCTGAGGTGCTGTTCAAGTGCACGGAGCAGACGACCAAGATCGACATATGGTCGGCGGGCGTGATCCTGCTGACGATTCTCTGCCGGCGATTCCCGTTCTTCAACAGCGCCGACGACGTCGAGGCCATGATCGAGATCGCCACGATCTTCGGGTCGAAGCGCATGAAGCAGGCTGGTCAGCTGCACGGCTGCATGTTTGACACCAACATCCCCACCATCGGCGGCGCCGGCTTCTCCTTCGAGAAGATCATGCTTTGGAGCACCTGCCGCAGCGACCCCAAGGACGGTAAGTCGGGCCAGCTCACCGACGAGGAGAAGGGCGCCATCGAGTTCCTCAAAGTCTGCATGGAGCTCGACCCCAGCAAGCGCATCAGCGCCGAGGACGCCTTGGTGCACCCTTTCCTGAAGCTCGACGGAGAGGACGGAGATGGTGCCGACGATGGTGAGCCGGAGGACGACGAAGTCATGATGGTGTGAACCATAGCCCCGAGAAAAATGCAACGCCGTAAACGAATAGGCAATCTACTCGCCTGTATGAGCTTCCCTCGGGATACCAATGGTGGTCGGATCAGAAAAAGCGGCATTTCAGCATCCAGTGTCTCTGGCTAGGCTTCGTGGAGACTCCCGCCCTAGTGTATATACTCTATAGACAGCTATTGGTACCAGCTAAAACAAATCCAAACCATAATGATCATGAATCCGTTGCGAATGGTGAACTATCCAGTCAATACGATTACGAAACAGTTACTGCTACCTATCACTTCATGTGAGAATGCTTGCGAGCAAGTGAAGATACGCTAACGAGTGCAGCAGCAATGGCAACGTGATGAGCAATCAACATACTGCCGAGGTCTGGTTATGTGCGTCAATTCAATTCGGTATTCTAACAACCCGGTTCGAAACCAAGCAAAGACATAAAAAAAACCCCAAAAGGCAGCAACCAGCCCCCTTCGCCCCCCTCCCAAACATCCGCACAACCCACCACGCACGCGCACACCGGTCATCGCCAGCTCGCCAGCCCAGCCCAGCCCAGTCTACACCTCGACATCAAGAAAAGCCTCAGGGATCCAATTCACGTTCGCAGGGGAGGCCCAGGGGTAGAGGTTTCTGAGGCGGCGATTGACAGCGCGGCGAAGATACGGGTTCTTCCCCTCGGGCATGCCGAAGTCGTTCTGCACGCACCATTTGGTATCGGCGCTGCTGCCCTGGTAGTCGGGCGCCGAGTCGTCGTTGTCCCGCAGCGTCCGCCACAGACAATCCATTAACCCCGGCGCCAGGTGCCGGTTCCCGGACGCCGTCGCCACCGCGATCGTGTCCGGGGGCCGCGGCCCTTGGCCTGCGATAGCTAGTGGGGGGCCCGGCGCCGGATGGTGGATGTGGTTCATCAGCCACAGTCCGAGGCCTTTTGAATTGTATTGCGGTTAGAAAGTTTCTGTTTTTTTTTTTCTTCTTCTTTTTCTCTTCGTCTTGCAACTCCTTTCGACATTCCAGGTGTCCGACAATTATAACTAGAAGGGGGCGCCAAAGAGGGTTGAGGGAGAAGGTAGCCAAGAGACTTACCGAAAATCGACTTCTGGCTGACCACAGGGTCCAGCTCCCAGTGCAGCATGCCGTTGAGCTGTTTCAGGGACTCGTACTGTACAGTCCTGAGGCCGTTGGGCGGGGGAATTTGGATCGGGAAGTTGTGCACGACGTTCGCCCAGAACTGCTGTATTTCTCCTGTCCTCTCCGCACGCCTGTACTCCGAGAAGTCGTGCCAGGCAAGCTCATCAGTCTATTTTTAAAACGGGGCGAGGAGGAAGGGAAGCCATTCGGTTAGCAAAGCCGTTCACTGTAGATATTACCGCGTCTCTGCTGAAAGGAAAAAGGGGTGGTGGCGGGTGGAAGGGTTAGGTTTGCTGGGCGCCTAATAGAGGGGAATACTCACCTCCCGATCGTACACGGTCATAGAGTACACATGTTTGTAAAAGTCATTCGGCGCGGCGGGGTCTCTCTGGCAATGGATGAAGCAGAGGAGGCGGTAATGGATGTTCCAGCGGTTGTGGAACTGGGAGGCGGGGTTCGCGACCGAGTTCCAGGGTTGGGAGAGATCGTTCCGGAGGTTGCGCGCGTAGGCGGCAGATTCGCCGCGGTTTGTGGGGAAGTTGAGCGGCGCGCTGGCCCAGTTGAAACCCGGGCCGGGCGCCTCCGGCACCTCCACGATGGTCGGGTGGAAGTACGCCCACGGCGCCCGCAGCGACCCATGCGTCCGCGCGTTGTACGCGTTCAGCGCCGGCGCGATCTCGTGCGGCCGCGCGTAGTCCGCCTTGGGCGGCCGCACCTTGCCCCCCGATTTGCAGAACCGGTTTAGCACGTGCCGGAGCCGCTGCGCCTGCGTCTTGGTCGCCTCCACCCTGCGTGACGGTTTCGTGTCGGCGAATGGGGCTGTTACAGTAGCTGGTTAGCCTTGTTCTTCTTTCACTTTTTTTTTTCCTTCTCTCCATGTTGTGTGTGCTTCTGCGGTTGGAGGTAAGGTTCGGAATGCGTGATAATGATCCCCCCACGATTATTCGGCAGGCCATGCCTCGAACTTTGTTGCCTAGATGATACCTCCAAGTACATCGCTATGCCAGGCCAGCAGGCCGTTGTGTCTGTCCCCAATCGCGAGGGATACTAACCTGGAGCGTTCCACCAGGGGTGTCCCGCTGCATAGGCAGCCGCCTGACTTGCATACGCAGCCATCGCCGATATCCAGTACCAATTCTCAAAGGGTGTAAACGGTCGAGTTTTGGGGGGAAGTCGACGAGAATGTGGTAAGCTGTGTGTCTTTTTCCTATTCTCTCGCGTGTATAAGAAAGACACTCGTCTTCTGAACTTAGACGACGTCTCCCTACTATGCTATCGACAGGGCCAACCAAACCTTTTTGTTCTGCTGACAAAGAGTCAATCGAGGACCCGGAAACGGTACTCGAAGCGATACTCTACATGGGGAACTGCTGATGTAGGAGATCAATATGCCTCTTTGTCACATTTGAGACTCGCTCGTCCAGAGTGGTTGTGGAGTAGTGACAATGGCCTGACAAATATTCAACTAAATTATTATATTAAAAGCAAACTTCTGAAGTGAATAATTCGTAGACACGCTGACAACACCTTTGAAACGGGATTCTCTTAATCAGGCAATTCATTTGGCATTAATATATAACTACTCCTTCATCCCGGATACTATTCACACAAGCGTCTCGCGTCGCGGCAATCCAACGGCTCCGGTTCAGGCAGCTAAGAAATATCTAAGTCAAAGACTGGACAGCAACATGTGTTTATAAGAACATAGCCTATTAATAACTCTTATCACTTGAGTATCTTAACTCAGGTGGGCCTCTCGTAGTCAGATGGATGGGCACTTCCCTACCAATCTCCCTTCAAAAGCATACTCACTTACACACCTAGGTATTGCTACCTGTGAGCGCCAGCAAATTATCTACGGTGAAGTTAATATCGTATAAACCCTTACACAGTATTCGTAGCATCTATACAGCATTCGCCTTAGTCAAAGAATCTACCTTGTGTCTTCCTCTTCTGTAAAAGCCGAAGGGATTAGAAAATATGAAGCCGGAATTGCAGAGGCTTATGATTACGTTCAGCCTTGCCAATTATTGCCAATTACCCAGTCATCGAGGCCAGAAGTGCCTTTACTAAGAAGCGGCTAAATCGAGCCATTGAGTATCGTACTGTATTTTCCTATCGGCGTTAGTATATTTGCAATTGGTCACCAACAACGTAGTTCCAGTATTACTACTCTCTGTCAGCCTAACAGTGAAGGACATCCACGTACCTGGCCCCTTGCATGATGCAAGTTCGGGCAACGAGGCACAAAGTGCGGCTGCCGTGTAGATTTCTTGTATTAGCTTCGAAAGGCCTTGAGGCACCCGCTGCCCGCGTATTTACACGGCCTCGTCACATTTTACCATTCTTAGGCGTTCTTTTGTTCTTGCTTATTATTAATTTTTAATGTTACATGCACGCAACACTATACGTGCCTATGAATACCACGATGCTCCATTCTTGGATTGAGGCCCTTTATGATGCGCCCCGGACACTACATCAACCTTCCCTAATAATACAACACTAGGAACGCGACTGAGACACCGAGGTCGTACTAGGGAACAGACAAACAATTATGACCCTATCCCTCACCGAAATCCTCAGTTAGCCGTTGTAGGCAAGAAAGAATATGTCTATATATCCATAGATTGACGCCCCTGGAGTGAATCAGTAGCCTAGAAAGTAACCATGAGCCCCACCCAGTAGTCAGGCAAATGACGACACCGGACAAGCCAACCACCATGGCCAATTTTATAAATATTATTACGAACTTACCTACCCAGGCTCATCCATAATATAGTATAATAGTAGACGGTCAGTTGGTCAGCTAGTCAGCCGCAATGGCCACGAGCCAATCCCGAGGCCCGGTCGTGGAATGACTCCAAGTCTGGATCAAGAGAAAGGCAACTCGATTTGTCGCCCAATACGAGTCCACTCACACCCTGTGGCCGATCTATCCGAGAAGGCACTCCATAGGCCGGATTTTCTAACTTTGGGGATCTGCCTTGTCACATGTCTGTCTGGTTCTATAATATACCTATTCTGTGGGGTTCGTGACGGTGTTCATAATGTCATGACGATCTTCGAGGACTACGAGTAGCATGCATACACTCGCCTTGACCGGATACATCAAGCTATTATATGATATGATGAGTAGTCAAGTGAATGTATTTGTCTTCACTGAAGTTGGAGATAGTCATATAGCCACCTGATCGGTTAAATTATGGGTACAAAGATACAATCGCTAGGCCACTTCAGCTTGAGAGTTCGTCAGTCCAAACCCCTGGGAAACGAAGAAGATGACGGAACGAGGTCCCAGCCAACCAAAGTTCATACGACTCGTCATATTCGAAGCTGGGCGTCTGACCGACGGATCGGGCAAAAGTCCTTTCAAGTTTCGCCACACCGTACTGGGACGGTCTGGCACGGCCCGGTCATGCCCCATGGTAGTTAGCGAGCTGCGTAGGTCATGCGGTCCTATACGTGCAGTTTGCAGCTGAACCCACATGGCTGGGACTATAGAAGCCACGTCCCGTCAACTTGGATGAGGCGCAAAGTGAACGACGCCAGCTTGGTGTCAATCTTGAATCGGAGTTTACTAGAGGAGAGAAGAGAAAACATCCCGACAAGATTCAAATTTACATTTGGCCGTACCGTTCGAGAACATCAATGTTTCGCGAGACTTCGGAATAGGAGTATACAAGGTACATGAGCAGCGGCTGACCACCGCCGAACTAAAGGGGAAAAGGGGGGGCCGGGCCGTGCCCGTTTGTAAGAGGTCCTACTTCGCCACTGCGAGCATTGGCATCAAATAACTCGAGTGCCATATAGGCGTCGCGGTGGGGTTCAATAGATTCTGACATATCTTCCCCCCTACTCCGGGCAACAGAAAGAAAGATAACAGTCCGAGTTCATTCTGCATCACTTCACACAAGCACCGAGGAGCATTAAAATACATCGACCTAGCTCTCTGGGACAATAGTCGGCGATGGTACGATATACAAGAGTAGCGTTTTCGCCACCACCCTTGCTGGCCTTCCAGGCAGCAGGGAAACAAAATTGAATAAGAGGGGATGGTGTGACAGGACTGGGGACGCTTTATATCACCGACGCGACCCTTCTCGGAGTGTATTGCCACCCTTTCCTTGGTTCCTTGGTCTCTGGGGTACGTGTGGCTTATACCTAGCACATGGGAAGTGGATGTGGCCGAAGAGGGTTTATGGGAAAAGGTACATGATATACGTATGGGACATGAACACGACGCGGAAAGAGAGGCGAGGTTGGTAGGTAGGTCACACTACCTCGGGGTTTGCTCTAGAAAAATTGTTACAGGGAGTTTCGGACGCGTCAGTTATGCCTGAGAGGAGGGGGGGGGGGGATGGGGGGCAAGATAGAACAGCGGGAGATACACGGGCAGTTAAGAGGCACACGTCGCTCACTCTCCAGTCAACCACCCTTCTTCCTCTCCGTGAAGCAGAATGCTATCTACGGTAGATGATGATGCATGATGCAAGTCATGCATACATCGACGGGCACCGGACTCGTAGTGTGGGTATCGCACTAGGCGTCCCTCTTCCCGATCCGGCATACCGCATGTGCTTCTCTATGGTCACCGGTGGGCGGGCGCGCGTGGTAATGGTGGTGGTGGTGCGCGACGGTGGGTGGTGTGGCGCTCAAGCAGGTATCTCCTTTGACCAACCTCGTTACTTGTGGCAGCTGGGGTCTTTTCAGGGAGGGAGCTTCATATCTGATGTGTGCCCTACTTGATAATGACGGGCTATACCCCACATAGCCCATGCACCTCACACATTTGTCTCCCGTGATTCTACGATTCGCCTAAGAGGCGAAGGCGGCTCCCTCACTCGAGGCGAGGTAATACTCTATCATCGTGCCGCATCCTAAAAGGGCCAGCTAATGTAACGCGCAAGACCGTAGCGGGGTCTAACTAGGCTAAGGGTATTCGGATGCCTTGCTGGCCAAGGAAGAACTGGTATGGCTAGGTTCTACTGAGGGGGGATTAGATAGAATGTCAGTCCTGTCTAAGCCGCAAGAGATGCAGACCGTGTAGAATTCCTAGTATCGCTACGACATGGGACACATCATGACGAGAGACGAGTGGCCCGTGTTTGCGAGTGCGTACTGGAGAACGCCCCGCGATGATAGGTAGAACGCAGAGTTGTATGTCACAGTGGCTCCCATGCTCCTGTGTAAGCAAAAAGGTAGTAATTGCAGTCGTGGGGTGTGGTTACAGTCGCGGTTGCGGGTGTGGGGTATGCTGCATCATGGGATATCTCGAGGCCCCCGGTCCGGGATGGGTCCCAAGGTATGTACCAGGAAATACGGGTTATAGTGACGAGAGAAACGGCTGGGCGGGTGGTTCAAGCTTCACACCCCGGGGTCACCCATCACCTATCCCCCGTTCCCCCCAGGACGCAAATAGTCATCGCTGCTGGGTCTGGCAAATAAGACGCCGGTCAGATGAACCCCTGTAGCGATCATAATGCAACCCTACGAGAGACATTTTTCCTTGTTCGGAATGCCGGGACATGGGTATGCGTAGGGTATCAGCTGTTGCACTGCAGCGGAGAAAATCGGCCGACACGGCCTTGAATTCTGACACAAATGGAAGCTGTAGTGTATTTACCTGTGTGCAGAAGGGGGCATATCGCCTTCATCAGCTAAACAGGTTGGTGGTAGCCAGGAAAAGCAGGTTATATTCGATGATAAAAAGATTTCGGGTAAACCGCCAAGGTATGTAGAAGTCTGAGACTACGCGTATGCCGCACATGGTTGGGTGGGACATCGGGCTTTGAACCCAGCATGCTGAACAGGGTGCACTTCGCCATACGCACGCATATACGTACGTACGGCTTGGCTGCTTGATAGCCGGAGGCTGATCTCAGGAGGTGTCTAATAGGCCGGTATAAAAGTGGAGAAGAGCGGCTATACATAGTAGATCGATTGTCAACACAGCTGCAGATGCATTCGCTTAAGCATGTAGGCAAATCTTGGCCCGGTGTCCATGTTATGGGTATGGTGGTCGATCTCAAGGGGGCCCGGGGAAGATCCTGCACGACGTCAACGACGAAGTGTTACGGTGGCGGGGAGACGAAGAAGACAAGTAACACGCTGCTCCATATAATTGTACCCTCTCATCAGACCTTCTTGGTGTCACGCGGGAACCTGTGATATTAAGTAGAACACGACCTTTGTACGAAACTGTACGAGGCAGCACTGCCAGAAAACCCTAACTAGACTGTTGGCAACAAGCTAGAAATATGATAGGAGCCTGTCTAGGCTTACTAGGACCACTACCTGTGACGAATGATATGCTCTAGGGACAGCCATTTGGGCATGGTACGTACAGAAGATTCGACAGGCTTGACTGCAAGTACATGCGTCTATACATAGAGGGGCGGATGTTCGGGCGGCACTGGGAATGGGTGAGGGAACTCGGTTCGTGATTCGTCTGAATGGGGCCAACGGGGACAAGGTGTGGTCCACACCGTAGACGTTTTGGGAGGTGCTGGCTGACTTCCAGGCTATCAATCAGACGGGGAGGGGGATGGCCCGGATCGCCACGGCCAGTGTGGTGGACGGATACGACGTTGAGGGCACGGTATCATATGTTCCCCCGCGTCTGAGAGCAGCAGGACGTCGATGCTATGACGACGATGCCCACAAATATTCCCATTCCTCGCGTGTAACGTAAATGAGCGGGGCAGCATTATGACTCACGGAAGCTCGCTGTCGTCGCCTTGACGATGTAGAGGCATGAATCCTCGACCGAACCGTGCCTTGGGGAGGTTGTGGATATTATCGGTGCTGCGGCTGGGTCTACAAGCCTCTCTTGTGCGAGCGAGGTTCAACGATAACCTAAATTACTGCTTTACACGATAGCTGGGTGCTATGGGCTTGTCATTAGTGTCGCCGTAACCTAGATATATACGCATTCTTCACAGAAAAGATAATAACTAGCGAACGCCTTCAAGCCACTTCCCAGAATGCCACGCGCCTCTGGGAAAGCCCTATGATGCACCCCGCGAAGGTAGGGTGTGAACGGTTTTCGCCAAGACAGGGAAGAGGCGCGGGCGCGTCTAGTAATAGAGGAAGGTGGGCAATGGCGCATGGGTTGCGAGCACGCCATTGGTCAGTTACTGGGATCACGGAGGGGTCGTGACGAGGGCGGAGGCATTGGTGGCCTTGTCCAGGTGGGCAGGGGTTGTTCTGCGAGGCCGCCGGGGTGTGGATGATCTGAGTGGATAGTCCCCACGACACTAGACGGCATTTCCATGGACATTTAAGTACGTAAGTCTCATATATGGGTGTAACCATTGGAGGTGTATGTGTATTGTGTATACGCATGCGTCTGCTTTTGAGTCTTCGTGCTTGTGTAGATAGCCAAGGGCACAAGGCGTTAGACTGTGAAATCTGAGACATTTTACCACATGGTCTCAACGACGTAGTAATTTGGGCAGGAGCCAAGAAGCGTGAAAACTCCATAAAGGAGGCTGGCTGCTGTGCATTGCCAACGAGGCAACACCTAACTATACAGCTAGGATTTTAGGCGAATAAGAGCCTTGACTGACCACTAGTCAACACAAATAACGCGAAATGGCACATCTAATGGCTCAGCCAATGGCTGTACTGACGCTGGATGGCGAAGCTGATTAGGGATGGATGAAGAACTCAATAACCATCTGGCCGATGGTACAGGAGTGTGCACATGACAGTCAAAATCATAGAATGACACCTTCATAGGGAAGGTCTCTCAGAAATGTTCGTTGGTTAAGTTTTGGCATGTAATGCCAAACTTTTAGGGGTAGAGAGAGAGTCTTGGGAAGAACATCTTTACCCTTTAGGAGTAGGTTAATACCTGGGTTATAGACCTTAAGTTAGTGGTGATGGAAAGTTTCCGAACTCTTTCCGCGATGCGAGAACCGTTAAGGATGTTGTTGTTTTAATTCCGTTCGAGTCCGGAACCCCTGATGGGATCTTCTCTTTGCTTTTGATTTTGGTGCCGTACACCCTGCAAGGAGGGCTCTAGTTAGCAAGTCAGACATTCATGTCCCCATCACACTCGGTAGTTGAGGCCGATCAATCCAGCGGAGCCCCGGCTGAGTAGACAGGGTGGCGTGAGGATTGACGGCGGATGGGCATGAGTTGAACGGGACGGGCAGCGCCATGTCTACGCGCCACACGCTATGTCACCCTCCTTCTTGCTAATGGTTGCCGTCCAAAATACCCCCTCCTAGTAGTAGGCATGGGGGTGGAGATGTTGGTGAGTGGATATCCCGGATCGGACACCACTACTGCTACTACCTACATACACAGTAGTCCACTACCTAAACCTGCCTAAGTAGTTCGCGAGTACGCTAACCTCCCCGCATTCCTTCGCCTCCCGGATGTAATGTCCGAGTCTCTAGCCGGAGAGAGCGGACGTCGAGCATGGGTGGCATGATATGGTAGTGATAGTTACATATTAGTGATTGTGGCGATGGTGTGGCGATGGGAATTCGTCCAAAGATTACCTCAAATTAGCCAAGTCGCAGTAGTCGCAAGCCGCGGGAAGCGCTGGTTACTATGCACTGTACTTACAGGGGGGATAGGGGCTGATCGTGGGTTCGTGAAGTCCGTGATGGAGTTTGTAAGATAACCTGGCGTTCACTCCATGTGCAAGGCCGAAAGGCGACTTGTAGATATATCTGCAGTACACAAGATATATAATTCCCGCACTCCATGCTTGAGTGTGTGAATATCAGGATAAATCGTATGGAGGAATCAAGTTTGGAGCGCAATGATATCCCAGAGCTATGAGGTGGTGAGCTATACATAATGCCTTGCCAAGCACACAGATGCTCGTCTTGAAAGGGTTACCACTTCGTAAATAAATAAATTGCTATTGATAAGTACGATTCTGTTGTATTCAGCGCGTAAAATGGCGGGGCAAGCCATCGATTACACAGCATATTGATATCTTGGACGATCTAATGCCTAGATGCGGGAAACGAGGATGAGATATAGCCAACGTTAGCGGGTTACTTACATGTCTACCTGGATATAGGTAGTTACCTTACAAGGACTTAGGTATGTGAATAGTTAGTTTGTAGGCACTAAATGGAGGTAAAGACGACGGAGCATTCAGGCCTTCCAAGGCTCCTTCTACAGCGTTGTTTTCACCATAACATACTTATGTGTATGTATACTAAGCTAGGATGGCGGACGCCATTCCCTTTTAGTGCGCCACCAACCACTTACCTAAAAGGGTAATAAAGACCAGTAGAAATCGTTCGTCATTGGATCAACCTTAAATGCTTCAGATCAACTGATGCTTGCTGAGAAAGCCGGGAGGTCAACGTGCTATATTGACGTCGTGCGGAAACTCGCAGGATGTTTACATTTTGTGCTTATAGTGGCGGATGGTAGAGTGGTATTAATGGCTGAGCGATAAGCGGTAAGCGGCATGCCCTTTGTGCTACCCATAGTAATACGGGTTGACGGGTTCGGTTTCTATTTACCCAGCAGCCCTAGTTTGCTAGCCGTCTGATCGGTGCGACTATGTGTTTATACTAGGCATACCACCACACCATACACATTTACGCCTTCGCCTCCCGGTCCGGGGTCGGGTTGCCAAGATCTCGAACTGCGTCGGGAACTCGCTTGACAGGTCGCCATCGTTTCACACACTCTGCGCCCGTAATCCATCCCTCTTTCTACCTGTCTGACCCCACGGCCGATTACATAGCAGTTGGATGGGTGACTTACAGTCGGGCTCCATGCGGGGATGCAGACTTGACTTTAGGATAATATCCGCATGAGCATGCAGTTGTAGGCCATGGGCTAGTAGTGGCCGCTATTCTTGCTGCTTTCAATCTTGGCTACATAGTCCCCGCCCATCGGTTCTGCTTGTCTCACTTCGCGTGGGTCGGCAGTGTAGAGTTGAGACGAGACGACGCGAGCCGGACGCGCTTTTATCATATTGCCATGTCGCTATACTGCCATTGCTGCCCTCCATGTGGTCCGCCAGATGCGGGGCGTGCTCGACTTCGAACTGATCTTCGCCGATCTTCAGCTGCCCATTCTCGATCACATACTTGAGACGTGGGGAATTAGGTGGGAGATTTCTTCATGATGCGAGAAACCATGGTCCCGTGGCCCGTACTAGCGCATCATATCATCCAGTTTATTGTCATGTCCGAGGCTCAACATGCGCAATATGTCAGTGCGCTGCCGTGCAACTACCGCGCGAATCTAATTTTGCAAAGGATGTAGGTTGTTGTATTCCATGAGGGAAAAACTACATGACAACACCTAGTCCGCCACCGCAATCAACTTGTGTGTCTCGTTTCCCAAATTATCCACTTCCTGGCTTCACACGAAACTAAAAAAGGCTTCCTGATCTCTGGGATTTAGCGCTGACCACCCTGACGACATTTGTACCCCGTGACACTTTACAGACCCGTCGAAGGCCCCGGCATAAGCCCAATTCACATCCACCTGAGACGCAACCTCAATTGCAGTGCTGACATTACCCATTCGATCCAGCTGCATAAGTCCACTCATCCATAGTCTCTTGCTATCCCTATATCAAAGCTAGCTCGTCACTGGTAGCATACTACGATCTCTCCTCGCACACTAACTTGACAACTAATTAGGTCTAGACTGCCCTCTCCTTGCTTGCAGTATCTGACCTAGACCATTCTTCTACGTCAGATTGACATTTTGATATCGCATGTTCGCCATTGTATCCGCCAATATTGCCATTCAGCTCCGCCCTTTCTATAGCCGCATGTAAGCGTCCCCCCTCAACGGGCCAAGTTAGGAAGTGCGAATAAGAGATGCGTCCCATTTTTAGTACCGACTTCCGATTGTTCCACACCACCCGGTCCGGCCAGTCTGATGTCACGAAACACCAACTTTTTAAGGCGACTGGCTGTGTACTATGTAACAGCGACGATCTCTTGCACCCTAGTGCGGTACGAGGATCGACGGGAGGGATCTGGTTCTAATACTATGTAGCCGGTGTAGTGAGCGTAGCTATAGCATCCAGATAATTCAATACCTATAACTAGTTATCAACTCGGTGCATGCTCATTCCGCCGGCGTGTGATTCTCGGATCGGGCCAAGCCGAGTGGAGGTGCGGTGCCGCCTATCCACTTAGGTGAGTAGTATCAAGCGCCCGCGCGATCTTTTAATCGGCGGCCGACGGGCTTACGGTGACGTGACTCGCGGTCCCCCCCAAGAGCCGTACAAGTAATCTGGGACTTGATCCCTTGCGTAGACGGAACCAGTCGGTCGGATCTAGACGTTCCAGACATCGCCTGCTTAGAAGAGCGTCTCGTTGGCTGACGCCTTCTTCTAGATGACAGGCCAAGCTGGCAGACCCCTAACTTATTGGACGCCCTAAAACCAGGTCCCCGAATGAAGATTCGTCCCTCGGGTCGCCAACTGCCCTTGTTAGTCAGGTTTGCCGTGCCACGCTTTTCTCTCTCACCTAACCCAGCCCCCAAAACGCCCGATTTGCCAATGTACATCCCTTTGAGCTACAAGAGCTCGAGACTAATTATAGCCGAACTTGGTCCATGGTAGGTTCACCGCTGTTCAATGGTTAGATGATACTTATAGCGCACTCGAAGACCGCCTTTCTGTTCTTGCCAATCGGTCCAGTCGGATACTACCGATCTCCCCCTACCTCGTAACGTAGCTCTGAAGGCGAACTAGTGTTGAAATTTCTTGATATATCAACAGCAGAAGCACTGGTCGGAACGAGATCTGACATCAGGGTACTTTCGTGCACATAGCGCCAAGACACGAACATCCCAACCGAACGTTGGACGGTTTCAGTCTCGGTCGTCCCTCCACAGGGTCGTGAGCCACCAACTACACTAATACACAACATATCCGCATGTCTCAGCCAGGGAAGGACAGGCTTAAAAGATAGCGATTAGAAACGCGAGGAGTACGTACTGGCGACTGACGCGACTCTCTGCGAAACGGGGAAGGGGACTCGGGCGGAGGAGACTGCGTGTACAAAAAAAAAATGTGCTCGTCTCTCGCGGCCGACCAAGACAACAACTCGTCGCACCGTATCGGGAAACGTGACAGAGGGTGCTCACTGCGTCTTCGCGGGGTTGGCTACACTTGTGCGACATCGCATCAGTAACGCACTTATCTAGACCTACTACTACTACTACCGCCACCATCACCTCTATGCCTGAGCTTAATCGTGGACATGCACACATGCAGTATGCATAACGTAGATTCCACACCCTATTCACATCTTCCCACGAAACATCTCTAGAGTAGTTATCCCTTCTCTCTTACTGTGGACCGAGAGCAGGTTACATTCGTTAACCGGTCGGGATCTGGACGTAGACCCCCACGTGTGGACCCCACCTCTTTTATACACACCCTTCTCACTCACGATAACCCTCTCTCCCTCTCCTTACCTCCCCTAGGCACAGTCACAACATCCCATACGAGCCCAGCTCAAAGGAGTCTTACCAACACCCTCCGCTTACCTATTAGAGGGGAGGGAAGGGGAGTAGAAGGGGGGGCAAAGGGGGGGGGGGGGGTTCCTTGGATATGACCACCCTCCCTCTCCCGAGGTTGCCACCGCCGCGCGCCGGGGTAGCCAGGGAAAGATACGTAACTAAACCACCTAGCATGGTGGGAGATCGTATACAGTCTTAGAAGTTCTTTTGCCTTGACCCGCCCGTAGTATTCCCAGATTTCCCAGTGTTTCCAAATACATACTTCAGCCGAAGCGGCCGAAGGCTTGCGAGACTGACTGACTGACGGCGCTCGCTTCTTCTGACTAATTGCCACACTTATACGTGGAAAGCCTCTTACATATATTTCTCAACTTCACCTACCTGAGCCCGTTTCACAACCTGCCCTGCCCTATGTAGGTATTTTTCTTTCCCATACGGTGCGCGAACCTGGGCGAGCAGCTGTTTCTTATATGAGATTGCCCCCTAGCCGAACGTAACGTCCGAAATATTGACCGTAATTCCTCTCTCACCAATATCTAAGCACATACCGTGCACACTTCACGGGCACCGACAAATCCCCCTCCTTGTCGCCTAACTATACAAAAGGCCCTGGCACATACGCCCTGCACTTTTCTGGGCACGACGACCAGAACGGTGGGGATAGTAAACGACAGATAAAATAACTGTATGAAATCACACCCCACCCTCTTTGAGGCACCAAAAAAAAAAGTCCTACCGGGTCACATCCCCGCCGAGGCCAAGTTAAGAGTCACCGGCCTCAACTTGCGAGCAGGCAGACAGACAGGGCAGGCGAGCAGGCAGGCAGGCAGCTATTATGACCTACGTGGAACCGTAGGATCCTGTTCTGCCTAGGTGTGTCTATCTATCTAACTTCACAGGCCGCCCCCCTGATGCCTCGGAAGAAGTGGTAGCCTATTACTTCTGGTCATGTAAGTGAACTACCTATCGTCTAGTTAGTTACCCTCTATTCTATGCCTGCCTTCTATTCATTTCTTTGCAGTCTGGGGTTTATTTCTATTTTGTTTAGTTGCCTTAGAAGGGCGCAGGGCATTGTCGGATGGGGTTGTTGAAAGCTATTGTCTCGGACATTTTTTCCCTCCATTGCCGTTCGTCACCAGTCACTTTGTGTGAACGGTGGTGGTACGGTACCGAGGTGCCAGGCGCCCTGTCAGATGTGGAATCGTGTGTAGTTTTTGTTTTCTTGTCTTGCCTCGTTAACCGATTGACTGCCTAGTCCGGAAACAAACCCCACCGCAGAGGGAAAAAAAAGTCAAGACAATCCAAAGTTTTGCCTAGGGCGCGCGCGGAATCGAAAGCGTCTTGTCTTGTTGCTGCTGATCTGATCCGATCCGATCCATCAACTTCCACGTTTTCTGATCGCTCGCTCACAGGGGAGTGAGTTAGGCGGGTTTTCTTTGAGGGTTAAAGTAAAGCCTCGAAAACGAAGAATCTCAACGTCATCGTCCATCGGCCCCTCACCGGAAAGATTCTCGAATCCAGCAGACACACTCACAGAGAGAGACACGTATAGAAACGCGAGTTAGTCACATGGGAATTTTGCTTGCTCCTATACGTACGTAAATTTGCACTTATATCCAAAAGCCTCACTTTGCTACCTCACTTCACTTCACTTCACCTCACAACTTTCACCTACATATATATATAAGTCCCCCCTACCTTACCCATACTTGTCTGGACCAACCAACCAGCCAAGGCTTGAACACCCTTCTTTGGTCTAGCCTCCCGTCCGTCCCCCTCTCTCCCCCACCACCCTTCCCCCGACTCCCGTCATATCTCGATAGCATCCGTTCATAGGTCCCCTATGTAAAGGGGCCATCCCGTCGCGATCCAATCAGCACATTGGCGGATACCCAAACCGTACATACGAATAACTGACCCCATCGTCTAATTCGATTGCACGGTGTAGGGTGAAAAGAGCAAAAATAAAAGAATAAAATCAAAGCCGCTCCTTTTCGGCTCCGATTGAAGATCGGTCTCCGTGCGCAGCAGTCTGCCTGGTCTGGCCTGGAGATTGCCGCCGGCTTATGGGTTCTCAACCTTACATACTTTGCTAAACCGGGGGCTACATACGGATGGTTCGGCAATCCCTACGAATCCGCCCGCCTATACAAACATACATAACGTTTTAAGCCGCCCGCACCGCACTGCACCGCCCATATATCACATCATCATCATCACCCATCATCTTATCAATTTACTTACTCTTACACTGGGTTAGCCAGACTACTAAATTAAATCGGTGGCTTTGCTTGTTTGTCAGATTTCCCCAAGCCCCCTCCCCTCCCTCACTCGCTCCCCTCGTGGTAAGCCCCGCGAATGAGGAGAAGAAGGCCCCTGAGACGGGAACAATAGAGCTTGCTTATGGTTACACGGAGCGGCGGCCCAAAGGGAAAGAGGAAGAGTTTATTCGTTGTTGGACCGGGAGAGGAACCCGGAACCAGTATAAGAAACTGTCGGGAAGACAGGTTCTTAACTTTACTGATCCTGACCAAAATTCCGGTCACATTGAATCATCACGGTTCCCTTTTTATCACACGCACACTCTATTATACTCTCTCCCGGGTTAACCTCGTCCCGGCTAGGGTTGGTCCGGGGCGCGCAAAATCCGTAACCCTGCACGGGGATACCTCCGGCCGATTTCCTCGAAGTTTGATAGGAGGAGCAAATTTACTTACCTAAGTTTAATCCCGAGGTCGAGGTTCTGAAAGCCCGCCTGTCCCACCCCCCACTCACTGGAACCGGCTGCATACCCGCCAAAGCAGGAACAAAGAAAAGAAAAATAACAGAAGCAGAAGAGAGAGAGAGAGGTATAGAAAAAAAAAGAGACAAGGGGTTTTGTAAAGGGAGATGATCAGCACGAGTGATCAGGCAGTAAGGTCACGAAACAAGAAGAAAAATTGAACGGCGATAATTCGGGAGAAGAGTTGAACGTTCGAGTCGAGGTCACGAAACCTTCCCAGGTTGGACGAAAACCTACCTACCTAAACCTTGGAAACCTCAGGGAGAGAGAGGTTACAGTACCTACTTACCTAACCTAAGGTTCCGGTACGACGAAAGAAACAGGTGAAACAGTGAAACGGGCAACCTTTTTAGGTACATACATACCATACATACATACCTACAAGGTGGGGTTATTATTCCAATGCCCCCCCCCCCCCCCCCCCTCCAGGGTGGTGCCTCATGTGCTTACAAAGTACCATTCGGAGTACCTAGTACCCTGTTTCCGGACCTCAACTACCTCACCATCCACCCCCCTCCCCCCCACCTACGCACCTATCACTGCAACCTTCTACTCAGCTGGTACTCCTGCTCCTCTGCAGTACCTAGGTACCTTGTGGGCTGTATACTTGTACCGGTACTTTTTTGAGTACCCTGCCAGTTACGGGCTGTTAATCCACATTTCTTTCCCACTTTTCCCACCTAGACCCTCTTCCCACTTCCGGCGGCGGGCTTACTCGACTTTCCTCCCCCTCCCCTCCATTCAGGGCATTGCAGCACCGACCCTACCGCACGACCACCGCCCCCCATCCATCTCTACATACCTACTAAGGTTCATATTGGAACCCCCATTAACTAACAAGCTGGAATAATAACTCCAGGGCAGGGCTAGGTAATCTAAATGTCGACTACTACCACTACTGCTGCTACTGCTACTGCGATTACTACCTCCTCCTCCTCCACTATCTCTCCTACCATCTCCCCCCAAATCTGCAGCACCGGTAGCAGTACCAGTACCAGTACCAGTACCAACACCAGTACCGACAGCAGTACTAGTACCAGTACTAGTTCTAGTACTAGTACAGACACGGGCACCAATACCAATACCAATACCGGCAGCAAAAAGATTCGATCGTCGGCCCCTCATCTTCCTCATCCTCCTCCGCCTACTGCCTCTACTACTATTACTACTCCTACAACAACAACTACTACTATTCCTACTCCTACTACTACTACTACTGCTGCTGGTGGACCTGGTCCTCATTTTCAACAACAACCTTTCCAGCTTCCACTTCCGAAACATTTTCATCCGAACCTAACCCACAATAACCAAACCCCAAACCACAACAATTACAACTACAATTACAACTACAACTCGCCTTCGCCTTTACATCCGCACTTCCACCCGCTTCGGCTTACCCAGCAACAAAAGCAACAACAGCAATTCCGGCTCCTGCATCGGCAACAGCAGCAACAAAAATATCCATCTGCATCTACGTCTGCATCTGCATCTGCCTTATCATCATTATCGACATCAACACCCGCATTCGCTTTTGTCCCCGCCGCCGCCCCCGTTTTCGCTGCTGCGCCTTCGAGAGGCAGCAGTAGCAGCCGAAGTAACAGCAGCAATCGCAGCAGTCACAGCAGTCATAGCAGCGGCAGCAGTAACAGCAGTAGCAGCAACAGCAGCAATACCAGCAATATCGTGACCTCCTCTTCTCCATTTCCTTCGCATCGGAGATTCCCCCCAAGCTCAACCCTCAACCCGAACACGAGTCGGAGTCACCGGAGATTCCTCCTCGAAAGCGACGACGCAGCCACGATTTCCTGCACCCCCGTCGTCGGTACGGGAACGACCTTAATATCTTCCGCCACTATGTCCGAGTACAGACAACAACAACAACACGCGAGATCCGGGAGTCTCAGTATCCCGCCTCCGCCATCCCACCAGAACAATCATAACCAGAACCCCAACGCCGCCGCCGCCATGGCTTCCGTCACTTCTCCCGGGTCTACACAAGCGTCGCAGGCGCATCCGCGATTCGACGGTGCGAGAAGTCCACCGAGTAAGTCTTTTTTCCTCTTTCCTTTTTTCCCAAATTTTTTTTTTTTTACCTTTTTATTTTATTTCCCCCCCTCCCCCCTTACGATGTCACCCCCATATGTCTCTTCCTCGGTCGTACCTTCCTCTCTCTCCGCACCCGGCCGGCGTCAACATTGCCGCGGCACCGACAACGGAGAGAGTGAGACTACCCCAATTGAGACAGAACAGAACGGCATACTCGGAATAAGAATAACAATAGCGTTAATTCTTTTTGCGTTGAGAGGGAGAAAGAAAAAAAAAAGAGGGAAATATTCCACTTAATACCGAATTTGCTTCCTGACATGATTTTTTTTTTCTAGATACGTCACATGTGCCCTGCAAATTCTTTAGACAAGGTGCTTGTCAAGCAGGTTCTGCCTGTCCCTTCAGTCACGACCTCGGCGCCGCTTCCGAGACGATATGCAAATATTTTGCCAAGGTACGTGCGTTTGTGTAGATGCTGGATGTTGCCTCTGCTCTTCTCTTTACTTTTACATACCTAGGTAGCCTAACTAACCTCTAACCCCCACTTCAAAAATTTCTTTTTTGGTTACGTCTTGTTTTTCTTCGTGCCCCCCTCCCCGCCCCCCTTTCCCCCCTTCTCATTGTATAGCATGGCGTCACATGTCCTCCCTCCTTAGCTGAACCCTTGTCCTCGCCCTCGAACGGAACTGAACTGAAACTAACTTCTGTCAAACAACAACTACAGGGCAATTGTAAATTCGGCCCGAAATGCGCAAACATTCACGTCTTAGCCGACGGCAGACGGATTAACTATGGCAAGAATGGCATCACCATCGGCCAACCTCTTCATCTCGGCAATCGAATTAACCCACCTGCTGCCTACAACGCTCCTAACAATAGTGCTCTTACGAATTCTTTCATGCGCGCCGACAATGGAAATGGAAACTATGGTGGCTCTCACTACGGCTACGCTATTTCCCCCGGAGGCGAGACCTATCACTCCCTCGATCGCCAGCCAAGTCTGGAGAATGGTCTGCCTACAATAGACACCACCTATTCCCACTCGAGCTCACAATATGGATCTCCGCGCGAAGAGGACCCGACCCGTCTTGGCCTTGGCTTATCCCCGGTTGCCGCCACTAAGGGCTTATCCGTCTTGGATGCCCCCTTACCGGCTTCCTTCGATTCTAACGGCATCTCCAATGCCGCCCGATACCCGGCCGGTCCTTGGCCGTCTTCCGTCCCGTCCCAATTTGGCCTGGATTCCCCCTCGCCTTCTCTAGCCGCCGTGAAGGATGCGCGCACATCCGAGGCCCTGAAGCTCCTGCATCATTCCGCTTTCGGCAGCAATGATCATCTATCCACAACCGTCACCGGCTCTTCGCCACCCACGCAACCTGCCGAGGAGTACTTCGGCAAACGCCAGATGCATTCGAGTCGCTACGCCAAGCCGAAGATGCTGAGTAGTAGCGCTCCCCGGGCCATCATCGGCGCCATCGACCGCGACTGGGAGACCGAGTTCCCTTTCTTGGAGGAGGATTACCTGCCCGACAACCTGAAGGAGCTTTTGACACCCGCGGAGAAGGCCCGGCGAGGCTCGCGGGCCGCAGACGACGACATGAACGGTCACCACAGGGGCAACGGTGCCTCCCCGGGCGTCATCGGAGGCGGAAGCGGTGCCGGCACGCCCAACGCGGACGCGACCTCAAAGTTCGGCAGCCCGCTGGCCGGTAGCCCCGGTCGCTGGGGCCCTATCTTCCATCGCCAATACGAGGAAAACGAGGCGAAGAAGCACGCGGCAGCCGCCAGCGCCGGCGCATTCGGCCACGTAGGCAGTCCGCTCCGCAACTCCAGTCTCAGCGCCGACATCGCGCGGATGCGGAACCTCGACCGGCCCGACACCAACAATAACAACGAGGGCATAAGCACCCTATCGCAGCAGCTGGCGCGGACCCGCATCGACGGCGGCAACGAAGGCGAGTCGCCGCGCCTGCGACCGCATATGCAGCACGGGGCCGCGAGCGCGAAGCCGTCGTCGAACGGTCGGGCCGCCGCCGAGCGCCACGTGAGCAGCAGCTCGATCAGCTCGAATACGCGGTACACGACGCCGATCGGGGAGGAGGACGGGGAGTTCGTGTTCAGTATGGACGAGGACGGCGATCGCGACCGCGACAGCACGGTCCGGACCAAGAAGCGGTCGTCGGGCCTGAGCGCGGGCGCGGGCGCGGGCGCCTGGGGTTCCAGCTACGCTAATATCGCTGCTGCCGCGAGTAGTAAGAAGGAGGATGGTGCCGGCGCCGGCGCCGCTAGGGTCGTGGATGGTGTTGGAGGCGGCCGATGAAATAACCCAGTTTTTGGGGGGCGCATACACGATACTGCGATGTGCAAAGCAAAGCAACTCTTACTCTACTTAAAACCCCGAAGGGCCTCCGAATTGGATTATGATGTTTACGTGACACGATACACGAACGCCACTTTGGTTCCCCCCTCCCCCAACCAAAAGAAAAAGGAAAAGGAAAACAGCCCCGTTGTTTTAGGGTTTGGTGATATCTTGCGTGGACGACGACCTGGACAGGGCAGAGGCAGAGGCATACATAATCCCATCCCATCCCATCCCACCCCATCCCATCACTCTACTGTCTACCTACCTTACACCACCGCACAGTAATCACGATTCCCCCAATCTTTTTTTTTTTTTTTTTGCCTTTGCTTTTTTTTTGCCATCGGGGCCCTACACGACTTTCTATAAAGAAAAGGAAAGAATGAAAGAAAAAAAGAGAATGCCAAAAAAGGGGGGGCGGGGGGATAGGGGGATAGGAGCGGGGGGGCAGGGGGGCATGGGGATAAAGATAAATAAATGTACACGAGGCGAGGCGCGAAAAGGGGGGTTTGTTTGGGTAGGGAGTGGAGTGCTGGGGTTAGGGAAGGGGATGGGGATGGGATTAGGGGTTTAGGTTGGTTGCGTTGGACAAGTTAGGCGAGCTGGTTGGTAGGCTGGTTGGTTGGCATACAAATTCATTCATACATCCCATCATCCCATCATCATTCCATCCCATCACAATTCTCACTACATTTCATCTCATTTCATTACGGTACAATACATCACATGACATCACATCATATCATATCACAATACAATACAATACCTAGGGAAAGACATAACCTGGGTAAGGCAGGGGAAAGGGGGAGGGGGGGCAACGCTTGTTTTCTTTTTTGTTCTTTGTTGTCGTTGTTCTATATCATTGAAACGGATGGACGGGATGGGATGGGATGGGATGGGATGGAAGGGAAGGGAAGGGAAGGGAATGGAAGGGAGGGGACTCATTCATGCGGAGTTGGCTGGCAAAATCACTACTACTACTACAATTACTTACTACTTACTGTTACTACTGCTACTTATTATCATTCTGTTCATCGTTTTTTTGTTTTTTCTTTCGGGTTTCTTTTCTCGAGAGAGATATGCGGCGCTCGGGCAGGGCAGGTTTTGTTTATATATATACGTAGGGATATTAGGGATGGAACACCGCCTCGTAGCACTCGTTTATACGGTGTACTGTCCTCCCCGTCTGCGTTTTCGTTTTGGTTAAGTGTTGGTGTTTGTCTGTCTGGATGTCTGTCTGGTTAGGATGATGATGATGATGTGTGTGTTTGGGGGAGGGGGGAAGGGGGGGAGGTGAAGGTTAAGGGGGCGTAGAGGGAAAGGGCAGAACTAACGAACTAACCGAACCGCCCTCGTGTTCCTATTTCCCATGCCCTGCGCGGGCCCTCTGTTATGCGGAAAGATTTCTTTGCCTTCCTATCTATCTATCTGTGCGCGGTTATTCGCGTTTCTCATACACCTCCATCCACATCTCGTACACATACATATACATATATAGCGCATCTATATATTTATCTATCTGTTGCATACACAATAAGGCAGAGAGGAGCCGTGGGGCAGGCAAACCACCCCCCCCCCCCTTCCCCTTTTTTCCTTCCTTTTAATTACCCCTTATTCTTTCGGGACGAAGGGGGTCGGTTGGTCTTGGTTTAGTTGGTCTTCATGTCGTTCTCAAGGGGGGCTTATGCGATACTTAGTCAGTCGGTCGATTATATAATGTGAGATATACAAATTGGGGAAGGATGGTTTTTACTTCCAGAAAAAAAATAGAAACAAAGCTTGTTCGTAACGGTATATTGATTCGGTTCATTATTTTTTTGTTACCCTTTTCCGTTTAACTAGTCTGGCGTGGATACGCCGGAGGCATGCATGATACGCGGCAGGCAGTATGGCACACGATGCTGAAGGGGTGTCTTGTACGAGAGGGGGGCGGGGGCGTTATGGATTATACTTGCTTCTATAAGATTATCACATACGTGTATGCAAAGCCTATCAACAGAATGCGGCCGCAGCGGCAGTTGACATTAAGTAATTAATCTTTTTGTTTTCGTTTTCCCTTCACCATCCTCCGCCCAATTTTCAGATAATAGCTACTATGTCCTCATCTTGTCTCTCTGTCTATTCTTGCCTCCTCTCCCCTACTACCTAGGCACCGCAAACCTGACCCCGTAATTCTATCTCATCTCATATCGCTTGCCTGCCCGCCGCCGACGTCCTCGGTTCCGGTCCCGGTCCGTTTGTTTTGCTATTCATTATATTCCGTCCGCCCAGTACAAGCCAGTCGATGGTGGGAAAACGAGGGGGGGTGGGGGGGGGGGGGGCAGTCACTTATTGATAGGTTATGGCCGGCCTATTCCTACCCCTACGACTATACCTGTCCGTACACGTAGACATAGACATAGATATGGTGACGCGGCTAGGGGATTTAGGTCCAACGTGAGCGAGGGGAGGGCGTCGTCATCTCGCGAAGAAAAACAGGTATACTTGAACGGTACCTACGTAGCTTGATGGGGGTGATGGCTGGTTGATCTGATGGACTGTTTTGATTGTGATTTCGTCGATGAACTGACAAGACGTAGCGCGGGATCTGGGGCGTTGTCGGTTCACTCGTTTTTCTTTGCATGATGAGTTTGTTTTCCATGCAATATAAATATAGTACCTTTTCTTCCTTAACCTTTTCTCACTTTTTATCTTCTACGTGCACATCGAGAATCTATGTTTTCAATTTAGGATCTTCTTGGGCGGAGGACATGCTACGGTTACTCTCCTGGAAACTAATTCAAGATATTTTTAACTCTGCTCGGCTGCCTGCTTCCCTTCTATTATGCCATACGGCCAATCATATACTGCGAGGTGACCAAGGTAAGGGTTTGTTAGCCTTCCTCGCTTGAGGATATGACATTATATGAGAATCGACGAAAGAGCACGGGCCTAATTTCGAGTCAGGGCCTGATAAAGGGGGACATCAAAAAGATGGACGATGTTTGCAACTTTCGTTTCGGTATGGATTTGTTCCACGGTGCTATTGATGGTGTCTATCGGTTTCCACAAGGCCTACAAGAATACCTCCGCCCATGTACATGTTATGTCTTGCACTGCGTCGCAGAGTGTATAGGTAGACTTATGATACGTAGACTGAGATTGGTTCTCTTCGGGCTGTATCCTGGAAAGAGGTTGCAAATCTAGAAACCGGCTGGCTGAGATGCGCTGCGATGAATATTTGCTGTAGTCCTTACAAATATGCTCATTACGCAAAGAGAGCACTGGTGATCCCGCTTTATATTTAATGCATCAGGACGCCGGACAAGCTTACATTTTTCCGTTACCCGAATGCCATCAAATCCAGGTTATATGGCACCGACGCACAGCACGAGGCACAAGGTATCAAACCACCAGCACTCCCTGTCTTGCCTCTCATATCACCCCTCCTACAGCCTATGTACAGCTCCCTCCCCCCCCCTCCTTTCTTATCCATCCGCTTGCCCACATCCTCCTCAGGCAACATCTCTCTTAGCGCGAAAAAACGCAGCAAGCCGACCCATCATGGGCCCCAAGCCCGCGTTCTCGCATCCAGGGGCGAGACCCGCGCGGATCCAGGCGGGCAGCTTTGCGCGGATGCGTTGGGATGCGAAGCGGCGGTCTATAAGCACAATAGCGGCGTGGTCGCCGCGGTGGCGGACGGCGCGGCCCACGCTCTGGTTTACGGCGCGCATGCAGGCGTTTTCGTAGAAGTCGCGGGCTGCTTGCTTTGCTGCTGCTGCTGCTGTGTGTGCTGATGATGAGGGGGCGGCTTCTTTTTGTTGTTGTTGTTGTTGTTGGAGCCGTGATAACGTCATCGATTCCACGTGCTCGATCCGCGCCTTCCAGTCCGCCGCGTGCGCGTTCGGGTACGGTAGCCCTACCACTACCACGCACCGGCCTAGCCGATCGCTGAAGTTGATGCCCTCGCTCATCTTGCCGCCGACAACGCTCAGGAGGAGCGCGCCGCCCCCTCCCCCGGCCTCACCACTGCCGTCGCCGTCGCCGTCCCCGAGAATCGCCCGACTGTACTGCTCCAGCACCTCGTCGCTGGACCCGCCCTTCGTCTCGCGGAACACTGTCTTCCGCGCCCGCAGCTTCTGCCATATCGTGGTAGGAGGAGTGGCGCCCACCGTCGGCGGCGTCTTCTTCTCGTCCGCGCCGCTGCCGCCGCCCCATACCCCGACCACCTCGTCGAGGTAGCCGTAGCTAGGGAAGAAGACGACGACGCCGTCAGGGACGACAGTGCAGATGTTGAGGACGGCGACGCCGAGGTCGCGGATCATGGCGCGATCGCCGCGTTTTTGAAAGCTGAATTCGAAGTCCGCCACGCCTGCGCCCGCGCCACGTGGGTTGGTCAGGGTCCAGACGCACAGGTTCTCGGGCGGGATGACGTGGCCGCAGCTCAGGGTGGTGATCTTGGCCGGGTCCAGCGTCGGGAACAGGTGCGCTGTGTAGTCCTCGAAGGGGGACATGGTGCCGCCGGCTAGCACGACGGCGCGCGCGCTCGTCGCGATCGACGAGAATGCGTGCCGTGGCGACAGCAGCAGGTACGAGAGCTTGATATCCGCCGCTGTCATCTGCGACTGCTGGCCGGCGGCGATCTTCTGGTAGAAGATTCGGCCCTCGGAGCTGAGGTTGTTCAGGGATACGAGGAAGGAGAGGAGTGTGTGCAGGACCGGGGTTGTGGGCGTCGGTGCTGATGGTTTCGTTACCCCGCCGCCGCTGCTGCTTTCCTGTTGGAGGGATTCAGCGTGCGCGACGTAGCCCTCGATCTTATATGCCAGCTTCGACTCCTGGATGTATTGGATGAGAGAGTATAGGTTGATCTGGTCAATGCCCTTGGTTTTCAGCAGCGCATTCGGGTCGACGATGCCTTGCTCGTTCTACAATCCCACATCAGCCGAATGTTGCCACACCTCATAACCATTGACGGAAAGACGGAGCAGGGATGGCCTACCTTTAACTTGGCCGCCTCACCCATCCACTCGCTCAGGCCATCGACGACCCTCGCGACCTGGGCGACCATGACGCGGTTCTCGCCCTTGAGCCTCTTGCCGAACTTCTTGACATAGACGGCCAGCATCTGCCTGGCGCGGCGGAGCTCGGAGAGGGCGATCTCGGCAGCGTAGACATTGGCGACGGCGTCCATGATATTATGGGCCTCGTCGATAATGACGACGTTGCCGTCGAGCTTGATGCCGAGGGCGTCGCGGGCGGACTTCTGCAGGAGTAAAGGGTACGGCAGGGTGACGATCTCGGCGGCGGGGATCGCGGCCCGCGACGCGTAGTACGGACACACCTGCATCTTCTTGCCGAGCGCGAACAGGTCCTCGATGTCCGGCACCGACGCCAGCACGCTGTCGCGGAACTCGTGCGTTCGCGCCAGGTTGTCCGCGCCCGGCACGAATGGGCACTTGCGCGCGCCTGCCGACTTCCCCTGCTGCTGCAGCTCCGTGCACCGGTCGTTGATCGCCGTCAGGCTGCCCAGCCGCGACACCGACGGGTTGATGCAGAGACGCTGCCGCGAGGAGAGCGGGACATGCTTGACTCGTTCGGGATCCGCCGTAGACGCTGCCGCCCCGTCTAAGAGGGAGTCCGGGATGGAGGGCGGGAAAGACGGCCGCCGAAGCTCCGACACGAACTGGGTTAGTTGTGAATGTGTCCTGGACGTATAGTAGATCTATATTCCCGAGTCAAAACAGACGGAAGTCGCAATAAGGGGGGGCGCTGCGGTACCTTGACCTCATTTTCCTCGACATTATCGCCCTCCTCTGGCTTCTTCTGGCCCATGCCAAGTTTATCCATCAGATTCCGGGTCTCCTTACTAAAGCCCGTCGCCGAGCCATCATCCCCTCCCGCGACGCCGGCAGGATCCCGGTCCGCCAACAACCACTCGTCGTCATCATCGCGCTGGGGCCTACCACCACCACTACTACGCAGAGGTCCGTCATCGACCCTCCTCCGCTTCGCGCCCCTCTGCTCCCCAGCAAGGGCCTTCTCGCGGGCGCGCAGGCGCGCCAGCCTAGCCTCGCGCTCCTCCCAGCGGCCGAGGAGCTCCTCGCGCTTCCGCCGCAGCATCTGGTCGACGACCCAGTCGGGCTCGTCGCGGAACTCCGCCGCCGCGTCCGCTACGGACGTCTCGTACCGCGCTTTCCTGTGGTTCCGCAGCCACGTGACCGCTGCGCAGATGAGCGAGAGCGATTTGCCCTATATATGTCAGTCTGATTCTATTTATTGCCTTGCCCGGGTAAGAACATGGTTTGGGGGGCAGGGGGGAAGGGATTCTTACGGTGCCGGTGGGGCTCTCGAGAATCCCGATTTGCCCGTCGCCACGCTCGAGCACATCGTAGACGGTGCGCATGAACTGGTCTTGCACGTCATATGGAGTGAAGGGGTGGTGGAAGTCGACATTTCGGAGGTCGTCTGTGAGTTTGTCCATACTGTTGGTGGTGGTGGTAGTGGTGGTGGCAGATGCCTTTTGTGGCGCTGCCATCATTTACCTACCTACTACCAGGAGGGAGGAGGAGGAGATTAGGGATTAATGCGTTCAGGGGGTTTCGTAACTTCGTACTACTATCCCGCCATTAGGTACGAAGTGTGTATGTAGGTATCGAGAGATGTTATAATAAAAGTCAGGCTCGCTTCGCCGCCGATCAAACAATCAAAAAAACACCGTAAATAAGAGAATCACGTGAGAGTGAAGAAGTCTTGAAGAAATATTCTCGTCAATAGAGCATAGTGCGATGAAAAGGGGTTGTTGATGATGGGCTGTGCTACATATACGATACGAGGTCAACGATATTAGCCTTAGGGCCAATCAGGGGCTGAAGATTCCGCTATGTCCGATGGATAAACAATGTAAGACGCGCTGAGGGTCGTAAGAGAAGGAACGACGAGATGAAAAAAAAAGGAATATGGGAAAACTCTTCGCTGGATAGCAGGAAAGAACAAAAACGAAAGAAACCAAGCATGGAAAATACGAAATGTGTACCTAGGTAGGTATTCTTCAAAAAGTCGCCTGGGCAATTTCGTTGTAGCTTTCTGCCCCTGTATTGTCTAGAGTTGTCAATGCCTTCAGGGGTCTTGGCGGGTAGGTAGGGTAGGGAAAAAACATGTGGCTTGTATATATCTGTTGCAATATGTGGCTGTGTAGATAGTTAACGATCTAGCTATTGTGGCTAGTAAAATATTGGTGGGGCTTCTGGGCAGCGGGGGCAGACTAAATTCCGAAAAGTGGCTTGACATCGATAATAACAGCCACAGGGCTGTACACAGCCTCAAAAAGCTTATCATATCAGCATATCAGAAAAAAAGCCCGGAATTTAGGTGATTTTGTGTGGGAAAATTCCCTCGCTAGAGCCACAATCAGTCAAACCCCAAACTCCACCCACCCAACTTTTTTTTCGCCCTTTCTCTAAACACCAAGCACAAGCAGCAGCACTTTACCTTACAAGGTGGTGACAACCAAAAAAGTTGAGTCCGATACTAACAACAACAGCAACAAACTCAACTCAACTCAACTCCCACACCAACACCACACTGAACCGTCACCATGCCTACCAGATTTACCAAGACCAGGAAGCAGTATGTATTTTCCCGTTTTATGAAGAACAATTGAGATGTAGCGGAATTGTGTTTCCCCCCCCGTCTCGTCAGCCAGCCAGCCAGCCAGCCCAACCGTCACTCGACTGTCGCCGTTACTCGTATATCGCTGTTCGGGTTTTTTGGTCACTCCCCAAGAAGAATTCGATCGAATATTCGAATATTCTTGCATCGTGCGAGGAAACGAGAAAAAAAGGAACCCGAGACAAAGTCGAGGAATGAAGGGATGAGTGGGGTTGGATGCCAAAATACTTTTTTTTTCCCAAGCAAGGTGGAAAGCAGGAGAAAGATCCATCTCGTGTCACTTGTCTGCTTTACTCGTTGCAAACAGGGAGATAGTTGGCAGTGAGAGATGGCGAGGGGATTAAGAAAGATCGATTGGGGTGGGGGAGGCCTTGACGACTACCGAAACCAAAAACACAATCCCGATGAACGATCCAGCGATCTGCGATGCGACCAAACAACGACGACCTGCTTTGGCTTTTATGACGAGTGACGGACGGCTGGTGGCTGGCTGATCGACCGACTGCTTTTTCTTTCTTTCTTTTTTGAAAATATCGTGGAAAGCTAACCTTTCTCTCTCCTCTTCCAACAGCCGTGGCCACGTGTCGGCCGGTAAGGGTCGTATCGGCAAGCACAGGAAGCATCCAGGTGGTCGTGGTATGGCCGGTGGTCAGCACCACCACCGAACCAACATCGACAAGTACCACCCCGGTTTCTTCGGTAAGGTTGGTATGCGATAGTAAGTCAATCCCGGGATTCCACGATCCCACGATCCCACGATGCTCTCGTATATAGGAGTGTATCTATGAGTGTATCTATGAGTGTTCTTGCGCTAACTTCCTCCTCCTAGCTTCCACAAGCAGCAGAACCACTTCTGGAAGCCCGTCATCAACATCGACAAGGTACGATCCATATTCCGATTCACGCTTCTCACAGGCCGTCGCACTCGCTCGCTTCATACCCCGCCATACTCCGTCGTACCCTGGCCCCACCAGTGCAATGCGATCAACAGCGCTCGTGTTTTATATGCAACCAATGTAATGATCATAACAAGCTAACTTTCACTTCCCTCACAGCTGTACTCGCTCCTCCCCGCCGAGACCCGCGATGCCTACGTCAGCGGCCAGAAGAAGGACACCGTTCCCGTGATCGACCTCCTGCCCCTCGGCTACTCCAAGGTCCTCGGCAAGGGCCGCATCCCCGAGATCCCCATTGTCGTCAAGGCGAGATGGGTAAGCCGGCTGGCGGAGAAGAAGATCACCGAGGCCGGTGGCGTTGTCCAGCTGGTGGCGTAAACGGTTGAGGGGGTTTTGTGTCGTTGGTTGGTTGGTTGGTTGAATGAATGCGGCGGCGCGGCGAATGATTTTCTCCTACCTACGAATCAAGGGAACTACGGGAAACGGAATGGAATACCTTCAAAAAACGATCTGGGTTCGGCTTTGTTTGTAACTCCAACAAGAGATACATACACCACATGAGTGTCCCCGCCGCCTTGTTGTCACGTTTTATACTTTAGAGGAAAGTGACAAAACGGACGAGAGCGGGGGGAAGGGGCCGGAGCTCCGGCTTTTTCTTTTTCTTCTCCAGCATCGCATTGGCATGAATCGGCTACTATGAAAAAAAAGGGCGTTCAAGCTGAATATAAAAAAAACCTAAAAAATGCATCTCTCCAAGGGTTTTAACAAGCATGGTGTCTTTGACTGTTGGGTATGGTTCCAGGTGGATTAAGCCTGACACGAGCGCTGCCCACGTTAAGATCGGGATCTTCTAACGGGCGTTAGATCGTCCAATGGAAACAAGCAAGGAAACCAACCAGTCTACGCTGATAACCCTCATCCATGGATAGATATTCGCCGTGGAAAAAAATAAAAGCCAATCTCTTAATGCTGGTTCTCGTCGGCGAAGTCCACTTCACACCCCCCATACACCATATCAGGAACGAGAGGTAGGCCGTCCTTCAGATGGAAGAAATAACATCCATGCGTAACATTTTCGGTAGATATATCCAGGACATATAACCCCATCATGCGCCATGATCCCGCAAGATCTCTCGTTTTCCCGGAGCGTAGGTAGGTGATTACATCTCGTCCGGGCAGTACCTTGATTTGTATTGTATTGTATTTGACCCAGTCAGCCAGCCAGTCAGTCTCAGCTTCGATAACGACTACCTAGAGTAGGGAGAAATGCCCCCACCAACGGCATTAGCGAATGCGCCAGATATCTGGCCTTGCCTTGAGGCGTGACGGCGTTCGTATGATGGAAGGCCACATAGAGAGAGAGACATCCATAGATGACCCCCCCCCCCCGGGCCACCCCTCTTGCCGGCACCGAAAAAGTCCGCAATTCATCCCATCTCCTTCGTGCTTATGGATAGATAGTTATGGCGTCAGGCTCTGTCTTATAACTATACATTGCACTACACTGCACTACACTACGTAAAGCCTAGGCAGGGAACAAACGATAGCCTCGCCTGAAGCCCAGCCAGAACCCCTTTACACCTCCCCCCAGCCAATCGTGGACCGGAAGAGGGGGCGGAAGGGGGGCGGACGCGGTTGTCCGGGGGCGGGTTTTTTTTTTTTTTTTTGGATGTGTTGTGTAATATGCGATGTGTGATGTTGTGATACTTGCCTAAGTACCCGGATACGTAGGTATTTATACCCCCCCCCCCCCTCCCCCCCCGCAAAAGACAGACAGGACGCCCCGGTAGACCTGATGCGGGCGGCCGATGATGGCCTATCTTCTGTCTTCTGTCTTCTGTCTTCCTTGTGGATGCAGACGGGGGTTACGAGTCTTAGCCTGCTTGCCTACCTGCCTGCCTGCCTACCTGGTTGGGTGCAGATATATCCAGGTAGGCATGTAAGTAAGTAAGTAATAGGTAGACATGGTATTCCAAAAAAAAAGTTGATAAGCCCTCCCAAACACTCGCCTGCCAGGGTGTCGTCCTAGGTATGTTACCAACTACTTACCAGTAGCTATATTCCATGTATATAAAAATAACCCGAGTTTGGCGTTTCCGGAACTTCTTCTTCTGTGTTTTAAGAGGGAATGTTGCGCTATGCTATGTGTGTAAGATAGAGAGGTACATAACGTCTGTAGTACAATAATAGATACTGTCTATGTATGTGTCTTTAGGTAGTATATAGACAGACGGTCACGTCACCGGGGCCAGTTGGAACAGAACTCGTGCATATGACGTCTATGCCTGCGTGGTATGTATGTGTCCCGGATAAGCGAGTCTAACGTACAACTGCACTGCACTGCTACTGATACCCAGTAGTGAGAGAGAGAGAGAGAGAGAGAAAAGATACGATGCGACGTTGCGCATGTGGTCTCTATCCCGAGCCCTTCATACATCCATAGCGAGGTAGGCACCGAGGTCACCTGAAAAATTACCAGCCAGCCAGTCTAACTTACCTACTTAGGTATATACATTACATTATCTAGAGTAACCTAAGAGCTTGAAGCTCATGCATGTAGGTTAGGTTAGGTTAGGTTAGGTAAGCCCAGGCCGGACATCGTGGGTTTGCATGTGACCGAGAAGCTGGTCCCGATCAGGAAATAGCCAGCATGGGGAACCCAAAAAGGGGGGAGGGGGGTTCGAGATACAGAGTAGGTGACTAACTGAATGTTGCAAATGATGCATGATGAGATCTGGCTTTGCTACGTAAACTACTTTGACTACTGAAAGAGAAGCAAATTGAGAATTAAAAGTAAAAGTAAAAGTGGTTGACGATATCTATTCTCTATGCTCTATGCTCTATTGGGGCGAGCACCAGTAGTCTACATAGTTAGTTTCATGCATTCGTTCATTCGTTCGTTCATTCGTTCGTTCTTCGTATACCATAACCTCGTACATCGTAAAAACAACGAACCCCGAGAGAACGAAGCCAAAAAAACGCTGAAGTGCAAAAAAATAAAAAACACCACCAAGGAGATAGAAGAAGATCGAAATGCCGCGGCACGAACAAAAAACGGAAACCATGCTTTGCTTTGCTTTGCTTTGTGAGTGACCAGCGTAGGCCGGGAAGACCGGAGGTTACGTCCACGGAGTCGGCGAGAACTAACGGGGACCGGATAGATCATATCTAGCGTACCTAAGTTAGTGTTAGATAGGAGAAGAAGTTGAGACCCCGGGCGCGAACTTGGCTTTTTTAAATTCGGGCGCGAAAAGTTTAGGGGTTAGGAGAATTCTTGAACCCCGGACGCCGATATACATACATAGGGGTATTATGCATGGGCCCATGGGCTGGGGATTGAATGAGTTGAATCCCGATAACTAGCAAAACTTGGATGGAAGTTGTGAAGGATAGATGGATAATAGGCGCGGCGCTATTCGCTCAGGGCTTCGCTCGCTCTCGTTTATATCCCGAATGGATACATGGATAAATATGAACAGGGGATGGCGCCTTAGCCTAGCCGCCTGTGTAGGTAGCCGCTAGGGGGTTCATTGGGGCCAGACAGGTACTCAGTCAGTCAGTATCGATTACAATGTGTAAATCCGCTCTGGGAATCCGGGGACTGGATGACTAACTGTATAACTGCGTCGGGTTCAGTGTGAATGGTACCTACGTTATCTAGGTTTCATATGGGGTTATTTCCCTCGATTGCGCATTAAACAGTACGTACTTGCAATAACCTGGGTGGATGGATGGGATGGCATTGGTCATCTGGTGGTTTGGTTTGGTTTGCTGGGCTTTCCACTCTCCTTGCCCAGGGCACGGATGGTATTTTTGCATGTGATGATGATGATGATATGCATGGATGGGATTTTAGTTAGGTATGTAGTGTACTTAGGTAGTGTAGGCAGGTGCCTGGCCTCGTTCGGACAACTGACTCGAGCCTTGCCTCCCGAGTTGTTTTTTTCCCCCTTCTTCGCATTCCCGTTCCATCCCGTCTGCTGCTAACCTTGGTTTACTAGAATCTTTTTTTACAAATTATGATGCCAAATTCGGTACTCGGTTCTTGATCTTACTAGAGAGCGGGAAAGTTTTGCGGGTTTTGGTTTATAGTTGCTGGAACTTGTAGGTACCTTAATATGTAAAGTACCTAACCTAAGTACTCTAAGGTTCCCGAAGGTGAAGGAGCCGGGCCAAAAATCTAGAATCAGCCTTATCCATAAAACCGCTATCTAATAGCTAGCTGGTACCTACCTAGTAGTAGTAGTATCTAGGTATAGTGGACAATACCCTATGTAATCGGGCCTGGAGTTAGTTATGTATTTTAGCACTCGGCACGGACGGGGAAGATTTCGATATTCTGCGAGTTTTTGGTTGATACTTCTTAGCTTTGATGATAATGTTAATAATATACTCACTCGTACCTTGGAGGGTGTCGTCCCGAGGTCTGATGCTTAACGCTACCGTGCACAAGTGAAGTACCTACGTACATTAACTTTTGATTTCAGAAACTCTGTCGTTCCAAGGTTCTAATCCAATACCTTAAGATCTTTGGACGGGTTTAATTTAGAATGCCATCCATGTATGTAACTATTGCCTTGCATATATATCTATCCGGATAGAAATTCACTTTTACTTTGATCCAATAAAGTTGTAACTACCTACGTACAGCAATTCCGTCTGGGTCCAGGTACGACTTAATAGGGTAGTACTTAGGTAGTAGAGGCAGTTTAGTTTCAACCTTCACTTTTAACCTTCACTTACAACTTACAATCTCTCACCCTCTCACACTCGACTTCCACACTCCTCCCTATTGTTCCTCAAATTCATATTTTGGGTCACCTGCTTATAGTAGCAGCAGCAGCAGCAGCAGCGACGAAAAAAATAAACAGGAGAACCATTTAGGACAGTCCAATACATTCAAATACATCGTCATTCATCTCTTACACTCCCAACTATTACTTAATCCCATCACTACAACTACAACTACCTACCTACAGCCCAACTTTTCTCCGTGTCTCTTCTCATGATACCTTGACAGCTGCTATCTGTGTCACCTGTAAGTTATCTTTTCCTTTCCTTTCCTTTCCTTTCTTTTCCTTTCTTTTCCTTTCCTTTTCTTTCCTTTCCCCTTATTTTTTTATAGTCCGATGCGACCGTGGAACCAGAACCAGAATCAGAACCAGAATCAGAACCAGAATTTACTTCCGGGACCGGGATCAGGATCAGGACCATAACGTCGTTCTTTGTATCCCCCTAAACCTTACCTTTTTACTTACTTTATCGTTGGTTGGTACAGCTCCTGATTTTTTTTGACAGGATACACAAGATAACGGCGATCTCGGAAAGGACGACCGAATATATCTATCTATCTAGGTATCTATCTACCTAGGGTATCTATTTGTGTCTGCCTCTGACTGGCCTTGTTGCCTAGAACAGAACGAACCAACCAAGAAAAAGAAAAAAAGGAAAAAGAAGGAGTCTTGGCCGACATCAATCAAGTCAATCACATCAACAAGCATCCCGGCAGAGAATCCATTTACAAGCTACAAGCCTACAACATTACTTCTTATACACCATAACTTGCAGTATAGTACATACCATACTACGTACTCTCAGTTCGCTCGCTTCTTGTTTCCCCTTCCCTCCCTTCTTCCCCCCCACCCTCTCCCCTCGAGGCGCCCTTTCCCCTTGTCCCCGTGCCGTCTGCACATGCGACCCTTGGAACCTGGTTAGAGCGAGTCCAATCCTACGAGTCCTAGCAACATCGTCCTGCGAATCCCCGTCGCCCGCCAAACGCCAAACGCCAAACCGCAGCTTTGACGGTCTTGCACGGTATAACTGGTACTCTACTTGGTACAATACGTAACAAGTCAAGTATAAAGCCCAGTATACATTATACATAAGCCAACAACAACAACTCAGTGGATCCCGATCCACAACATCCTGACACCCTGCTGCCGTAGCCTGCCTGCATACAGACTACGGAGCTACAGTACCAAAGTACATATAATAACCCTTGCAACGTGGTCGTCTGCCGAGAAATAGGGTGGAAGTTGTCAATCAGCATTTCCTTTCCAGGCAGCCCAGGCAGCCCCCCGGAGTTGGTAGCTTTGGTAGCTCTACATACTACACTACAAGGCGCAGAGAGTAGAGGCGGTACGGTACTTACTTAGTATTATACCTACTTACGTTTAGTGACTTATTCTAGGCAGTTAGTGGTCCCTAGGTAGCATCTGATCCCATCTGGGGATTCCCTTTTCTCTCACTATGTCACAACCACCGTCAGCTCCGTCAGCACCATCAGCACCACCAGCTCCATCAGCTCCATCACCATCCTCACCATCCTTACCACCGTCAGACCAACAACCTCCGCAGCCACCACATCCACAACCGCAACCACCACAGCAACCATCATCACCATCACAACAACAACCGCATACGCATTCACATCATCAACACCAACCGTCCTTAACTCGTCTGCGCATCGCCAAGAAGATTCATAAGAGGAAGAAAGAGAGCCGCCATCATTTGAGCATGGATCTTCCCGAACGCTTAAAAGACCACGGAGAAGATGCCGAGGCAGAAGTCATACAGCCCGCCCAGGGCCCCCAGATGTTCATGAATATGAACCAGTCCATCTTCGGTCTTATCGCCGCTGCCGGTTCCACCGTAGACTTTAACGATCGATTCGAGGGCCAGTCCAGCGAAGACGAGGATGCCGCCGATGATTCCAAGGGCAAAGAGCGGGAAGATGTGGCGCGGACAACGGTTCTGGCAAAGGGTCCCGCTGCAGGAGGAAAGGATAAGACCGGCAGGCATCGCAGGAGGATATCCGGCCATCTTCTTCGTTCCTTACCTCAGCTTCCCCGTCTCGGGACGCGCTCGAGCTCGAAACGCTCGTCTAAGTTAAAGGGACCTCCCGAGTCCGAATCGAGTGCCGATGGCGACGCCGACGCCGAGGCCTCCAGCTCGCACACGAACGAGCCCCAGTCCCCCGCTATCGGAGTCACTAAGGCCGATCGAGATGGGAGACGCGCCCCCGTCATGAGTAGGATACTGGAGGCGAGGGCCGAGATGTCGTCGCGTCCGAGCTTCGACCTGGAAAGAATGTCTGGCGATTACCGGAGAGGAGACGGCGAGAGCGACGACGATACGCGGCCGAGCGCGCTTTCCCGGAAATTGAAGGAGATATTCGAATTTGAGGATTTCGAAGAGGTCGTAGAAGGTATGTACACTACACCACCTATCTACCTATCTATACAGACTGGATCAACCTTTGAATATGTGCATTGCATTGCATGTTACTAACGGCGTCTAGAATACCCTTGCTGGTTACTCCAGAGCGTGCTTCTCCAGGGATACATGTATATCACCTCCAAACACATCTGCTTTTACGCCTACCTGCCCAAGAAAGCTGTGAGTAGTCCCCCCCTTCCCTTTTCCCTTGGTATCGTGTACGACGTCAATGCTAACCCCTGCCCTACAGCACGAGGTTGCAAAATCGGGGTACCTATCCAAAAGCGGCAAGAGGAATCCCAAATATAACCGTTACTGGTTCCGCTTAAAGGGGGACGTCTTGGCCTATTACCGTGACGCTTCGAATCTCTACTTCCCCAACGGACAGATCGACCTGCGATACGCCATCTCCGCCAGCATCTCGGACAAAGACAAGGACGGCCTACACTTCACCGTTGCCACACCGCAGCGGACGTACCACTTCCGGGCTGACAGCGCTCCCAGCGCCAAGGAATGGGTCAAGAGCTTGCAGCGGGTCATCTTCCGATCACACAACGACGGGGATAGCGTCAAGATATCCCTGCCGATTGAGAATGTCCTGGACATCGAGGACAGCCAGATGATCGAGTTTGCCGACACCTGCAAGATCCGCGTAATCGACAATGATGAGACCTATGCGATAGACGAAGTGAGTTGTTTCTTATCTCCGGACTGTTTTGCGCTGGAGGTCATCCTGCTAACAGTTCTACAGTACTTCTTTTCCTTCTTCAGCTTCGGTAAAGAGGCGATCAACGTCCTCAAGATTCTCATCGAAGATGCGTCGAAACAGCAGCCGAAGCAGCAGTCGAGCGGCGCGAAAGAGACACTAGCTTCGCCGCGTGACCACCGCCCGTCTGAGCCGAGGCAGAGCTCCACTAGCATGAGACGAGATGCGAGTCCCCCTTCCCACGGCGCCGAGCTGAAGTCGCCAAAACTCCGTGAGAATGTCAGGGCGACGCTGTCCCCGACACAGCCAATGAGCCCTAGGGCCAGTATTGACTCCCCACGCACTAGCCGTGACATGCGGAGTCATAGTGGGAGGAAGAGTATAGATCGCGACACTCTCGGCCCGAGCTCACAGCATCGCAGCTTTAGCGGAAGCAGATCCTTGGGCGGGAACCGGCGCGGGGCGCAGCCAGTACACTCGGAGAAGCACGGGTCTTCGGAATCTTTCGCCCAGTCTTCGGAAGATCCTAGTGGGATGTCCGCGCTCATGGAATCCTCCAACGAAGATCCATCAGGGAGCCAGATCTTGCGAGGGAGCGAGGTGTTCCACAGCCCTACGATACGGCGTGCAATCTCCGACGCTAGTCCCACGAGGCAGGGCAAGTCGGGTGATAGGAAACGATCCCACAGGCCCAACGATATCTTCCCGGTCTCCCATGCTCAATACGGTGCTACGACGGGACACGTGAACGACGACCATGCTCAGCCCGACACTCCTACGCTGCAGAATATAGTCAAAATGGGGGCGTATCCACTACAGCGGGCTGGACTGTTTGCGAATTACCTAAACCAGACTAGTCGTCGGATGAGCAATCTTCTAGCCACGGAGTCGATGGGATATGTTGAGAAGGTCTCTGGTATGTGGAAGGGAGGACGTAAACATTATCATGACCAAGCCGGGCTCAAGACGGACGACGAGCTGGATTTAGACGACGAGGACGGGCAGATCGCAGGCGCCACGGACCGTTTCCGCGCCCACTTCGCGCTGCCCGAGACGGAGAAGCTCCAGGCCACGTACTTTGGGTTCCTCAGCCGCGTGCTGCCTTTATACGGGAAGATTTACATCAGCGACCGCCACTTCTGCTACCGTAGCCTGCTGCCTGGCACGCGGACGAAGCTGATCCTGCCCCTCAAAGACATCGAAAACGTCCATAAGGAGAAAGGTTTCCGGTTCGGGTACTCGGGCCTCGTAGTCGTGATCCGCGGGCATGAGGAGCTGTTTTTCGAGTTCAGCCAGGCCGACGTCAGGGACGACTGCACAATCATGCTGCTCCAGTGCCTGGAGACTGCACGGTACCTCCGGGAGTCCGAGATACTCGATAAGAGCGAGCAGGAGTTGGCGAACGAGGCGATTGCCGAGCGGGACGCGCTCCAGGAAGCCCGGCTGCAGCTGAATTCGGAGCATGACGTCCAGTTGCCTCAACAGACGTCGAGCATGAGCGACTCCGCACCGACGATCCTGTTCGATGATCCGAAGGCGTCTTTCCTCAACTTCAAACCCGCCCAGCCGATGAAGGTTACCTGTCTTACTATCGGGTCAAGGGGTGACGTACAGCCATACATCGCTTTGTGCAAGGGTCTCATGGCGGAGGGACACAGCGCCCGGATAGCAACACATGCTGAGTTCAAGGGGTGGATCGAGGGCCACGGTATCGAATTCGCGCCGGTGGAAGGCGACCCGGCCGAGCTGATGCGCATCTGCATCCAGAACGGCACATTCACGTGGGCATTCCTGCGCGAAGCGAACTCGAAGTTCCGCGGATGGCTCGACGAGCTGCTGGTGTCGGCGTGGGAGGCTTGTCAAGGGTCGGACCTACTGGTGGAGAGCCCGAGCGCGATGGCGGGTATCCACATCGCCGAGGCCCTGGGGATCCCCTACTTCCGGGCGTTCACGATGCCGTGGACACGCACGCGGGCGTACCCTCACGCGTTCGTGATGCCGGAGCACAAGATGGGTGGCGCATACAACTACTTCACGTACCTGATGTTCGATAACCTGTTCTGGAAGGCGACGGCGGGGCAGGTCAACCGGTGGCGCAACACCACACTAGGCCTCCCCAATACAAGCCTCGAGAAGCTGCAGCCCAACAAGGTGCCGTTCCTGTACAACTTCTCTCCTTCGGTCGTGGCGCCGCCCCTCGACTACAGCGACTGGATCCGCGTCACGGGATACTGGTTCCTAGACGAGGGTAAAGATTACGTGCCACCGGACGACCTGCGCGAATTCATCGAAGCGGCGCGACGCGACAAGAAAAAGCTCGTCTACGTCGGATTCGGAAGCATTATCGTGCCGGACCCGGCCAAGATGACGCAGGAGGTAATCGACGCCGTGCTGCGCGCAGACGTCCGCTGCGTGCTCAGCAAAGGGTGGTCGGACCGCCTCGAGGGCCCCGGCCGCGACGTCCCCGAGGTCAAACTACCCCCCGAAATCTTCCAGATCAAATCGGCGCCCCACGATTGGCTCTTCGCCCAGATGGACGCGGCCGCGCACCACGGCGGCTCGGGAACCACGGGCGCCAGTCTGCGCGCGGGGATCCCTACTATCGTCCGTCCCTTCTTCGGCGACCAGTTCTTCTTCGGTGCTCGCCTCGAGGACCTCGGCGTCGGTATCTGTCTCCGCAAATGGGGCGCGGGGTCTTTTGGCCGTGCACTTTGGGAGGCTACGCATTCGGAGAGGATGATTGTCAAGGCTAGGGTTTTGGGCGAGAGTATTCGCAAGGTAAGTTCCCCTCTTGGGGCTAAATAACCCGCACGAGAAAAAAAACTGCATGCTAACTAATTTCGAAACAGGAAACCGGCGTCGACACGGCCATCCAATCGATCTACCGCGACCTCGAGTACGCGCAGAGTCTAATCAAATCCAAGGCAGGCAAGAACGCAGCAGCGGCGCAGTCCCGCGTCCCCTCCGGCACTGCTGCTACTGCTGCTGCTGCCGCCACCACCGCGGACCCGGCAACGACCTCGGAATACGACGCCAGTCTCGACATCGACGCCGACGACGAAGAGGAAGAGAGCTGGACTTTCGTTGGTGCCGGTAGCGGTAGCGGGAGCGGCGGCAGCGAGGCTGAATCTTCTAGTTTTACGGGTGGTGCCGCTGGTACCACTACCGCTACCGCAGCCCCGGCTGTAGCAGGCAGGCTCAGTCTGCGCTCTAGACTCCTAGGCGGCGCCGGCGGTGGAGGCGGTGGTGCTGGTGCTGGCAGCAGCAAATCTACCGTCGCTGCGGGCTCCTAGGGAGGTACTTCGCTTACGACGACGGATGCTTCGGTCGGGTAGGGCACCGGCACCGGCGCCGGAATGCTGTTCTCAGTGCCTTGTTATGAAGTCGACTGTGGCTGCGCGTTCGCGTGCGGAAGGGTTGTGAGGAGGGTTTTGCGCGCTTTTGGGCGTGGGTTGCGGAGGTAGGCGTGAGGGGCTGGGTGGGTCGGTTTGTCTGCTGGATACCGACATGGTCTCTGATTCATTCATGCACGACATGATCCTTCTTCATTCATGGCGCAGGAATTATTTATTTATGCTAGGCGTTCGGGGGAGCAACTGCGTTGGGGTTTCTACATTTAACTTTTCTTTTTTTCGTTTTGGGGGGTTTTTGCTTCGTTGCGTTGAGATGCGTTGCGTTGTGGTGGGCTATTAATACTTGGACTTCGACCTTGGTTTTCACCTTCATCTTCCTCTAGGTCTCCGTCTCGGTCTTGGTCTGGGTCTCAGTTTGGGTCTGCACCTGCGTCTAAGCGCTCTTCTTTCCAAACGCCATACATACATACCTACATACGTACTTATTCCGATTCAGCACCTTACTATTATACACACATACACACACATATATAAGACACCATGCAGAGGAGGACGGAAAGGGCGGAGCGGAATACGGGGTAGGATTGGGATGGGATGGGATGGGAACTGGTAATTCTGGATCGGATCGGATCGGTATGGGATCGGTATGGGCAGGGTATGGGTAGGGTAAGGGTAGGGTATGGGTATGGGCGCGGGATGGGGTGGGCACTGCTGCACTGCGGCACGGCATGGTATGACGGACATGGCCATCATACATACATACATGCATCCATGCATAGATAAACAAACAAGATAGACAGATAGATAGAGAAATTGATTGATCGCCCGATCGCATGAGTGCCTTGTTTTTTATTTAGTCCACATTGCTACTGCTGTTGTTATGTCCTGTTGCCCGACCTCTCGTTGGGCATCTGCGTTCGGCAGCCTGGCCCTGGCCCTGGTCTAGGTAGAGGTAGAAGTAGAGAGGGATTCTGAAAGGGATACATGGATTAATCGGGTAGATGGGGGGGGGGGGGGTACTTATAATTAACTCCCTTCAGCTGCCCTGCCCTGCCCTGCCTTGCCTACCAGGGTTTTTTATTTCTAGTAGTGTAAGTGTAAGTGCAGGGAGTAGATGGAGAAGAAACAGACTTTGGAGGGTTGTTACAGGGCTGAATTATTTTTATAACTCCAGCCAGCATTGTAAAGTTGGTTGGTTGGTTGGTGTACTTATTCATAAGGGGCGTGGGGACTAATTGGGAGAGCTATATACGCAGACCGGGTTTCTCCTTTCCCTCGATCCTTAGGGGCACGCGGCTATGTGCATAGGGCTACGCATCGCATTGTGTAAGGCTGTCTATATACATACTAGATAAGGCAGACGACTTACGTATAAATCTAGGTTAGTGACAGTGGTAGGGGTGATCGAGTACCTATTACCACCACTATTTCAACGGTCACAGCCCGGCCCCAATTGGACCGTTTGAACTTAGGAAATACAGCATCCTTTAACCCCCTAAAATCAACACCCATACATTGGGATATGATATTCTACCTGTTTATGTTAGTTTCCCTCAGTTGGGCTCGTGTATAGCATAGCGCAGCGTAACTGTCCAGGCCTCCTCTAAGCTGCAGTAGCTTTACAAGATGCCGTTTCGGTATCGGGTCGTGTCTCTAGTTAGCTAGCACATGCCCGAGATGGTGGCCGATGGGGTGGGGTTTAAACGAGCGCAGTGGCATATTCCTCTCGGTGTAGTAGTGATGACGAAGTGATGAAATGGTTAGGTAGGATACAGTATAAGTATGTATAAAGGGTGCCGCGGATAGGATAGGTCCCGATCTAATGCAATGCGAGAGCAACTGTATAGACTAGGTAGAGCTAGTGTGGTCAGGAGAGCAGGGAAGGGCGTATGTAGGATGTAGGATTTCTCTTTCTCTACATAATGTTGTTGAGAATTAAGATCCTTTGTATTCAACGATTTCGGGGCCTTCTATGTAGATTCTCACCGCAGCACATGTATGTATGCGCATGTCGTGTAATTCAGTGTACGTACGAGTTAGGCTGAGTCTGACGTTCGTTTAACTGGCCGCAGGCGGTAAAACACAACCGCCACGTTTCTCACCCACCAAATCCACCTACATAAGGTTTGTGGTGGAATCCTCGACCGGCATCCTCCTCGTTGGGGATCTGCATAAGCGGCTTGAGAGCCTGCATGGTTATTCCATATGGGAAGGGAAAGGATGAGAAGCACGTGATAAGATAGCATTAGCATAGGGGATTCTACGTAGGCAGACCGCCGGATCCGCCGGACGTCCGTTTTGTTTCTACGCTTCCTACGAAGTACTTACACTCATTGATTCTCGCATTTCCAATTCTAGGTTTCCTTCCATTCACCTTTCTGTCGTGTTGACCACGACCTCGCAAACACGCACAGGCAATTTGGAGAACAAAGACTAGATTTTGGCGGTCCGCATAACATCGGCGAAAAACAAGCGACATACAATATGGCCTTCGCTGGAAGAGCCTTCGTGAGTTTTCCCGCCCGCTCCAGCCTTGCACCGGTCCATGCCCTATACTTCATTGAGATCGCAACCGGGCTAGCCCCGATAAGTAGCCGTTCTCACTACGCTACGGGCCGATACGGCACCCGGCGAGTCCGGCGGCTACGTAACTTTATTGGCAATATAATACACTACACGCAGATGACTAACTCCAAGACTGTAGGTCGGGCTCGTGGTGGCCTTGCTAGCGGCGTACCTGTACGATCGGGCCCCGACGCTGGCGGGGATGTACTTGAACGCGCCAGCGCGGCTCGCGCGCGTGGACAACCTGCCGGGGCCGAGCGCGATCAAGTTTGCCGAACGCGCAGGGTTCCGCAGCTGCGAGGACGCGCTGATGGTCGAGTCGCTCGGCCTCGCCGTCGTCGCCTGCGATCCCGGCCGCGAGCGATGGAACACCGTCATGGGCGTCTTCGTCCCCGGCCCCCTATCCGGCGCCGATTTCTACGTCTACGATTACAAGAACGTCGCGGCTGCCGATGATGAGGATGCTGTTCTAAGCACTGTGGAGATTGTTGGATTTCCCGGCGGCGATGACCTGCATACTCTCGGCATGGCGTTCGACGAGGCCACCTCGACGCTGCTCGTGTCGAACCACGCGCAGGCGGGCCCGCGCATCGAGGTCTTCAAGCTAGACTTCGACCTGGAATCCGCGAGCCCGAAGCCGAAGGCGACACACGTGCGCACGGTGAGGCACGCGCTCATCCACGGGCCGAACTCGATCGCGATCGTCGAGGGCAGCGGCGGCGCCGAGTTCTTCGTGACCAACGACCACGCCGTCCCCGCCGTCCGCAGCAAACTCGTCTCCGTCCTCGAGACCTACCTCGCCCCGCCCACCGGCACCGTCGTGCACGTAGACCTGCGCGGCGACGACGAGGTAGAGGCCAGCATCGTTGCCCGCGTCCCTTTCGCCAACGGCATCGAGTTCCTTAACGCCACTACCATCGCCGTCGCCTCCACCAGCCGCAGCGCCGTGTACCTGTACACAGTAACAGGTCTGCACCCCGCAGAGGCATCGGCCGACGACCAAGGATCCCAAAAGAAGCAGCCTCCCACGCTAACCTACGTGACGCGCATCCCCGTGCCCTTCCTGCCGGACAACCTCACGGTGACGAAATACAAATCCAAGGCGGACAATGAGGAGCGGACGAAGCTCCTGATCGCAGGACACGCGCACGCGCCGACGCTAACGCGGTTCTCGGCCTCGCGACACGTGTGCAACGACCCGACGGCGCTGGCGGAGGCAGATGAGACGGCGCGCGCTGCCTGTGACCCTGAGGTTGCGGCCCCGTCGTGGGTCAGCGAGTGGAGCGAGGCGGACGGCCTTACACACCTCTACGTCGGCAATGAGTACCCCTCGAGCGCGACCGCTGCGAGAGACGGCGAGAGGGGCGTTGGTATTATCTCTGGATTGTATGCTAAGGGTCTGCTTGTCTGGAGGGAGTGAGTGAGGACGAAGTGTGTTGGAAGACTTTGGGGGAGAGTTTTTCCTTAGTTGATCATAAAATCACGATGTCTCTGGTGCATTGTTAGGGATCTTGGGCGCAGAGTGAGAGATAGTAGCAGGAGAGTCACTGCGAGGGCACTGTAGTATAGGTAGAGGTCGAATAGTTATTGAACTCTGGCCTCTTTCTAAAGCCCATGGGGGCGAAGCCCCCCTACTTATAGATAATCCTAGTCTATCGTAGCCTGCAGAACAGGGGGGGGGGGAGGGGGGAGGGCGCTGGTAGCGCCCCTGTCCCTTTATCACGTGATATGCATGGGCCACTGAATAGCTTTATTTTGGGTGCTACGAGCATGTGTGCGAGATTTGCGGTGTATATTTCAAGCAGGGGCTGATCGAGCAGTCCAGTATATCTGACACAGCTTGACGGGTGACTAAAGGGGATCAAATGCTCTTGGGGATTATGACCTAGGAGGCCCTGCGAGATGGCTACCTTATGGCCTACATTTTGAGCCACGGACGATAGTCCACTAAAGTTTGCTCCATTCTTCTCATGTGTAATGAATATTGCAGTGTGTAGGTTTTCATTCTTCTTGCTCATCTATAAAAGTCCCTCTTCTTTGCGCATGCGTAAAGGTTTGATCAAGAGCTAACATATTTGACTCTTTACTACCGGTTGGATTGGCGTGGTTGCTGGCATTCCAAGAATCCCTGTGTTAGCTGCTGCGCCGTAACCCCCCCATACTCCTGCAACAACCTCACCTTCCACTCCTTGGAGTACGAGCTCCCTGCCATGTCTAAAGCGGTGAGACCCGACTCATTCCTCAAGTTCACATCAACAGCTCTCTGCTCCAGGAGAAGCTTGAACATACGCTCGGGAAACCAGTGGGACTCCGCAGCTACGTGCAGTGACGAGGTGCCCTCCCAATCGAAGCATTCCGCATCGGTGACTTTCCGGGGGTCCCGGGGTCCTAACCCGATCCGATTCTTGATGATGTATTCCATGGACGCCGTGTGCCGGGTCCCCATGTACCGCTTTATTAGTTTTTGGGTGCACAAGCAAATCGTATCGGGGCCATCCCATAACGCCTCGGGCGACCGTTCCAGGGTTTCCAGGATCTTCTCAGCGTATGGCCGCCAACCATCCCTTCGGAAACATCTTAGCAACACATCCGCATCGACCTTGGCCCCGAGCTCAACCAAACGCATCATATTATCACCCATCCAATACTGGACGGCCCACTGTAGAGGTGTACGATTCGATCGGTCCCATGTATCAAGGTTAGCTCCGTGGCTTTTCAGAATCCGCAGCACCTCTATCCCTTTGTTTGATGCCGAAGCCAAATGTAACGGGGTTGCCATATCAAAGTGCCAGCTCGGTAAGTCGACGTCGACCCCTCCAGCGAGCAACTCTTCAAGAATTGAGCACTGTCCAAAAACGGAAGCCAGGTGCACTGGCGATACTAGATGCCATTTAAGCGCTAAATCCTCGTCGTAGAATTCCATCAGAAAATGAGCTATCTTCTGGTGTCCGTTGGCTATCGCCAGCCCGAGAGCATCGATAGCAAATCTAGGGGAAGATCTACGTAGCCAACAGATAGAATAGCTCTCTTTCATTGTACCAGGGACAATGAAGTTCACGATCTTAGGGAGAGAGAGTTCCGATACCTCCGGGAAGATCCTCGCCTGCCTTGCATTGATGTAGTAGAAGTACCTAGAAGGGTGTCTCTTTGAAGAACCGGCGTCTACCAGAAGCTTCACGATGTCAAAGTGACCGTTCTGTGACGCCAAGTGAATCGCCGTCTCTCCGATGGGGTTCTTGGCATCTATAAACTTGGGCCACGTAGTTCTAGATACCTGAAGGAGCCTACTGGCCACCGTAGTGTACCCATGCGCAGCAGCCTGATGGAGCGGGCTGTCTCGTGACATCCGATGGCGGCGGAAGAAATCTCGCCAGGGGGTATCCGGGAGTATCCCCGGTAAAGTTGTTTGTGCAGAACCATGAACTCGCCTGATATTTTCGGCCAAGATCAACAACCGAGCGGCAGATCTTGTATCAAGAGAAGGTAGTAAAGTGGTGTTTGGTACGAACTTCCGCACATCTTCGATAATCTCCGATTTTTTCGACTGTTCGATAGCCGTAGTGTATAGCTCAACGCTCATGATTCTCCAGAGGGTCCGGCTCGATGTGGCGAGTGAGTATATATCTTGGAGATTACGTAGAAAATGTTTCCCTACTAGCCATAGTATTTCATTCGATAGGACTTGGGGCTTCTCGTTCATTTCTGCGGCATCCCGTGTGTTGGTGATGGAAATTTCGTCGTTCTCCATAGATGGTTTCAAAGGCCGAAACATGATGCCGTACTTGCGTCTGTCTTCACGGATATTCAGGTTTCAAAATGCTTTGATAAACTTTGAAGACTGTTATGAGTGTGTCTAATCTGGAATCTCGCAGATTTAAAGAGGTTTTTGGTGTGTAGAGAGTGTACCTCATTAGATTAATTGAAACCACCTAAGAGTTACTTTGTGCAGGCTGGAGGGATAAACGTGATTTATCTATATAACAGTAACTTGTACGAGAAGCGAGTGGACAAAGAGATAAGTGAGGCTGCATGAATACTGATTGGCTATCCACGGGGGACATTTGTTTGCTCTACATCCTGTAAATAAAGCACCAACGCATTACGGTTACACACCGAAGATTCGTGCTGGTCTGAAACGTGTGGAATATATTATATGGCACAGCAAACACCAAAAGATGCATCGTATTGCTGTTTGCATAGTTTGGCCAGTCAAGTGCCATCTGAAGCGAGCCAGTACCACAGCTGCATTACTCTGTCATCCCAGTCAAACACATGCTTACGCATGCCAGCAGGCATCACATCTCACTGGCCAGTATCATCTCGAGCAAGGTAGATGTGACCATGTACACTGCAGTGGTCGGGGCCGAACCCAAACCTAGTAGTAACATGATAGTCAGCTTGCCAAAGATCTTGGTGATACTTACCTTCCCTGTCTGGCTCCAGGGTTCACACTGTGGCTGTGTTGTTCGGAACCTCTGTGACCTGGACAAAGCTGAAGCCAAACTGTGTAGCTAAACGGTGAAGTGCCATCTCGCATTCATAACGAGAGAACATATTGCCTTCATTATCCGTAAGCCCTTCTTTCCACTCGATTATTGGAGCCCAGTCTATGCCGAGCTCGATAGTTATAAATGAGAACTCCTGTGCCTTCCAAGCGAACAGTTCTCGCTGCTCGTCAGGCTGTGCATATCCTCCTTGGGGTAGTGGCATTCCGGGTACGTAAGTCCACGGACGACTCGTCCTTGGTAGAGTATCTGCGACAGCTAAAGTCCGGATGAGAATCGGTTTAGTACTCGTGGGACCCATTGTGCTGCGAGGAATGTGTTGTCATTATCTTTGAATGAGCGCATACAGTAAATTTTAAAAGATAGTTGAATATTGTAAACGCCTGCAGAGCATGCTGATATGAGTTAGGATGCCAAAACAACTTCACGAGGCAGAGTAAGTAATACATCATCTCCCCCGCTACAATGAACCGCCGTGTTTTAATTATAACACCTGTGCTACGACTATGTCAAAGGGGCCCTTGAAATAGTAAAATCCCAAATCTGAGTGAAAGAAATAACAATAGGATTGTTCCTTGAGCCAAGACATCGCACTGTCATGGGCTGTCGTGGGTAGCATTTGCGTTAGAGTCTAGTAGTGAAACTATTTATCATAGACTGTTCCGAATAGGGGTAAAGGGGGTAATGATTCCGCCCTACATCTTGTGTGTCTTATACGTGGACAGCGTCCATTTAGTACGCAACCTGTTATAAAACCCTGCGTTGTTCTAGCCGCACACAATGCGCTAAGGTAAACTTCGATAAAATGTAGTATTTATTAGAGCATCTCATAGTCTTTCTACATACGCACTCTTCTAGGTAAGATGAATATGTGAAGAGTGAAGTCATTTGTTAGAAGATGATAATATGCCGTTCCTGTTACGCCTTGATATTCAGCACATACTATTCTCCATCGCCTCGAAGATCGTTCACCTAACAAGTCCCCAATTGTTGATCGCTTAGCAGCCTTAGCCTTCCCGATGTTTCGGTACATCGGTGTGAAGAGGCAGATCGCTTTTCTCTTCAGCCCCAAATTTCGCTAGAAGCTCGACGATCCTAACGTTTCCATTGATCCTCGCGACTGTTAACGGTGTTTCTCCCCTTTCATTCAACGCGTTGATATCGGCGCCACCGTCCACCAACATCTTGACGATTCCGTCCAGATGATTGATAGGCCGCCTCCTTTCGGGATTCGCACCCATCAGATGGAGGGCAGTGGCGTCCTCCCAGTCCCGCGCGCCCACTTGCATCCCGGCCTTCAGTAATTCTTTAACTGGTCCACCGTAACTTTGTGTCACAATATGGAGTGGAGTCCTACCCTTGAAGTCTCTCTCGTTGATGTTCCCGCCGGCCTTCACCAAAGCCCAAACCAGCTCGGGTCCCCTAATGTAATGGAATGCCGTGCACCCTTGATTATCCCTGACATTTACGTCAACCCCCTTCTCGAGTAAGAGTTGGGCATTCCGATAACGGTTAAGAGACATAGCTATATGGAGTGGCGTCTCCCCCGCTGAATTCCGTGGGTTTATATCTATAGCATTCTCCAAAATGTACTCCAGATTAGACCACTGCCAGGCCCAGCTTCTCAATACAGCCCGGTGGAGTGGTGTACCTCCATCTGGAAATCTTCTGTTGAGTAGATCATGGTCAGGGAGTGTACGTAGTATAAAAGGTATGACTTCCGCCGAAGCCCATGGTATGGCGCAATGTAAAGCGGCAACAGCATGCTCGTCCAAGGCTTCCGCTCTTGACACGTGGCTTATGAGACGCTTTTTAATCTTATTGCCGTTACGCTGGGGTGCACCGTGAAGTGCAAAATCAAGCGCGTTACGGACAGCATTCTCAGGTTGTTCGAATAGGTCTCGCCTGGACGAGTTCAGGAACAGCTCAACGATCTCACAATTGCCGAGTTTGATCGCATAATGAAGAGAATTTCGAAGCTTTCCATATGGCGTTTGGCTTGCTGTTGGGTATGGATGACGTGCTAGATAAGGACCAATTGTTGATTCGAGGATGGCCTTGGTGATATTCACAGATTCGTTTCTTATAGCGTCATGTAGAGGGTTCGGTCTGTGCGAGCTGGGCAGATTATACGTATCCATCATACCAAGGATGAACGAGGTCGTGTCCAGTTTCCCCGAATACACAGCCAAGTGCAGGGGTGTTGTTGCATATCTATTTATCATTTCTTTGCAATCTCTTCCGAGTTTAAGCAAGCTGGCTGCGGATGGAAGTCGATGCTGGCCTGTCTCCATCCTTGGTATGAACCCGCCATATGTACCCTCGTGGAGGAGATGGTGCAGATTATACTTTTCGAGCAACACCTTGAGTGTAGAGAGATGGCCACCCATAACTGCCCAGTGGACAATGTTTCCGAATCCGTCTTTTGACTCCAGTCGATAACAATCATCGATCGATATCAAGGATTCAAGGAGGTGGTCGAGTCCGAAGTACGCATACATGCTTAGCACATAAACGTGAATATTCCAACCTGGGTTAAAGAGTACTAAATACTTGTTATCTTCGAATATGATATCCTTTGGCCAGTCTAGGAATGGGTCGAAGATTTGGGGGTTTTTTAAGGCCCACTGAAGAAAAATTCGAAATGCGTAATATATGTTGTCTTGCGAAACTGTGAACACCCCTATTGCATCTTCCAGTTCTACTCGGATTGCGTCTTCTTCCTGGTTTTCCCTGTGATACGGATAAGCCGTGAAGAAGAGCCTCGCATGCTGACCCCAGTTAGTAGAGGCATAGACCTGCAATGGTACTGTTTGCCTCCGCGGCCAGTATTTACAGCCTCCCTCGATCGTCGGAGGAAAGGCGAATATGTCGAGGCAGAGGAACTTAACGCATGATATTGCGAGGTCGGCATGGCCGTACGGAAACAAGCTAGTCCGCTTCTGCATGAAGTACTCTTGAGTTGTGTAATGAACGAAGCGGACAGCATCGCTCGAGGAATCAGGTATGACCAGTCCACCACAGGCCGTCAAAACCAACTCGGTGGAGATTAGGCAATCTTCCTCGATCTCCTCTTCCAGGTCGAACGAGACCGCATACTGCAGTTCTATCAACGAGAGCGGGCGCAGGGAATTGGTGAGCCACAGGAGAACTCGCAAGGCCAACTTCTCGTCGTCCGGATTCTGGCTCTTGATGCGCTCCAAGGCTTGGTTGTAGGTCTCCTTCACGGCATCCTTGCCTTCAGGCAAAGTCTTCAAAGCCTTGCGCACTGCCTTCGGGCTGAGTTTAGTAGATAGTGTCTCTAGATGAAGTCGCGCCAGAAGGAACCTGGGCTCGATCAGCAGTTGCTCTCAGCAACAACAGGCGGAGGGGATTAAGGAGAAGTGGAGATCTACATTCCCTGTGCTTTTTGGATAATCATATCTGTGATTTCTCTGTGCAAAGAATTATCCTTCCTTGTATGCTGACTGAGACGGGTTTCTCCTTTGATGCTGCCAGCGATGAATGTGTTGAGGTCTGAATCCCTCGCGCTGATTCGCAGTTCTTGGCTATGCTTTATCCCTGATGAATCGGCTTCGACGATGAATCTGGACATAATGAGCACATTCACATTCGGGCCTAGTGCTTGGAGTGCTCCCACTAGATCTGCGCGGTAGTTGGTCTCGAATTCGTCCAGGGCGTCGATAAGAACGAACACTCGCTTGTGCCTAGTGACCTCCTCGTGGAGGAGGTCAACCATTTGACCCTTGTTAGGGCGCACAGAGCGGCTAATATATTTAGCGTCCAGTTGCTTGCAATCTTTCTCATCTAGCAGGCAGCCCCTCACGAGCTGGGCCCACAGACTGGCCAGCACGTTCGGTACTGTTTGCATTTCTTGTTCCTTATAATCACCGAACGCATAGATGACCTTTACATCGCCATTAGACGTATACTCCGCCTGCAGGTGATCGATCGCTGTGGATATCAATATCGTTTTTCCCGCCCCGGGGATGCCTGGACACCACAGCATAGACCCTGGCTTCTCCTTCCAATCTAGGAACTCAGGGGCATGTAGGAACCACCCCCCCGTTCCTGGTTGCCTTGCGGAAAGCATGTCGCTAAGTTTAGACCTGAAATCATGGGTAGCGATGAACGAAACAACCTTTTCCTGGTATTCTATACGCTCTTTCTGCTTAACAACCTCCGCTGCCGCATCCGTCTTGTCGTTAATGGTATTGGTATCGCTCTTGATGGAGGTGGTAAGTTGCCTGCACTTCACGCATTAGCGATTTGCAACTACTAACCAGCCGTTTCTGATACTTACACAAGGCTGTCGTCCAAGGCTAGCCCGACGAGGAAGTTCAATCGCTGGACTCGCTCAACAATGTCTTTAAGCTTCCCCTTATTAATGGGCCAGAGCATTTGGTTACCGAGCTTCTTCAGACCTTTGGCGTCAAGTTCGAGCTCCTTGGCTAGGTCCGCCAGCGCCCTCTCTACCTGCACAATTTGATTGCCTACTGTCTCGTCCACTGTGATCTTCCAACTCTGAGACGTCCTCGAATCCTCAACCCGCTGCTTGAGGCGGAGCAGTAGATGTATGTTATTGGCGGCCTCGGTGGCTAGCTCAACTGTTTCTTTCGGGGCATTCTTGGCCGTGTTGACATACTGGACGACCTTGGCTGTGACATCGACAAGGGTTACGAGAGCGGAGACGAAACCGACGACTTCTGCCATGGCATGTAAAGGTGGCGTGGAACTCAATAGATAATCGCTTCGATTTCTAACAATTGCATTTCGTGTCTGATGAAGTGTTTGGGATGCAAGTTGGAAGAAACTCCAGGGGTAAACCATTCGGCTTGTGTGATAAAAGCTCGTTTATGAGGGGTAGTTGGTGCTACCTAATCTTCGGAAGTAGGCGTAATGGTGCCTTATAATCAACCTGATCACCATCTTATAGGTAATAGCAGTAGTATTCGCGACCAATTCGATAGACAATGTAGCATCAGACTTGGACTCATGATAGGCGAGTGCAGTGGCTGTGCCCGTGCTGCCCAATAATCTCGCTCCCCTGGAAGTAGTTACATCGTCTCTGCATGATGAGGTGGTAATGGTGGAGTAGCCCCCTGGCCTGCTGACCAGTGCAGTATGCTGCTGAAAACGTAACAAGCCTGGCGACTCTTCCTCGTCTACATAGAGTGTTGCGAGGGTCTGGGTCCTCGCTAGCGGCAAAGGATGTCCAGGGCCTCCAACGTCAAAATAGAGAAGTGCGTAAGAGATCGTTGCAGTGCTGGGATTTGCAAGCAGCTACCATGTACTTCAAATAGTTACGTAGTAATACTAGGAAGACCATGAAGGCCCTTGGGATCAAATACATTAATCAAACGTGCGATACCTTTTACCTGGGTTAAGATCGTTGAACTCTTCCAGACCAAGTATGCCGGGCACTTCTCTGGATATCTTCCAGAGGAGTGGGTCCTATGGGTTGACCTGGGCCACCTTGGTGACATAGAGTGTATACTGTACCAACGTCGCAGAAGAATCGCACAAGTGCATCAAGGGTAGTTGTGACTCAAAAAGGCGATGGGGCGGGGGAGGGGGAGAGGGTTCTTGGCTACTTAGAGGAGAACGTAGTTGATAGATCCAGCAAGTTAATGCCCAAATCTTCACCTTGGACTTCAATTTTTCCCATTCTTCTACATTTACATCGGTCGACAAGTTATCACACTCACATGATATATCCTACTCGAACTGGGGTATTATAATAATGGACGGGGCGCCCTGTGGCAAAGAGGCTCCGTTTCTAGTATGCCGAGCATATACCTTGAAATAGTTATTTACCCATCGACAGACACATTACCACCACCCTTGTCGATCCTAGCAGAAAACCGGACAGGCAGGACAGGACATCAGGTGAAGCTCATCAAGACCCGTCAAAAACTAATTGACAATGAAAATGGTTCAATGCCTAGCTATGTATCTGCGGGTGGCTTGCGTACTGACCCATTTTCTTTGGCAACCACTTAGCCGTCTAGTCTTTTCCCTAGGCCGTACAGCCACCCCACCCCGCTCCGCCCCGCCTCCGAAGATCTCCACACTATACTACGGCTGACTGTTGCACCGGAGGACTAAAAGGGGGCGGGGTTAACAACACAAGTTGGCCGAACACATAGATGGACAGTTCATCGTATTCAAATCAACAGAAGGTACTATGGCGCTAATAATCGAGGAGCGTAGGTAGGTAGTATGCAGTGATATCGCAAGGCGCCACTAACTTTGAGTACATTAGGAGGTAGAAGCAAAAAAGTTGATAAATCGATGGTGTAAAAGAACTCCGACCGCACCGCACCCGCACCGCGCCACACGGAACCGAATCCGGGCCCCTGGTATCACTTCATTAAAATACTCCATGAACCATATCCATGTATCTATCTATCTATCTACGCGCGCATGTAAAAAGCGATGATCTATCTCACGCTTCGCGCATCTAGCTAATATCGCAGAAAGCAAAGGAAGGAAGGGGGGAGGGGGGCATTACGACGCGTCACCGAAGGTGCGTTCCCACGAAGTCCACCAGACGCCCACGTTCGCCGCGACGACGAGGTCGAGCATCTTGAGCCCGTCCTCCGCGATGACGAGTTTTCCGAGCTTGGCGCGGGAGCCGCGGTTCCCGCCGCCGGCCTTCTCGCGGCCTAGACTGAGATCGAGCTTCCAGTCTGCCGCCTCGTCGTCCGAATGATGATGCTGGTGTTGGTGCTGGTGCTGCTCGATCGCGTTGGCGGCTTTGTTCACCAGTTTCTGGAATTGGCCCTGCAGCTGCTCGCGTGCGCGCTGTGCCCCCTCGCCCACCGTGCTGCTGCGCCGGCTGCGTCCATGGGTGTGACCGTGGGTGTGGGTGTTGCCGTTTCCGTTGTTGCTGTGGCTGTGGTTATGGCTGGTGCCGTTGCTGTTGCTGTTGTCCTTGAACAGGACCTCGCTAGTCGGTAAATTGAACCTGAGCTCGCTGACGGGGCGCGCGTGTTTCTTGGTACCACCACCGCCGCCACCGCCGCCGGGACCTCCCTTCGGATTATTCTTATCGGGGGCGTCGGCCCCGCCCTCGACGAGCGGGTTGAATACGTTGCCGGTGAAGTTGGGCAGCATGTGTCTGCACTCCAGCGAGCGGCCGCCGTTGCCCGTCGCGAACTTGCATTCTCCGCCCCACGGGCTCATGAAAGTGTAGCCGCGCGGCTTGAGGCCCGGCGCCGGCTGCGTGATGCGAGACGAGTCGGGGGGGCAGCCGGCGCCACTGCCAGTGTCGTTTTCGCCTGCGAGCGATCGGGCCGACGCAGCGCTTCCGTGGCGCGTATGGCTGCTTGGCCGTGCGCCGGGTCCCGGTGGAGATGTAGGTGAGCCGCTGGACCGCCGGCGCTTGTTGAGCGCGTGTTTGAGATTCGTGGTCCACGAGGGGCTGTACGCCATCTTGACCTGGACCTCGAAGCCGCCTACGGCTGGATGCTGGTGTTGCTGCGGTTGCTGCTGCTGTTGTTGCTGGTGGAGTTGGAGCAGCTCGTCGCCGAGCCGGGAGACCGAACCGGCCCCGGCACTACGGGGTCGCAGGGTATCCAGGCTCTGTCGGATTTCCATCGCGCTCGTCACGCTTGGGCGTGTCGGCATATTCCGAAACTTGGCGTAGCCGGATGTTTCGATGTGGATCAGGATCGATGGCGAGGGCTGGTAGTGTCTGTCGTCGCTGAGGTGATCCGGGTCCCAGATCTGGAACGAGGCGATCTTGCCCACGTTCCATTGCTCGTCCGATGTCCTGTCCCGTCGTATGAGAGTCAGGGAGAACGGCTTGAATTTATGCTTTGGCGGTGATGGTGAGCGCATAGGAACGCGGGCTGCTAAGGGAGAAGGTGAGAGATTCGGGGCTGCCTCTGTCGAGAAGGGAATGTTCTCTTGCTGGCTTGGCCGCGGTGGTAGCGGCGGCGGATTACTCATGGGTGTAGGCGCAAGTATCGTGTTCTGATTATCGTCTGTTGCCATGGACCTGGGGCCTAACGGTTTCCTCTGGATAGGGGCGTTGGCTGCCTCTCCTTGTGGTTCAGAAAGTAAATAGTTGGGATCAAGGGCAGGGAGAGACTGCACGTGATCACCATAGGCCTGGCCATCTGGCCCATCTGGTCTTAATGCTGGATGTAGCGTATGAGTTGCCGGGTCTACAAGAGGCGGCTTTATGTCTTTCAGCTTAGTGGCTGAGGGTACAGGTTTCCGTTGGATCTGAGTCCGACGGCTCTCCGAGCTCGACCTAGGAGACGAAGAGGCGGCGGCCTGATCGGGAGGGACGAGTAAGTCGTCCCCCGGGCTATCGAAATGAACGTAGTACAGTGAGCTGGCGACATCTTCAGCCGTAACGTTCTTGACATGGGGTTTAAAGGGTGAGAGAATGATATCTGCGACGAGGTTAGCTTCAGCGATAACAACTTTCTAGGATGGAGCATGGGTCGTGATAGTGTGATCTTACCCCGCGTCCCCGGTACTCGTGATATATAAAGAACTAGAGGGTCCTGTTTTTTCTCCGTTGGGTTGGTAGGATACTGAGGGGGGTGAGAAGCGAGATAGTTCAGCTCGGCAAGCGACCGAGCCTCAACGTGTTCTGCCATTTCCCGTGTGGGCAGGTGGCATCCGTAAATGAGCGTGATGTGATGTGATGGCTTATCTGCTTGTCTGACAATGCAAGATCCAAGTGGGTCCGATGTTTCAAAGGAACAGAGTACAAAACGGAACGGAGCAGCTGTGTTATGTAATTAAATATTAAATCCACCACAATAAACACATAAACTTATTATAAGTGAGTGAGTATTTTTAGTCGAGTAGTTTTGATAGTTTGGGTGGTTTTGTTGATTTCAGTGCGTCTCCTTTGAAATGTTTGGGTTGCGTCTTGGTATCCAATCAACGCCTTTATATAAAAAGAATTTGGCAGTTGGAGATGTTGACCTCAGTGATTGAACCTAATAATTCGTGGATTTCCAAGGGACGGTTTATTTTTGCGATTTTCGTCCGGGCCTCGAGTCGCACCGGATGGCCTCCACCGGCAGAATAGTCGGTCAAGGATTTAAATCGGGGGCAGGCTGCAGATGTGCACTGCAAAGAGGATCGATATATATATATATATATGTGTGTGTGTGTGTGTGTGTGTGTGTGCTTGATCAAGTATGTATGCGCGTATGTGTGTCACGTTTTAAGGATGGAGTGCAGGTAGAGTAGCAGTAGGCGCGCAGAAAGGATGTAAGGCAGTTGTTTCTATGTACGGGTGTATATAATTAATATCCATATGGATAGCATGGGGCGCAAGAGATTTTATGCAAAGACGATGCAAAGACGGAAGAGGCTGAGGTGCAGTGCCACGTCAGGATAAGTAAAAGTAGTTAAGCAACCGGTAAGGTATGGGTGGCCACAAGACCAGTTGGACAGACGAATAAGTTGTCCAACGGAACGGATTGGCAACGGATTGGCAACGGGTTGGCGACGGGTTGGGGTTCCACAGTAGTTACTGGAATTTATTACACCTTAGAATCTCTAACTAAAGCATAGACGTCGATACCGACCACCTGGCGGGTAGACGTTTGAGAATTGCAGCAGCGCAATGATTGACAAACACTCGAGCATTGTTATTTAATGCATTGGCTCTGAGTTTGCGGTTACTCCAATAGGACCCAGATTGCCAGATTGCCAGGTTGCCTGGGCGTCAGTTTTAATGCCAGGGTCTTGACGTGGAAAGAACAAAGACCGATTCGTCAGCTAGAGGGGCTGTGTTTTTTTGTCGGGCAGCCATCCGCTATACCATTCCGCTATACCATCCCGCTATAAAAAGCGTCGACGCCGTAGCGCGCCGGGTGCGAAGACGGATCCCCTTGAGGCCGCTCGAACCGACTGCGAATAGCTTCTGGCCGAGTGTCCCGATCGGGGCTTGGGAGACTTGGGGGAGTAGCTGAAACGGAGGGAGAATCTAGGCATCAACAGTATAAAAAAAGAGCACCCCGGAATTATGACTGATGTTCGGCAGCAGATATCCGTGCTTAGTTAGCTATGTAGACTCTTATGCCACTTATGACGTTTGCTATTATTCGAAGTGGCAAGTTGAACGAGCAAGTTGGCGCGAAGCGATGCAACTTTTGTTTGCCATGCCCATAACCACTCGAGTACTGAATAACAGGAGTTAAGGAGTAAATGGATCGATGATGATGATGATGATCATACACGGAAAACAACGAGATCAGATCGCTAGGAGATCGTTAGTTCTGGATATTGCCCCCCATTGCCCCATCTGCTTGATCTGTCAATCAGTCTGGGTGTCTCGGCATTGCAAATGATGGACTTCTAGGATCCTGCATTACCGATAAGAGAGTGACAAGGATTGACGATACATAGAAATGAAGAATGACGAAATGGCAGGAGGGAAAGCAGACCCGCCATGTGGTCTTTTTCGGATTTTAACATCTGTGGCTCTTACATACCACATTTAGGTATTAACCCAGCCACAACTGGTCGTACTTCGTACTGGGCTCGTACCTGCAGCATCCCGAGCTCAAGACTGGAATCAAGGGATGGGAGGAGATTTCGATAAATGCATAAAATATATTTATTCATATAATAAGTACGAGTCCTGTTCTCCGGAAAGCGGCCCCAGAAATCCCAAAAAGGCAATCTACAATATACATACGAAAAAAAAAAAGTTCCCGATATCGTCATTCCCGAGATTTCACCCTTTTCCCAATTCGAGCTCCCACTGCAAGAAACATATGATTTAAGGTCCGGGACTTTACCTGCGCCCGCCCGAATTGATACCGAGCGAAAATGTCGACGACGACAGCGGCAGCGGCTACAGCTGCGACGACGACGGCGGCCGCCGCGAATGATAACAAGCAGAAGCCGAGTCCGTTCCGGTCAATATTAGCCGGTGCCACCGCCGGCGCCGTAGAGATTGGTGAGGTTTCTTCATATCCTCCAGATGGAACACGGTAGACTAACAAGCCCCCTCCCTTCTCTCTCCCTGCGCAGCTATCACATATCCAGCCGACTGTACGTGCACCGGCCACACCCCTCTGCATTAGATAGAGACACCCCCCAATTGACCATGCCCCGCCCCCCCCTTCGAACCCAACAGTCGCGAAGACGCGGACGCAATTAAACCGCAACCTCGCGGACGGGGCGAAGCTGCCGTGGCCGCCGTTCGGCCGACAGTGGTATGCAGGGTGCACGACATCGATCATCGGGAACTCGGCCAAAGCCGCGATCCGCTTCGTCTCCTTCGAGCAGTACAAGCGTCTACTCGCGGACGCCGACGGCCGGGTTTCCGGTCCCCGCAACGTCCTCGCCGGCTTCGGCGCCGGCGTCACCGAATCCCTCCTCGCCGTGACGCCCGCTGAATCCATCAAAACAACACTCATCGACGACCGCAAGCGCGCCAACCCGCGCATGCGCGGCTTCCTCGACGCGATCCCCATTATCGCGCGCGAGCGCGGCTTGCGCGGGTTCTTCCAGGGCCTGGTACCCACGGCGGCGCGGCAGTCGGCCAACTCGGCCGTGCGGTTCGGGAGCTACACGTCGTTAAAGCAAGTAGCGGAGTCGTACACGGCGCCCGGGGAGAAACTCGGGGTGGTAGCGACGTTCGGGATCGGGAGTCTAGCGGGCACGATCACGGTATTCGCCACCCAACCCCTTGATACCGTCAAGACGCGCATGCAGAGCATCGATGCCCGTCGCGAGTACGGGAATAGTCTCCGCTGCGCCGCGCTGATCTTTCGGCATGAGGGGGTGTTGACGTTTTGGAGCGGCGCCCTGCCTAGGCTCGCCCGTCTTGTTTTGAGTGGTGGTATTGTCTTTACTATGTATGAGAAGAGCATGGAGTTTATGAATCGTCTTGATCCGGAGAAGAAGTATTTATAGAGTTTTTTTCTTTATCTACCTGTGCGGTTTGTCTGGGGGGGGGGGGGGGGGCTGGACGATAACGGGGAAAAGAATGGCCCCTGGCTAGGCTAGACGAAAGGGGGGCGACGGCTGGATACCTTGATGTTAGCTAAAAATAGGGAGGAGCGGTGGGATCGAGCATATCGGGGTGTTAATGGAGTTTATTATTTCAAAGAGTAGACAAAAGAAAATATTCACAGTGGCTATCGTTATATCTATGTTGTTGTCGTTGTTGTACACCGTCATCGCTCATACCTAGTCTCCACGATGACGCCCCCCCCCTTTTATACCATCACATACACCTGCGCCATCCATCCAACTGTCTCCATCTCGACCTCTCCCCTACTAGAACCGCACCAACCCCCCGATCTTCAACATCAAGCGATCGAACCAGGACCGCTTGGGTCCTTCCTCCAGCTCCCGCAGCAGGTCCTTGTAGTACGTCGGGTTGCTCCTCGGGTGCATGATGGAGCCCTTGATTGTATACTGCGAGAGGGGATAATGGTCAGCGCAAGTCCAAAAGCCAAACCCCCTTCCCCCCGCCCCCCCTTTATCCCGGCTTGAGGGAATGGAACGGGGATGCAAAGGAAGAATACGCGCACGCCACGCCACGCCAACTCACTTTCTTCTTATACCGGTTATCCAGCAGCGAGTATAGCGCATTGGCCTGTCTCAGCAAGTCCATCTCCGACATCTTTGCCGTGGGCGTGGGCGTAGCTGGAGACTCTGGTGTTGTTGGCGTTGACGTCGATGGGGATGGGGATGGGGATGGAGATGTCTCGAACCGCTTGCGCACGATATCCTGGAACTGGAACTCCGGACGCAAGGGGTCCTTGGGCCATCGATCTAGAGCGCGTAGGATGTGTCGCTTGCCGCTCTGCGATTTGGGGGTGAGGGGGGGGGTGTTAGGACGTGATCTTGGTGAGGGGAAGGGGGGGTGTTATATATATATCATGGGGGGTCGGGTGGGCGTGAAGTGGAGATACATACAATTGTTTGACGGGCGGCCATTTTTCGTTGTCTTTTTGGCCCCCTCCGGTCTTGGAAATGTCACGTCACGTCACGTCAACATGTAAGATAGGGCTATAGGGCGATAGGGCGGTATTTGAATTGCTTTCCCGGTGCACGTTCTTGTCCCTATCCAGTGCAGATGTTATGTCATGTTCAAAGATTCCCCATCTGATAACATCCCGGCCCAGATGTAAATCTTCTTATCGATAACTAAGGTAAACTGCCAAGACTACCCAGTTTAAGTACCTAAGTACCTCCTGCTTAGAGAAGCTGGAACCGGCACGGGGCCCGTGCATGAATGAGGCATGGGTAACTTCATGTTAATTGGCAGGCCTCCCGAAATCCCATGGGATGCCAAGCATGCGACGGGAGGGCTTGTGATTGGTTGCATATGCGTGAACCCAGCTTCCGTTTTCAGGGTTCCCACCCCTGGATCTCAGGGCAGCTGGGCAGATACGCGGAATAACTTGTACATGTTCAGGTGTGTATACCTGGTAGTTTATGTATTCCGGTACCTTGGAAGGTTCGACGGGTATTGCGGCTTTCCAGAACCAGCCAGCAGCGTGTTTTGTCATCAGCATAAGCCCTGGAAGTCGGGTATTTCACCTGAAAGACCGGGAGGTACCGAGTACAATGAATGAGATGCTGGTACTTACATACGCCCGTGATCAGTTCAGGTGTTCCTACCTTGCTGTGTTCATTAATTCAATCATGCAAACCTCTTTTTACTTCACTGCCACAATCCTACCAAACTATTCCATACAATTATATACAATTACATACATAGAATTCCAGGCTTATTTGTTATAATCATACCTAACTACGGCCGGCCAGTCGCCCGAGGCTAACTGGAAGGCCGACTGCCGCCGTTTTTTTATTTCGGATTATAGTTTCCGTCATTCATTCCCGTTCATTCCATCATCTAACAACCTTAACCAACATTCGTTTACCAATTACTTACATCCGTAGACTCAGCTCAGTTCACTGCCCGATCAATCTCTCTTTTTTCAAAACCCAAACGCTATACCTACCACCTATAACCATTTTTTCTCTTTTACCTTTTACCTTCTATCTTTTAAAAACGACAGGGGATAATAGTGTCACATTTGACTGGCGAAAAAAGTCCTGAATAGCCCCCTTTTTTTAATCGCCACCGAAAAAGGCAGACAGCAATTTACTTGTACGAAGTCCTACCATCCCTAAAACTATCCAGTACGACAGTACTACAGTACTAATATAGTAGTCGGTAGTGTTACTTGCGACCCGTAGCGTTCCACCTCCACCTGCACTTCCTTCCCCCTTGGCCCCCCCCATCTCCACTAACTTGTCATACGGTGCCCGGTGGTCCTCTCCCTTCCCCCTCTTCCTCCCCCTACCCTCCCCCTACCCTCCCCCTACTAGTTAGTTAGTTAGTCAGTCTTCGTCTGCGTCTCTCGTCAGGCTGCCACTTAACCGGCGACTTTCTTACCAAAACAACTAAAATCCATTCATCCATCCATCACATCATCCTCAAATCCATCTATCGTATCATTCCATTCATTCGTTCATTTATTTGTTCAACTAAGCAACCTTCATCCCCAAATTACCACCACCTCTTCGTAGGTAATTTGCGATCATCATGTCGGGTCGATACGAACGGGTAAGTTTAGACATTTAGACATACACCTAAGTAGTTAATGAATAAATGAAATGAGCCACGATCGTTTATGCGCATTGCATTAATTGCTAACCTAACTTGATTAACCATCACAGGTAAATACCCAAGACGACGACCATCACGCCTCCTCCCTCAACTCCTCTGCTCTCAACCAAACTCCCGACTCGCCACCTCCCTCTTTCCGTTCACGACCCTCATCCATAGAAAGGAGACGCCAGAATAATGCCCATGTCGATCCTACTTTAGCCGACGCATTCGATGCCGACGGAGACGATAGCGACGATGAACCCGACGACAGGCAGCGCTTAGTTCGGGGAAACTCCTTTCCCGTCTCGCGATCTTCCACCTTCAGCAGCGATTCCCGTAGCCCTAACGCCGAGACGAATACGAGGTCTTCTTCCCTTAACAATAACGCACAGTCGACCGGAGGAACTATCGCGAGACCACAGCCTCAGCCCCCGTCCCAGTCGCAGTTCAGCTCGAGAGTATATGGTGGTGGTATACAGTCCGATGGCGTTTTCTCCAACATGATGGCCAGGCCAGAGAGAGGGGAGAAGACTGTTGAAGAGTTGCCTCCTGTATGTCCACCTCACTAGTATCATCCGTCTTGTCATGATGCAATGACTGCGATGGCTGCGATTACTGACCAGTTTCTCTAGACTTACGAACAAGCTGCCGCAGATGCCGCTCCGCCCTATTGGGAGACGACCATCCTGGCTCCCGGACTCGGCGGTCCCGACGAGGTCTATATCGATGGAATGCCCGTCGGTTCTGTTTTCAGTTTCATTTGGAACGGCATGATCAGCATGTCCTTCCAGCTCGTCGGTTTCCTACTCACCTACCTATTACACTCCACGCACGCCGCGAAGAATGGTTCGCGCGCCGGTCTAGGCATCACCCTGATCCAGTACGGTTTCTATATGAAGAGTTCCGTGTCCGGTGGCGGCATGGACGGCAGCCCCAGCGACGGGTACTCGCAGCCGCCAGATCCTAACAGCCACGACTTCGACCCCGGCAACGTCGGCTCCAGCACCGAGGGCTCCGGCTCCATGGACGAAATCGCCGGCAGCGACTGGATCGCCTACATCCTTATGATCGTCGGTTGGTTCATCCTCATCCGGTCCGTCAGCGACTACATCAAGGCCCGACGACACGAGCAGCTCGTCATGCAGAGCCCCGATCGGGGCCTCGGCGTCCCGGTTATTGCCACGGGCGAAAGGCCCGAGACGGTGGTCTAAGACTGGACAGCATCTGTCGCTGTTACATGCTTAACGGGTTGAAGGAGAGGAGGGAAGCCCCAGGAAGAAGAAAAAAGGAAAAAAGAAAAATCAAGCTTAACCAACCAAAACCATACATACATATATATACCCACACCCACACACATAGCGGGACGAAGGGGTCTGCACAGCATGGCGTTGATTCGAAAGGGGGTTTGGGTATCTCTTTTTTTTTTTCCCCTGTCTCCTTGTCTACTGCTACTAGCAACCTACCGAACTTTGGCGCTATTGTTTGTTTGTTTCCCCCCCCCTAGCCGTCTGAGAAGAAGCATGGATGATGGATGGATGGCTTCGGTAGTGGTGAACCAGTCCAGTCAGTCAGTCGTACGGACCATTCTCCCTTTTTCCTTTTTTCATTAGCCTTGGCTTTGAAATATCGATCAAACAGTGTACAACAATATCCACGGGACGCTTATGCTCGCATGCTAGCTAGCCTGCCTTTTTTCCCATTTCCCATTTCCATCCAGTTCAGTTGAGCGGTACCGACTAGCCCGACCCCAGGAAGGCATTTCATTTTCGCTGTCTGCGGCTTTTTTCATCCTCTCGTCTCATCGTCTAGGTAGCGTGCCATGCCATGCCTGCCCTTTCCCAGTCAAGAGTCAAAAGAAACAGAGAAAGAAACATACGAGCAGTGCCAGCGGGGTTCGCTGCGCGCATTTACTTTTTTATTGTTATTGTTGGTTCTGCCTGGTGACTTTGTACCTTGCGTGAGATGTGGTGTTCTGTGTGCTGTGTGTGCTGTGTGATCTCAGATGTTTTTGAGGGGGGGGGAGGCAGGTAAATGACTTTTTGGGTGGGGATATACTAGATGACGAGCACCCCCAGGATATTCTGTCTGTCTGTCGGAGACGGCATCCCCGTAGTTCAGTTCGAGCCCTTACCTTTACCCTTCGACACGGACGAACTTCGTATTGTATATAAATAAGCAAGTCTGAGTTTCTTCGGGGAGGTGTAGATTGGCCCGCCGTAGGTTAGACGAGACCAGAAGACCCCGGCAACGAAAAAATCCTCTACTTTTTCTTCCTTCTTCCTTCTGAGTAGGACGACGCAGGACCCGTCCGTCTCTTTGCTTAACTGATCGATTGCGTTGCGTAGGTAGTTAGTCGGATCGGACGGCGTGGTGGTGGAGGTATTTGGTATTGAATGAGCTTGGGGGGGGGGGGGGTAAGTACTGGGACTTTAGTATAGGTGTATATATTTGATTGCGCCTTCTGTGGTGAATCACCAGAAGGGCCCAAACCACATAACCTGTGCAAGGCAGGAAATAAATGAGATGAAGATGAGATGAGATCAAGAAGACAGGAGTGTCGCCGCTGCCTCGCTGTAAGTAAGTAAGTAAGTCTTATCAGTTGTGGTCTGTTACACCGTAGCAGTGCCCGTGACTAATAGTTATGTTGCAGTTCCGCCAGCCAGCTTGTTCAATACTGATTCATGAATTTACTCGACTTAACAGTCACCGAGGCTTCGCTTCGCTGCCTAGGTAGCTATGTATATAAAGAAGGGTGCCCCCGTGCTCTTTTCTTGTTCTCTGGTCGATCGAGAACTTTACCTTCTTTTTGCCTTCCTTTTTCTATCGGCATCGTTTTCGTCTTCTAGTGGCGTGTCCTGTTTTTTCCCTTGGTATCGATAAAAGCGGGATTTTAAGGCATTTACATGTATATCGATTGATCTATCTAATACGTCTACTCGCAGCTTATTATACACAGGGACGCCTAGCATATGTACCTCGGTAACTAATGTGTGTGTCTAACTCCGTTCTAGAGCAACGTTTCGGGGATACTCCGTGCAGTCAAGAAAAATATATATAGCTACGTCTAGACGAACGAAGGACCGGTCGATTACGGCGTCTATACCTCCTCTACCGATCCAACATAACACTGGCCCCCATCCTACAAGACATCTCCCCCGACAATGAAACCCACAACTCCCGCTCTCGCCTTCCTAGGCCTAGGTCTCGGCCCCGGCGCACGAGCAAGCTTCTCCGACAAGTGTCCCGGCGACATACACCTGCGGCACGGGGAGAGCGGCAGCGGCAGCGGCGTCGGCGACGTGGACCCCAACAAGTGGTATTTCCGCGTCGACTGTCTTCGGGATAGTGGGGCGGAGCACTGTTCTGTGTTGGATTTGGATCAGTGCGTTTTCCTCCTTCCCTTTTTCTTTTCTTGCACCCCCCCCCCCTCCCCTGGGGATCTCTTCTCTCTTGCTCCTTTCTTCTGCCGGCCAGTGACTAACATGCGCATCTTCACAACGTTACGTTTGTGCTCATATAGCTGCTTCGGGAACCAGGACGGCAAGCTCGTGGCGGCGCATGACGGGGCGTTTTCCGGATCCTGCCACGACTGCTTCATCGAAGACTCCGTTAGCGGCCAGGGCCCCATATTTCAGTGCCGCTGCGACCCCATCCCCGGCCGGTCGTGGGTTTATCCCGGTGAGTTTGCGCTTTATCCTGTGGTGGGGACGTTAGGCGGGCTCGGGAGTGAAGCTTGCGAGAGTGAGTATGATGCTGACTTGAGGCCGCAGACCAGTATATTGATGTCGTTGATGGCTCGTTGAGATGTTTTGGTGAGGTTGCTTATGACTGCTTCGATTGATGTCGTGTGGTGGAATAGCGGGGTGGGGCAGCCTGTGGGGACAAGCCCCTTTTTGAGGGCCACAATTGACTGGGTCTTCAAGGAGGCTTTCCTCTATTGCGACGCATTGAATCTTTACCATACCGTCCGTCTATACAACGGCCACTTTACCACAATGCGTATAGCTTGATACCATATACTGTAATAATAAAGACAGAGGTGAAGGAGTAAATAAAATGATGAGGAAGGAGGCGCCCACAATGAAAACTGCAATGCGCGCCGTGAAAAGGTTGAATGTACGAATCTAACAGGCTACTCGACGAACGTATCGGGGACTCCGCACTGCTGTGGCGCAAACCCGTAACCAATTACATAATTATAAGCGATATGAGTAAAAGAATAATTAGGCTTTATAAGCTCACGATCTACCCGAGGTAGGATTTGAAACAGCCGACACTACTCCGAGAGACTCAACTCAACGGATCTGCGGTCGAGGAGACTTGAACAGTGACATGGGGTTACGTGGCGAGTAGTCCGCCAGTGTTTGCTAACCATCAGATCTGCCAAGCTTATTCCTCCTCACGTGGGTTGATCCCGGCACCCTTGCGGATGTAGATGGGATGTTGGATGCGGCGGAAGAATTACAAACAATGGAACAAACATGGCGGTAATCCAAGTGCGCCTCTGTCATACATGACGGCTTTTGTGAGTTCCGATGAATTAAGGCTGGAGTGCCGTGTAAACTGGGAGTGTGCACACCCAGTCAATAAAACCTTAAATTTTCGTCGAAAATTAGGCACACTTCCTCGGCCTTACCTACAAGCTCTCATCACTTCAGTTCTCAGCGCCGGATTTATCTGGGTCTGCCCTATTATAGTGTGTGTGTGTCCCGATTATCCGGTCTCCGAGTCGAGTCAATAGGTTATGCTGCGGTTCATTCGTTCTGTTGCCTCAGCGGGCATCGGGCTATTCACGAGCGGTGGAAAGCCAGGCCAGCCAGAAGAGCCAGAAGTGGTGGAGGATCAAGTGCGACCAACAGAGACAGAGGAGACTCCTAGTATTTATCATCTTGCGTTTGAATGCAAAGTCCTATTTCGAGAATGTCGTGTAAATCCACGACTGGAAGCCGCGGGTTTGCGTCTGGAATATACTCGACGAAGATTCGATGTCTGGGAAATTAATCTCGGCGTGGGTGCCCGCGGGCGTGTAACGCTGGAACAGAGGCTCCGGTTTAGCCCGAAAATTCGTACCATGGTTATCGAGTTCTTGGACATGCTGAAAAGAAACCTGATGAGAAGTATTACAAGCTGCTCACTTCTGCTTAAGGTTTAACTAGATTCTAACTCCTATAGTGCTTCTTCCTACGTCAGACGATATAGCAGATGCACTCGATGCTTTAGACGGGGGTATGGAGAGACTCCATCGACTCGGTACGATGATTAGAATGTCCTCTACAGCACGTCTGGAATCGAGGATCAGACCCTTCTCCAAGCACCACGATTACGAGGACTATTTCTACGACCTTGCATTCCAGATCGTAAAGTGGAAGTTCCCAAGTGCCAGCGGATGCATCTGCGACCACCTAGCTGCGTCTATTAAATTCCGTCGCCAGTGTCTTCGGTATCAGCTACAACAGCAACGTAAAGTGGACCCGAAATCAGTGTGCCTGAATGGTTTCGAGTCCGCAAAGCCCAGGACCGCTCATGCCGTTACTGCGACGGCAGAAGCGCCTCATGCTCATCGTCGGCAGATATTCTCTGCATCCTCTACAAGCACGTCAACTTTCGAAATCCTGGATTTTCATCATCATTATACCGAACCATCACGGATGCCAAACAAGCCACTTTCATCACCCTCAGTCTTTGGCGCGGCTCTCATCGTTCAAGATTGTGATAATCTCCCTTACCCACAGCCACCAACAACTGAAGAAGGAACACACGCCCTTTGCTATATGTGCTCCCGTGAGCATTCAGGACAGCAGTATAATGACAACTCTTGGTGGAGGTAAGTCGAGGATACATCCTGCCCTAACCGACTAATCAACCGGCAAGCCTCCTATTAACATATCAAGATGCCTTGTCCTCAGATACCTTAAGCCATATGTATGTATCGCTGAAGAGTGCAGAGATCCGCCAGAACTATTCAGCGAGGAATCAGAGTGGCGTGAGCATATGCATGACCTCCATGGAGGAGTGCGTTGGATACAGGAGGTCTACAAGCCACCCCAATGGTTTTGCGACCTCGGGCATGAGACTCCGCATCTATACCGTAGAAAGGAGGAGCTAGACATGCATTTGGCTGAGATGCATTCGCACAAACTTACGCCCGAAAATAAAGCTATCTTCGCTGAGGGAAGCTCGATTCATTTTCCGAGGCCTCCAAATCTCTGTCCGCTGTGCGATTGCGTACCGGAGTCCGTTCGCGAAATCGAGAATAGGTCGGATGATTCCGAGAAGCCAATGAAACAGTCACAGTCGAATGGTTTACCGAGAAGCTCTCGAGCACCACCTGTAACAAGTCGACAAGTGATGTCAACTCACAGCCTTGACGAAACATCATGTTTGACTAGCTCCTATGCTTTGGGGAACAGACGGCACGATCAAGAGATATCTCCCAGGGAACATACGCTTTTTCTAGCTCTCGAGAAACAAATGGCTAGTCATCTGATGAGCCTAGCTTTCATCTCCATCCGGAATTTACTCGATGACGCCGAAGTGTCCTCAAATGGGAGCACCCAGATTCTTGAAAGCGAAAGAAATTGTTCGTTCAATTCCCAAGATGCTGAACTCGACGATACATCCTCCGTGTTTGACGATATCCCGCCCTCTTAGCGAGTTATCTCTACGTCGAGAATAGGCGTAGCATTAGAGGGTAGCCCGGCTCATGAAAATGGCTATATTGAGTTCGAGTATGACGCACTGCCCGGGGACTTCATCCTCGTCTCGAAATGCGACGTTGATTAGTGCTGCTGTGGTGAAACAGATATAGAGGATGGCGAAGTTATTTTATGTCTGTGCTTGTGATTACATCCCTTGCATCGGCTACATATTGCATAGATGTCGTGACAGGCTGATAATGTACCAAGTTAACGTGCTGTATGCAATAGGGCATTCCAAATTAAGTAACCCGTATGTCCAGCTGTTCAGTCCTGGAATCGCCTGTCAAAGATATCATAGTGTATCTCCATACTATGTCGTGTTATGTCAAAGATGTCCAAACACTGAGCCTCTGTAGCTTAACCCCTCTCTACTGTTCCACACCACGCGCAGCTGCACGCGCCACCGGTACAAATCGCACGCGAACCTCAGGTTTTAAGTACATGCCCCAGCCTCTCAAGTCTCTGTCCATGTCGACTCGTTGTCCGGGTACCATTTCCAGATCGAAAGCCCATAAAACTTTAGAAATGAAGAGCCTGCTCTGCCGCCAAGCGATCTCCCTCCCTGCACAGATGCGGGGTCCCTGACTGAAGGGATGGAACCCTTTGCGGTTGTCATTAGCGAACCGGGAATCGTAAAGAGGGTGGTCTTCCGGCAGCCACCTCTCTGGTCGGAAATGCAAAGGGTCATGGAAGTTGCGTCGGCTACGTGCTAGTGCGAAGCTGCTAGACTGGCAAACAACCTGATGAATTCCCCAAATGTTAATGCCTGTGCCTGAAAGAACAAGATGTGGCAATTACCTACCCCTTTAGGGATAAAACTTCCGTCCACCATTGCACCTGGACTTACGACCGGCATGCCCGTAAGGATGCCTGGCATCAGACGTAGGGTCTCCTTCAGAAAGGCCGCCAAGTAAGGTAACGGCGCAGCGGTCTCTGACGTTATGTCGCTGTAGCGTTGGAAAGAGTCCCTGATTTCCTTGGCGAGGATCTGTTGAGTATTGGGGTTTTTAAGGAGGTAGTATATCGAAAAATACAGCCATAGAGCGGGCGGCTCATAGCCTGCCACTAGCAACTGGCCTGCAACTTGTTCAAGATGCCGCATTTCGTTCCTGTCTTGAGGGGGTTCTCGGTTTTCGGGAACGATCTGTTCGAAAAAGTCGAGATGCTCGACAGCTCCTTTTCGTCGGATGCGCCGCTCCAGTTGCTCTCGGCTATGGCCCCTGATATGGGAATGAGGTCTCATCGCGGTGAATAATAGGAAGATATACTTCAATGGGCTTAGAAGTGGGAAGCGCCATGACATCTGGATGACTACAATGGCCTTGCTGAAGCCCGATAGTAGGGAAAGATAGGGCGGCTCTTTCACTGCCGGACAGTTAGCATTCTAGGTTTGCCTATGCCAAAGAGGTGTTTTCCTGCTTAGGCTTGTGGGGGGGGGGGGGGGGGGGTTGCTTGCTATCTCTGAGTGCGTTCATCTCCCGGTTGTAGGCCATATCAGCTGAGATATCTACGGATACCCAATTAATCCATGTCGGCAAACTGACACCCTGAGCCTCTCCTCCAAGCGCTTTCATCCGCTTGACGAAGAGGTCGACATATTTGTGTAGGGTCGGCTCTTTTGCATTGAGTGCCCGCCTGCTGAATGCCGGCGCTAGCTGCTTGGCTACCTGACGATGTCGTATGGGATCCCATTCCCAGATAATACCGCCGTGTTCATCATTCCCGTGATTGTTGATCTGCGTCTTTGGGAAATGCTCTAGGCTCTTGGTATGGGAAGCGTAAAGGTCTGTATTCATATAAGCCGAGACACTGCACAGCTCAATCTCATGTTCATATGCTGACCACTTAATGCCTGCGGGGTGACGAATACCAGCTCGTTGGGCGCAAGTCGCACAACGTCGCCTAAGCGGGTCCGATTAGAAACTGGTACAGTAGCGGTTGTGATGGTCATTCGCGCATACCATACTGCTTGAGAATATCCTCAACAACCCAGGGCCAGCGCCCCGATAAGCTAGGCTGCTGGTTAGAACGTAGCTGCCTACCCGTCCTGCAATGCTATGGTAAAGGAAACTTACGCGTAGTAGGCGTACCATATGCCGGAGACGGCTGCAAGACTCGGGCCGGGATATTTGGATAGAGGGTGAAAGTATAGGCGCCATATCGATCTAAGAGTCAAGTAGAACAGAACCTGCGAGAATATGAAGTTAGAAATAGAGTTAAAACAAGGGTGGTCGGACTGGCCATACCCCAACGAGAATTAACGACAGCCACGATCGAGCTGTTCCTAGCTCAGGTAGGTAGGATTCGAAGAGAGTCATAGTCGGGAGTAGTTAGTAGGCGAGCGCGGTTCAAGTAAAGTGGAAGAAGGCGGAGGTAGAAACGTAATAGAATAGAGGGAGTAAATAATATGTGGAAGACCAGATTCACCAATGTCAGTCGAATGTCGGTCGAAAGCCGGTCTTGTTGGTCACACGACCCGCGCTAGGTGAAGGATTAGGTATGTTATATGTTGCTGTAACTCCCTGCATACCCCTATATAGACCTGTCACACAAGCCCAGGGATAATTGCCAACCTACCTAGAGTACGCGTGTTTGCATATGCCTCGGTACTCATAGGTGCTCACTTTCCCCGAGCTACTACCGATACCTAGATAGAGTCTAATTATCTTTCTGGATGGATGTCATCTTCTATGTAAACTACAGCATAGAGACCTGCATGTCATAGATCCCACAGCGCGACCGTGACCCCTTCTCACTGACACAAAAATACCTCAGCCCATAGCTTTAAAGCAACGTCGACAGCCCTGGAGCATTCAAAGCAAGCACTATTATTGAACTACTATGCCCTCCCCAGATGACGTTGCATTGGCCTCGGCCCCCTTCCACGAAGCCATCAAGATCCAGAAGTTAGATTCGCATAGCTACAGAGTAAACCTTGTCAATGCCTTTTCTATCAGTTCAGGTAAAGAGACTCTGTTTTTGTTTATCACATTAAGCTTCACTCTAAACCCCAGACCATCCATCCTCCCCAGCGACCCTTCTCCAGCAATCGACTTTGAAGTACATCTATGTTTCATTCCTTTAAATCATCATAGTGGCTATTTCTCTGACATTTAACTCGATAGTTCTGAATGGTGGTTATGTAGGCTCATGTATGCTCGCCGCCGCGAGCGCCCATTTGTCCTCGCGCGACCAACCCGACATGGCCACCTCGCACTTCGAGTTCCCGGGTCAGACCGCCATCGGACCCGCCGTAGTCGTGGTCGAGGATGTAAAGCTAGCTAGACGCCTGTCCATAGTCCATCTGACTCTCTGGCAAGAGGGATTGGTAGAGCAAAGCCCCTGGATCACACCTTCTGTCTCACGTCGCGCCGTTCTCGCCTACGCGACCTATACGAATCTACGCACCTTTACTGGAATGTCGGTGCAAACGGGCTACGAAGCGACGGTATCCGCCTCGCTGCCTCCCCTGCCGGATTTCGAGGCGCTGATGCTGAAGGACGCTGACGAGTTCTGGACGCGCTCGAAGGTTCCGAAGGCCTTGGGATTCTGGCGCTCGCTGCACAACTGGTACTTTTATCTTCCTCGTGGCGGTCAGCTGTCACCCGGAACGCTGGATTTGTGGGTTCGGATGGCGAGCGGCGAGCGCATCACTCAGGCAACGTTGCCGTATGTCGTGGACTCGTTTCCATGGAACCTGCACACCTTCCTGCCGGCGCCGGCCGAGGGCGGGGCGGAAGCCCAAGCGGCGGAGGCGGCTCAGAAAAACGAACAGAGAAACCAGCTATGGTTCCCGACCGTGACGTTGGACCTGGAGGCGAAGACGGCTCTCCCGGAGGATGGTGTCGAGTGGTTGGCCGTGTATGTCACGTCAAAGCAGATCAAGGATGGCAAGTTCGACCTCGATATTACCTTGAGGGACGCTGAGGGTCAGTTGGTAGCTTTGAGCCATCAGGTTGCGATGATCGTTAGCATTGAGAAGAATAAGGGAAAGGGTGGCAAACCGAACTTGTAAGAACATGAGGGAGCCGGGACCCAAGATTTTCGTGTCATGGAAAGCCTGCGCAGCCTGCTGATCAGCAGAGCTTTCCGATTCTACCTAGGCCCGGTTAATAGCGACCGTATTGATTACATCGGAATTGTTCACCATATTATCTCCCTTCTCATTCATAGCAGCTCTGCCGTCCAATTTCGGGACCTAGGTGCCTCCCAGCTGAAGATTGACGCCATACTAGTACAGGAATGTACTAAATTGCACATGCTAGGCAAGAGATAAGAATTTACCCTTATTCATGCCCTATTTGTATTGCAGGACTGAATCGCATCGCGTGCCTAAGCCTACACCCATATCATCACCCAATATTGTAGCAATCATTCTTTTGCTCAGATCGATTCACCCATCATGTTGCATTGGCAAAAGGGGGGGCTTGGCCTATGTCTAAATGACCTGGCCCCTCACTTGCTTCAAGTCCCTGATGTCGGTATTTCGCCAGAAAGCAACGGCGACAAAAGCAACGGCCCAGATTGCTGTGCCAACAGTCAACATCATGGCTTGAGCGTCGGCATAAGCGCGTTGGATGGCAATTCGGGCAGGGGTGCCGACCTCGTAGCTAAGTTGAACTTCAAGCATGCTATAAATGCTAAGCAGGTTCTGCTGTTCCTCGGCTGGAAGGTATTCGAGGAGCTTTGCCGGAAATATGGACTGCCATATGGTACCGGCAACTGTCGAACCGATTGCACCTCCAACGGACGAGAACATAGACACAATGGCGACAACAGCTGCAATATCCTGGTGGGAAGCGGCTGACATAGCAGCAATCGGTGGTGTAATGATAATGACACCGGCGGCGAAGGATATGAAGATTTGGCACATAACAATATAGCCAATGCTCATAGTTGACTGACGAAAGTAGATCATTAGACCCATGAACAGCGTGTAGGTTGGTATCGCGACGTAAAGAGTGACTGCCTTGAAACGCCCTGAATGCCGGATGGCTATACCGGTGGCAATCGCGGCAAGACTACTTCCCAGCCCGTAGATCTGGACGACATAGCTAGCCTCGGTGACACTTAAGTTGTTTACCACCTGGAGGAAGGAGCTAAACAAGCTGGTCCAGCAGTAGTAGCTTATGAAGAGGACAGCACCAAGCACGCAGGCGCCGGCCATGTTCCGATCAAGCAGTAACGAGAATGGTATGAATGTGACGGGGGCCAAGAATCTCTCCCAGAGCACAAAGGCAACGATGAGAAAGGTTCCAAAGCCCAATAGACAGATAATAAGCGGAGATCTCCAGCCTAGGGGTTGTAGAGTGTAAAGGTTGAATGGTAAGAGGAATAGAGCTAGGCCAGCCGTTAATAAAAGGAGACCCACTCCATCAAACTCGCGGAAATAGTGTTGAAATAATTGTAGCGGTGTTCCAGATTTCTTCTCTATTGTGATTATACCTTTCCTTTTAGCCTCGTAGTAGTTCAACATCAAGAGACCAAATAAGGGCAGACATAAGACGGGCACAATAACAGAGAAAGCTCCAAAACACCAGCGCCAACCAGGGCCTTTAAGAAAAGCTTCCGAGATGGGACCGCCCAGCCAGACAGTGATGATATTGGGCGAGGATGTTAATGCCGTCATAAGTCCACGATTTCGGAGTGCCGTCGTATCGGCAACAAATATGTTGACTGAGTAGAGCAACGCATTGTTGCCGACGGTCCAGAACACCTGGGCTGCAGCATACATCTGCACATTCGTGGTTGCTGCCATCATAACAAGGCCAACGGTCGCAATAAGAAGGGATATTGCATATCCCTGTGGCCGACCGAAGATGTCGAGTATCTTGGCGACTGTCAGGTTGCACACTCCTCCGATAATGCTGCTCAGGATACCGACGGTGGGTGTAAGAGAATGGGACTGGAAGGCCGAGGTCACATAGGGAGTAAGCGCCGCTGCAGCCGCTTGTTGCATTAACATAATGAAGTAAACGACCCAGATTAATACATAGGCGACTATAAGTGTTGTTCTCGACCAGACTGTGGCGATGGCCTCAACCTTCTGAACGCCGGCTTGGGCATTCTTGTCGATGGTTTGCTCATCCTTGGTCAAATTGGAGCTACCACCCACCTCAGTTGCTTGAGTCTCTTCAAGCTTTACATTAGCGTTGGAGGACATTGCGGGATGGCATTGACTAGATTTTCGTAACTCTTGAGGAGTCGAAGTATAGAAAGCAATATAACGATGCCAAGAGCAGGGAAACGAACATGGGCTTATAACCGAACCACAACTAGACGATAAGGCAACTGATACTTATAATGAATAGCTCTTTATAATGCATTTACAGCGCAATATTTACCTCCGATGCTTCTCGGAGCTAAACAGGGAGAGAGAAGGTTTGAGCAAATATCGGCTCAATTCGTTTTAGCGCCATTCCTTCTATATATCGCAGTATAAAATAGGGGTACAAGGCTTTACTGTATACTCCTTAGTCAGAATATCTGAGTATTGTATCTTATAATTGGACTCATACTTCATCGAATAAGGAGCTCAGTACTATCTATGACTTATGTCCTGTTTTGAATAACCCTGTTCTCGAGATTCAAAAAGGTGCCTATTTCACTGCCCTACACTCATTGATTACATTAGATGTCAGGTCGCATTGATATCTGAACTGTATTCATTGGCGATAAATGAGAGTACGGTCTGGATATAACAGTTTCGATGTCGGAGTGAGATGGTACAAGCGATGATTGCAAAATTCGTAACCCTAATTTAGCTGCTGTACATTTGGTTCAGAAAGCATGACCTGTGATGTCTACTGGATACCATCCTGATATGCGGGATCTGCGAATCAACTATTGAACCGCAGCCTGTCTATGCTTACTACAAACACAAGTAAAGGTTAATATACAACATGGGAGGAAAGAATTAGTCCGTTAATCGATTTTACACTTGAATGGGAGGATATATAGGAATTTAGCTCGTTGAGGTTGAAATCACAAACAGGAAATAAATCTAAGTCAAGGAGCCTCCAAATTTCTAGCCGCTGCCTCCAAAGTTCGAAGGAAGCATGTGCGTTGCTGCAAATCAAGGTGAAAAATATGATACTGTCGCTGTGGCTAATGGGGTGCGTGCCCCTATTCAGCTGCGCCACAGTGGCGTCGCGCTATGGGGATATGCAGTTTGAACACAACAAAAGTCTCTGATTAAGCGTAGATTTTAACATCCTTTAAATAATTTCAGGTTTTTATTCCGGAAGGATTGCTGTGGTTGTTATCATAGAGGACACCTATGGAGAACGTTAAATTTGGCAATGTTCCGAGAATGGGCAGCATCAACAAGTCCGATTTGCAGGGCATATCAATAGAACGGAGGCACCAAAGACTAAACAAGAAAACTAGTCTGGGCACCTATCAGCTTATCAAAAGCAAGGAGTTGCCATGCACAGTGATGAGCTGAGGGCTGTAGTGGGTGTGTTCAGAATTGATTGGTTTGGCAAGCCACAAAGTCACATTGGTCTTACCTGCGTGCTGCATATAAGATATTATACCCCAGGAAATCGGTACAATTCGGTCTCGACCAATCCATCAGATTTAACTTGATCCAAGGGAGTAGATGTGACAGAATACATTGATACGAAATAATGAAGGCGATTGGGAAAATGGGAAACGAATGGGCGTGGTAGTCAGTACCCGAGACATGTGCGCTCAACGTGGAATAGGCGCAAGAAACAGTTAATGGAGTGGGCTTCGTGTCACCTCAAATCGGGATAAAGGGGCAAATGTCTTGGAGGAAAAAAAGTGCGTGATAAGCTGATCTACATAAGTGGGTTGGCATCCTTATCTTCCCCCCTGCCACTCAAGAGTATAAGATCACCGCCGTCTTGGTTTTGTGGCCGTCTTGGTTTTGTGGCCGTCTTCCACATCCATGCCCATTCTCATCACATCTCTCGGTATCTCATAATAATAGACCAACAGGTTTATCAATCAGGTCTTATAATGGAGAAAAATTTTACGAGCGAGGCCGATGTCGCTATCGCGTACACATCTGAGACACCAACCGAATCCAATGAATTCGACGCCCAGGGAACGAAGCGGCTACTCCGCAAGCTCGATTGGCATCTCATCCCGTTTTTGAGTCTGATTTACCTGTTAGTAGATACGACGAGAAATGCCCGCGGCTTTGACTAATCAACTCAAGATTGTGCTTCCTCGATCGAACCAATATTGGCAACGCCAGACTTGATAATCTTGAAGATGATCTTCATCTTCATGGGCTCGACTACAACAACTGTCTCGCGATCCTCTTTCCGTTTTATATCGCGGCCGAGATTCCCAGCAACATGATGATGAAGCGACTCCGGCCATCAATTGTAGGTATTTTTGATCAGTGACGAAGGTTCTAGCACCATAAAAAATCTGCGTTGTAGTGCCGCACGACCTTAAGCTGCGAGTCACATGGTGATCAGCTTTATTACAGCCAGCTAAGCTGGCGTTGCTTCTGGCGTTACTTTAGAACACTATACTGACGCAAAAGCAATTGTGTTAGTGGTTGACATTCATTATGGTCTGCTGGAGCGCATCTATGATAGGACAAGGATTTGTTAAGAACTATCAGGGCCTCATGGCCACAAGAGTTGGTACGTTCAATTTAGCTTCGTTTCTCCAACGGCCCTCACTCGATATCTCCCCTGCCAACTAGCTAACGTACTCTGCAGTAAGATACCGCCCATATTTACTTTGAATACAACGATGGATTCCATTTCGTGACCGTATTAATAAGCAGTAGCTTCTCGGCGTTTTTGAAGGCGGACTGTTCCCCGGAGTGAACTATTATATTACGCAATGGTATGGACTCTCAATGCGGCGTTGACAGGCTCCCTTGATTACTCTACCTACTCCCCCACCCCATTCTGCAGCCAAGGGAAATCATAACCAGCACTGTAATCTAACATGATCTCCTAGGTACTGCAAACATGAGTGCGGTTTCCGAATGGCTCTCTTCTTCTCTGCCGCGACGCTCGCGGGAGCCTTTGGCGGGATCTTAGCGCGAGGTATTGCTGAGATGAGCGGCGTGGGTGGGCTGTCTGCATGGTCATGGATCTTCATCCTCGAAGGTCTCTTGAGCATTTTGGTATCATTCACAGCGTATTGGGCTATCTATGACTATCCATTGACGTAAGTACTGTCATTTACGAAGGTGGACACGCGAACTGGCATTCATGTTGCCGCAGTGCCACTTTCCTTACACCAAGGGAACGAGACGAGGTGGTGAGACGGCTTGATGAGGATCACGGTCACCTATCCAACGACTTCGATATGAAATATGTTTGGCAGGCCATCAAGGACTGGAAGATCTACATCCATATGGTTATATGCAATGCCGCATTTTGTCCCGTCTATTCCTTCGCTCTCTTCTCGCCGACGATCATTAAAAATATGGGCTATACCTCCAATGAGGCACAGCTCATGAGCGTCCCGCCCTACGTATTCGCCTGCCTTTTCACGATCTCAGGAAGCTGGTTAGCGGATCGCTACCGTAGCCGTGGGGTGTTTCTACTGGGCTTCCAACTCTTGGCCATCGCCGGCTTCGCCCTCCTAGCCTCGACGAGCAACCCGACGGTGCAGTATACGGGTCTCGTGCTTGCGGCAAGTGGTATGTCGCTTACGGTCTATGCAATCAAGACGTAGCTGACCTTCGTACAACAGGAATCTATCCCCAAGTCCCTCTTGGCCTCGCCTGGAATGGTAGCAACATTGGTGGAAGTCTGAAACGCGGGACCGGCATCGCTATGCAAGTCATGGGTGGTAATTGTGGTGGTATCATTGCATCTTGGTACGTTTGTATATGTATGCTCTGTTGTGGGTGTATGGGGCGTTTAGCTAACCTTGTGGCAGTATGTCCAGATCTCGTAGCCTACAGATCTCTGTCGCAACAGAAGTACTGACATGCTATAGACATCTACCTCACCCGTGACGGACCACGATATGTCAAAGGGCATAGTATTCTTATCGGCTTCGTGAGGTAAGTAGAAGAAAATAGTTCGATGACTACGACTTCGCTGATATAACCCCCAGTTTGGCGTTCTTCTTAACACTATTCATGACCATCTGGTGCCGCAAAGAGAACGCTCGCCGGGACGCATTTACAGGATCTCTAAGTCGGGACAACTTGACTGAAGAGGAGAAAACGCGGGAAAAGGAGCTCGCGGACGACGTGCCATGGTTCAGATATACAGTCTAATCGCCTATAATGATGTTCCATCCTTCCTTACTATCCCTGCATTGTCTATTTGATACTGACAGGGCTTACGCAAGGAGGATGGGGGACAGTCTAGAGTCGTTGGAGATCTGATACTATCATGGGCGTTCGCGACGGAATGTCTATAGTAATACCAAGGGCATGCACTGAGTACACAGACCGGATAGAGCCATGCACCTGTGTGGTAGACACTATCTCATAAAACTGGAGTGTCTGCCAATGTCCCAACTCTGTCTGAACCATATCGGTATATAACTTGCCAAGAATCAGGGAATGCGAATGTGCGGGGTGCACAATGTGTCTATATAAATGCGAGATAGATGCCAATCAACATTCTTACACCATTTCAGGTATCGCAGCATGGTAGGTCTTAACAGCAAGAGTGCGACACCTCGTACTTGGCAGGTCCCACATTCGATCGCTATTATCACAATTGATGAGAGACCAAAACGCGGAATATATGTTATGCATCATGGCCAGCAGAATATATTTCAACCCTGTGGAGCATATTCCAAGACCTGCAGTGATTTCCAGATATATATACATGAACGTAATGATGGAAACCTCCGCCTGGGCTCAATAGGAGGACTCTGAAATCCCCCCAGGAGCCTCTAGGGAGTGTATGTGGAGACAGATATCTTTCTGGGTAGTCGCCAGACCAGCTACCCCTCTAATTCTCTAGCTTGAAGTCGCGAGGATGGCTGCTACTCTTAGCCCTTTTCGTCTTCTTCGAGCTGGCAACTGCCGGACCCGGAATTTCATACGACTTGAGATCAACCCAAATGTCAAGGTCGATACCTGGGTCATTGGCGCTGTAGAGTTCAGTTGCGGGTTTGCCCTCAGGCAATGAGGATCCGGATCCCTTAACCTCAAGATTAATGCACTATTATTGCAAGTTAGCAGAAGTCTCCAAAGTTGGAGCTCCGGACCACTATCGTGTGCTCACCTGTGGGTAGAACTCTGCCTTTCCCTCGTGAGCCATATGCAGGCCGAGCAGCTCGTGGCGAAGCACATAGTTGCCACTGGGGATGCCCTCAGGGATCTTCACAGTGAACTCATCGATGAAGCCGTCGTCAACACGCTCGACCTTGTCGTGGACCTCGGTGGTAGCCCACACCTGATCATCGGGCTGGCCGCCACGGACAAGACCCTTCTCGTAGAACTTGTAGAAGCGGAGGTTCGACTTATCGACCTTGCTGCAGGGGCCGTCTCCACACGAGGCGAGGTAGTGCATCTCCGGACCTGGGTGCTCGAAGCCCCCGATGTCGTTGAATCGCCGAACTTTGATCTCGTCGCCCGAGCTCACGGGGATTGATGCAGCCGCATTATCACCATCCTGGTGGCAGATGATGTCCGGGTGGCCCAGCTTCGAGACGGGAACTGGGCCCTCGTCTTCCGTGGAGAACTTCCACGTCACGAGCTTAGCTTCATCCTGTCTGTTGTTCCAGCGTTCATATCCCGGATACGTCACGCCGTTGGCGATGACCTCACGAACGTGTCCGTGACCTAGCACGGCCGGCGCCGAAGCAAGGAGGCCCAAAAGTGCAGCGTTAATGGAAGGCATCTTGTAGCAAGGTAATGTTTCAAAATGTATAGTTCGTCCGGGCGTAAAGTGAAATGGTAGTAAGAATACAAACGAGTGGAATAGAAGTTAAAGAGCGACGGTGGTGGACCTTGGACAGCAAGGCGTTATAGTTAGAGAAATGTAGCATGTCATGATCAGCACGACATTCGGGGGAAACAATGCCATGTTATATACGGCATCGCAATTATAGCGCGATGCGCAAACATTAGGGAGCCAACAATGTTCGGTCCCTTGATCCTGGCTAATTTCCTTGTACCTTCCTATCACGCTTGTTGCGTAGGTGGCTCGCGACTGGTGAATAGCGTGAGACCGCCCTCCTGGAAAGGAAGCTCACATGGGATGAAGTTCAGGGACAAGCCACTACCGACATGGCGTTTTGCATTTTCCAACAATCATTTTCGGACCCACACCCTTCCCACAGAATGCGGGTGCACATTTCGCTGCATGCCTGCCTGCCCTAGAGGCAGTGTCCCTGGCGCCACGGCCGCTGCTGCAGACGGCTGCAGACGGCTGCGGCGTCCCTATCAAAATAGCCATCCGATTAGTCTAGCGGCCGCCCCGGCAGACACCGGCCTTCCTTCCAAGAACATAATCGTGAATCATGGACGTTTACAACCGCATAGGATCCTGGGCGCCGTGCGGCAAAGCCCCACAAAGGTGTAAGGTTCGTCGGCAAGGGGTGGTGCATTCACGCAAGCCCATTTGATCGGAACTTGCCAGCCTAAGGCGAACCTCCCGAGAAATTACTAAGAAGCCTTGGACTGTATCTACCTATAACGTCTATCATCCCAATTCCCATAACGTCGGGCTTTTCTCTTCCCCCTGGACCCGGCCCGGCCAGGAACGAGAGCACATGGTTGACATATCATCGGGTGAACGACAAATTGATAGTTATAATTGAATTGAGCTTAAGCAATGCCGTGCCACTAAGAATTGTGCAGCACAACAGTTGCGCCATCGGTTTCACCTAAACGTATGCGCCACACAGGACCCCCCGCGCGCAATCATATCATATTACCATCTCTGCGCAGAGCTTGGGTCCTCAGTCCGCTTGTATAACATCATATATTTACCAACGGCGTCGCATGACCGCACACTGGGATTATGGATTGATGCCCCCGCTTGGCTTTTCCGACTTGATTCAGACGCGCACATGCAATATATAATGCAGCTCGTAGACTCTGATTGCGAAATAACGCCACTGACGTAGAAGGGTCACCATGTTCGAGAACCATATAATTGATTCTATCATCCCGAGATGTTTACAAATCGACATGTCAACAAGCAATCTCGTAAAGCTTTCCGAACCCGGTATATGGAAAAGGAATGAGGAAGGAGCGTGGAAGCTCAAACACCAATTACTACTGACTGTTCTAATACCCGTATCGTGTTGAGCCAGACTTGAAGATCGGAAATATGGGAGCAGAATAGGCGAAGCACAGTTTCGAGGAGCATGTGCAAGTCCCAGGGGCCCGCAGGAGGGATGCATGCAGATCCTTACTGTAACAGGACGTACGTCATATCAATGCGAGCACAGCTCACGACATCACTTCCAAAGTTGTGCCTGATACATATACAACGGCCCAATCATAGTCAGGACGATAATTCCAGTTTGACGCCTACACATTGAATGCTCTGTCGGATTATGTGCGAGTTATTCTGCGTTTCCTCGCCCATTGGGCCGGACGTCGAGTCGGTATCCTTTCATACAGCCAGCCACCAAGCACCCCTCATATGTATCACGGTGCCGTACCACCACCGGATCATAACCGTGGTTTCGCGATCACGACAGGCACCTGTAGACGCAGTGACGGTAACACGGAGTGGAGTGAGTTACTGATGTCCACTACGGAGAAATTGCATAGGGGCTTGCGTGGGGGGGTTCAAGATTCTTAACTATGAGATTATAAGGCATATCACTCGGAATCGGAGAGTAAGTCGGCCAATTTGGAAAGTGAAACGTGAGGCTAATACCTGGCGGGCTGTGTAGCTTTGCTACTCTTTGAGAATTTTGATATATCAGATTCTATCACATTGAAATTGGTGGCAAATCAGCCATATATCGTTGGCTCCAGTTCCAACGCCGAGTAAGTCCCTTTTAATAAAACTAGTACCGCGTGTCTCCGTTTGGTTTGAGCATATATTATATCGTGGTGGCGTTAAATTGCCCTTCATTGAACGTTTTAATTCGCAAAAGCTCTTTTCTCATCGGTGGGTGAAAAGGAAGCGTGGATATTCTCTTCATATTCTGGAGGTAGGTGTTCATACTATAAATCTTCACCACAAAGGTGGGGGCCTCACTAGCTTTTCGGTCTTATCATTCTATACTGCGCACCCACCGTCCATCTGCAAACACACGATCCCAATCCCCAAGTTTGCTCTGCGCAGGTCGTTCCCAGTTTAAGACCGGAACGTCTTGCTCTCGCTCGCTACGGCGTAGGTTACACATAACGACCCCTCGCACAACAGTGGAGTTCCCCTTCCCATCCGAGAATATCTGTTCCTTCGGGGGTGGTGCTGGGAAATACGGCCAGTCAATGTACTCAGGTGCTTCTGTATAAATGGCGATCTGTTTGCTCTCCCGTCTCTTTTTCGCCCACTTCTCTAATAGTGAGCGGTATTCCCGAACAGGATGATCAAGCTTGACATCTGGGTGCTGTACCCACTCCTCCAGCCGTTCTACATCGGCTGGATTTTGTTGATCGTGATAAACTTCGCGGAAATGCGTGTCCCGGGTGATGATTTCGTAAACGGTGAATATAACGCCTTTCACGTCGTCTCGCTCCTTTTCGTATCCAAGATCACCTATCCGGCCACTATAGTTGAAGTCGAACAGCATAAGCGCGTCTGTCTCGGGATTGACAAGAAGATTTCGAGCGGCGACATCCTGGTGGGCGATGCCGTACTTGAGGTTCAGGTCGTCGATGACGCAAGTCAACTGTCGGAGCCACTCCAGCTTAAACGGTCGTGACATATTCTCGCTTATCGTGCCCCCAGGGATGTAAAGGCTTGTAAAGCCAACGACACGGCCATTTAGTTCGTCCAGCACAAGCCGTTCGAACGGCACCAGATTTGGGTGTGGGGGGAGGCGCATCCACAGGTTCATCTCGTGCCACCGTTGGTGGAGGTTCTGGATGAGGAAGTAGTACTTGAAAACCTCTTTTGTCTCCGTTACGCCGGCATCCGGCGTATACGAAATAAGATCAACGTTCGGAGTGAGTCGATCCAGTTCGAGCAATTCAGACCGGAGCACAGTTTTCACACGGTCGTGTAGCGAAAACGCCTGTAGCGGAGGATAGTACACGCAGGTCGTTTTGTCGTCCTCTGGGTTAGTGGAGACTGAGACCAATTCGCCGTCCGGCGATAGATGGATGGCGTATACATCAGGTCCGAGCGAATCGATATGCTTCTTGAGGTGTCCGATGGCAACATCTTCGCTCTCTTGTTCCTCGTCCATAGTAACAGCAATGATACGTCGCTGGTCCCAGTCGAGGATATACCATGTGCTTGGCCCCCCGGGCGAAATACCTCCACTCCTCATCGATCATGCCCCGTCTGCTATTTGGAGTACCGAGAAGTGTGAAATGAGGGAGAATCCGGAGGGAAGTGATGCAAGAACATGGGAAAGGATGGAGAGTATAGTTCCGTTTATCCCGGGAGTTTAGAGCTACAGTAGGGGCAACAGGAGGGCAGTCCAGGTGATGCTAACCTGGAAACACTTTAGGTAGTAGGTGGTGTTTTGATACTGCACTTCGGAAATGCTGTGATATTTAGAACGGGGGGGAGGGGTTAGCACGAGGCTATCTTTTGGGCATCGCAGCAGCGTGACATGCGACACTGTTTTGAAGTTTTCAAGGCCATAGATTATAACACCATAGATTAACCTTGATTTCGGATTGATATACGGAGCCGTCTAGAGTCCATGGTTGCTATCCTTGAAAATCGACACTGTGGAATCAGCGGAGATAATAGCACGGCAACAGCCGTTACAGGAAGGGTACACCTTGTTACGCCGGCCCGAGCCATCTCGGCATGCCGGTGTGGGGGCGAAATCACCTACTACTCCAGGGTTCCTGATCGCTAGCCGACAGGGCCAGCATTGGCTTCATTTAAGATTTTACGTCCGCCAAAAAAATGCATCAGCGGACTCGGTCAGACCTAGTGCACCTAGAGAGGGATACATGCACGATCGGTTCAACATCAGTACAGGTGCCTAATATCATTGGCAATTCGCTTATCCCTTGCATAACAGAGACAGGCGTCGAAAAATGCCGGGCTCGTGCAGGGAACGGCGGCGAAAGTGAAGCAATGGCACGCTGGCACTGGGGATATTAGGGAACGGGGATATGATAGTCTCGGGCAACTGCTAAGACAAGGGAACAGTGAGAGGCAACTGCTTTCTTTTTTTGTTGGTATGATCTTGAACTCGGAAAATGTAGAACAATACGGATATCCAGGTCTATTGATCTGCTAAAAGTAGACGGGCCGTGTCTTAGTTGGGTTGTCTCTCATGAATGTCTCAGCGCCGTCAGCCATTAACACAATGCCCCGTACACGCGCTAAAACCCTTCAAAACAATTGCCAAGAATCGCGGGAGCTTGAAACCCCAGATTGGAATTAAATTCGGAACCAGAAGCAAAGTTACGTCATCGTAAGAAAACATGAATGTTTTCAATTGAAGCGAATGGTCATTGGTTAAAGTAGGTCTTTATTTACTTTTGTCTAGGTATCGATAGGGGCCGAGGAAGGTAGGAGGTGCAGTCTAGTTAGATGGTTGGTAGGGCTCTGGGCTATCTACTATGCATGCATTACTTAACTATTACTTCACTTTCCTCGCCAATGACACGGCGGGATGGCAACTCTTCTACCTACTTAACCCCACGCGGAGATCTACCATGAACTAACTCGAGACTATACATCGACTTCATCCATCACTCTTCGCATGAGCACCCCTCCTTCGGTTGGCGAAACACACGAAGGTGAATGCTGTATACCTCACACAACTGAATTAAAATTGCCATCATCGTGCATTCCGGAGTATTTGCACGCCTGCGGGCAATTCTAGGACACATCCGTCCACTGAACCCGAATCCGAACCGGAACACCGCGGCAAGATCGTCGCGACTCATCAGCATGGCGTGGCATAGCTCCGGGAACTCAAACGAGTCCCTGGTCGAGAATCTTTGGCGCAACAAACTTATCACACAGCAATGTGTCAAAGATGCTTTTCTGAAGGTCGACCGCAAGTACTACACAAAGACGAGGCCCTATGAAGACAGTCCCCAGCAGATCAGCACTCACGCCACCATCAGCGCGCCTCACATGCATGCTAACGCCGTCGAGTCTCTGCTACCCCTACTGCTGCCTAAGACGGGGGACCGCCAACCCGCGGAGGGTGCGCCCGAGGCCATCGGGAAGCCCGGACGCCCCCGCCGCGTCCTCGATATTGGCAGCGGCAGCGGCTATCTGACACACGTGCTGGCCAGGCTCGTCGGCGACGATGGCGTCGTCGTGGGCCTGGAGCACACCACATTTCTGCGGGATCTGGGCGAGGAAAACATGCGCAAGGATCCCAACGGCAGAGAATTGCTGGACTCCGGCCGCGTCCGCTTCCGCTGTGGCGACGGCCGCCTGGGGTGGTCGGAGCAGGCTCACGAAGGCAAGCCGGGTGTCGGCGGGCCCGCTGATGCCGCCGCCCCGACCCAGGATGAAGCCGGTGGCTGGGACACCATCCACGTTGGCGCCGCTGCCATCGAGCTGCACGAGGCGCTCGTCCGGCAGCTGCGCAGCCCTGGTCGCATGTTCATTCCTGTCAGTGATGGCGGCGCCAGTGGGAACCAATACATATGGGTTGTCGATAAAGACGAGAACGGCAACATCGAGAAGAAGAAGCTCTACGGAGTGCGATACGTACCACTTACCGACGCCCATCCAAACCCGTGAGCATGAGGGATATAACAGCACATCGGATGACGTCTCCTGCGATATAACACGCATTAACTTGGCTCGACTCGTCGTGAAGGTGTTAGGAGCTTGTTAGTGACTGATGTTCCGCGATGTGAATTTAGTCGACTTGGACCTCATCCTTTCATTTTGCGGTCTGGCGGATGGTAATTACTTGCAACGTTTTCGGAGCTGAATCGAGTAGTATGTACCAGGGATAACCGATGAACCCCAAGTCCAGCTCGTACTGCGTATGTGACTCCGACCTCAAGAGATAACAAAGGTACATCTAAAACGGATGTTGCGATTCAATGTGACATGTGTGACATACTCTCAAGTCGATTGAGCTATCCTTATTCCATGATTGTTTTTGCAACTATACGCAATGCGCAATTACTAAAGGTAATGCGAATCATGAGATTTGAATAACGCACGGCTTTACGGCGCTGTATTAATGAACAATTCAAGCAATATTGATATCTAAGATGCGCGGAAAATGATATTTTGAGCTCTATGCACGTATACGTTATACGAACTTGCTATATACGCGCGCACCGCGATATGCCACCAAGCAACGCCTTCTTACCTCGTGCATCCTCTTAGTCGTCGAAGAGGACGTAGTTCGGCCCGTTCTCATCGCCCTCGCCGACGGTAGCCCAGGCGACGATGTCACCGAGCTCGCCAGTCTCGACATCGCGCTCGTAGATGACCACGCGGTTATCGTCCTGTAAGGCCGAAGCCAAGAGGGAGCCGTCCTTGTTCAGGGAGAAGCCGCGCGGGTTGCGCCCGCCGGCCGGTGCCTCCTGCACCAGCTCCAGCGATCCATCCTCGGCGTTGATCGCGAACGTAACTAGCGGGTCCGACGGGATCTGCGTCACGTTCGATCCCTTGTCGAAGTTCGGGATCTTCAGCAGGTTCTCACCCCGCGAGGACAGGATCACGAATTTGTTGTCGGGCTATATCTATATTAGCTCTCTAATATTTACTGCATAGAATCACACGATGGATCCAGGTCGCAGGGCTTAACTTACGGAAACCTCGATCTCAGCTGCCTTGGTGTTGTTAGGCACGCTACCGTCGGGGCCGTGAGTGCTGTAATCGAAGAGGAGCTGGAACTCGAAGGGGTTCTCCTCGCCGTAGGTGACCTCGAAGCCGGAGATGGTGTTGGAAAGCTCGTTGGCGAGGTAGAAGTACGTCTTCTTGTCCTCGCCCTCGCCGACGACGGCGAAGGCGCCGTGCCGCGGCCCCGAGCCGGGGTTCGCCTTGACGGGCTCCTGCTCCACCCACTCGATGGTGTCGGGCACGATGGCGTAAATGCGCACGAAGTCCGACCCCAGGTCCGGCACCAGCAAGAACTGCCCCGTCGGGTCCAGGATCGCGTCGTGCAGGTGCGGCACGTCCTGTCGGTCCGGCACCGGGCCCGGCTCCGTGAGCGTGTACGTCTCATTCTGCGAGAGCTCCAGCGCTGACGGGTCCTCGATGGAGAACGTGCTGAACGTGGAGGAGTCGCTTTAAACGTGTTAGTATGTGCGGGGGTCCGGTGTAGGGTAGAACACGATCGACTTACTAGTGCGCGACAGCAAGCCCGCTATTATTCGGTCCGTACAGCGTGGAGCTGACAGGGCTCTTGGTCACGTTCCACACGCCGAGGGTCTCAAGAGTGCCGTCAGGGGAGGTCTTGTAGGACGCGATGGCGGACTCGGCGGACCAGCCCTCGCTGAGGCACCATAGGATGCCCTGGTCCTTGTCGAGAGTCAGCCAGGCGGGCTCGGAGCCGCAGTCCGTCACCTTGGACAGCGTCTTGAGCGTGCCGGCCTCGACGTCCAGGTCCAGCGTCGTCACTGTCCGGTCATTATACGACGACGCGTAGAGCAGCACGGCGGACGACGGCGCCGCGGCTAGGGACAGGAGTCCCGCGTACAAGTTGCCTCGAAGCATGGTCACGTCACGTACGGTTTGCGTATCCTTGTGGCCGGGCGTTGGACGGCGTTAGTGTTGGGTGGATTTCAACTGGGTTGGATTAAAACGAGAGAAGAAAAAAAGAAGAAATCCGGGACCTTGGTAGGAATAGCAGAAGATGGTGTCTTAATACCACCCACATCGCCCGGTTGCTTCTAGGGGGCTCCGAAATGCCAAGCAGGGGAACGCAATCTATCCCCAACGGATCTTGCGGAGACAGGGGTTATAGTACACAGATCTGCGAGCGTAGCATTGCTAGGGGAAAACACGAGGATCTTCACCGACGGGAGGGGCGCTGGCCGAAGTTCTGCCATGCTTGATTTGACGCGATCGTTAGCGTTTTGCCGCATGATTCTTTCCCCCATCCCGCCCCCACGATCTCTCCGGCTATTGCTCCTGTTTTTTTTGTTTCGGCGGGATGTTGAAAATATAATTGGCCTTATAAAGACGCCTGAAATTTCTTTACCACATTACCTACCTACTTACCCAGGTCCTCGCTAACAAGCCCGGAGGCATCCGGCCCGCCGGCTTTAGCTTCCGCATCCACTCCCCTTTCCGGATTCGGAACCTTGGCATCCATAGCCGCCGGTAAATGGATATGAAAACTTCTCGTCCCGTCCGCGCATGTCTGCGCAAGAAAATTTCCTCGACACCTCCACACATAAGTAGAGCAAGGGACGGCTAGCGGCAACCCATAAATCCTAAGCAGGGACAGGAGTCGCTTTTTATTCTCTAAGCGGTAAAGGTGCATGCAATGCATCGTAGGCGGACGGACCAGAGAACCCCCATGGGGATCTTGTTCCTGCAGGTCCCGTACGCGCTTAGCTTTCTACAGACAAGTATCCGGGCTCGGTTGAGGACCCCGTTGGTAAGATAGTTGGTGTTGGTAGGTACGTACGTAAAAGGAATAACAATAATAATAATAAAAGGTGGTAAAACTGGTGTTATATTCTGGTTTAAGGTTTATTTATCTATTTAAAAAGGATACGGGTAAAGCCCGTATCCTTATATAAACGGGAGATAAATATATAAGTACTTTTTATTAATATATAAGTCCATACTAATAACTATTAATAATTAATATTTATTTTATTTTATTTTTATAATTTATTAATTACGAAATGTTATAAAGGTAAATAAATAATTAAATAATTAAATAATTAAATAATAAACGTTAATAATATTATTCCCGTTTTACTTATTTTTTTAATTTTAAAATAATTTGGTTATTTTTAATAAATATTTTTATAACCTTATTAAGGGTGGCCTTTATTATGGTATCGGCAGGGTTATAAGCATTATGGATTTATCGGATATTGTTAATTTTTTTATTCTTATATAACTGTTATAACGTTATCAGGTCGATTATTAATTTTTTTTTATTAATATTACTTATTTATATTAAGTATTAGTATAAAAAAAATTAATATATAAAACTAATAAGGCGTAAAAAAGTATTAATCGGGTTAAGATAATATATAGCGTATAATAAATGATATAACTTATATTAAATTTTTAAATTATACCATATATCTTATTAGTGTGACGGCTGGTTTATTCCTAACTATTAATCCAGTCGAGGGGTTTATGTTAGCAGGAGTGCTGGGGTTTTAAATAATAAATAGTTATATCTGGTGATAATAAAAAAAAGGGTATTTTAAGTAATTAAATTATATTATAAACTGGTAAGCTTAAAAACTATTTAAAAAAAAGGTAATAAACGTAGCTATATATTATTTATATCTTTTATTCCTAATATTAGAATATATGGTTATTATTAAATCGTTAAGATCGCATCCGAATATAACGATTTAACGTCGTTAAGATTATTACCGATTTAACCGATCTTTTTTAATTATATGGCGTATATGGTTTATTTTAATGTGGCTATCTTTTTCTCCAAAACTTAAGTCAGGGATCTTTTCTTGTTATGTTAGCCCCATTAGGCCTAATGGCCCGACCGGTCATAACAATTAGCTAAAATGGTACGGGTAACGCGTTTATATTTAGTAAATAATTAATAAATAATATTATTTTTAACGTTAAATTTATTATGGTATTTTAGTTTTTTATTATTTAAAATAATAATATAACCGATTTATAAATTTATATCTTTATTATTACCGAATAAATTATCGACGAAAATATATAGTTTTAATTTTTTAAGGTTTAGTTTAATATATATAAGCCCGCGGTTTTTATTATCTTTTTATTATTAAATTTTAATATTTAATATTTTAACTTTTTTAAGGCCGGGTTTAATATATTACGTTACCGTAAAGTAATTAAATGCAGCTTTTAATTAATAAATAAAAAAGATATAAACTTCCCGTATTTATTATTCGATATATTTTTTTATTAATTTTTAAAAAGGTGTTTTTAAATTTAAAAGTTTTAATTTTTTAGCTTATCCTTTTTATATAGTAAATATTTCGTGTTTACGGATAATAATTTATAAGCTATTAAAATTTTCGGTTAATCCGTTTTTTAATATTTTTTAAAGGCATATTTTAATCCTTATTTCGATAAATGCTTTATTTTTTAAGGCCATAAACTTTATAATGCTAACGTTAAAGGTATTATTTATTTAAAATCCTATAATCCCGAATGGTTTTAAATCCGATATTAATAAATAAGGGTTAAATATTAAAAGATTTATATATAATTTTCGTTAATAATGTTATAAATAGGTTTTAAACTAATAAATATTTAATTCCGTAAATCCATATAACGGTTTAACGATATATAATAACGTTTTTTCGGGGTATTTTTTTTTTAATTTAACGGGTAATCGTATAAAGATAGTCCGTTATATTAACGTTTTAAATTAGGTATAAATTATAATAATATTTCGTATTATAATTTTTATTTTTTTAAGCCGTAAAATAAAGGTTATCGTTAAAATAAAACGATAATTAGCTTATTAAATAATAAACGCGTAAGTTATAATAAAAATCTTATCTGGATCTCCGTAATTTTAAACGATTAGCCGTAATTTTTTATACGGTAATAAGGTGTTTTTATTTTTTATTTTACGGATTATTTTTAACTTAAATATTATTATACCTTAATATTTAATAACGTTATATATTTCGGGTTAAAATATACCTTTTTTAAATAAGGCGTTTAATTTTTTAAAGTTAAAAGCTTTAAATAATTTACCGGACGTTATAATTTTATTATTTGCTTTTAGTTTAAAAGTAAATATCTTATCGTTTTTCTTTTTAATATTAACGTATTAAAAATTTATTCGTATCGTTTTAACCTTTTTAACGGTAATAATTTGTAACGGCTGGTCTATTCCTAACTATTAATCCAGTTAAAGGGTTTATATTAACAGGAGTGCTGGGGGTTTTAAGTAATAAATAGTTACGTCTGGTGATAATAAAAAAAAAAGTGCTTTAAGTAATTAAGTTATATTATAAGTTAATAAGCTTAAAGATTATTTAAGAAAAAGGTAATAAATATAGTTATATACTATTTATATCTTTTATCCTTAATATTAAAATGTATAGTTACTGTTAAATCGTTAGGATCGTATTTAAATATAACGATTTAATATCGTTAAAATCGTTACCGATTTAACCGATCCTTTTTAACCGTATGGCGCATATGGCTTACTTTAATATGGCTATTTCTTTCTCCAGAACTTAAGTTAAGGATCTTTTCTTATTATGTTCAGCCCCACTAGGCCCAATGGCCCGACCGGTCATAACATAATTTCTGGTTTTTTTTAAATAAAGGCTTTTTTTGATTAAGTATAAGGTTTAACGTATAAATTTCGGAAAATTAATATACTTTTTATTATTTTCGAGTTTACCGTTACGTTTTTATCGGTAACCGTAATAATTTTAAATAGTTTTTTTTAATTAATTCTTTTTTTATATATAAATATTTTACTGCTTAATAAAAAAGACCTTAATAAGGTTTTTTACGTATTTAAGCCGTTTTTAATATTTAACGTATTTTGGACCGATTTTTATGCTTTAATTTTTTTTAACTTTTATTATAACTTTTTATATAACCTGGGCTTTTTAAATCTATATAAAGGTAAAGGGTAAATTTATATTAATATAAAGGTAAGCTTTAAAAATTAAAAAGGTAAAAATAAATCCGTCGGGGTTAATTATATCGTTAATTGCCTTTATTATTATTTATAAATATAATAATTTTATAAGCTTTACGTATAAAATTATAATACCTTTTTACTTTACCGATAAACTAATATACTTTTACCGGTATTTAATAATAAATAATATTAACTAAGCGTGCCTTATTACGGAATTCGGTATTATCGAAATTTGTATTAACGTCGTAAATAATAATATTTAAAGGTTTTAAATAAATATTAATTTAATATTTTTTTAATACGTTTTATATTTTTTTAATTAATATATTCCTTATAAAACGTGCTGTTTAAAATCCAGTGGTTACGTTAATAATATAAAGAATAAGCTTCCTGTTTAGGTATATCATATTAATAATTATTTTAAAATTAAAATCGATTTTAAGGTCTTTTAAGCTAAATCTGAATTTTTAAAAGGCTTTACCGTTAATTTAGTAATGGTAATAAAACTTATTAAGTTTTTTAAATACGTTAATATCGATATCGTGCTTTATTTTATTTAATAAGTTATATAATTTGTTAATAAATAAGTATTTAAAACGCGTATAAATTTTACGTAATTTTACTTTTATAAAATAAATAATATCGTTAAATTTAAATTACGGGTATCCTTATTTTTAAATAACGTTTATTATTATACCGTTTTTACCGATTAACTGGTTAATAACGTTATTAAAATATATGCTAAAACGGTTTATATTTTTAATTAATATTAAAAACGGGGTATTTGTTTTTATTATATAAAAATCGATTTGGTTATGTGACGGCTGGTCTATTCCTAACTATTAGTCCAGTCAAGGGGTTTATGTTAGCAGGAGTGCTGGGGTTTTAAGTAATAAATAATTACGTTTAATAATAGTAAAAAAAAAGGTGCTTTAAATAATTAAGTTATATTATAAATTAAAAAGTTTAAAAATTATTTAAAAAAAAGGTAATAAATATAGTTATATATTATTTATATCTTTTATTCCTGATATTGGAATATATAATTATTATTAAATCGTTAAGATCGTATCCGAATATAACGATTTAATATTATTAAGATTATTATCGATTTAACCGATTTTTCCTGGTTGTATGGCGCATGTGGCTTACTTTAATGTAGCTATCTTTTTCTCCAGAACTTGAGTCAGGGATCTTTTCTTACTGTGTTAGCCCCATTAGGCCCAATGGCCCGACCGGTCATAACAGGTTAAACGGCGTAATAACGGAGATTATATTAAATGATTTAATAAAAGGTCCGTTTTTAAAACGGATAATTATTTCTTTTACGCGGTTTTTATCCATTTTTAATCGTTAGTTAAAATATTCCTTTATTAAAGTTAAATATTATTCCTTTTTTATAATAAATATTTTAACGGTTTTTATATTTGGTATAATTTTTTAAAACACACTTTTAATATATTTATTTAAAACGAAGATAATATCGGGTACTTTATTTTTTATTATTAATAAAAAAGGGTTAATTCGGTGTTAAAAAGATTAATTAAATAAATAAGTAATTATAAAATATTAATTATTATCCGATTAATTAAAATATTTTACGGTATTTTTTTCTTTTTTTAGTTCCGAAATAAATTTAATACTTTCGTATTTTATTAAAAAAGCTAAATAATTAACGTATCGGTTTACCTTTTTAACTTTTTATTTATTTTTTACTTTTTTATATTCCCGTTTTAGATATTTTATAAATTAGTATTTTTTTTTTATATATTTAGCATTTACGTTTTTATTATCGGTCGGGTTTTTATTTTTAATAATATTTCCCGCTTTTATTATTCCGGTAATATTTACGGTTTATATAAAATGTATCGTTATTATTATTATTATTATTATTATCCTCGGTAACCATATATTAAGCTGTTCCTTTTATAACTTTATAAATATTAATAAAAGCGCGTAATTTATTTATTAAATTTTTAAAACAGGTAATAAGTTCGAAAAAGGTATATTAAAATTAAGGGATAATACGGTAAATTCGGTATATAACGGTAATTAATTGTTATTTTTTTTTAAAAATCGGGTTTTAAAACTTTTTAATATAAAAAGAATTTATTAAGTATAATTTAAAATACTTTTAAATTATTTTTATTAACGTTTTTAATTTTAATATTAAAAAAAGTTATAAAAATTTAATCGTAATAATATTAAATAATAAAGGACGTTATAAAAAAAGTATAATGCTATACGTTTTAACAAAATTATTAAAAACACGGCGTAAAATTAGGTTTATCGGATATTAATAATATAATATATATCGAGGAAAAAACGGAATTTATTTTCTAAAATATCGTAAACCTTTCTTATATAATTATTTTTTTTATTCCAAACCTTTTTAAATTATTTTACGATAATTAATAAATATAAAGGTCCGTTTTAATAATAAATTAAGTCCTGGGGTAAATTTAAGCATTATTTAAAAAAAGAATTATAACCTTTTAAGGTTTTTATAAACCCCGGTCCTTTATTTAAGGTAATCGGCGGAGGAAAAGGAAAAAAAGGTGGCGTTAAAAGTTAATATTTTTTAAATTATTTAAATCTTATAATATACGGGTTAATCTGAATTTTTAAAAAAGGGATAATCCGGTTATCCCTTTTTATCGTTAAATAAAGTTATTTAAAAGGCCATAAGTTATATACGGGTTAAAACGGGTAACCCGGGTAATAATTAATAGAAAAAAAATAGCTAAAATATAATAAATAACCTAAAAGGAAAAAGTATTAATATGGTTACCTTATATTACCGAAAAATGGTTAAATGTTAATAAAAAAAGGTTAAATAATAACGGTAAAATAAGTATTAATAAAAAGTTAAATGCCGGTAAAAAAAGAATATATTTATTTTAATAATAAAAGGTTAATTAATACCGTTAATATATTACGTAATATTTAAGGCTTAGGTTAAGGTTTTCCGGTTAATTACGGTTAATATTTAAAAATAAGGTTAATCGGGGTTATTTATTAAAACGTAAAAAAATAAAAAAAGGGTTAATTAAAATCGGGGGGAAAAAATTAATATGTAATTATAAAAAGAAAGCTAATAAAGGTTATCGATTTTAATATAACTTATACCGCCGGGGTTTTTAATTATTATTAAAATTTATTAAACGGTTTTATAAATATTCCGAGCCGTAAATTAAAATAAATAAATAGCTTATAAATTTATAAATAAATTAATTTTTATTCCGTGTTATAAATCGAAACCTTTTATATTAAAACGTTAAATTATCGGCTTTTTATTAATTTAAACTTTTTAAAGTTTTATATAAAAAGTTTAAATTACGTGATAAAATTAATTAATATTGTTACGAAATTGGCATTATATTTTTTAACATATATGCTTTTTTATATTAATACGGTTTTTAATATAAACCGAAACGTTTTTAGCATAACTTTAAAATTTACCTTTATAAATTTTTAAAAATAATTTTAATATTATTCGAAAATCTTTTTAATTATCCGGTTAGTTCTTAATTTATTATTAATTTTTTTAAAGTTATCCATAACTAATAACGTTTACGTTATTTTTTAAAAATTAATAACTTATATTAAATCGAATTCTGTTTAAATTATAATTATAAAATTAAAAAATAAAACGAATAAAATAATATGTTTTTATAAATAATTAAAAAATTATAATAACATATTTTTAATTTTTTTTATCTTTTTTTACGTTAATATTTATTAAAAAGCTTTAATATAAGGTTATTTTTTAACGGCCTTTAAAGATTTGGCCTATTATTAATTGTCCGATATGTTAAATAATAAAGGTAGTTCCGATAATAATAATAAGTATATAAAAAAAGTATTATATAATAATATGGGTTAAAAAAGGTTATTACTTATTATAAAAACGGGTAAAACGTAATAGTTACGAAAATTTATTAAAAGTATTAACGCGATAAAATCTTTAAGTTATTGTAATAATAACTTTTTTAATTTTATTAATTTATATTATTAATTATTTAATAATATTAATTAATATTAATAAATACGTACGTAAAAAGAATAATAATAATAATAAAAAATAATAAAATTGGTATTATATTTTGGTTTAAGGTTTATCTATTTATTTAAAAGGGATACGGGCAAAGCCCATATCCTTATATAAACGGGAGATAAGTATATAGGTACTTCTCACTGGTATGTGGGTCCATACCAATGACCACTAACAACCAACAGTTGGACTAGATGGTGGAGTTTACGAACGACGTGCTTGAAAGTATCTTCTACGGGGTTCCGTGACGTGGGGGTGGGCTAGGTGAAGGTATATGCCGCCTTCCACGCGAAGGGAACATACACACTTGTTAGGCAAGGTGAGGATTCTAGTGCCTTAGGACCAGCGAAATGGTGGACAGCTAAAAAAAAAAAAAAGAAAAAAAAGAAAAAACATACAACACCGGGGATTCGCTGGTCGTCACCGACCCAACTACTAGTCCGGCCCTAACTGGCTTAACTAGGGGAGAGCGGACGGGATCCCGTGCTTTCCAGATGGTATGGTCGTATGTGATAGAATAAGCTATTATTGAATCTTATATATTTATCTAGTGTTCCAAGGAACATTTCCCGTCGCGCTATATTTACATGGGTTGGCAAGTGACGGATGGGATCCTGCAAAGACGTGCGGCAACATGGAGCAGGGACGAAGAGACGAATAGATAGCGGTCTATGCATAGCAAAGCTACTCTACACCATATATACACATCAGCCGACAACGAACTTTCCACTGTCCTCCCTGAGCCTGATGGTCCGGCCGGCCCTTTCGCCGGTAGCGGCGCCCTCGTTAAGGGCGAACCTGCCGTTCACGAGCACGGCCCGGATGCCCGTAGCGGGCTGCTGGGGATCGGCGAAGGTGGCGGCGTCTCGGATGGTCTCGGCGTCAAAGAGCACAAGGTCGGCCCGGTAGCCCTCGGCGACGAGCCCGCGGTCATGCAGGCCGAGGATGGCGGCGGGGCGGCCGGTCAAGTGGGCGATGACGTCCTCGAGACCGCCGACGAAGATGGTCTCGGGCTCGACGTCGTCGAACTCCGATGACGATGACTTCTGCAGGCCGTAGATCTGTCGCGCGCGTCCCCGCGATAGGTCCCGGTGGTAGTGGCCGATGTAGCGGGGGAAGGTGCCCCAGCCGCGTGGGTGGGGCTTATTGGAGGTCAGAATGCCGTCGGAGCCGCCGGTGTGCCGCGGGTGCCGCATAATGCGGCGCACGTTTCCCTCGTGACCGGCGTGCTGCATGATCGTGGTGCCGAAGTCATCGGCGCGCAACAGGTCGACGAAGGTATCGAAGGGATCGTGCCCGCGTGCCCGCGCAATCTCCCCTACCGTCTTCCCGACCACCCCCTCCGCTTCGAGCTCCGCCTTCTGCACCCCGCTGATCTCGATGATGTCCCAGTCCAGCGTGCAGCCGTGGCAGCCGTCGGTGCCGTCGACGAGGGCCTGGCGGCGCACGGTCTCGCGCTGGACAGGGTCATCGAGGATCGCGAGGCGCGCGGCCTCGTCCGCGGAGGACACCCAGCTCGGCAGCAGGGCGGCGAGCGTGGTGGACCCGGGCAGGTACGGGTAGGTGTCGAGGGTGATATCGAGGCCATCAGCGAGCGCAGCGTCGAGCATAGCGAGGAACTCGTCCGCGCGGCCCGCGTTCTCGGCGAAATTCAGCGTCGCGTGCGTTAAGTGCAGACGCACGCCCGTGGACCGCGCCAGCTCGATCATCTCGGCGTACGCTTGCATGGCGCCCTTGCCGTACGACCGGTGGTGCGGGGAGAAGTAGCCGCCGTACTCCCGCACCACGACGCACAGCTGCGCCAGCTCCGCATCGTCCGCGAACATCCCCGGCACGTACGTCAGGCCGGAGGACATGCCGACGGCGCCCTGCCGGAAACCCGCGCGCAGATGCTCCTTCATCTGGTCGATCTCCGCCTGCGTCGCGGCGCTGCGGTCCCACCCTTTGACTAGCATGCGCAGGTTACCCTGCGGCACGAGGTACGCGGCGTTGGTGGCGATGCGCGAGGCGTCTAGCACGTCGAGGTACTCGCCGACGGAGCGCCAGCGGTCGAAGAAGTCCGGCGGGTCCTGCGGGTTGCCGTTCCAGCCCGCGATCTGCTTCCGGATGCGCGCCAGTGTCTCGTCTGTCACGGGACTGTACGAGATCCCGTCCTGCCCGATCACTTCCGTCGTTACCCCCTGCGTGATTTTGGCCCGGTGCTCCGGCGTGTGCAGCAGCGACAGGTCCGAGTGCGCGTGCATGTCGATGAATCCGGGACTGAGCGTCCATTTGCCGTCTTCGCAATCCACGACGCGGACCCCTTTCTCCTGAGCGCTCGCATGATTGGACTTGCCCCGTTCCTGATTAATGGATTTGATGTAGCCATCTCTGACCAGCACGTCAGCGACGTATCGATCCCTTTTCCCACTCCCGTCCACAACGCTCGCACCGGCGAAGAGGATATCGTCTTTCTGGTAGTCCACCATCTCGTGACACCCCAGTTGTCATCCCATTCACTAGTTCTAATAGGTTCACAAGTACCGTGCACTAGCCCAGACGATAGGATGGGACGAGGAATATTTGAAGTCGCAGTGGTGCCGAGCGATGAATTTCCTCAGATCTGTTCTTCCCGTAATTTACATTCGTAAGAGCAGGAATACAACCATGCTGGTTCACTATCTACCTCCCTATCTACTTTATGTTTGGCTCCCCGCTAGCTAGTCTACGAACAAGATCCCTGACTGCGATGTCGCGGCCGCCATGAGATTAGACTAGCTAGTGCTTCGCACCGTCCGAAAGCCCGCGCTCACTCGATAAGACGTCCTGGTTCCCCGCAGTACGGAATCGGGCTATGGGTCCACGAGCCGATCGTCGGATTGAGATGGAGATGAGGGATGGGGGTGGGCCCCCTCTCCGATTCCTTAGTGCCTCCATAGTACGGATATATGCACGTCGTCGTATATAGTAGGTGTGGGTACGAGGAATCCAAGCCCTGAAGGACGTTACGCGAGTAAATAGCGCCATTGATCGTGAGTGCAGACTTAGGGTATAGTAAGCAATTCCAACTATATATAGCAGGTGTTTGGGAATAGTCTGCGAAGCCTTGTCGGTACTGAAGATGTCTACGAGCAAGGCATATTGTGCGTGTTAGGTGAGCTCTTAAGGGGGGGATCAATTTGAAGGCATTTTAGAGTGACCGCTTTCAATCGGCATCAGAAGTATTCATGGCCCATCGCAATAAATTCCTAAATATCAAGAAGTAGGCATCGTATCTAATCAATACATACGTACGTGGCACGATCAATGAAGAACTTAATTGATTGGCAAGAGTTTGTATCGTAAGATCCTGCTTTATAACACAGATAAAAATTTATCATTTGTGAGGCTAGATGGGTATCAAGTGCGCAGCATCCACATTATAAAGTAATAGGTGTAAAAAAATGGGTGTCATATATTCATAATAGGCAACGACCATACTACAATCTTACTCGTTGGGGGCTTACCACGCCCCCTCGCCAAACAACGCGCGGACATCACTCGCGTGCTGCGCAGCGAGGCGGGCGGGCGACAAGTCCTCGAAAGCCATACTCCAGACGCGACGCGCCTCATCGTCGGAGGTGTCGATGGCGCTGACGCGGCCGAGGTGCTGCGCGAGCATGGGGTAGGCACTAATGCGGGCGAGACCGCGGTTGCGGGCAAAGGTCTTAGGGAGCATGTCGCTGCGGCCGGGGGAGGCGCGAGCGACGGCGCTGCCCATCATAGACTCGGCGAGGGCGCCGGCGTGGGCGCGGTTGTACACCAGCGCCTGATTGCAGCAGCCGAAGAATTCTTCGCGTACCCCGGGTGACGACCCCACCAGCGACGCCTTGCCCGACGCAAAGAACAGCCACACCGTCATCGGCACCGCGACACCGCAGATCACCGCCAGCGTCCAGCCGTCGAGGTTCCGCGCAGCCTGCCGCGACAGGCGCCGGCGCACTAGTAGTAGAAGGGCGAGTAGTGGTAGGCCTACCGCTAGCGAGATCAGGTGGGCGTTATTGCTCCGGAACCCGGTCCCGCCGTACCAACCGGTGCTGCGCTCCTGGTTAAATAGGCGCAGGTAGAGCCAGGTGTTAGGGCGGCCCGGCTCGACCTGGCCGCGCTCGGGATCGCGCCGCCCCGGGTCCTGCATCATGTGCTCGATGGTGCGCAGATTCATCAGGGTGCGCGCTGCCCAGCCATCAGCGAGCAGAATGTCCTCCTCGAAGAGCGCGATGTAGGGTGCCTCGGTAGTCCGCAGACACCGGTCCATAGCATAGGCGTAGTCGTGCACGGTCTTACGCTCTAAGGCGTGCTTGTCCGTGCGGTCCTCGGACCACTTCATGAGATCCTCTATCTTGGCGTCCCGCGCCGACGGAAGGAGAGTGGAGTTGTAGGTGAAGAGGTCGTCGGCGATTCCCGTAGCGCCTAGGGTGGCGTAGCTCGGGTGCTGGGCATCGGGATCCGGGACGTCGGCAAAGAAAAGCTTGAGGTGGATCGTTTCACGCTCGGCGCGCGTCATGTTCGCCAAGAGGGACCCCACGGCGGTTTCGATGTATTGGCGCCCCTCCATATTCCTCCCCACCGTGATGAAGGCCGCACAGATCTGGATCTGGGCATCTTGGCCCGCCCTGCCCAGATGCGATCGGATCAAGGTGGGGTCCGCGATGGCTGTATCGAGGAAGGCATCAGCCTCAGCCCTCCTGGTCGCCGAGTAGAATTGGTCGAAGCCATGGCGTTCGGAGAAGAATATGGAGAGCGGATCGCGGTAGAAATAAAGGGAGCCATACAGCGTGTATAGCGAGACGAGGGTAAACAGTATGACAAGGGCGCGGATCGCTGGCTGGTCGAGCGCGTTGCTCGCGATGGGGCGCCGAAGACGGACCATTTATTTGATTTCCGTGATTTTTAATATTTGATGGTCCCAAGTCCTGGATTAAGGGCCGATACCGTTTGCCCTCGCCGTCGCCCTCGCCGGCTGATCGTTTTGACGATGATGATGAATTCGAATATCTGGAGTTAGATATTCAAGGAAACATTCGGACATTGTCAAAGTGCCACTATGAAACCGTGGGAAATGCCGGGGAGTATATGTTTTTCTTTTTTTTTTAAGAAGGATCCCCAGAACGATCCCCTGGGGAGGTGTACGAAGTAGATAATTAGGTTTGTAGTTGTAAAGAGGTGGATGAGGCGTTGGGAATGGTGATGTTTATTTTTGGAACTGTTACAGTGTTTCCTAGTAGGTACCTACTTATTTGGGTGCCTGGGTATCTTGGGTTTAGGGCTAATATGGCTGCCTGGTGTTTTAACCCCCAGATTTTAGGGCTACAGAAACGCCTGTCAAGCCTGTAATACAGGGTACCTCGATCATGTACTTACTTAGGCAGGTATCTATGTACACCCCTGAACCCCACAACCTTGGAAGGTTTAGGTAATAACGCATTCTGTGACATGTCCTAGTTTGTTCAACTTCTTGAAGATCCCCTTTTCCCTCTCTTTATAGAAGGTCATTAAGCCCCTCCTCTCATAAGTATTTTCTCCCTCTTCATCTTCTAATCTGTGTAAAACAAGATAGTGGCGATATGAAGATAACTGGCTATCACCACCCATTTCAAGCAGGAAATGGCGTCGGGGTAGAGTAGTATTAATGGACCACACTCTATTCCAAAGAGTCTGTCCCTGGCAGGATGACTCGTAATTCCAACCGGAGTAGGATATCACCAGACAATCTAACAGCCGGCCTCTCAATACTATCTTGCCACTCTGCGCTCTTCCGAACGGGTTTTCTCTGTGGTAGCGACAGCTTGCATCGACGATCTCCACACACTGCTTGTATACTTCGGGAGCATTGTATCCAATACGAAAGTCGCCCTTTTCAGAACACCACGATGCCCATGACCATGTTGGGCCTTCGATGCACGAACCCTTCTGCCCAGAGCACCAGAGGAAATCATGAAAGAGTGAGCTTTGCCACAACCCTGCAAGATACCGATCATTCGGCCTTGCCACCGCCTGAACGTGTTGAGCTACGCCGCCGATAGCTACAAGCCGGTCACCTGGAACCTTCAACTGTAGCTTCGAGTAGTACTCAACCATATCCATCCATGCTCGTTCTACCGCGTAGCTATTTCCACCCTCATTCTGAAGATGATGGGATCCCATATGATGTAAAAATTTCATCTTGGGTCCGGTCGGTTCGCCATCTAAGTGCAAGTCGTATTTGTCGAGGCCGCATTGACATGATGCGCTGGCAAAGCACCAGAAGGCAAGTTCGTCTCCATCAAAGTAGACGACTCTCGGGGCGACTAGACGCTCTTGGTATGTCCAGGCCCTTCGGAACAGCGGAAAAGGTTTGGTATCGTCATTGTCATGGGGGGATATTATAAATCGCTCCCACTCACAATATATATTATGCATGATTTGTCTGTATAAGGGCCATCGCTTCTCGCCCAATCGTAGCGTTGCGATCTGTTTCGCATCTCTCTTACCATAGCCCCAAAGGCCTGCACGACTATCCGGGCCACCAGCAGCCAGGGTTACGAAGGAGTTTTTGTATACATCATACATTTCTCCCGCTTGTTCAAGCCAGTCCTTCTCGTCGTCCTGAATGATGCAAATACTATCGATCCATAAATATGGCACTTGTAGTGATCTTAGGAATTGTACGGCATCTTGGAATGTCCTGGGAAGAGTGTGCCAAGGAATACATCGCTGCCTTTTCGAAAGGGTTGACTCTGTAGTCTTGCACGGGGGGTCATAGTCTCCCCAACAGTAGCTTAAAGCCGCGTATCGAGTGTCATGCGGAACCTGTGATCTATCTTCAAGTACCACGTCGTCAGACGACTTTTTCGGTTGTATATTTATCAACCTTTTCGGGAGGAACGACGAGACACCCTGTCGGCACTCTTCATGTGACTCGAGACAGGAATCAATTTGGTGTTGTGCCCAGTGTACTCCACTGGGCTGGGAGGTCAGTGCTCTTCGCATAAACCAGCTAGGCACGTCGCTCATATCAGTTGGTATGAAAACTTGATAAAATGTGTCGCTGCGATTGGAGTCATCAACACCGTTACGAAAGGGTCTGAGGGTCTAACAATTAAAGCCCAGTACAATTTTCCTGTAATCCTTGATATCCGTGATTGAATTAAAGAAGCAGTTGAGGATCGAGTCCGCAGTAGAATTGTAAAATGTGCCGGTTGATTTCCAGAAGTTGTCGAGTTTGAACCGCGAAAAGTCATATTCGCTCATCGCGCAACCGGGGCAATGCGGATGGTCTCTCGGGTTCAGGTGCTCTCCCTCCCGGCACCAATCGTTTGCGAGTACAATCTCAGGAACAGTAATTATTTTGTTGTGAGGCTGTAGTAGAAACGATTGCCGTATTATCCATTTTTGCAATGCGATTCTTAGAAGTTGGACCGAGACAAAAGAATTGAAACAAGCCGTTTTTATCGTAAAAACTTGCGCCGAAGGACTGTAATGCCAGTTGAGGTAGGAGTGATAGCGACGTCAGAGGTGACGAAAAGGGAGAGAAACGACCAGCTTAAGGACCAGCACAGGAAGTGCGATTGAGCGGGGTCTTCAGTAAAAATTACCTAACGGAAATCCTCCTCATGTAATATCACGGTCAGTTGAGCCTCACCTACAGTAGGGATATTATAAAAGGGGGAAAATCGGATATAGACGACCACGTGAGCCATATCTCCGGGGGTTGGCAGGGTATATATAGGCCTAGGCCACCCCCGTTTATGTAACTAGAAGATCGTCTTTCCTTTTTATGCCAATTTACGATTCTCCCACATACTATCTTAGATATTATTCAAGACGTACAATCTTCGAGGTGAACTTTCTTAACAAACGTGAGCAGTGAGTATACGCGAACAAGGCCACCAAAAGTCACCAGAGCCACAAAGACGGTGACAATAGCAATGCCCTGGCCATTGTAGACTGGGTGGAAATCCAGGTTTGAAACTTGCCCGTCGGGCGCCGGGAAAGTAATTAAGGGGGTCTGAAGACGTGGTGAATAGCGTACAGTCCAGGTCTTGCGGACTGGAGACGCAACTGAACCTGAACCTATTTGTAAAGGGCTTCACAAGGAGAAGGGATGGAGAAATGAAAAGACGAGCTGGGATGCAGCCATCTGCCATCTGCCACCCCCGCGGTGCCCTTTTTAGTACCTTCGAGGCACAATTCCCAGCGCTCAGCCTCGCTTTGCATGGAGCTCCATCTAGTGCGTCAAAGTGCTTCGGGGAGCACTATTCAGGTCAGAAGGGTGGCAGCAAGAGGGGGCCAAGTTTAGGACTGATTGTCTGGTTGGACGGAATCACAGGCGGGGTGTGCAGGCGTACTGGCAGGCTGACTGCATGTTGAGGCTACACGGATTCAATAATTAACAATTCTGCCCTTTTTATCGTAAGGCAGACAGTGAAGTAGGCGATACGTCTTAGACACGAGGGTGTGAATAGTGGGGTGGATAACAACACATCTGGTATTAAGTGGTCTGTACCTAGAAGGTATATATACACCGCTCCTGACCAGGTAATTTCGTGGTCAGAGAAGAATAATACAATATCATCAAGATTTTTCACTATTTGCGCGTGTCTGACATATAGTACGTATCCGCCTGGCCATATGCGTCTGATCCTGCAATCCTTCGGACACTTCAGTCCTAGTTCCTTGGCAAGGTCACCCCTCCGTGTGACACAATGCGAGTGGTAGGCAATGTCTTGGCATAAGCATTATTAATAGGTACCTACAGAGCAATGAGAGCCCGGCACTCGTAAGCCAGCAAGCACCCAAAATTAACCCATTCCAAAATCACGATTTTGAACGTCGATTCGCATTCCCCAAAGATGACATCTCTTGTATGTGTTCCGAGTGGTTGCTGAATTTCTATGATTGTGCGAAGTTGCATTAGCACCTTTTATGATATTGTGGCTGAAGTGTAACGGGTGAAACGAGGCTTTTCAGGACTTTGTCACATTCAACTATGTGCTTCTGTTGCTACCACCAAATTGTTTCGGAGCTTTTCATAAGAACCTGGCTATGAGCAATATGGTCGGCAGGCGCCGGGGGCATATCGGTGAAAACCAAGAAGGGATGCCACATACTACCGGCCTCGCGCAGCAGGGAACAGATGAAAACAAACTAAGGATCCTCTCACATGAAGACTACACAGTTGGCTGGGTATGTGCGTTACCCCTTGAGCTCGGCGCAGCTAAAGGGGTACTCGATGAGAAACACGAGATTCTATCCTCACGGCCGGGAGATCGCAACGTGTATACAGTGGGACGCATCGGCCACCATAATGTTGTGTTAACATGCCTTCCCAACTACGGTACCGGCCTGGCCGCCGCTGCGGCCAGCAATATGCTGAGAACATTTCCTCAAATGCAGACCGGTCTCATGGTTGGCATAGCTGGCGGTGTTCCATTGAGCGACCGGAATAAAGCTGATATACGGCTTGGCGATGTGGTGATAGGCACCGACGTGATACAGTATGATATTGGGAAGAAGGGGCCCAATGGCTTTTTCGTGCCAACGGGTATCCCTAGCAGGCCACCCCACCATCTTGGCGCTGCCATGAAAACCCTGGAAGGGCACCATAAGTTGAAGCCGAGCCTGATACCGGAAATTTTGGCCGAGATGTTGGAGCGGCATCCAGTTATGGTAGACAAATACTCATGTCCCGTCACAACGCCAGACGTGCTGTTCGAGGCGGCATATGATCATGCCAGCGCAAATGGCGGAGACCAGGCTGCGACCTGCGATAACTGCGACAGCTCACGGCTCGTGTCAAGACCCCAACGGAACCACAAGCACCCCGTGATCCATTACGGGACGATTGCATCTGGCAACAAAGTCATCAAGGATGGCGCAACCCGTGACTCTATGGCGCATGATCTAGGTGCTGTCTGCTTTGAAATGGAGGCAGCCGGGCTTGTCGATGCTGGCTTTCCCTGTCTTGTCGTCCGCGGCGTCAGTGACTATGCCGATTCGCATAAGAATAAGCGGTGGCAGGAGTACGCTGCCGCCACCGCAGCAGCATACGCCAAGGAGCTCCTATCCATCATCCCAGTAGAGCAGGGTGTTGATTCAAATCGCCAAAAGGAAACATGGGTCAGCTTTAGAAAACGTGTGACCGAGCTGGAGTTACGATTCCTACAAGACCTTCGCTTTGATGAAATCGAACAGCGCCAAGGTGGAATCACAAACGCATTCAAACGCACATTCGAGTGGATATATGAATCACCCGGTATTGATCAAAAATGGTCCAGTTTTGTGGATTGGCTTACGCACGGACAAGAAACATACTGGATCACTGGCAAGCCTGGTTCTGGGAAGTCAACACTGATGAAATTCCTTCAAATGGACCAAAGGACACAAGAGTATCTGCGTGTCTGGTCTGGTAAAAATTATCTTGTGACCGCAGGGTTTTATTTCTGGAATTCTGGGAACGAGCTTCAAATGACCATTCTGGGCCTTTTTCGGTCCCTCCTCTATCAAATCTTACAGCGCCGTCCGGATCTCATCCCACAGTTGTACCCAGAGAGATGGGAAACTTTGCATACGTCTAAAAATACGAAGCAGAGTCCGTGGACCCTGGAGGAACTTCGCACCGTGCTTCGGCGTTTGACCTGGGAGCAGTTCTCGCACCTACGATTCCTCTTCATCATAGATGGCCTGGATGAGTTCGCAGGGGACCACTCCGAGTTGATTGAAATCATTCGAGAAATGGTTGCTTTTAAACATATCAAAGCATGCGTTGCAAGCCGACCATGGGTAGCTTTTCAGGAGGCCTTCTCCAAGCGACCTAATTTAAAACTTGAAGATCTCACTGGCAGAGATATCGATATCTATGTCCGGAACAGCTTTGCCGCTAACGAAGGGTTTCGCTATATGCAATCTAGGAACAGGCAACAAGTTGAGGCCTTTCTTACACAAATCACAGATAAAAGCTCCGGAGTATTTTTATGGGTTACATTAGTGACTCGATCTCTATTGGAGGGGTTTTCAAGCGGAGACAAAATCTCGGATCTTCAACAAAGGCTTGATGAGGTTCCGGATCGCCTAGAGGATTTGTTTAGCAAAATCTTTCACAGCATAAAACCGCGCTATCGACAACATGCCATGGAGCTATTCAGAATTCATGGAGCGCATCCTTCGATTCCAGCTCTCAGCATGTCATTCGCTGACGAAGAAGACGACAGTATGTGGAAGAGTGAAAAACTTAAGCCATTGGCCATGGGAGACTACGCCCACAGGTGTTACCAAATCAAGCGACGTATCGACAGTAGAACTATGGGACTTCTGGAGTTACATAACTTTGATAAATATGACGACCATGAATTCAAGTGAGTAATAACAAGTTAGAATTCGACATACTATCTACTAATACATACTGCTAGGTCCAATGCAAGTGTAAATATTGACTTGAGAAGTAAGTGCAGGGTGCAGTTTCTGCACCGAACAGTCAAAGACTTCATCGAATCAAAGAAAATTTGGAACACGATTGTCCAGCAATCCCCTGATTTTGATCCGTTTCTGTCCCTTTGCAAAGCCATGGTTCTCCAAGTGAAAACATGGGATACATTTGGTCTTCCATGGAAGCGTCTTCAAGCCTTTGCGAAACTAGGGCTGATTTATGCTTCAAAGGCTACGGAAAGAAGTCACGAAGCGCTGATCCCGCTACTGAATTGCCTTGAAAATAGTGTTTACATTACGTGTACGGAACAGAATGTCAACTGGGATCACTTGGATCCACACCCACCACCTGGCCACCGCATTCTCCTACCTTGGGCCATTGAGCTGGACCTTGATTTTTGGGTCCAACATCTGCTGGATATGGGCCAACCTACCAAGTCAGGAAAGGGCGTCAAGCCGTACCTTTTCTTTGCTGTCGACAAGCAACCCACAATCATCGATGGTTACATGGACAACAGGTATTTAGCGGCAAATATACCACCAGACTCTCATATTTTACGAAGGCCGACCCCCATACGAAAACGGTGCCTTAGGTTGCTACTTGACCGCGGTGCCTCTCCATATGAGCGCCACGATGAGGAGCCGTTTTGGAAGACTTTGTGCTTTGGAATAACCGAAGGTTGGTGGGACATTGATCACGTGATAGACGCTATAGATATTGTCAAGGACTATGGAGTGGACATTTCCTTGCTCGACCGACTTATTCCATGTTCATGGATTTCCGAGACAGGTCAGAGGGATCTTCCTTCAACGCAAAGATTGTACGAGATCCTACGTCAGAATGGTCCGGATCGAAATGTACAGATCGATTCACCTCGGTTGCATCGACACCTTAGGATCCAGAAAAGCCGCAGAAGGTTGAAGGACAGGATAAAGAAAAGCCGCAGGAGGTTAAAGGACAGGCTTAATATTGAACCGGCGGAGGTGGGATAGGTGATCATATAGAGCTGGCTATGAGGCTAAGCCCGTGACTTCGTGTGTCTCAGAATAGTGGCAAGGCTGCGGCTCTGGCTAGCTGGCTAAAGTGCTAAAATAGCATAAAACAAGTGACAATAAGTAATAAGATAAGGCAAAAGCGGATAAATTTAATCGATTGAAGTAAGTAGGCTACATGATAATGCATGGTTCTGGCTCCTTTTTTAATCTGGGAGCAAAGCAATCCTTATATACGCATAGCCACCTGACATCCTTTTATTCCTTATGTAAGCATACGTATAGGCATTGCATCCTTATGACCATCTGTATAACGGCAGTCACTACGGCGTGTGGTTCCCACAATAGGTGGTTGCCCAGCCATTCTACGCCTTACCGTTTGCGGTAATGCCTTAGGCTATCACACCACTTGGGTATATCAATAGATCCCATAGATCCCATAGATAGATCCCATTCTACCCTTTTAATATACCAAGCAGACGATCCCTACGAATATCTAGTATTTACTATCAAATATAGTGACCACTGGGTATCTTGGGATCGCACCAATAAGCACAGGCGGTCACTATAGCGATTTAAAATGGAATAACCACCATAAGGATTTAACTTTTATCACGGCCTGTTGACCCTCACCTAAAATAGGGGTATTATAAAACGGGAAATCGGATATAGGCGATCACGTGAGCCGTATCTCCGGGGGTCGGCAAGGTATATATAGGGCCAGGGCACCCACGTTCTGTAACTAGAAGATCGTCTTCTCTTTTTATGCCAATCTGCGATTCTCCCACATACTATCTTCGATTTATAGACGTGACACCTTTTTCAAGGTTAAGATATACCTAGTAATTATTAAAATCTCTGGACTGCTTAAATAGCTCCTCCTTACTCAAGCTGTCCCTGGTACTCCAATGCCTCCACGCAGAATGGGTTCGCGGTGAAAGTTCCCTTGGGATCATATGTCTGCCTGATCTTCTGCATCTTCTTGTACGTATCCGGATCGTAATAAAACTGCCAGACATTCTTCATGTTCCAGTCCCCGTACGATCCCCAGAGAGCACGTCGATCTGCTTGGCTGAAGTGCGTCACCGCACCCTTGTCATTCTCTGCCTGCCACTGCTCGGCTGCCTCTTTCGTATCCTGATAGAAGACATCCCACATGCCCCCAAAGGTGGCGTCCCTGAAGCAGTAGGACGTGCCATTGTTCGCATTCCTCTGGAACATTGATTCCTTGCCGCCGTATACCTGTAGCTGAGATGACACCCAGAGGCCGTTGCCCTTGGTGTTGAGCACCTCGTTGATGCGGCCAGAGAACCAGCCCGACCAGCCGCTCTTGGAGAGTGTGAGCGACTTAGTATTGTTGGCGCGCTTCACGTAGGGGTAGGGAAACTCGCGCGGGCCCTTGAATTGCCACATGGATGCGATGAACGACACTGGCGTGCCGTCGGGGGTCTCCTTGTCAAACCTGAAGTCGTGTGGGACGTTCTTGATCTCATCGAAGAGGTTAGACGAGTATGGCTCTTCTCCGACATTGACCCACTGGGCGTAGACCACGATCAGTGGGTATTTGTACTTGAGCAGATCAGCATTGTTGTCCTTGCCGTTGTGGATGCCGTCTGGCAGCTTCTGCTTGAGCTCGTCTTCGGAGCCCGGGAACAGACCCAGCAGATTGATCTGCCTGCTGACAATGTTGATAGCAAAGTCGTAGCCGCGCGGGAAGTTGGGGTCCTCTCCATTCTTGACCAGAATGTCAAGGAGGGCCTTGAGCGTATCTTGCCGGTAGTGGAAGGCCATCCATAGACCCTTGGAGCCCTGATATTTCATGTCGTCTTGAACCTCGATCTTCACATGCGTCAGGACACCTAGGTTGCCGGGGCTGCCGCCGAGAAAACCATAGAACAGGTCAGGATGACTGTCCTTGTTCACCTTGACTATGTCGCCCTTATAGTCAACAATCTCAAGCTCACGGACGTAATCCCCAAGAAGGCCAAAGGATCGTGCAAGCATTCCATAGCCGCCGGTCTGGATGTGTCCACCAAGGCACACTGTGGAGCACTGTCCCGTCGGCATGAAGACGCCATTGTCTAGAAGAAAGTCGAAGATCTCAGAGAGTGTCCAGCTGACACTCGATCTCAGGTACGCCTTGTCGTTGGCGATGTCTCGGACCAAGTTGAGGTCAATGTTAGGGCGTCGGAAGGTGGGCTTCAGGTCCAACTGGATACCATCGGGGCCAGTTGAGGATGCGCCACTGTATTGATGCCCGCCAGTCCTGATAGCGATGGGCTTACTCTGCCTGGCAGCAATCTTGACGAGTTCCTGAATGTCTTCGATGCTTGAAGGCTGCAGGATCTCTGCAGGATTCATGTTGCGCTCCTTGCCGTAGGTAGAAGTCGCGTACAGGTCATTGGCACGCTGGTAGGCAGCTGTGCCTGGAAGAAACTGATTGCCTTGGAATCCTGGCTCCATTTTGACAATGATGGCCAAGTGTAGTAGAAGGGTTTTCGAGCATTAAAGTGTTGAAGAAATTGTAGAACTAAGGTAGTTGGTCTGAGTTTAGTTCTTTATACCTATCTACGAACCTTTGTTAGGGGAGGCAGTTGAATACGTGAGAGCTCGCGTCGCCTGAGCGCGCTGATTGCTCAGATGCTATGGGTTGGTCACCCGTATGGCTCGGATATGAGCTTCGTATCTAAAGGATATTGATGCAAAAACGGAATTATTGTATAGCACGAAATGGCTGTCTGCATGGAGTGCTCGGTTTGATTGGCATATTTTATCTTTTATTTGCATACGCATGAACTAAATGATCTTTATTTGCAGGAATTGGCAATATTATGGTAGCATAACAGAAGCCCTTCATGTATGCGATGCACTCTTATCGTTTGGTTCGTTAGAAGTCCTGGCCAGGATTTGGCTGCAACATCATGTTGTATTAAACCGGCAGCCAACATCAGGTTCTTGCTTACCCTTAACACCTAGGGGTGGGACGTAGATGGACGAGGCGACTTTTGATTACCCCCATTGGAAGAGAATTACGAAGCGTTGCTTGCTGTGAAAGAGAAATATGATCCAAATCACTTGCTCTGAAGTATTGAAGGTGTGGATAGTGACAAAAGCGGGAAGCAGACCGGAGATCGGCATGTTTGTCGTGTCTAGAAATTAGGACGAGGATGGTGCATTGCAACGTTATGATGTCTAGATGGAATACTGTAGAAGATACAAGATCTTTTGCCTACTACCATGTTACTGATATTTAATACTTCCCTTGGTAGTGGGCCTGGTATTAATACGATATTCGCATGTATAAAATGAAAGGCTGTTGCGCAGGTAATGGTAGTAGTGCGTGTCAGGTAGATATGTACTCATTTTGTCCCTTGTGGACGGTGTAAGCCACCTTGCAGTCCCTTACATAGTTGGGTTGCACATGTCACATCTCCATGGGCATATCGAATAGGGGTGGCACAGAATTGTGGCCTCACGGGCGCACGTCAGCTAACGTGCATATCACTTTTCGTGCATCTGGTTGGCCTTTAGGTAATTTGCTTAGGTGTTTATGTAAACAGCCAACGGCATATATTAAATGACAAAGCATTCTTACAATTCCTGGATGAGTGCTCTCATCTTCTCTGCCTGTCGAGAACGACCTTTAGTAGTCCCTCCTGACATTTAACCCTTACAATGCCGATTTCAAAGAAAACAGCACTCATCACTGACTGTAGCGACGGCGGCATCGGGGACTCTATGGCCAAAGTCCTCCACGAGAAGGGCTACTACGTATTTGCAACACTGCGAAATGTATCCAAAGCGGGTGCACTCGCGGAAATCGATAATGTCGAGATTCTCGAACTTAACGTGACCTTAAAAGAATCCATCGCGCGATATGCTCAGGAAGTGAGAAATCGAACCGGGGGCACCCTCGATATCCTTATTAACAATGCCGGGAGCGATTTCTTAATGCCCCTGTTAGATATGGATATCGAGGAAGCACGGAAGTATTTCGACGCCAATTTCTGGGGTGTCTTCGCCGTTACTCAAGCATTTGCCCCTATGGTGGTTAATGCCAAAAGAGTGATTGTGAACCACAGCTCAGTCGTCTGGAATCTTTATATTCCTTGGGGAGGTAAGTGAAGAACATTTTACCTCTCTTGCTTGCCGTCGCGTGCGCCCCGCGGCCAGCGGCAGCCGCCCGCACAGACGTCGGAGTCTCCTTTGTCTTTTCCCTGCCCCTTCACTAATGGTATCATGTAGGTGTTTACAGCTCGAGTAAGGCGACCGTAAAGCAGTTCTCGGAGATTCTGCGCGTCGAGTTAGAACCTCTGGGTGTACGGGTGGTAACGTCCATAATTGGTGCGGTAGACACACCAATCTTTGCAAACTCGCACCCAGACCCTTTCGAGCTGCCTGCAGAGTCATACTACAAACCAGTCAAACAATTTATCATGGACCAGCGGGATGGGAAAAAGCAACCTCCAATGAGTAACGTCGATGTGGTGGCACGGCAGATGGTTGATGATATACTCAGCGGTTCAACGGGTTGTATCTGGCGTGGTGCGGCTTCTTCTGATGCCAGATGGTTAAGTTGGCTCCTCCCGACATGGGCTGCAGAAATGGTCACGAACGGCACCAGGGGACTGAAGGAGCTGAAGCGCTACTACATGAACAAGTCAGAGTAGCAGAGGTTCCCGGTCAATTCATGACAGATTCTGACAGTATTATATGAAGCACATCATACTGGGACGTGTATCTAGATTGCATGGTCAATGCATCACTCTTATGCAAACAAAGCCTTTAGATTGCGTTATCATATTGCCCTGTTCCAGGCTTCGGGATTGATATGTTTCTAGCTCTAACTAGTAATGAGCGCAGCGTCATGAGCAACTCGCGACTTGGCAAAAATGCTAGTACAAGAAAGGAACACTTTGCTTGCGGAACGTCTTCGCTATGCTCATGTCCCAAACACTAGATCTTCAACCAAGGTGATGCCTAGCAGCTAAGGACGGCCGGGCCATGGGCCGGGTACTCTTTGCCGTCCATGTCAGGACCGCCGGAGAGGCCGTAGATGTTGATGAGGACGCTGGGGTCGCTGTTGGAGTAGACGCCGGGAATACTGACGGTCGAGCTGGGCTCGGTGGAACCGCCGCCAGAGAGGTTGAGCTGGGCGCACGAGGAGTAGAACTGCACGCCGTTCTGGCTGTAGGCGGAGTGGAGAGCGGTGATCTCGACGCGCAGGAGGTACTGGCCGTCGGCGATGCAGGTGGGGAGCTTGAAGTTGACCCAGCCGTTGTTCTTGATCAGGTTGTCGACGCCCCAGACGGTGGTCGAGGGATCGAACGTGTCCTCCCAGATCTTGAACCACTTGGCGCTCTGCGCGTTGGCGCTCGCCGCGTTGTCGACCTTGGCCATGTACGCGGTGACGGGTCCCTTGTGCGACGGCGCAATCGGGTTGTCCGGATCGTTGGGGAACTGGGCTCCGCCGATGACGTGCTGGTACCACGCGCCAATCTCATCACCGGCCTTGACGTCAATGACCTTATCGGAGGTCGAGCCGGGAGTGCCGCACGTCAGTGAGGCGCTCGTCGCATCCTGCACCGGGTTGTTGTTCGTGGGGGCGCGGAGCCCGACGAGGGAGCCTTGGTCGGCCCCGTTCACCGTGAGTTTCTAGTTCCGTGTTAGCAATGCTGACCGACCGTACCCTACTGCGGCGGGGTGTGACAAACCTGGAAAATGCAGTGCGCCTCGGCGGCAACACCGAATGCAAGGGCGGTAGCGACGGAGAACTTCATGTTGCTAAGTTTTTTTGCGGCGCAGTTATAGAACGTTGTCGAGATGCGCCATGAACGTGATGTGATGCCAGGGCTAGCGAAAGCATATATACATGCTGGGACCGCGCAGGGCTAGCAAGCGCCGCGATGCTCGACAGCCAAGGCAAGTCACGAACATGTTCTGTTCCTGAGTGAGTTGACCCCTTGTCTTACCTAAAGGGGCAATCATCGAATTCCACTTCCGAGCTCATGTATAGAAGGTGGGTGGATCTATGCTGAGAACCAGTGCTTTCGCTAAGATAGACGAGCGAGCGCCTTGGACAGGCATAGAAAACCTGGCCCGGATAAATGGGTTTCATTTATACAGGGAGCTACTCGGTGTTAAGTCAGCTGGATTGGTCTTAGTGATAGGTGCGCTTTCAGAAAGCCATCACGTAGGATAGCGTCATTGGCTGGGGTTTGCGGCCCGTCTACTTTGTGTCCTGGCCAAGACGTTACAATGCGATTGGGTCCATTTGCATCCATAGCACGGCTGGGGCTTGGAACCCCGACTTGTGGTCGACAGCACCGCTTCGGCTACCCCAGACTTTATCACCACTAATATGGTACTTGGTCTGCTTACCAGCTGCTTCCCGCTACTTCATATGATGATAGACTAGCCCAGTTCATCATAACAGACGGCATTTCGCATAGTAAACGCTTTGCATGAGGGATCTCCGTAATTTGATTGTCCCAGAATAGTGACGGAGGGCAGGAGACGGGAGGCAAATCGTTTTTCAGAGGTGTCATATAGGGTGAAGGCATACCGGGATAGAAGGACGTCAGAGGAATCATGAATCCAACAAGGGCCCTAACTACCTATCGTCTATCTAGTCTCCTGGATGGATCATATGACAAGTACTGGGCTGCGTCTCCACGCTGACGGGCTGTTGAGCGACATGCGGGGAAGGCCAAGTGAATTACGATGGTCCGGGGTAGAACCGATGAACCAAAGTCTACGTTACTATTAACTAATACTCGATGAGCGTGGGTCGTACGGCAGTTGAGATAAAAGACTCCGATAGGACAAGCACATGCTGCGACACCTGGCCCATGCATCTGACTAGGGGACGGGCGTTGAGACGCGGCAGCATACCGACTACACACGGTAAACTGGCTGTACCTAGGCTAACCTAGTAGATGCGGAAACTTAGAACGCATAACTAGCTGTACAAGTGCTCAAGCTCAAGATGTTAGGAGCAGAGAGCCATGATGCGTTAAGTATGGGTGGCTGACTACGGGGTTGTCTCATATGCATACATCCGGTGGCCGGTGGGATCTCATAAGGTGCGTCGCCGTCGAGATCTTGTTTGTATACGAGTATTGAGATGAGATCGATTGAAGTTCTAATCTAATAGGATTCTGAGGGAGCTGAATACCTAAAGTATTCGGCCACTGCACCCGGCTGATCACGTGCGCTGGTGCGCGATGTGCTGATACCATGGGCATGCCTGGAAGTAAAGTCTCGCCAGTCATATCACCGTTCAAATGGGAGACCTAAAAGCACCAGCGCTTTTATCCACTCTTAGTGCTGATATGGACCACCTCCATACCCTTCAAGCTGTCAAGGCCTCTAAGACGTGGAATGTTCTTGAAGTGGTCGGTCTCCCGGTATCGTAAGTGGTCTTCGACGCTCTCCCATCCGATGACGAAAACGAACGCACGACTCTTCTCGCCCTTGAAGTCGACCTCCTCCACAGCCCAACCGGCAGCGATCTCGCCAGTATGGCCCGCAGCATTTCCTGAAACCTCGCTTAGGAAGCCCTGCGCATTCTTTGCGACCGACGCCATCTGGTCCGCCGTGAAGGCCTCACCAGCCGGGAAATAGGCGTGGCCCAGTTCAGCGACGGCGGACTTGCCGCCAGCGTTGTGGAGGACTTCCGGGTGCACCGGAGAGAAGGCGACGTGGTACAGCTCGTAGGGTTTACTCAAAGTATCTGTAAGCTTCTTGACGGCGGGCTCGAAGATATCTGTCTTTGTGAAGGCCTCGTGCGCCGCAATCGAGTCCCAGTCGACGATCAGGTAGATGAGCGATTTGTCCTTCTCGAGCACTGCCGAGGTATATACACCCTGGACTCCGGGCTGCCTCAATACAATCTTCGTGTACTCAGACAGGTAACCCTCTGTGTCTGCCGTAGGGTAGAGGCGACACAACTCGGTTACGGGCGCCATGGCTTTAAAAGGGGCGAGGTAAAGTAATGGTGGGGGTTATGTTTATGTTTACGAAATACGGGAGGCCTTGGTATATTATGAGGGTCCGAAATGATAACGTAAAAGCAGGGAGCTCGTTGTTCAATCCTCAGTGGCTAGTAAGTTAGGAGTGAAAGGAAGAGACAGCTCGGGCTTCTGATATAAGGGTGCGGCATCTATGTGGGGTGGAAGACCCCATTACTAATCAACTAAAAGGCGGTCCATTAGTAGCATTAACTCCGGTGTACTTCGTATGTAAAGCCCATTCTATAAAGACCTGACAGAATTATTGATAGAGCCTGTGACTCTATGACTACTTGGTAATACTCATATTCCCCCATGACTATGTGTAGATGATTGCTCTATATGCGCTTATAATAGGACGACTAGGTGACTTACGTGATATATCCGATGTTGGAATACCGCAGGTACAACTTCAAAGAAGCAGCTAGTGGACATGACAGTGTCGAACGGAGAAATTGTGTTATGTGATTGGTGAGATGTTGGCTTGGCTGTACCGGCCGGGTAGTCTAATCTAATCCCTCAAGGTACCGGCCGGAGTGTCCCGCCCCCATCCCGAACTTCCCCGCTTACCCGCCCCCATGCAGTCCCGACATACACAAAAAGGCTATGCGTCCGAGCGGTCTAGCCCAGGATAGCACTTCATGAAAGATCCGGAGATAATAGTAACTTCCTCCGGCCGATGCGAGGTCTTTTTTTCATGTCGCTAGTTAACCGTGACCGCGAATAATATCCAGTAAGACAGCGCGCCAGAGGCATGCGTGCAAATTCGGATACGTCTTACGGGTATCTGTCTGACAGTGCCCCCGGGAGTTTACGGAAAACGAGACCGAAGCACTGTAACGGCCTGATGCTCACATGTTTGCTGACCCTCTTGTGGTATATCTGATCAAGAGTGACTCACTTGCTACGGTTCTATTCATACCACGATGCCTATGGTATGGCCCACTGCCAATCGGCGTGTCAATCCTTGTGCCAGATGCCTGTGACCTGCGTAGTCAGGAAGGGAACAGGACCCCATGGACCCCTCAGCAGAGCCAGGGCTGTTTAATTTTCGAATACAAGTTGTCAGAGCCCGGGTCCTTCGGGTCTACCGCTGTTATCCATCTACTCTATAAGCGACCGAGGGCCTTAATAGAGTTCGAGAGGGTAGAGATGTGCACGTGAGGCTCCACGATAGATAGAATATCGCAGGATAACCTTCTTACCATACAAGTCGCATATGACTTAGGCAATGGCAATTATCACTTTACGGGAATATTGGATATGGTGCAGGCTGCTGGTTACGTAGCTGTTACCCCAGATCTATATGCAAGCTCATGCTTTCCCCGCATCTCCAAGAGCCCTATGACCACATACCCAATGCTTAGCTCGGGGTCTCCCCGCGGTGGATGGCCTATGAAGAGATTGAGGGTTGCTATTACCTACCTAGTAGGTACCATGTCTATGGCTCCTAGATTCTCAAGCCAATTGTCCACCTAAATACATCCATCTCAAGCACTTAATCTCAAAACACGCTTCCGCAGCAACATTCGACAGAAGCCCAAGTAGACTAGGCAGGCAGCCAGGCAGGCAAGGTCCCTCCTACCAAAAGAAAAATGGCGCCAGGCTCACGCCTAGAAGGCAAAGTAGCCATCGTGACAGGCGGCGCAGCCGGATTCGGGAAAGGCATCGCGACGAAGTTCGTCTCCGAGGGCGCGCGTGTGCTCATCGCGGACCTATCGCCTGAGGCGGGCGAGAAAACCGCCGCGGAGCTGGCCGGGTGCACGTTCGCGCGCGCAGACGTCACGAGGCGCGAAGACTGGACGGCTTTACTCGCGACTGCGCTCAAGGAGTACGGAAGCCTTGATATTGTTGTGAATAATGCCGGTGCTTCGTATGCTAATAAGGCCTCGGAGGATGTGACGGATGCGGATTTCGAGCTTGTTGTCGGTGTTAATGTTAAGTCGGTTTACCTCTCGACTAGCGTCCTGCTGCCTTACTTCCTTGAGAATAAGAGGCCCGGCTGCTTCATACAGATCGCTTCGACGGCTGGTGTTAGGCCCCGCCCTAGATTGACGTGGTATAATGCCTCGAAAGCTGCGATTATTAGTGCTACGAAGGTGTGAATACCATTTCAAGTTTCGAGGTCGTACCTGATTGGAACTATGAAGTATCTCGGTTTACTGATATCAGCCCGCCACACCCCCATACAGACGCTGGCCGTCGAGTACGCACCGCGGCAAATCCGCTTCAACGCAGTCAATCCGGTCATCGGCAGCACGGGAATGTACGCCTCCCCCCCCTCTCTCTCGCTTATCCTGCTAATGCGTGCGCCCAGGACCCATTTATTCATCGGCCAGCCCGATACCCCGGAGAACAGGAAGGCTTTCGAGTCCGTCATCCCCATGGGCCGCGGCTCGACACCCGCCGATGTCGCGAACGCCTGTTGTTACCTCGCGAGCGATGAGGCTAGCTTTATTACGGGTGTGGACCTTGATGTGGATGGTGGGCGGTGCGTGTAAGAGAGGGGGGGAGGGGACTGAGATGGCATGGATCGGGATAATAAGCACTCGAGGTAAGGCCTTGTTGGAGTGTTATGGCTGATAGTGAGGCGGTACGCTTGATGAGGATGCAGAGGCTGAGCTACTTGACGATTATGCAACATGGTAAATACGATATCGCACCTGGCGACCTTTAAAAATAATGCGTACTTCGCGGGAAGCATGGAATTATTCGGCCATTTCGCCCTAGATAAATAAAGACCGAACTGGGACTACGCGGTTCTGGACCGAAGGTGAATGAGTGCGGCCCGTCCTATCTTGCCGGGAAAAGGGGCGTCTGCCCTAGAATGTCAAAAAGAAAATTTAAAGAAAGAAACAAAAACAGACAGGGGCTCGAAAAAAAAGATTGGCGAAAAATAAATCGCTGCCCATTACTGGAGTCGAACCAGTCGCCTCCTCATATCGGAGATGTTGTTCTACTAGTGAGGCGCTCTACCGCTGAGCCAAACGGGCTACTCCGAGCTGATTGGATTATGGTTTATTGCGCTATATGTAGCAGTCCATTTCTTTTCGGCCGCCGGAAGGTGGGGATGGGGGGCAGATAGGGGCTAATTTTGCTGAAGCGCCGCCTTTCTACATACGTATGGAGGATGCAACTTACCTACACCCGCCCTTTCGCCTAACAAGGGTGCGAACGAGGGTTAAAAGATTTCTCGCTGGAAAATTTGTAGAAATGTATCATCATCACATTGTTAATGAGCCATAAATTTAGTTACTTAGTCTTAGTTCGGAGTAATATACCACCCGAGCGATGGCACCTAGGGAAGATAAAGCCAGCGTCCTTACGAGTTGGCTGAGAGTGGCTGGATATAAATAGTGAATAAGTGCACAACCTGCATAAATACACACATACCCCCTCTCCCTCTCCCTTAGCTCCCGTGCGGTAAACTTCACTTGCCTCGTGTACATCCATCGACATGCACGCGCGGGTTTTCTACGCATTTGTCTCTTTTACTGTACTCTCGACAGAATCTACCTCGCCCGTCATCTCTTTGTCGTTACAGGGAATAAGAACAGCGAGGGCAGGCTTCAGACATGTCATGTCACGTCACGTCAAGACAAGGTTCGGTCGCGAGAGAGGGGGCGTCTGAGTTCCGAGATTTCTGACTGGGCTCCTTCATACCATGTCATATCTTCTTCTTCGCGCCGCGATGCGTACATGGGAGGGTGCTGCTGCTGGTGCTGGTGCTGGTGCTGGTTGCTACGCTAGATAGATAGGTAGGTAGGTATGAGGTATGTATGTAGCGCGGCGGCGTAGTTAATGGTTCAAAATGTGAGAAATGCTCTATTGTACAAAAGTAGAGTTTTTATCCCCCCTCCCCCTCCCCCAAACCCCTAAACCCCTCCTCGTTTTATTTCCCTGGGATCCGGCCGCCAGCTAGCCAGCCAGCCAGACTGTTCGGTTTGTCATCGTTGTCATCTCTATTTCTAGTTGGCGTCCGGCTGGCTTAGGATATACTCGACAGCCTTGTCAACTGTTTTCGGGGGTTAGCAAATCTAATCTGTGTCTGGATAGATATCGTTTCACAAGGATAAAGGGATGACTAGGTAGGGTAGGTACGTAGAGGAAAGATGCACATACCACTGTGAATACCGTCCGCGTCCTTGTCGGGGATCTCAATGCTGAACTCCTGTGGCGCATGACACGTTAGCATACAGGCACATATCCTCGGCCGTGCTATCATCTTCATTTCTGCTTGTTCGTACCTCTTCTATCGCCATGACGACCTCCACGGTGTCCAAGCTGTCGAGGCCGAGGTCGTTGGTGAAGTGTGCGGCGCTCGTGACCTAGTAAGTTGTTACGTCAGTATATTTGTGTGGCCCGGGGCGCTGGCAAGATGCCGCTGATAGCAGCGCATTGGTTGCCGTACCTTGCTCGGGTCCGTGACCTGTACGAAAGACAAGTTAGCAGATATATCCAGTGCGGCGGTGCAGAAATATGGTCTAGTCCAGATGGGAATATTCCAGATGAAGACGCTGTCCTCGAGAGGATATTGTGCTCGTGCGATACATTGCCATGGCCTCCCAAAGTCAAAGATGCGAAGACATCAGGGACATGCGAGGCAGCAGCTCATCATGAAGCGACCGCAGGAACAGCCCTTATTCTTCTGCTCGGCGTATACACCCATTGCCCTCCCCGGGCTCCCCCACATATGATGTAGCGCATCACATCGCATCACATCGCATCGCACAACAGCGAAGCGAAGCGAACCGCACACCACCACCACCACCAACAACAATAACCAAGACAACCAAGAGCGAACTAGGCAAGCAGGGAGGCACCGACCTTATCAAAATTCTGCAAGATCCCAACGATCCGCTGCTCGACCTCCTGCTTATCTAGGCCGGAGCCAGCCGAGTACATGCGCACGGTCTGGAGGGCGGCGGAGGCGGGCCATCGCGGGACAGCGGCCCCGGCCGCCCTGGCGATCATGGCTGGACGGAATGCACCGGCGGAGGCGGAGACGGGCCGGGCGGCACCGGCGGCGAGGCGGGTGCTGGCCGATGCGGCGGTGCGGATTATTGCTGTGCGGAGCATTTTTGTTGTTGTTGTTGTTGTGTTTTTTTTGGGTGTTTCTTTTTATTATCGGGGGAGGTTTTTTTCTTTCTCCTCGGTCTCGGTCCTCGTGCGGGCGGGTGAGTGGTGGAGGTACAAGATTTTACGGTTTATGCGATTAGGAAAGCAAAAATGCCTCTGCAATTGGGAAGATCGTGGGTGGTGGACGTCGAGGAGGTTTTGCGTTGGATCTACCGGGGGGTGGAGTTGGGAAAATAGGTGGTGATAACTAATGGGTAACGGTGGTAGTGGATGTGGTGGTGGTGGTTTATAGTGATAGCGTACCTAATCTAATAAACTTGAAAAAAGTCGATGATAAATTTCTCGTCCCGCCATTGGAAATCTCGTCACCCGTAGAGCTGTCAGCAGCTGTCCGGTTAGGTACCCACTGGTTAGGTACACCTACGGCGCAGGTACTGGGTACTAGGTACATCCACCACAGAAGCTCCCCCGCAGAGGGTGATCCGAGCTCCCGAGCTAATACCTAAGAGCCCGCTTCGATGTTTCGGTCGGTGCATCGGCGAAATCGGTAGTTACCTAGACTGCAGGTGGTGGGTGGAAGAAAACAAATGCGTGGCATCTGATAGGCCGGATTGCTGGGAGGGTTGGCAGGTGGCAGCTGAGTGTATTATTTTTATTTGGCACCTGCCAGACCTCCTTTCCAGCTTTCTTAACGGCTATGTTTATCAAGGCAACTGGACAGACAGCTTACTCGAAGCTGGCCTAGTATGATGTTGCAATATAGAGCTTTGTATGCTTGGTTGTTCACTATTCAGGCAAGTACATTATGGAGGCAATAATTCTCGCAAGTCTGTCGTACGGATCATTTACTACGAGACCTATGAGACAGTGAGAGGTGGACATTCTCGTCCGGGATTTTCCGGCGTCAGCTGGACTCCCTGGGCATACACTGGCAGGAGCGTAGCATCATGCTCACGGATCTGGTTCCACGGGGCAGTGTGTATCATACAAGTATCATGATGATGACCATGGGCAGGCTTTTTGTATTGTATTGTACAATATCACATATGAAATGTGGTCTTTTTCTTCTCTCTTTTTTTTATATATAACTTCAAAAAGGTTGTGACATATTTACAGCGCTCGTAATGCCCCTTCCCCCTCCCCCCCTTTCCCTTTTCCTTTCTCTTCCCCTCCCCTTCCTCAGGGTTCGCGCATAGGCTGGGCTAGGCTAGAATCTCTTGTTATCTCTTGTTATCTGTAAGGAGAGTCGGCGCGGATGTTGGCGGCGAGCTCGGGCTCCCACTTGTCGCCGTTGGCCAGGAGCTTCTCCTTGTTGTACAGCAGCTCCTCGCGCGTCTCGGTCGAGTACTCGACGTTGGGCGACTCGACGATGGCGTCCACGGGACACGACTCCTGGCAGAATCCGCAGTAGATGCACTTGGTCATGTCGATGTCGTACCGTGTCGTGCGCCGCGATCCGTCCGCCCGCTCCTCTGCCTCGATCGTGATGGCTTGCGCGGGGCAGACCTGTGGGTGTGTGTGGACGTGGATGGTTAGTTATGTTGCTATCTGAGGAGTAAGGGGGGCACGGGTAGTGGGTAGGATAGGATAAGATAGGATAATGGACATACAGCTTCGCATAGCTTGCATGCGATACACCGTTCTTCACCGGAGGGATATCTTCTCAGGGCATGTTCGCCGCGGAAGCGAGGAGAGATGGGGCCCTAAACCGGGGTGTGTCAAGTTAGCGATTGACCCCTCGGCGACTTGCAACTCGGAGGCTACGGACCTTCTCGTAAGGGTAGTAGATGGTATATCTAGAATCGCACAGAGGAAGTCAGGAAGTCAGCTCTCGGTAATAGTCACTCGGGAGACGAGAGTAAGACAGGGACGTACGGTGGCCTAACAAACTGCTCCAGCAAGAGATACATGCCGCGGAACATCTCCTGCAGTAAAAAGTATTTGCCGGCGCGGTCGAGCGTAGAATCCTTCTCCTCATCCCATTTTGGTGGCCGGGGCAAGCGGAACCCTTTCGGTGGCGGCCCCGCGGGCGTGGCGTATGTGCGCTGCTGGAAAGAGATCATCCGGGAGACGGCACCGGCGGCGGGGAACGGTTGTCTTCGTTGTCGTAGGAGCAGTTGACGCGACAGCATCGTCATTGTCGTCGCCGTTGCTGTCGCTGACCTTGTCGCTGACATTGTCGAGGTCGCGAGCCCGTGCATTCTCGTGAGTTGGGTTTGGTTTCCCGCAGGTCGGGATTGTGGTTTTAATCTTGTCGGTCGATGGATGGTGGCTGTTAGGTGGATGAGAGAGGGCGTTTCCAAAGTTATTGTTATTATTATTATTGTTATAAGGTGGGAGAGGTGGAAGTGGAAGGCGAAGTACTACTCGGTGGTGGTTATGGTGGGTACCTAAAGTATTGGAGTATCTACCTAACCTCAACTTCGTAAGGAACGCACCTTCTCATTTGCGATGTTTGAGGTCATTGATTCCGAAAATCTACAATTTGGGATACAACGTAGTGGGTCCCGTCTTCGAGTTTCAATCCAATCAGACAAGTCAATTTGTAATTGACAACCGGTTGCTAGATCACGTGGGTCAAGCCACAATTATTTCATTAGAAAGTCGGAGGGGTGCTTAAGGTGGTAGCATCAGCCACATCCGCCACTTAATACGGACAGTCGGGATTTCCAACTCGGGCGACTGCTCGGGTCGCTGGAGCTGAGCCGAGAAATGCTTGCTGCACTATGACAAAATAAGCTCGCCAATCTTAACCTTATCGCACAGCTGAAAAACCAGAGCTTCCACATTACTTGATTACATAATTCCACTTATGTACCAATTGATGCATTCAATACGGCAACCCGAAAGGGAAAAAAAAGAGCACCCAAAAAAAGCAAAGATAAAAAAAAATTCGACGCAGGCCTGATTCGAACAGACGCTCCCGAAGGAACAAGATAACCCTAGACGGCTGGTTCAAATCCAATCCTTCTAGTCTTGCGCATTAGACCACTCTGCCACTGCGCCACTAACAAACAAATCCCGGAGATGAGAGAGAAAGCTGCGAAAGCTGTTCAAACGAGTGAATTGTAATTGGCCGCTTGCTTGTCGGCCGATATATCTCTACTACACTATGTACTAGCTTAAGGTAAGGGAAGCCAGCCATGCATCGTCTACTTATATCTTGTGTAGCCCCGGTGGAGCCGGCACACCGATATATCCACCGACACACAACATACCAAACTAGCACTACGGAGTCGGGTACGGGGTATTGATCTTCTGATCTTCGGATCTTGCCTATCACGTCGTATGTAAAGACTGATGATGACGGCGGACGGTAGGTAACCTGTGCTTGCCAGAGGTGAAAGTTAAGATATCCCCAGACCTACAGTCGTGCATATTCACGTCCATCGTGGCAAGTTATATCAGCCAGGCAGCTCCCATTCTTTTGTTGTTGTTTTTTCCCTAGAAATACAGAGGCTATATCCATATATATGTAAGTACCTACGTGCACCCATCCCTCCAACCGACCGTAACTCCATAGTCCATGAATTCCCGACCCGAATCCTTCTCCATCCAAATTTTTGTAATTTGCCCGTTTATTTTCATTCGTGTTCTACCTCGGCGCCATTCGCAGGAGCCTTTGCCTGGTCATCCACCACTTTCAGACCCTCCATGCCCTTCGTCATCCCGCTGAACGGACAGACGCCAGCCGGGGCCGCCGCCCGTGGTAACTTCGACGTCGGATGCGACTCAGGCGTCTTAGGCTCCGCGGACTCCCCATCCTCCTCGAGGTCATCATCATCAATGACCTTCTTGCCATGCAGGTAGCCCTCCTCCTCAACAGTAATCTCGGCGTCCGAGTCCTCGAACTCCTTCCCGTCCTTGACGTGCCACTTCGCCATCAAATCGTTCTGGATCCAGATCACCTTCCCAATCGCCTTCACCAGCGCGATCTTCCGCGGCATCGGCAGCCGCGGATGTGATAGGATCGCCTCCGTCATGATGTCCTGGATGAACGACAGGCACGCGCCCAGATGAATATACTCGACGTGCAAAGGGTGGGCCCGTCCGAGCCCTACATGCATCATCCCCACTTTATCCAGGTATTCCCAGAAATCCATCCGGCTTGGATCCGAACATAGCTTGTTGAGGTAACCCCGAAGAAACACCTTCCGGTGCTGGATCTGCGGACTGTCCTCCGTCGGGATCTCGTCCATCGGCCCCTCGAAACTCGTCGAGCGCGTCGTGAATGCCCGCGCTGTGATATCGTATTGTAGTAGCTTCTTGTACACGATGTTCACTACCGCCGGGATCAGCGCCTTGACGTATTTCGACCCCGTGATCAGTGCGTTGATGTCATCTGCGTTTCTGTTAGTGAGGGGGTTCCTAGGATTACCCGGCGTTCTTGAGGGTTTTTTTTCAGGGCTGGGCCCCTTTGGGTGATGTGAAAAGGAGGGGGGGAGGGAGGAGGGTGGATGCTATGTTACTCACTTGTGCTGAAGTCAAGGAAGCTGTGTAGGTATCGTATCCGGGCTTCGAGGTCTGTGTACAGCTCCTCTCGACCAATATGCATCATCGGCAGGTACCCCATCTCGTAGTTCCCACCCATCTCGTACGTAATTCCGTAGACGCGGCCGTTTGCTTGGTAGGTTGGTAATGTCTTTTTTTCTTCGTCCTTCCGGGATCCTCAACGTCGATAGTTTAGATATATGAAGTAAACGATATGTTATGTTCGTGTATGCGTGTGTGTATGTAAATGCAGAACGGGACAGAAAGAAAGTAGTGGTGATTTCGATGGTTAAGATCATGCGAGGTCAGACTACGATTTTATAATAAGGACGACCTGGTTCGACGATCAACAACAGCAGCAGCTCTTTATTACTACTAGCTCGAGGGCTGGAGCCGACGACGTCGAGCAAAGCCAGGGCCCGGGATTCCCCATGTTCTCTAATTGGTCCTAACTAAGTACGCATGACTTTCCGAAGGGTTTCGAACATTGGGTAGCAAGGTGTGAGTGAGTGAATCCCCCCAATATTCCCGACCCGTCGTGACGTTCTCTCTCGTGCGAAACATTTTCTTTCGGTCTGGCGGGGGGCGCGGGTGAGCTGATGTCGGATCATATCACCGAGCCATCGTGCGATGGCCTGATGTATGACGGACCCTGCCCTAACAAAAACCCCCTAAAGCTAACTACAGCAGGGAACTTATAGCGACCTCGAGACCCTAAATTTTTGGCTGCGCTGGGGGGTAGGGGGGTGGTCTAACCTGCTGCGGAACAGCGCCTCGGCCGGCGGAGCCCGATCTATTACGGGGCCATGCCATGCCACGGCCCCGCGATATTACTTACATACGTGCATACAGGTATGTATGTATGTATGTGCTTAGGCAAGAGATACCTACTGTACATGCACCTCCCACCAGCCCACCGCATCGCATGCTTTAACGGATTAGATGAAAATTGCGTATGTACACTGCATATCCGGATCCAGGGATATATGTATATGCATTGGCGTGATTGAGAAAAGGGTTTCGAAGCAGTGAGGCAATTAATGACGAGAAATAAGAAAAATGACTTCCTTTGATATTGGTGGTCGCCTGTCACCTATGTTATAGAGCTAGGTATCCGGCTGCTCCCGAAGTTGGATAAGGTTCCTTTTGAGGGGTACCTTAGTATCAAGTATGTACAGTGTATTTCTCTCAGGGATGGCAGGGGTGAATCGGACCAATGGTAGCGTCTGTATTAGAACCCCCTTTTCCTAGCCCTAGGTATCCGAGATGCGATACGATACGATACGAAGACTTCGCGCGCATCCGTTACATCCTGACTAGTATATACGATAACTACTTGACTTGTAACGAGGAATTTGTGATAGGGATTATCGGAAGAGAGAGAAGAAGAAGAAGAAAGAGAGCTGTAGGCACATGAATGGCTAAGAATAGATGCACTCAACCTTTTTCCACTCTTAACGTCAGCCAAGACCCGAAGACCCTGATGAGGTATTCCCAGAAGCGCCTGCGAGATGTTCGGAAAATATCGCTGGTGATATGTGCCCATCATAGGTCATGACTAATAATAAGACTTCCTGCCGGAAGTGACCCGTAGTAGCAGGAACTTCCCTGTCAATTCTTTGTAGACTACCGCAGCCCCAGGATGACACATATGTCCGCATGCTTATACCAGATATCCCAAGGGTCGTAGCATATGTCGGACTAATTAGCTGACTAGCAGTGTTTCGAGAATAGAGCCCTGATTAACCAATGCTTATAAGTTTGAAATTTACAAGGTAAATATGTTTCGTGTACGACCTGCCAATTTGGGATACCGTATGAGTTCCGTGGATGTTGGACATTGGTTACAGTTGTCGTCTACGGAGTCAACACAGCAAGGTCCGAACAGCAATGTACGCAACATGCTTCTATTTGAGATCTCTCTCCCCGGTGCTTCCTGCAATATCACCCAGCTGCTCAAAGCCATTACCTAGGCCTTCTCAATAAACACGACCTGGCTCCCGAAATCCCCATCGAAGTCATACTGCAACCCGATATTCATTAACGTCATACCCGAGTACGTCTCGGTGCCGTTGACGGTATACCGCGCGGCGGGGTCGAGACCCTGCAGGCGCAGGAACGGCGGTAAGGGGTTTAGGTTAGCGCGGAGCTGGAACCAGAACAGCACGGCGCTGGCGCCGTCGGGCGCGATGAACAGCGCCGCCGGCCAGTTCGAGTCCTCCGGCAGGCTGAGCCGCCAGAGATCGCCGTCGAGGACTAGCGGGTTCACCTTCTCCGCAAGCGCGATCAGCGCCGGCATCTGGCTGCGGTCGTCGACGTCGAGGTCTGCGGGGTTGAGCTCGAACCCGAACGAACCCCCCATCATCGCCACGTGCGCCCGGAACGCGAACGGCGTCGTCCGTCCCGTCTGCTGGTTCGGCACATCCGACACGTGCGCCCCCATGCTCGACGGCGGGTACGCTACCGACATCCCGAACTGGATCGTCAGCCGCTCCAGCCCGTCCGTGTCGTCTGACGTCCAGCTCTGCGGGAAATACGGCAGTAAGCCCGCGTCGAAGCGCCCGCCGCCCGCTGCGCACCCCTCGAACAGGATCTCCGGGAACCGCGAAGTCAACGTCTCCAGCACGCGGTATAGACCTAGCATGTAGGCGTGCGCGGCGCTCGGATCCGGCAGCTCGTGCATCCCCCGGTTGTTGTCCCACTTCACGTACGAGATCGCCGCGCTCGAGAACACGTCGCTGATTGCGTCGATGATGTACTCCTGCACCTCGGGCAGTCCCAGGTTGAGCACCAGCTCGTTACGCGACTGCGTCCGTGGGTATGGCCCCGCGTGCAGCGCCCAATCTGGGTGCGTCTCGTATAGCGCCGAGAGCGGGCTGACCATCTCGGGCTCCACCCAAATGCCGAAGCGGAGGTTCTCTGACGAGTTCGCCGCCTTCAACCCGGTGATCCGGTCGACGAAGGGGCCTAGCCCGTTCGGGAACTTGTTCTTGTTCGCCACCCAGTCGCCCAGGCTCGAGTTGTCCGATATCCGGGGGTACTTATCCCCGAACCAGCCATCGTCCATGACGAAGAGCCGCACGCCGAGTCCGGCGGACATCGACGCGAGGTCGTAGAGCACCGTCTCGTTGTAGTCGAAGTGAAACGCCTCCCAGCTGTTGAGAAGTACCGGCCGCTCCTCCTGCGCGGGCTTGCTCCTGATCAGGTGGTCCCGGTAGAGCCGGTGCAGCTTGCGCGACACGGACCCCACCCCGGCGTCAGAGTACACTGCCACGGCCTCCGGCGAAGTGAACGTCTCACCCGGACCCAGCGACCACGAGAACTGCAGAGGATTCACGCCCAGCATCGCCCGCGTAAAGCCCTTTGATCCCTTCTCTACCTCCACGGAGAAGGACCCCGTGTAGATCAGGGAGAACCCCCAGGCCTCGCCTTGTGACTCGCTGGCCGTGGGCGATAGCAGAGCTAGGAACGGATTGTGGAAATGGGAGGAGTAGCCGGCGGTACTTCCGAACCTGAAATTGAGACAGTTAGGTAACTAGAGCAGAACCGTGGAGGGGGGACCCTGTTGTTCTGGCATTACTGACCCCTGTGTCCCGTACTCGACCTCCCTCCGCACTCTCCGGCCTTCACGAGCCCAGTCCCCCCTCAATTCGATCATCTCAAGCTCACCATACGGTAAGTCGACGCTGAGACTAGCCAGCTTCTCGAGGGTGATGTTACCCGAGCCTCTGTTCGTGATATTGACGCTTCGGGCAATCGCATCGAGTTTCGGAAAGATCGAGTAGGACAGGTCCGCGGCCACGGAGCTGTAGTTATCGTAGAGGTGCACGACGAGGGTCGTCACGTCGTCCTCGCTCCCGAAGGTAGACGGGAGGCCCGGCAGAGCGGGCTTTCCATTAATTACATCGTGCGACTGGTACTGGAAGTCGCTGATGGTATAGCCTTCCGATTGCTGAATCTGGAAGGCCGGGATGCGGAAGTCGCCGCGCCCGAGGTCGGGAAACTCCCTCCGCACCATCCCCGGCAGCCCGACCCATCCTGCCGGTTCGGGGAGAGGTAAAGCAATGATGTCCTCCGTTACGGGACCCCCGAAGTGCGTAGCCACGAGATCCCCCGTGTTGTCGGCGTGGAATCGGTAGGATACCCCGTCGCCGTTTAACGCGAAGTCGCTGCCATTGGCCACCACGCCTAGCAAGGAAGTAAGCTATACAGAAACAAACAGTTGCATACCGCGTTGCTTTGCTTCACACTGTAAAACAAAACAAAAAAAAAAAAAACTCACCGGTCGTGTAGGATGGGCTTCCCTGGGCCATCATGGGGTAGTTGAAGGCGACGGACGCTTGGCCAATAGAGGTAGCGAAACGCTTCAGTGATGAATTACCGAACATTTTGAGACGGAATGTTTGCCTCTCGGATAGCTGGCCTGGCCTCAGCTTATATATCGTACAGCAGCAGCAGCAGCAGCAGCAGCAGCAGCAGCAACAAATCACAGAGTTACATGCGGGATGTCTATTCCGCGTCTGCTCGTGGTATTTTATATATTGTTCCAATTCGGACAGACAAGCGACACTTATGGGACCGCTGTTGATGGTCGGCGGAATTAATCCCGAGTCAAGACTGTAAATCATAACCACCTTCCCCCCCCCCCTTCTGTAAATGTACCTATGCAGACGACATTTTCCTCAACATTACATATACATGGCAACTTGCGTCTGTGAACAGACAGGTGAGCCCATGACTCGGGTTATGGGAAACCTTCGAAATTGGTGGAGAAATATGACGCGGAGATGTCGGCTGCGGGGAAGCCAAGGCATGCACGTCCGGGTCCTTCCAGGGGCTGAGGGGTTGAGGGGTTAAGGGGACAACTGGTACGCTAATTATTAGTCGGAAGGGAGGCTGTATTTCTGAGTATTTCGATGAAAACTCGCAGGCCCAATACGATGCTGGAGAGTTAACGCAAAAAATGTGACCATCAGGTCCGGCGTGGGACGAAACCCACATCCCCTTTGATTAGGGGTTTATCTCCGTCCGGAACGGCAGCTTCGGAGCCTTGGCATCGGCGATTTTGCCGGCCTAGACCGGATTGTAGCAGGTCGGCAGGTCCACCACGGGCGCAGGTGGCAGTGGCTGGTGAACAGCTGTCAGGGTTTCAGCCACACTTAGCTATAACATGCCCCAGCAGCCCCAGGATATTCAGCCACAGATGCAGTGGCGTGGCGTGACGTGACTCCGCAAACGGACAGGGGCGGGCTAAGGACTGGGCTGGGGGGGCTGACGGGTGCTTTTCTGGCGGGCGTCCCCAGTTCTCCAACAGGTACAAAAGGGACTTCAGTTCCCTCCCGATTTCACGGCCTTCCGTCCGGCCCCCAAGAGAAAGAAGCTTGGAGAGATTAGAGATAAAACGATAAAACTTACCCAGGTACCTAGGTACTTTCCCATCAGCCGCCACCCATCATTAATTTCCAACATTGAAGAAGGTACCACCACACACCACATATAACAAACATTTTACCATCCATCAAGGTTACCTAAACTTTCTTACCCACTCTGCCCGTCAGCTATAAGCCACAGTGACACGGGCATTCTCCTGAAAACAATCCGACCTTGGAAGTACAACATTGAATGCAAACCGACCGGTCCATTTATTTGCCGGTCTACGCCCCCCCCCCCCCCCCCCCCAGTCCAGATCCGACTCTGAAGCTTCATCCTTTCGCGACGAATCGATGATTCGCTGATCTCATACCAAGAGGTACTTAGTACAGGTACTTAGTACTTGATATACCCACGGCCCAGTCTAGGTAGGTACCCACATATTGTACTATCGATAAGATAACAGTACCTAGGTAGCGATCATAGTACTTCCTATTCTCTCCTTTTTGCCGCCCCTAACTTTGTACCAGATACATCTACACGTCCAGAGCTCCCCGGTACCCATCCTACCTCCAGGGCTCCTGTCTACATATTTACCTTGAAGCTGCACTTACCACCACGACCTGTTATCCCTACTTATATCGAGAAACTCGAACTATTTATTCTCCCTTAAGTACATATACCTACCTATCTCCTAGACATATACCTATTACTTCGTTCATACTCGCGCGTTCGCCAACGACGAGACGAGACGAGAGACCAGACGAGACGAGACTTTCGTGTCTTCACATCACGTTTCTCGCGATACAGTTATTGGAATCTGCTGCAATGCGACGTATCCGAGCTCTCGAGCTCTTGACCAACAACAACAACAACAACGGCAACAACATCAAATCCACATTCAGTACCAGTTCCATTACATTACAATTGTAACTTCGGCGCGGCGGCCATTAACCAACGGGTTTTTTAAACTTCACATTCGTGATTTTGGTTGCTGATATACCACCACCACCACCACTAATATCACCAATATTATTCATTTACTAACCGGTAAGTCCCATTGCGGTGGCCATGGACATTGCTATTGCCATTGGCATTGCCATTTACCGCCACCAAATACCAGATATCAAACCAAATTCCTCTATATATCTTTATCCCTAGGTTGGTAATCAACCCTCATATGCAAGATGGCTGTTTGCTTGTGTTGCCACATGCCACATGCCACATGCCTCATGCCTCATGCATTTCTGATTGCCGCTATGCCCATTCATCTTGTTTATTTCCTCCTACCTACTTCTCAGCCCTTCTTCATCCGTCCCAGCTCAGCTCCCCCGGACCACATCCCCGGACCACATCCCCGGACCACATCCCCCGGTCCTCACACCCCCGTCCGCCTTATATTCCGAACAAAGGAATTCGGCAAGACGCGTCCCCGTCCCCGTCCCCCGTCCCCCGTCCTCGTCTTCGTCCTCGCATCCAAATACATCCCAGCTTTCCCCAATGTTCCCAATTCCTCACCTTGGAAGGTTGTCTGAGCTATATATCCTCTTATTTCCATCATTATTACTATGATACGAGTACTAGAAGCTAACGAGATCAATTTCTTTGTGTTGGTATCTTAGATCTCATCCCCTTTCATCGGTCGGCGCATGACTGCGCCTCCCCCTAATACACATCACCGCCATACGGAATGGCAAAGCCCCTCAGACTCGGAGCTCGGCTCCGTTACCCTATCACTATCTCCCGACTTCTCAAGAGCCCCGGCGACCAAGTTGAGAAGCAAGAGCCCATACTACAATACACCTTCAAGTACGAGCGCACAGTCGGCGATCCGGAGCTGGGCGATGAGCGCGTCAACATAGAGACCGGTATTGCCGACTTCGACAGTCCTGTCGAGGGCAAGGTACAAAAGTATCTCGTCAAGGTTGGCGATGTTATTCAGAAAGACCAGGACGTCGTCAACGTCGAGGAGGAGTGCAGCCATGACATTCAAATGGCCGGTCTATGCGGTCGTTGTGCCAAGGATATGACCGAGGTGAACTGGGTCACCGAGGTTCCCGACACTCAGCGCGCCACCGTCGCCATGGTCCACGACAACATCTCCCTCATGGTCAGCCGCAGCCAGGCTGTCCGCGCCGAGGTCACCCTGCAGCGCCGCCTCCTTAAGGACCGGAAGCTTAGCCTCGTCGTCGATCTCGACCAGACCATCATTCACGCCTGTATCGAACCCACTGTTGGCGAGTGGCAGGCTGATCCTACCAACCCCAACCACGATGCTGTCAAGGACGTCTGCAAGTTCCAGCTAGACGACGGTCCCCGGGGCCTGGCCAGCGGTTGCTGGTACTATATCAAGATGCGCCCTGGTCTCGCCGAGTTCCTCCAGAAGGTTTCCGAGATGTTCGAGATGCACATCTACACTATGGGCACGCGCGCCTACGCCCTCAACATCGCCAGGATCGTCGATCCCACACAGAAGCTCTTCGGAAACCGCATCATCAGTCGCGACGAGAACGGTAGTATGACTGCTAAGACCCTCCAGCGGCTGTTCCCCGTGAGCACGAGCATGGTCGTCGTCATCGACGACCGCGCCGACGTATGGCCTCAAAACAGGTCCAACCTCATCAAGGTCACCCCCTACGACTTCTTCAAGGGCATCGGCGACATCAATTCGAGCTTCCTGCCTAAGCGGCTGGACGTCATTGCTGCAAACCCGACCCCCCAGGACTCACAGTTGCAGTCGCAACCGCAGAACACCGGCGCGAAAGGCCAGAGAGACGGCATCGTGGGTGGTTCGACGAACACCACCGCTCCCGCCGCCGGCGCCGAGGACGAGGGCGCCCTACTTCAGTTGCAGGCTGAGGAGCAGGAACGCACGCTCGAAAAGCAGCTCACGGACCGACCTCTGCTACACCTGCAGGAAAAGCTCGACAAGGAAGACGAAGTGTCGGAGAGGGAGTCCGCCGAGAGCGACTCGGAGGCCGGCCCGAACGGCAATTCTGAGAGCCCCTCCCATCAACGACACAACGTGCTTCGCGATGACGACCAGGAGCTGACCTACTTGGAGAAGCACCTCGCCACCTTACACCGCTCCTTTTACGAGCAGTACGATGCGCGGTCCGCCAAGCACCGGCCGGACGAGATCTCGGCCGACGCCGTGCCCGACGTGGGCGCCACGCTGAGTTTCTTGAAATCGCAGGTCCTCCGGGGCACGCGCATCGTGCTCTCGGGCCTCGTCCCGTTGGGCACCGACGTTCGCTGGTCGGAGATCGGCATGCAGGCCGAGAGCTTCGGCACGGAAATCCACACGCGCGTCTCCGAAGACATCACGCACCTGGTGATCAGTGCGGCGCGCCAGCGGACTCAGAAGGTCCGGCAGGCCGCTCGCATCCCTTCGATCAAGATCGTCAACCAGAACTGGCTGGCGGACTCGTTGGCGCAGTGGAAGAAGCTCGACGAGACGCCCTACCTCGTGGACATACACCCCTCGGACCGCAAGACACCCTTTGAAAGCGAGGAGGAAGCTGGTGAGGCTGAGACTCCCCCCGGGAAGCCCAAGATCACCGTCGTGGTTAACGGCCATCAGTTTCCCCCGCAGCCCTACGAGAGCGACGACTCAGATGAGGGAGAGGACGAGGACGGCGGGGACGAGGACGGCAACGGGGCCGACGAGGACGGCGAGGTCCAGGACCGGTACAACGTGATGCCGCCAGACCTCGAAGACGGGGACCGCAGTCCGATCAAGGAGCTGGCGAAGATGGAGTGGGACTCGGTCGACAAGGAACTCGAGGAGTTCATGGGCTCCGACGCCGACGACTCGGACATGGACAGCGTGACGGACTTCGGCGGCGGCAGCGACACGGACCGCGAGGACGAGCAGCAGCGCTCGCTGAAGCGAAAATACGGCGACGACCTCGACGATGGTGACGACGCGGATGCCAGTAGCTCCGAGGCCGGCAGCAGTGCCCTGGCGAAGAAACAGAGGCTCGCCAAGGCGCGGACCACGGGTCTGCGCAACGTCAAGAACGCTGCGGACGAGGAGGGCAGCGGCGGCGGCGGCGGCGGCGGCGGCGGCGGCGGTGGCGAGGCGGGCAGCGGACTACCTACGCCGATGGGCACGGGCGACGGCGAGGACGGCGGCGGCGGAGCTGCAGTAGACGGCGAGGGCGAAGGAGAGGCAGAGAATAATGCGGAAGACGGCGATGACGACGACGACGATGATGACGGGTTCTCGGACCTCGAGGCCGAGTTCGAGGCGGAGCTGCAGGCCGAGTTGGACGACGCGGGTTGATCTGATCTGATCTGATCGGATCAGGCACGCGGCACACATCCATCCCACGTGTCTCCTCCCTCTCCCTTTCCTTGTCTGTCTGTCTGTCCGTTGTCCCCTATCCCATCTTCTGGGGACGCACTGCATAGCGATCGATGTGTACCGGTACCGGAGTTTTAGTGTGTGTGTATCTGTGTGTATCTGTATCTTGCTTTTTATGTATGTATGCGCCGCAGACTTCGGTGTGGTTTTTTTTTTTCTCGCGCGGGGAGGTGTTGTAGGCTGGGCTTTTAGGAGTCGGGGATCGCTTGCGCAAGGGGTTCTTGGAGTTTGATCGATCTTTGTCATTGCCATTGTCACTATCTTTCTATTTTGTAGGGTGTTGTGGTTTCGGCTTGACACATGCATGTATACCCTTACCTTACCTTACCTTACCTGCCTCACCTATCTATCTATCTATCTATGCCGGCCACGTGTTGAACCAGCTACCCGACCATATCCGTACCCGTACCCTATTTACTTACATAGGTAGTTAGAGCTTCATCTGCCCCCAGGGCTCCGACTGTCTATCTATCTGTCTATCTGTCTATCTGTCTATCTGTCTGTGCACATGCTCCTGCTCACGATTACGCTTTGCGTGCATGTAGGTATGTATTGCATGCATGTCTATCCTGGCGCGGAAAGTAGTATTTTGGTTTGGAATATCTCGCCTACGTGCCGGGTTTGCAGTGTGTATGGCAAACCCTGCTACACGGGTCTTGGAAGTAAAGGGCGAGAGAGGTAGGGAGACAGCCCTTCATAGAGAGAAGAAGGGGTTCACGTGATTTCTCTACCTATCAAGTCATGTTTTAGACGGAAAGCACCAGTGTAGAGCTTCAGCCAATCAGAGAGCTTACTTACCAGCCAATCATAGGTGGTTTAAATCGATGGACAGCAGTAAACCCGATTATGTAATCATTAGATTAGTTGCAATCCACCTCGGCTTCTGACCCGCCAAAACCGGTACGAAGTACCTACCAACTAACTAATTCCTACATCACCAGATTTCAAAGTTGTGGTTTTTTGAAATCTCACCATCACAAGTACGTACGCCCATGTACGCCCACGCCCAACTGATATATCTCGAGACCAGTATATTGAGAAGCTTACGGTGGCACGGTACAGCCGATTCATTACTTACGTACGTCCCCGCTAACAGGACGAGGCGATACGACACGAGGACGACTGATTGAACGACACGGCGAGGCCTACGACGGGGGCCCGCGAATACGAATTGCAATTCGAAACTCGAGATATAATACAGAGAGAAGAAAGCACAGAAAGCAGAAAGCACAGAAAGCAGAAAGAAGAAATCAGTCATCATGCCTCAGGATATGCCCCCCGTCGGGGGCTACGGCCCTGTCCAGTACAAGGTTCGTCATTTATCTTCTTTCTTTTTTTTCCTGCCTTGTCTGTTGCCTTGACTCGGCTTGGCTCGGATTGATTCTGGTATCTCTCGCGCGGCTTGATTGCGAATGACCGCCCGCTCGGACGAGTGACATGCGACATCCAACCCACGACGATCCAGTGTGCCAGACTCCTGGCATGTTGAATGGCGACGAGCTCACGAAGGCACGCCGAGATCCCGTCATCACGAAGGCTGGTGCGCCGGGCAACCGTTGGCGATTTGATTACCGGATCCAGAACAAACTCAAGATGAGAGAATGGGCACGGGCATAATAGCAGATAAAGCAGAGGGACGACAAAAGGCTGACATCACGAACTAACACAGCGCAACCTCCCCGCCAACGGTTTCCGAGGTACCACCCTGATATTGGGAATGGGCGCCGTCATGATCTACGGCTTCTACAAGGTGACCCAGGGTATCCGAGAACAGAAGTACGTTTTGAATATATTCCTTTCCTTTTGACTTTCTCGCTGACACCAACACCACCACCCACAGCGAGCTGGCCCGCGAGAAGATGTGGTCCCGCATCCACCTGATTCCCCTCCTGCAGGCCGAGGAGGACCGCGATCTCGTCCGAAGACACCTGGCTGACCAGGCCCGCGAGAAGGAGCTGCTCGGTGAGAATACCAAGGTGTACAACTCCGATAGATACGTGAGGCCGACGTACGCTGTCACCCCCAGTAGCGTCACCAAGTGAGCGCGGGGAGGACGGTCAATCACCACAGAAAATAGAAAACAATCAAGTCAAAACTTCTTTCCCAGCTAGGCTCTCGGATATGTAGGATGCTTGACTGTTGGCAGTCCATTCGTCTGAGCAACGAGATGAGATGCTAACGCCGCCCGCTCACGTTGGGAGCCCCCTCATTTCTTAGCCGGTATCGTGAAGTGTACCCCTGTCCAGTCGATCAGCTGGTAGTTATGCATGGTTGTCGAGGTGTAGACAGGAGTCAAGAGTTTTGATAACCACCCCATGGGCACCCGGTACTGAACCACTTCTAGTCGTCTCGGACAGTGGGGCTGGGAACGCATGTTCTTCCTGGGGATGCTAGCTTCCCTTCCGACAGTGACAGGGGTCTGCAGGCACGTTCCCGCCGCTCCCGTAGATGAGGGGACTAAGAGCTATAAGCAGTGCAAAGCGATGTTGCGCAGCGCAGATTTGCACTTCAGTAACAACGTCACACCCGTGATCAAATCATTAATTTCGGACAGCAGCTGGAACCAACCATGATGGTAGGGGTAACGCTTAACAGTGCTTGGGTAAGTAGCCATGGGCTTGGCTGGCCAAATTCCTATACCTATGCGTTCAACTTCCTGATAAGGAGAAACGGCATGAGAATACTAATTAACAGCCATCCCCATCTACGCGCTGTTGTCAAGCATCTCCATTTGAGCTGGTCGAAAACGTCCTCGGCCTATCGAGAGTATCCGAAGAGCCGTCAGACGTAAGTGGTGGCCACGGTGAAACGTACGATGCAAATGCCGTGCAGATCAAGCTGCATTTGTGTGTCCATCCTTGGCACTGATGCCTGCAGCCTCCCCCCAACGGGAAACGGGAAACCATCATTACCCGCCATCCCGACTCCGCACCCTCTGCATCTTTGACAAAAAGTATCCGAAAGCCTCGCCAATTGAATTCTACGATTTCCTACCTTTCAATCAATCAGCTTTGAAACAAAAAAGTAGACCACGATGGCTTCGGATGAAATCAAGCCCTTCCAGATCTCCATCCCGGAATCCCAGCTATCGGATCTGAAAGAGCGCCTCGCCCGCGTGCGGTACCCGGACGAGCTCGAAGATGCGGGCTGGGAGAACGGCGTGCCCCTCGCCGAAGCCCAGCGTCTCACGAAATACTGGGCCGAGTCCTTCGACTGGAGGAAGGCCGAGGCCCGCCTCAACGAGTTCCCCCACTTCACCACGGATCTGCAGGCCGACGGCTTCGAGACCCTGACCGTGCACTTCATCCACCAGCGGAGCAGCAGCGCCGACGAGGACGCCGCCGTGCCCCTGCTCTACCTGCATGGCTGGCCGGGCAGTTTCTACGAGGGCACGAAGATCATTCAGCCGCTCGCGCAGGGAAGCAGGGGCGGCGGCGGGTCGGGGGGCGAGCCCTCCTTCCACGTCGTCGCGCCCTCGCTCGTCAACTTCGGCTTCTCCCAGGGAACCCGGAAGCGCGGGTTCTCGATCGAGCACCAGGCCGAGATCATGCACAAGCTGATGCTGCGACTCGGCTACAAACGGTACGCCGTCCAGGGCGGCGACTGGGGCTGGTTCGTCGCGCGTGCCCTCTCCCTGCGGTACCCCGACCATGCCGTCGCGCAACACCTCAACCTCGACCTCGCCTCCCCTCCTACCTGGACTCAACACCCCTTCTTGGCGCTGAAACACGCGCTGACGCCGTACACCCCGCGCGAGAAAACAGGGCTCGCCCGCATGGAACTCTTCAAGGCCCAGGGGTCCGGGTACAACGCGATCCAGGGCACGCGCCCGCAGACCCTCGGGTACGGCCTCGCTGACAGCCCCGCCGGCCTGCTCGCCTGGATCTACGAGAAGCTGCGCGAGTGGACCGACAACTACGCCTGGACCGACGACGAGGTGTGCACCTGGATCTCGATCTACTGGTTCAGCACGGCTGGCCCGACCGCGAGCTGGCGGCTCTACCACGAGTTCTTCAGCGCGCACGCCCCTGGCGTCCGCCCGGGCGCTGTGCTCATGTCGGATCTCCAGCGCTGGCAACCCCGCGTCAAGATCGGCCTTGCGCGTTTTCCCATGGACGTCGCGCATTCGCCACATATTTGGGGCCGCACCCTCGGCGATGTTGTCTTCGAGAAGACTCACGAGAGCGGTGGCCATTTCCCCGTCTGGGAATGCCCTGATGCTGTCATCGCGGACTTGAGAGAGATGTTTGCGAAAGGGAAGCCTGCCAGGAAGGCTGTTGGTACATGAGTTAGCAAGTCAATATAACTAGGTCTACGTCTTTCATCTCGGTTGTGTCTGCAACGTGGGCAGAAGGACGTGTTCCGAGGCCCTCTATATCTTGTATATTATTCACTGTCACGTGGAACCAGGTGTAAGAACTGGTACACTTTCCGCTGCAGCAGGAGTGCCAAATCTAATGCCAGCAGCCGCGGGCGGTTTGTAACACTTTCCTCGGAGTGAATAAATATACTGTTGTAGGTAGGTAATCAAGTTAAATAAGTGTACCCTTGGTCGCATTATGTTCGGTTGCTAGAGACAGAGTAATATCCAATCCCATTATCTATATAATCACTGCCGTCCTCTGGTTAAGCATCTTGATGTCAAGATGTTTCACAACCGACTGCGAACAAGCTCTACTTCAGGGCTCTTATCATCGGTGCCTTGCAGGAGTCTTGCGACCGTATGATTGAACACAAAGTCAGAGAATGCCATGACGAGGCTTTTGTTGATGCCACCAACTTTGGCCAAGTCTCCCGTCCCAATGAATTCCTGTAAGCTCTCCCGAGACGCTTCTGTAAGATCCATAGTACTGAGGATAGCCGGATAATCCGTAAAACAGCTGTGAGTAGTATTGACGACGGCGACCTCGATGATTTGCGCTCGCATATTGCCATAAAACTCATCCCATGTGGGATCCTCCCCGCGGTGATTAGGCCGACCAACGTTGAGGAATGGTCGATCTACTCCTTGTTCCGTCACGGGGCTGAAGAACCTGCCGTCCATGTTGACCCCGCCTAGAATTCGTGTGTCGGACAACATAGTGGCTGCGGATGCCGCGCCGCCTAACGAATGGCCGTACATGATGATCCTGTTGAAGTCGATTCTGCTCCCAGAATTTTCGATGGATTGTCGTAGAGCTGATGAATTTTGGAGTTGATCGATGACATAAGAGATGTCCGTCGCGCGGACCTGGGATGGTATTAGTATTTTCTTGTGATTTCCAAGCTAGCCAGTTTGGGATGGAATATTGTTCATACCTGTATGACGTTCTCAAGAACGGCGTCATCATCCGTCGATATGTTGGCACCCCTGATGAAGCTACCATCGTTGAACTCAACCACGGTGGCATCATAAGGGTGATCCACAGTTACAACGATGTACCCTTCGCTCGCCAATGATCTTGCCATGTCACTGTAGAGAAGACGTGACTGTCCAAATCCAGGAGAGAACAGGAGGAGAGGACGTGAGAGCTTGACAACACTGGGGCGTTCATTGCCCGATTTGAGGCAAGATTTGCCTCGTGGGATATCACATAGTTCCATCGTCAGTGATGAAAACGTCGTGTTAGGCAGTCCGGCCGTACTAGCAAGAAGATTGTAGTCTCCAGCGACCAAGGGCGTCATGTACGGCGTGGAGCGAGAGACACATGGGTATATCGTGGTGTTCAGAGGCACGAATGTGGAGACCTGGACTTTACGCTTATGAGGTGCGTCTTCGGGTGCGAAGGGATCCATGCGTGCCTCATCAGTGAGCGTGTTGGTTGATACACCGACTGAGAATGGCCCAGTGGGGCTTGGTAGAACAATAGCATGAGCTGACGATGCTAGGACGAGAAGGGAGGTGAGGTACCGCATTGTGACACGTTCTAGCTGCGGAAACACACAACTCTGGATGTCCTGTAACGGTAATGGTGATATTGACAATTGAGGCTCGGGACCTGTATTCGAAGGAAGTGATGATTTTCCAGACTACCTAAAAACATCTTTTTCTCAGCCGACCACCGAAGACTTTATAGTACTGTTCTATGTATCGTTTTGTGTTTGCCTAAAATCGATTGCAAAGAATCAATCGTCATGCTGTTGAATAGTTTCAATCTTGATAGAGACATGGTGTGAATGTTTCTTTGTAGATCTTTACCAATTACAGTAATATTCTGGCGAACCCGTGGATACACGATGCTGTCCGGACTTGGCGGTGCACCGGCGCGCGATATTAGAGTTTACGGACCCGAGTTTACGCTGTGAAAGGAGATCGCTTACCAGACCCGAACTAGTCCCCTGCACTGCCTCCGGACCGCCTAAGTGGACCTTCGTCGCCCGATTAATACCACTTTCGGTATAGCTAGGATAAGATGGTGTTCAGCCGCTCAGCCTAATTTTCGCCTTGGGGGCTCTAGGCCCCAGCCGAATCTCCGAAGCGGCTTCAATTGGCCCTCTTCAATATTGAGGTGAACGTCGGCCAGGCATCACACCTGGTGGGCCATCTTGTTTTGTCATTCTCCCTTTCCAATTTCAGCGACGTTCTCGCGATGGCTATAGGACCTTTCGATTTCAGGGCGAGGCGCTCGCGATGCTTACAATGTGCCAATGACCACTTGAAGGTATGGTATTTCGTGTTAGGTCCTGGATATTCACTGCTGATGATTAATCATAGTGCAATAAGAAAGCTCCCTGCAACAACTGCCATAGTCGAGGTCTGCTATGCAAGTACCCAGACAAGGCTGCAGCCGCGCAACTGATTAGACTGGATAATGGAAAGCACAGGACGTCTATACATTACGGACATAATAGCGCACATTCGACTGACGTGGTGTCGGCTAGTCGCCCATCATACATGGTGCAATCTCCTTCGTTAGAAGCGACTTGTCGCTACCTTCACTATTTTGACCTCTTCATTCAGAGGAATACCTTCAATACACGCCACCCAGCATACGACGTTGAGATCAGAAAATGCTTAGGGACCGAAACTGAAAACCACCTGGTTCAGGCCGTGTTAGCGATTGGCGCTCTAGAGGCGTCCAAGTCTAATTCCATGAGACCAAACGAGGCACCGGATCATCGGTCTGACATATATTCGAGTCTCATGTCGTATTCCTCCTCTATTACAGCCCTTCGGGGCGTTATGGAATCTTCCAGTGATCCATCACGGGTCCAGGTTCTCTGGACTACATTATTACTGGGATTATTTGAGGTCAGTCACCTTCTCACGCTGCCGCCACCGTGGCTATCTGTATAGCCTATGTTGTGTAATACGATCTTATCTTACCAGATCACGTAAGCAGCTCATGCAAGACTCGACAGGGGACGGATGGGTGAAGCATATGGTTCACGGAACATCGAAAGCCATGGAAGCCGCTGGTCCATCATTGTTTCGCTCTGGACCGGGAAAAAGCTTTTTTCTGCAGGCTAGAATATTCGAAGTATGCAGGAGTGTTGTCTTCAATGAAGATAGTTTCTTGGTATCACCTGGTTGGATGGCTTTATCAAGTGAGCTTTGGACGGGTGACACCATTTCAGAATGGTATCCATTGGAAAGCCTCCTAGACCTGATTTCTCAGTGCTCGGTGCTTTGTGTTCAGTATGTTCTAACTATTATTTTAGTTTCAAAGAAACTTAAACGGCTAACTCTTTAACAGAGCTGGAAACCTCATAGACACTCTGAATCAGCTTGACGTAAAAGAAGTGAGAGAGAATGCCAGTCATTTGGCGTCAGAAGGTCACCGTCTACGGCAAGCCCTCACAGCCTGGAGAGCAATCAATTCAGACTTACTTGACTTGGTCACCGACTTTACAGGCGATGCAGTGGATCATACGGGATTTCTTGCGAATGCCTTTTCCGCTGCGACCAGTATATACCTCTCTGGGATATACGATTACACAATCGCTCTGTGGCGTAGTTGGGGTGTCTCCGTTCCGACACTTGCCATGGAGGATGTGCAATCTCATGTCGTTACAATTCTTGACTCGACAAGATATGCACTGGATCACACAAACATCTCACATTTGCTGTACTTATTTCCTCTTAGGGTGGCAGGTGCAAGATGTACGGATCAGTGCCAACGCAATCAAGTTCTGACGCTTCTAAGGCGAGTTGGAACCAACTTCGTGGTTGCGCAGGCCTTCGAAGGAGATTTAGGACGATTGTGGGCTAAACCACAGGTATCATCATTATTACGAGAACCATACAATGAATTATAGTATTAACGGCTCACCAACGTATCTATGTCACCCACGATAACATAGTATCACTGTCAATTGAGCCTCACCCACAAGGGGGCTATCCTAAAAGGGGTAATATCGGATATAGACGATCAGAGGATATTGTCCCCGGGGATCGCTAGGGTATATATAGGTCTTGGGCACTCCCATTCTGTAACTAAAATATGGTCTTTTCTGTCATGCCAATCTACGATTTTACCCACATACTATCTTTTATCTTTAGATGTGACAGTATAGTAGTGTTGGTGATTTGCACATCCACATCTGACTCACCATATGCAACATACCAACCAGAGCAGCCTCGACCAACCCCCTCTCGCACTATTACTGGGATCGTGACGGAGTATTGCTCGCCCCCTGACAATTTCTCTTTATCTCCAATGATTGTCATTGATGGCCAACATTACTTCTTCGGTGGTGGTGATATAGGAGATTACTAGTGAGTCTTAAGACCCCTCGTAGACACCTCTAGGTTGCCACCTAATTCATAGTCTTCAAGGGGGGATGCCCGATAAAATTGATGCCTTTCTGTCAGGAGGGACACGGAAAAACGTCGGAACCATCAGTATTGGCGCGGGGAAAACCTTTTACATTACCTATACCAAAGGAGACAGCTCGAAGTGCAACGTGCGTATGTACAATATGTTGAGCTTTGTGTGCCATCGTACAAAGGGTATTGTTTAGCTGACATCCTCTTAGTGACGTATGGTCCCATGAAGCCGAACTATCCGAATTTAAGTGACGGGATCGACAAGAGATCAAGCGGTTCGGTTTTCCACACTGACATACAGGCGCTCTCACTCGGATCTGGTGGCCACTACTATGTACGAGATCGTCGCAATGAAGTCTAGTGTCATCTACTAAGAATATCTCCTTATCCTATTAACATGGTCGATGTCGAATTCGGTTACGATACATCGTGCGTGGCCATATACAACGATGGGTCTAGTTCATGTAATGGAAGTGACTACCATGAGCTAAACACGTTACTACAGACATGGTCTTTTGGACGGATCTCAGTGAATTACATCCACTCATCCTGGTTTGAGGATATTGATGCTGATATAGGCCGTGGCACAGACCATGAACCTAGATAACCACAATTCTTCCTGGAATGTCTGGTTTCAAGACGGCGGCATCGCCTACTATCCAGGTAATGACATATGGGAGAACAACCTCCGTGATTGGGCAACCGAAAACCACAATGTGGATTGATCTTGATCGAAACAGCTTTAGCAATTCAGAGGTTGGCGCAGTATGAATGCTTTTTATCGGATAGAAAGCCACAAAGCGTTAGGTATAAAAGAGATGGTCTTGGCTGACGTGTAATTACTGATAGAGCAACAACGTGTATCTACATTGTTTTCTGATTAAAAGATGATAGCAATTGATAATTGACGTACCTGATGCCTTCCGGTCGTTATCGTACAACCCCACCCATTGCTGGACCTACGGTCTTAAACTTTTTGTATCCGAACCTCCTCCTATGAAATAGTCTCGCGATATCGACTAATTGTGACACAAGCATAAAGCGCTATCGCAATTTGACAGGAAAACTAGGACATAACATATTTGGATTGAATATGTGATTTGTAATGCTCTAGCCTAGCGGAGAGACTTAAACTCCGAAAAACGACTTAATAATAAGACTATAGTAGAGTTGTGGAGTTGTGGGGATGTCGGTGTAGATTGTGGAAGATCTCAGGATTGCCTATAACCTCCGGGCTACTCGGATAGTCCAGTCGGGGAGTGGTAGGCTTGGCACTTCTTTATATATAAAATCACGAACATGACCGAGTGCGATAACACCACAAGTACCATCCTGTCCGTTCCCCATTTCGCTCACCAAATCTTGAAAGTGCAAACCGGGCCAACGTCTTAACTCATCAAATGTCTTCAGTCGTCGCTGTGGCCGGTGGAACCGGTGGCCTGGGCCGCGCCATCGTAGAGGCCATCGTGGCCGATGGTAAATTCCAGGTTTTGGTTCTAGCTAGAAAGGTACAGTGGTGCTCGCCTACCTGCCAACTCTTTCTTTCGAGGTTGCTGACATTGTCCTATAGGTCAACAAAGAGAAAGAGCAAGAGATCGGGGCCCGGATCCTTCCAGTCAACTACGCTGATGTTGACGGCTTGACTAGGGTTCTTGAAGAGAATAAAGTTCACACCGTCATCGCGACCATGTATGGCCCAGGCGCGGCTGAGGCAGACCTGAGCCTCATTTCGGCCGCTGATCGGGCAGCAAGCACGAAGCGTTACATCCCAAGCTTTTGGGGTTATGACTACATAAAAGAGTGAGCTTTCATGGAGCCTTAGTTCACGGTGCTGTGGTGTTCTTGAAACTAATACATGATGCAATTCTATGACATTGATTAGAACCACAGAGGAGTTTTTTCATGGATATGAGAAGCTGGCCGTCGCGGAAGCCTTGACCCACACGAATCTGGAATATACCGCATGGCTTATTGGCTGTTTCGCCGATTACTATGTCGCGCCCTCGATAAAGTCCCACCTGGCGATCCTGAATGTCGTGGTTGACGTGGCCAACAATGCAGCCGCGATTCCGGTCTCTGGCGATGTTCCCGTGTCGTTCACACATTCCTTCGATGTCGCTAGATTCGTCGCCGCCTCCCTCACCTTACCCAAGTGGGAGCCTAAGACGTATCTGGTCGGGGAGAAGTTGACTTGGCACCAACTAGTGGAGCTGGCACAAGACATCAAGGGGACGAAATTCGAAGTCACATACGATTCAGAGGACGACTTGAAGTCAGGAAAGGTGACCGAACTCCCCAGTCACCCCGCGCTCTATCCATCGTTTCCCAAACAGGATGTGCAGGCTTTGTTAGCAACAGTTGGTCGCATGGCTTCGCGGGGCATATTCGATATCAAGGCAGGCCACCCGATAGTCCAAGATTTTCCAGATTTGCACCTGAGGACCATGAAGGAGTTGCTGGTGGAGGCATGGGGGAAAGGGAAGCGATAAAGCAAGGCCCTGCCTTGATTGCTATATACAGGGTGATGCAAAGCTGACTGAGCATTTTGATCTCGAACACTGGGCCCTTCTTAGCTAGTGTCTGAAATCTAAGAGGAGCCGAACATGTCCATACATACAAGTCGGACTGCCGTTAAGGTGTTAGATACGGTGGTAGGATTCGGGTGACCGTAATATCAAGGAGAGGTCCGCAAGACAATCATTTCCCCATTGTAAACTACTAGCCTTATTAAGGACGGCCGTCCGACTACCCCTTTTAGTAAATACTTGACCAGGTTATGCTCAGCAAGGTGGCGGAGACGGATCGAGAACCCCCGCATGGTGCAAGTAAAAAGATGAGCCGGGTTTGATAGCTTGTACATTGATGCCAAGAAAATCACAGCACACAACCGGGGCTTGGCATCGGTAGTTATCGTCACAAAGAAAAGGTCGTGGTAGATTATGGCGGGAATGCCATACCAGACTTTTACCAAATCTATCGATCCCCATTAAAGACAGGCAGGGGACAGGCGATAGGCTAAGAGGGAAACTCGTTTCTACCGGTACCAGGGTCATAAAGTGCAGATCCTTTGATTAACATCATGTATATCATGTCATTCAAGGCCGAGAATAGCCTGAAATTGGACAAGACGTTGCTCGAGCCCCCCCGTTTCTTATATACCTAAGGCACCTACCTACCCTGGGGAACAGACAGCTTAAGAGTTTCTAGGCGATGTAAGCCACTCGACCCTCGATCATCTAGAAACGCAATATACTAGGAAGCAAAAGCCGCCCCCCTAAAAATCATGCATCTCGGACTTTTTGTCACCTCCACTCTGGCATTGGTGACCGGTGCTTTGGCTGTCCCGTCGCAACAGCTAAACACTCGCCAGCAGCCGTTCCAGTCGACACCCATAACCGACCATACCGAGCCATGGGCAATCGCCTTCCTGCCTGATGACCGCATTCTCGTCACTGAGAGACGAGGCAACCTGATTCTCGTTGACCCAGCCACCAAGTCCAAGGGCACCATCACCGGTGTGCCCAGCGTCGCCTATGGCGGTCAGGGCGGTCTCCACGACGTCGCCTTGCATCCTGACTATGCCGAGAACAGTATTGTGTATATTAGCTACGCCGAGAGCGGCTCTGGTGGAGCGGGCGGCGCAGTCGCCCAGGCAAAGCTAACGCTGAACGCCAACGGAGGCGGCGCGCTGTCCGACCTTCAGGTCATCTGGCGCCACTCGCAGAAGGCCTCGGGCGGACTCCAGTTCGCCTGTCGCCTGCTCTTCGGCCCCGACGGTGCGCTGTGGATCTCGTCCGGCGAGATCAACCAAATGACCCCGTCCCAGTCCATGACCAGCAACCTAGGCAAGGTGATCAAGCTGTACGACAACGGCACCGCCTTCGCCGGCAACCCGTTCGCCAGCGAAGGCGAGGTCCAGGCGCAGATCTGGTCGCTGGGCCACCGCAATCCACTGGGCATCGACTGGGACGCTGAGGGACGTCTCTGGGAGGTCGAGATGGGGCCTATGGGCGGCGACGAGCTCAACCTGATCGAGCCGGGCGCCAACTACGGCTGGCCGCTCGTGTCCGAGGGCAACCATTACGACGGCCGGCCGATCCCCGCGCACAGCACGCGCCCCGATCTCGAACCGCCCAAGGCCTTCTGGGTCCCCGTCATTTCCCCGGCTGGCTTGATCATCTACAAGGGCGATCTGTTTTCCAGCTGGAAGGGTAATGCGATCATCTCCAGTCTCGGCGCACAAGGGCTTGTACGCGCGACTATCACTGGTGACACGGCCCAGGAGGCTCAGCGAATCTCAATGGGTAGGCGCATGCGCGGTATCCGAGAGGACAAGGACGGCGCCATCTGGGTGATCGAGGATGGTCCTAGCGGCCGGCTCTTAAAGCTTACCCCGAACTAAACTTGCGTCAGCGAGAGACTTGGGAGGTTTAGGGCTGCATATACATAAGGTGGATTATGTTATCTTTTTACGCGTTGCAAGCTGTCGGTAGATGGTATCCCATTCTCCTAATCAAACTTGTCGACTGTTCTAAGTGCCATAGTGTCATGTTCTGGAGATCGCAGATTATACGTAGTCAGTGTCGATTGGCATAAAGAGATAAAAGACGTACAGACATAAAATAGGCGGCGCCCTGCCCTTATATAAGGTGATCCGATCCATTATACCGCATCCAGAATAGCACCCGTGTTGGTTGTTATTGGTCACTGGTATGGACCCACATACCAGTAAGAAGTACCTATGTACCTATCATCCGTTTATATAAAGGATATAGGTTTCGCCCATATCCCTTATAAATAAATCTTAAACCTTAAACCAAAATATAACACCAATCTTACCACCTTTTATTTTATTATATCTTTTTTTTTTACGTACGTATTTATTAATATTAATTAATATTATTAAATAATTAATAATATAAATTAATAAAATTAAAAAAGTTATTATCGCGATAATTTAAAAATCTTATTACGTTAATACTATTAATAAATCCTTATAACCATTATATTTTACCCGTCCTTATAATAAGTAATAACTTATTTTAACCTATATCACCATATAATACCCCTTTTTTACCTTTATTAACATTATCGTTAAAATTATCTTTATTATTTACTATATCGGACAATTAATAATAAGCTAAAACTTTAAAAGTTATTAAAAAATAACCTTATACCGAAATTTTTTAATAAATATTAACGTAAAAAAAAATAAAAAAAGCTAAAAATATTTTATTATAACTTTTTAATTATTTATAAAAACGTATTATTTTATTTATCCCACTTTTTAACCTTATAGTTATAATATAAACAGAATTCGACCTAATATAAGCTATTAACCCTTAAAAAATAACATAAACGTTATTAACTATCGATAATTTCGAAAAAACTAATAATAAACCAGGAATTAGCCGGATAATTAAACAAAATTTTAAATAATATTAAAACCATTTTTAAAAATTTATAAAAACAAATTTTAAAATTATGCTAAAAACGTTTCGGTCTGTATTAAAAACCGTATTAATATAAAAAAACGTATACGTTAAAAAATATAATATTAATTTCGTAATAACATTAACTAATTTTATCACGTAATTTAAATTTCCGGTATAAAATTTTAAAAAATTTAAATTAATAAAAAACCGATAATTTAACGCTTTAATATAAAAGGTTTCGATTTATAATACGGAATAAAAACCGGTTTACTTATAAACTTATAAAATATTTATTTATTTTAACTTACGGCTTAAAATATTTATAAAACCGTTTAATAAATTTTAATAATAATTAAAAACCTTAACGGCATAAGTTATACTAAAATTAATAACTTTTATTAACCTTTTTCCCGTAATTATATGCTAATTTTTTCCCGGCTTTAATTAACCCTTTTTTTATTTTCCTGCGCCTTAACGAACAACCCCGATTAACCTTATTTTTAAATATTAACCGTAACTAACCGGAAAATTTTAACCCGAGCTTTAAATATTACGTAATATATTAACGGTACTAATTAACCTTTTACCGTTAAAATAAATATATTCCTTTTTTACCGGCGTTTAATTTTTTATTAACATTTATTTTATTTTTATTACTTAAACCCCCCCGGTTAATATTTAACCATTTTTTAATAATATAAAATAACTATATTAATACCCCTTTTTTCCGGGTTATTTACTATACCTTAATTATCCCTTTTTTATTACTTATTACCCGGGTTACCCGTTTTAACTTATATATAATTAATAACTTTTTAAATAACCTTATTTAATAATAAAAAAAGATAACCGGACCGTTCCTTTTTTAAAAATTTAAATTAATTTATATATTATAAAACCTGGACAGTTTAAAAAATACCAACCTTTAACGTTACCTTTTTTTCCCCCTTTTTTACCGATTGCTTTAAATAAAGGACCGAGGCCCGGAAAAACCTTAAAAAATTACGATTCCTTTTTTTAAATAATACTTAAACCTACCCCGGGACTTAAATTATTATTTAACCGGACCCTTATACCCGTCGGTAATTAATAAAAATAAACTTATTATATTATTCCTTTAATAAATATCCCGAATAAATTATATTTATTAACGATTATAAAATAATTTAAAAAAGCTTAAAATAAAAAAAGTAATTACACGAAAAAAGTTTATAATATCTTAAAAAATAAGTTCCGGTTTTTTTTTAACGTATATTATATTAACGGTATCCGATAAACTTAATTTCACGCCGTATTTTTAATAATCTTATTAAAACGTATAACATTATATTTCCTCCATAATATCCCCCGTTATTTAACGTTTACCGAAATATATCTTATTATAAAACACCATTTTAATACCGAGCAAAATAAACTTTAATATTATTACGATTAAATTTTTATAACTTTTTTTAATATTAAAATTAAAAACGTTAATAAAAATGATTTAAAAATTCTTTAAATTATGTTTAATAAATTTTCCTTATATTAAAAAATTTTAAAACCTAATTTTCGAAAAAAATAATAGCTAATTACCGTTATATACCGAGCCTACCGTATTATCCCCTAATTTTAATATATTTTTTTCGAATTTATTACCCGTTTTAAAAATTTAATAAATAAATTACATGCTTTTATTAATATTTATAAAGTTATAAAAAAAGCAACCTAATATATAACCACCGAAAATAATAACGATAATAATAACGATAATAATATATTTTATACAGACCGTAAATACCACCGGAACGATAAAAGTAAAAAATACCATTAAAAACAAAAACCCGATTAATAATAAAAACATAAATATTAGGTATATAAAAAAAAAAAGTACTGGTCCATAAAATATCCAAAACGGGAATATAAAAAGGTAAAAAACAGATAAAAAACTAAAAGGGTAAATTAACGTATTAACTATTTAACCTTTTTAATAAAATATAAAAACATTAAACCCACCTCGGAACCAGAAAAAAAAAAACACCGTAAAACATTTTAATTAATCGGATAATAGCCAATACCTTATAACTGCTTATCTATTTAACTAATTTTTTTAATACCGAATTAACCCCTCCTTATTAATAATAAAAAATAAAATACCCGATACTATCTTTATTTTAAACAAATATACTAAAAACATATTTTAAAAAATTATACCAAATACAAAAGCCGTTAAAATATCCACTGCAAAAAAAGAATAATACCTAACTTTAATAAAAAAATATCCTAATTAACGATTAAAAATAAATAAAAACCGCGTAAAAAAAATAAACATCCGTTTTAAAAACAAACCTTTTATTAAATCATTTAATATAATCTTTATCATTACGCCATTCGGCCAAATCGATTTCCATATAATAAAAATAAATACCCCGTTTTTAATATTAATTAAAAATATAAACCGTTTTAACATATACCTTAATAATATTATTAACCAATTAATCGGTAAAAACGGTATAACAGCAAACGTTATTTAAAAATAAAAATACCCGTAATTTAAATTTAACGATATTATTTACTTTACGGAAATAAAATTACATAAAATTTATACGCGTTTTAAATACCTATTTATTAATAAATTATATAAATTATTAAATAAAATAAAATATAATATTAATATTAACGCATTTAAAGAAATTAATAAATTTTATTACCATTACTAAATTAAAAATAAGGCCTTTTAAAGGTTTAAATTTAACCTAAAAAACTTTAAAATCGATTTTAATTTTAAAATAATCGTTAATATAATATATTTAAACGGGAAACTAATTTTTTATATCGTTAACATAACCATAAATTTCCAAATAATACGGTTTATAAAAAATATATCCGTTAAAAAAATATAAAATATACTTAAAAAATGCTGGATCAATACGTACCTAAAACCTTTAAATATTATTACTTACGATATTGGTATAAATTTCGATAATATTAAGTTCCGTAATAAAGCATGTTTTATTAATATAACCTATTACTAAATGCCGATAAAAACTTACTAATTTATCGGTAAAATAAAAAAGTATTATAATCTTATCCGTAAAGCTTATAAAATTATTATAAAAAAACTCGGAAAAACAGGACCAAAATTAATACGTTTACAGATAATAATAAAAACAATTAACGATATAATTAACCTTAACGGCTTAATCCTTACCTTATTAATTTTTAAAGCTTACTTTTAAATTAATATAAATTTACCCTTTACTTTTACGTAAACCTAAAAAATTTAAACAATATAAAAAGCTATAATAGAAATTAAAAAAATTAAGCCGTAAAAATCGGTTTAAAACGTATTAAATATTAAAAATGGCTTAAATACTTAAAAAACTTTTTTAAAATCACTCCTTTTAAATAATAAAATATTTATATATAAAAAGAAAAAAGGATAAAAAAAACCTTTTAAAGTTATTACGGTTACTGATAAAAATATAACGGTAAACTTAAAAGCAACAGAAAATATAACAACCTTCCGAAACTTATACGTTAAACCTTATACCCAGTTAAAAAAAGCCCTTATTTAAAAAGAACTAAAAATTATTATTACCGAAAAGGTCGAGATAATACGAACGAATTTCTAATACGTTAATATTAAAAAAAAAATAATAAAATACTTATTTTTAAATTAAAAGCAAATAATAAGATTATAACGCCCGGTAAACCATTTAAAACTTTTAACCTTAAGGAATTAAACGCCTTATTTAAAAAAAGTATTTTTCGACTTAAAATATATAACGTTATTAAATATTAAAACATAATAATTTTTAAATTAAAAATAATTCGTAAAATAAAAAGCAAAAACACTTTTTCGCCATATAAAAAGTTATAACTAATCGTTTAAAGCTATAAAAACCCCGATAAAACCTTTATTATAACTTATATACCCATTATTTAATAAACCAGCTAACGTTTTATTTTAACAATTACACTTACTTTATAATTTAAAAAAATAAAAATTATAATATAAAACATTACTATGGCCTATACCCAATTTAAAACGCCGATATAACATATTATCTTCGTATAACTTTTTGTTAAATTAAAAAAAAAAATACCCCGAAAAAACGTTATTACATATCGTTAAATTATTATACGGTTTCGTAAAATCAGGCATTTATTAATTTAAAACTTATTTAAAATATTATTAATAAAAATTATATATAAAACTATTAACTTTTAACCTTTATTTATTAATATCGGATTTAAAACCATTCGGGATTATAAAACTTTAAATAAATAACACGTTTAATATCGGTATTATGGATTTCCTAATACTGGAAAATAAGGCATTTACTAAGGCAGGAATTAAAACATAACCATAAAAAATAATAAAAAACAAATCGACCGAAAACTTTAACAGTTTATAAATTATTATCCGTAAATATAAAATATTTGCTATATAAAAAAAATAAATTAAAAAGTTAAAACTTTTAAACCTAAAAGCACCCCCTCCGAAATTAATAAAAAAATACATTAAATAATAAACACGCGGAACTTATATCTTTTTAATCTACCAGCTAAAAACCGCGTTTAATTACTCCATAACGGCATAATATATTAAACCCGGCCTTAAAAAAACTAAAATATTAAACGCTAAAATTAAATAACAAATAAATAATAAAAATTACAGGCTTAATTATATTAAACTAAACCCCGTTAAGCTAAAGTTATATATTTTCGTTAATAGTTTATTCGTTAATAATAAAAATATAAATTCGTAAATCGGTTATATTATCGTTTTAAGCAATAAAAAACCAAAACACGATAATAAACTTAATATTAAAAATAACATTATTTATTAATCGTTTATTAAATATAAACGCATTATACGTAATATTTTAACTAATAAAATATACGGCATAATTTAAGGATTTAATATAAGCTATATTATTTATTACATATTAAATACTATCTTAAATTAATTATTACTCCTTTACGCCTTATTAATTTTATATATTAATTTATTCTTTTTATATTAATACCTCGTATAAATAAATAATACTAATAAAAAAAAATTAATAATCGACTTAATAACGTTATAACAGTTTTATAAAAATAAAAAGATTAATAATATATAATAAATTTATAATACTTATAACCCTGCCGACGCCATAATAAAAGCCACTTTTAATAAGGTTATAAAAACGTTTATTAAAAATAACCAGATTATTTTAAAATTAAAAAAGTAAATAAAACGGGAGTAATATTATTAACGTTCATTACTTAATTATTTATTTATTTATTTATTTATTCATTTTCTATAGCACTTTATAACTAATAAGTTATAAAAAAAAAATAAAATAAATATTAATTATTATTAATTATTAATATAAACCCATATACCAGTAAAAAGTACCTATGTACCTATTATCCGTTTATATAAAAGATATAGGCTTCGCCTATATCCCTCATAAATAGATCTTAGACCTTAGACCAGAATACAACACCAGTCTCACCACCTTTCATTTTGTTATATCTCTTTCCTTTACGTACGTACCTACCAACAACCCGCCATGATAAATCTAAAAATAATACTTCTATAAACAAAAAACTATATATCTTAAACTCTAACTATCGTGTTTCTATTGGTTATGGCTCGTCTGGATTTCCCACAACTCCTTGTACCTGCCACCCCTCCGAATCAAGTCATCATGGCTTCCATACTGAGCGACGCGTCCGTTATCGATGAAAACGATCACGTCCGCATCGATTATCGTACTCAGTCTGTGCGCAATCACGAAGGTTGTGCGGCCCTCTGCGAGGTCCGTGATAGAAGCCTGTATGCCCATCTCTGTCTTGCTATCGATCGCCGACGTTGCCTCGTCCAAGAACAGAATCTTCGGCTGCTTGAGGATTATGCGCGCAATCGATATGCGTTGCCGCTCGCCCCCGGAAAGCTTCACACCCCGCTCCCCGACGAGCGTGTTGTACTGGTCGGTGAAAGTCATGATTTTGTTGTGGATGTGGGCCCCGATGCAGGCCTGGATGACCTCTTCCTCGCTCGCGTCTAGCCGGGCGTATCGGACGTTCTCCATGATCGATGTGTTGAATATGGCAGTCTCCTGCGGGACGATGCCCAGGGCTTCGCGCAAGCTGCTCAAAGTGACCTCGCAGATATCCACGCCGTCAATCGTGATCGCGCCACCAGTCACATCGTAGAACCGGAAGAGTAGCTTCAGTAGGGTTGATTTTCCGGCGCCGGTCTCGCCGACGAAGGCAACGGTCTGCCCAGGCTGGGCGACGAACGAGATGTCCTTGACGACCTCCCTCTGTCCATCATAGGAGAATGAGACGTTTTTGAATTGGACCTCGCCGCGCGAGACATTCAATTCGTGAGCACCTGGAACATCAGTGACTGATGGCTTCTCTTGCAAGATGTGCAGCGCGCGCTCCGAGTCGACGAGATAAGAGGTGATGCCTTCGGAGATGTATGAAAGCATAAAGAGAGGCTCGGTGAACACATCCCAGATTGAGTTAAGCACCACGAAGTTCCCGACCGGCTTCAGCCCCTGAGATATCCTATATGCCGCGAGGAAGTTCGCACTCATCCGTCCGATGAAAAGCACGTAAATGCGGGCGGACTGAACGGATATTTCGGTGATTTTGAGCCTGGTCAGTGACGCGATCGTCTCGCTCACCGTATTCATGAGCCGGTTATGTTGGTACTCCCCGCGGTTGAAGTACGACACGGTCGTCCAGTGGCTGATGCTCTGATACTGCACCTTGGTGACACTCCGCTCTTTGTGGGAGTACTCGCGCCGCTTGCGCGCCTCCCAGACACTACCTCGCCATGAAAAGAACCCAACGCCACATGCCATGACAACCATGATCATGGCAAAATAGATGTCAAAAAGATTGGTCACGTAGACGATGGCGACCACGAGATCCAAGATAATGGGAAGAAACTCAAACAGAAGAAGCCGAACAAGCTTGGTAAGGGAGCTGGCCTGTTCGGTAGCCTTCATGAGCTCGGCGCCGTCCGCGTTCGAGTGGAAGTCCATCGAGAGGCCCATGATGTGGCTGAATATGAGGTTGGTCATCTGTTTCGTGGACCAGTTGTCGATGCGGAGCTCGAGGAGCTCCTGGATCGCCCCGCGCGTGCCCTGCGAATTCAAAAACCTTAGGCCGAAGAGCCACGCCAGCTCCCACCAGGGGATCTGGCCGGTCCCGTACTTCTCGATGAGGCTATCGACCACTATGCCCTCCTGGCGGGGGGTGAGAATGTTGAAGACCCGCTCTACGGCGAGGCACAACCCTAAAAGGAGCAGGCAGAATTGGAGCTTGCGGTTCTTGCTGGGCCAGAGGTGCGGGAGGAAGATTGAGTATGTTTTGAGGTACGGCCACAGGCCACCGGCCTCTTTAAGGCGTTGTTTGAATTCCCTCTCGGCTTTTTCATCGTCATCGTCATCGTCGCTGTCGCTAGTTTCCTTGTCTATGTCATCGACTCTGGGGAGGAGCGGCTGGCGCTCATCAGCAGCTCTTCCGAGCTCCGGGTATCGGTATATGTCAGTGTCAGCCATCTGCGATCAGCGTATGTGATAAGGCACGTGAAAAGGTGATACGAGAGACCGTGTTAAGCTGCATCTTGTTAGCTATGCCTTACCTTGGTAATCGCAAGAGAATTTATAGGTATCACTAAAGGTTGTTGTTAAGATTTTAATTCCGCCCCATTGCTGACGACTCGAACCACGATCCAGTTATGCTAGCCGCAAGAATGCACCGAGGTGGACTTCGTCACCGTTGCGGTGACTGTGTGAGTCACTCGGCGGTAGCGTAATGGTTTCAGCGTGGCGTGCACGGATCTTCCTTAAGACTAACGCTAAAGGGCACACTATGGTTTTAAAGTCTTTTTAAAAGGAAAAAAAAAAGGGGTTTTAATAATAAGTTTTTAAGACCGGGTAATTAACATACCCGGCCGTTATTACGTAATTAATAAGGTTTTTTATATATAATACTGTTACGGTATAAAGGCGAATAGGTAGCGTACCGCCACCTATCCTGCCCTATGTAGCAGCACGGGTATATATATATCTGGAGTTACGATCCTACTAGGCGGTACAGCCCCCTTAGGGAGGTCCAATCCAGCTGTCCCATACACTACACAGTGTCGGCACCCAGCTGCCTTAGGTGTAGCCCTACTTATAGGCTTACATGTAAATTAGCCCTAGATAGCATGGTCTGCCAGGACGTAAAATAAATTATCATCATTATCATCTTCGCGTAATAACAAAATCCTTTTAACCATCTTTATAACGGTATAGCTATACAGGCTCGCAGGTCGCACCATATACTAGGGTATGGCTTAAAAACAATAGGTTTAAGGTAGTAAAATCTATCTGCTACTTAAGGTGTAAGCGGTGCCGTAAATATGGTAGGTATTGCCAGGGCTTATCGCCTTATTATAAAACCTATTAAGCCATACCACATATTATTATCGCAACTAATAAAAGCAGCTTATTATGGTTATAAGGCTTTTTTTTATAAATAAAGTTACGGGGTAACATTCCCCCGCTTTTATTTATATATAAGCCTTTTAAATAGCTTTTTTTTTATTAAAAGTTAAAAAATATAAAATTAGTTTTATTTATATTATAACGCTTTTTATATTAAGTATACTGGATGTAATAATTATAAAAACTAAAGGCTGCTTGTTAAGGCAGGCAGCATAATAATGCCTTTATTTTATGCTAAGACTTAAAAGTGCACGGATCGCATACTGCTTATTAAATAACTTTCTTATTTAAGAAGTGTGGGTCCGAAAGCCAGAGAAATTTTAGTGGAAAAAAAATCGATATAAGAACCCTTCGTTTCACTCCGGTACTTCGTACCTCCATAAAACGAGGGCACAGAGTGCATATTGCCGCATTCTGCCAATGGGGTAACCGAAGCCGATGTTACGAACGACGGCAAGGGCCTGATGCCAGTGCCAGTGCCAGTGCCAGTCCCGCGTGGTCACCCCGGCTGTGGCGAACAGCACTGCTTATTAAGCTGCTGGATAGGTAGTCGCTACACGTACCAGTAATACGTACATGCTCCGGTTGCACATCGAAAGAAATCCAACCATTTTCCAATCGGAAGACAGTATTGCCTCACGCTTATCACTTTGCAGCTTCAGTGGCGTTGGCATCTCTTGGCGCACCTTCATCTGGAACCGTGTAGGTAAGGCATAATCCTTACTTGGTCTGGCTTGCATCTTTGTGTGGCTTGAAATAGGAATAGAAAAGGACTCCGCCGTGCAGGTAGTTAGGATAACGATTGTCCCACTTCCGCCACTGCCCATATGAGATCTGGTTGTACCATCTATTGTACCATAAATTGCTATCGTCAGCCGGATACCCCGACAAACAGGGGTAGTCCCATAATTTACGCAACCACACTTCTTGACTTCTCCGATTTATCCGTATGGTGAATCACAGCATAACAGTAGCAGCGTAGGGTATCATCTTGGCCATTTCTGACTGCATATGCGCCGGCAAGCCTCCTATCCAGTTCAATTCATTCCGTCGAAGAATATGGTTGGTTGATATCATGGATACACTCGGATCATAAAACATAGGAGGGTGTACGGAATGAGGGGTTAAGTATGGCTCACCGAAAAGGGGGCGTTAGAGAGTACTGTATACAATATAACAGTTTACAGCATGATTAAGGCAATCAGAAATAAAGCTGAAGATACTAAATTTAATGTTTCCGCCTTGATTTAACCTGCTTATTTAACTACTGAAGATAGAAAGGAATGCCAGTTGGATTTTAGTTCTGTGAGAGCCTTCTTGGGCTGAGACTAAACTCATCCTATATATCCAAAAGGTGTGGGGCATAATTCTCCTATTTTGAAATTAACCATCATACCGGAAGTTGCTCAGACACGAATCCACACACCGGCAAGATTAACCAATGCCCAGACAACCTGCCATGAATCGGGTGAGATCTCAGGATCGCCGAGCCCTATCCAGCACGATAGAGAAGGATGGCCGGTCTGTAGCCAAGCTGCATAACTCATCTGCTCAAGTCTCTGACCAGTCAACATTATTATCTGAAGGCACAGACGATGCCGAGGATGTCTTCGAAGATGCCTTAGAGCATATTCTACCAGAAAATAATCTAGAAATACCTCCGTCTCCATCTGGCATCACTACTAATTCACTGACGCTCTCAGTGGAGGCCCAGAAACATCCATTTGAGCCTCTCACACCGAACCTGCTTGCCAGCAACCCCCAGTTAGTTCGGCTCCCCACTTTTGAATCACTCACGACTAACTTGCCTTTTTTTTATAGAAAATCAGACCCCCTGCCGTATGCACGCGCACCGTCCAATATAGGAACTTCGACCTCAGCGTGGACTGATAATAGTACGATTCTCGATAACAGTCAAATCATAGACCACGCCGTGCCACCAGGGTCCGACACTGGGATCTACACTACCGCTTGTGTGAGCTGTGGTTCTCGAAAAAAGGGTCTATCATTCTGTAACATTTGTCAGGTGACCTTCTGCCAACAATGTTGGCCTGGGCAGATCGTGCATAAGATGTCCCGTGTCCACGAGGCAACCAACCCGGAAACTGCAGCGAAGGTTCAAAGCATCCTATCGCCGCCAACAAATGAGTTCGTCCGAGAACAACTCTATAGGGCTGACGCAACGACTGCATGGTTTGGTACGATATGCATCCACAAACCAGGAAGGGTATGGCTAATGAGCGAATAGGACCGGGTTGTTGTGTAAGACTGCGCCATCGATGTATGTCTTCTGGGACGCCTTATGATGGAATGAGGTGAAGAACCGAGGAGCAGCAGCGGTTGCGCGAGCCCTAAAGATAGGCTTTGTTAGCAAATCTTACGTGTGTAGTTAATAGCAGCATTTTATAACCTACGCTTCCCAAATTTTCAGTTCCGACGTCACCAGCTCCGGACGCTGGAAATGATAGCTGTCTTTCATAAGTATTAGTGTCTATGTTAACCTTTTCGATTCGCTTTATGGGTGCTTAGTCGGAAACTCACTTGGCTGGGGCCTCCGAGGTGGATTGTAATTCGATAAAAGATAAGTCTTGTTGCCAGCAAGTGAGGTTGCTGTTACGGCCACCTTTACTTGATACTCATTTGACTCGCTCGGACGTTGCCCACCGAAGAGGTAAAGGTCCGCTGGAAAGGCTTCAACCAGTGCCTTTTCTAGTGTTGATGTTTGGTATCTTGAATGGTGATAGTTCTCAACGAATGCGCCGATTACAGGGATTGTACTCCCAATACGCCGGGTAAATGCTTCATGACAGAGTGTCGTAAAACGTTCCATACATTCCTCAACCGTCCAGTTCATTGAAGCAAGTCCTAAGGCTACAAGACCACCAGTACTAAGTCTGTCAGTATATAGCACGGGTAAGTAAGGTAGGAGGGTATACCAACCTGGTTCCGACAATAAGATCAATGAAGCACTGGATAGGCACGCCTCCTAGAGCCTTTTCGATCTGTCGTAGTATTTCGAGTTCAACAATTCCACGAATCCCGCCCCTATAAACAACTCGTTTCAGTGCGCCGAAGATACTCTATATGGCTATAGCATAACTTACCCGTCCAGCGAGAGGATCCGAACCCCTGCTTGTTTAGGCTTCAAGTGGATTTTCCAAGATGAGTATCTTCTGTTGCCATCTCCCTCGATGGGACACTCAGATACCTCGATCACATTGAAGCCAATAGGGTGGCCATATGTGCGCACACAGGCGCTACATAGAACATGTCCACAAGGGAGGAAGTGCTCTGGTTGCCCAAATAAACAGCAATAGCATGTCGTATGGCTGATCAATACAGCGGCAACTTTGCCTTCGACATCAGTGTGCTTAGCATGGCTGTATAGGTTTGCGAGAATCATTTTCTTGTGGATCTCGGCAGCAACTTGCTCTTCATTGTTGCCAGTGTCGTTAACCCGAACTGCTAATTCTTTCAGCAGCTCAGTTAAACAACAAAAGACTTTGTCGCAGATGGCTTTGGTCTTGTCGACTGTGAATCTGGACAGGTAATCCCCGGCAGCAAGGACCTTCCCATCCGATGACTGGTGTCCTTTGGACGTGTGCCCAGATCGCACATTGACACAGCGGGCTCCTGTTTTAAAATGGGTAAACTCGCATGGCCAGTGGTGGTCGCAGAAGTTCTCTAATGCGTCTTGAAGATGATTGATGTAATTTGGAAGGACCTTGGAAGCAGACCCTAGTATAGAATCTGTTAGCTAACGTTCTCCCATCGGCCATAAGGATTGCACATACCCTTGTTGTTATGTCGTGCGGAATCCAGCATGACACATGACGCAACCATGTAACTCAATTCAGAGAAGACCCTATTCGCGTCCATTTTCTGTTCTGATTTCATGAGTTCCGTAATATGCAAGGCAAGCTTAAGGATATTCCCCCCGAAATCTGGCGGAATCGGAGAGCTGCGGAAGGATGCTTGAACAAAGTCAAAGGGCGACTCCAATGTGTCAGAAAAATGATTGGTGGCTTCTTGCAAATATGATTGCAAATCTTCAACATCAAGTTGCATCCGAAAATCATATCGTGACTTTCTAGCAGATATGGAAGCGACCAGGATAGAATTATACAATTTGTTGACCTGGTCGCTCATCAGCTTCGGGCGTCCCTGGGAGGGTAGGCGGATGATCTGAATGGAGATAATAGTTAACACAATACATATTAATACCGTAATGACGGGAAGCCCAGTGCCCTACCTGGATCGAGCTGTAGTAACAGAGAACAAGGTCTTCTAAGGTACTGATAGCCTTCCCTCTCTCCCTCCAGAACTGTGCCCACTTCCTCATTGTCACGTTGCGATTCACTGTATGCGCAAGGTCATACAGAATAGTCTCCGTGCCGCCTAGGAAATCCCAAAGTCTCTCGTCCAGATCGTTCTCGGACGCATTCAAAGCAATTATTGCGTGAGGCAAGATCGGCTGATTGGAGGACGTCTCTATCGCTGCTGCTGCCCATACAACAAGTTTCTCGAAGACATGCTCAATAACCCTATTTAAGTCCTGGATGTGAGTACATATTGTATACATATTATGTGGTATATATTACTATGTAAACAATAGATCTCGTAGACGAACGTGAAGTGACTGACCTTGGGTTTCGTAGCACAAAGACGATCACGTCGGAAAATGTGTAAAGTAATCTCGGATATAGATTAGTCACGGCAAATTCTCGACTCTGTGTACGAGAAGTGCTTGCCCATGACAATTCTCTTTCAAAGGTTACCTTTGCCTTCGGGGTTTTAGGATCGTGCTCGGTGCCTCGATTGTCCTCGCGGCGTTTTCTCTTGAATATTGCACCAAGTGGCTCTCGCTCTCCGCCCTCGAGTCCTTCGCAATCCGCGTATAGGATAGGCGCTTGGGCATCGGCTGTTTTTGGGTCCACGTAAAGATGGACATCTTCTGAGGTCGGTAAATGTGCCCCTCGCGGGCCAACCACCGGCGTTGCGTACCCCGCTTGGCCATTTACCGAGAATTCGATGAGCAGCTTGACTATCGTGCTCTTTCCTGCACCTGTCTGTCCTACAACCGAGACAAGACTGGGTGTCCGTCTGTCGCGGTCGATAGTCGGCCACTCTTCTTGAAAGCCAGAATTGTTGGAAGGACGCGTGGTTTCCATCAGTTCTGTGAAGCGGCCATAATCTTGGAACATCGGAGGCGTAAGGTCATCTGGCCGATACACTCCATACTTAGGGTCTGTTTTGCAGTAAAATCATGATTTGGATTATGGCCCGTGGACACCTTGTTTGTCACAAGGTGGGGGGGCTATCCCGGCTTGGAATATTATATTCTTTAATACTTTTATTCATTTAATAATAAACGGTTATGGTCTTAAGGTCCTTAGGAAAAAGAAAAAAAAGGGAAAAAGGAAAAGTCTTTTAACCCCGCACAGGCTTAATTAATATACCCGTCCGTCCTTACGTAATTAATAAGGATTGCTGTTAAGGTTTTAATTTATAATATCCCTTTATATAATATTATTATAAACTGCGTTTTTATATATATTAAAATATAAAAAGTATTATAAAGGTTTAAGTTTTAACGTATAATAAAAAGCTTTTAAAGCTTTTAACATTAAATAAATAATACGGTTATTATAAATAAACTTAAAAAAAAGTAATATTAATAATGTTATAAATAAAAAAGATTTTAAACTAAATGTAACCATTTTAAGCCATTTATTTAATAATGGCCTTAATAAAGCATTAAATGCTTTAAAGCATTTATTTTATTTATTTATTAATAGCTTAGGGTTAGGGTTAGGGTTAGGGTTAGGGTTAGGGTTAGGGTTAGGGTTAGGGTTAGGGTTAGGGTTAGGGTTAGGGTTAGGGTTAGGGTTAGGGTTAGGGTTAGGGTTAGGGTTAGGGTTAGGGTTAGGGTTAGGGTTAGGGTTAGGGTTAGGGTTAGGGTTAGGGTTAGGGTTAGGGTTAGGGTTAGGGTTAGGGTTAGGG